>CM052713.1:14945456-15079663 GCA_028551405.1 Uromys caudimaculatus
GGTTGCTGAGACAGACCTGCCTGGTGGACAGTTACTGAGACCTGCCTGGTGGACAGTTACTGAGACCTGCCTGGTGGACAGCTACTGAGACAGACCTGCCTGGTGGACAGCTACTGAGACCTGCCTGGTGGACAGCTGCTGAGACAGACCTGCCTGGTGGACAGCTACTGAGACCTGCCTGGTGGACAGCTACTGAGACAGACCTGCCTGGTGGACAGCTGCTGAGACAGACCTGCCTGGTGGACAGCTACTGAGATCTGCCTGGTGGACAGCTACTGAGATCTGCCTGGCAGACAGCTGCTGAGACCTGCCTGGCAGACAGCTGCTGTAGGCTTTATGCATTTATATGTACTGCCAAGGAAAACACTCAGTCATATCTGTTAGATCAGGTGTTTTGGCTTTTGGCTTAAAATGTGTTTGCCTCATATCTAATTTAATATATTTTTTCCTAGAGTCATAGGCCACATCCTAATCCCTAGTTAATCCTCTGGACTGGTCACATGGTGGATCAAAACTGTGATATGGTTATAAATGTACTTCTGAGAAGCTAAAGCTGAACTGCATGCTTGATAAGAAACAAAATATTAATATGGGACTGGAGCCATGGATCAGTGTGTAAGGATGTTGGCCACCAAGCCTGGCCACCGGAGCTTGATCCTTGATACCTATATGCTGTTCGAAACTTGTTCTCTGGCTTTTTATACATGCACTGTGGTACATGTGCACCCACTAATACGATAAAAATTTTAAAATATTAATGCAACACACATTCATTTTGTCACAGACAGGAGAGGAGAGTATGAGATGCAATAAATAACAAAATATAAAATTCCATGAACCGGACACGTGATAAGGAGGACACGGAAGCAGGCTGCTTTGTGATGGACTCAGCACTAATGCATTCAGAAGTAAAGACATTCAGTTCTTCATGGATCAGAAGCACTTAGGGCAAGTGTCTTAGGGCCGGTGATGCTAGAGTAGAGTTCAGAAGAACGCAGGGAAACAGAGAAGATAAAGGACAAACATTCCAGGCAGTGGAGGAAGCCCAGGGGTCTCTGTCTAATCTCTGTTGCTATAACAAAATCCCCAGAGTTGATCAATTATAAAGAAAAGAGGTTTATTTTGCTGGAGGTCCAAGAACAGGGTACGGACTCAGCTAAAGGCCTCACACTGTGCCATAGCATGGCTAAGAAGCAAAGAGGAGAAGCAGGTGAATGTGAAGGAAACATGTGTCTGACAGAGGAAGCAATAGCAAATCGGGGAAGCTGAGCTAACTCTGTAACAACCCCGAACGGAAACTAACTCATTTTTGGATAAGCTACATTGAACCTTCATGGAGGCCGGTTCCTTCCAATCCAAGGGTCCCTCAAAGGCCCTGCTACCTCTCAGCCTTGCTGTCCTGTAACCTCAAATTAAGTTTCAGTGAAGACAAACCTCATCCAAACCATGAGCCCAGGAAGCAGGTCAGGGCAAGTGCCAAGGGGACCCAAACTCAGGTGGGGGTGAGGTGAGTGAGGTGCTGGCTAGCCTCAGCTAGGGAAGCTCATTGAAGCCACTGGCCGTTCTTGAGTAGGAGAGAGGGCAGGTTGGTGTCAGTAGTGACCTGTGGGGGTCTGGCATGTGTATGGTTTATATATATACATCCGTGTGGGTGTGTGGATGCATTATGTAGGGGTAGATGTGTTGTGTGTTGTGTGGGTGTGTTGTGTGGGTGTGTGGGTGTGGTGTGTGCAGGTACTTGTTGTATATGTGTGCACACATGTCTGGAGGCTAGAAAATGATGTCTGGTGTCTTTCTCAATTGTTCGTCTTGTGTTTTGAGACAGGGCCCCTCACTGAGTTCACAGCTTTGGCCAGACTGACTGGTCAGTACACTTCAGCCTCAGGCAGTCTCTGCCTCCCTTATGCAGGGCTGGGGATCCAAACTCAGTTCCTCATGCTTGCTGTAGAAGCACTTTACCAACTGGCCTCTCTTTAGTCCCCTCCATTTGTGTTTTTAAAGATCCTCCTGTCCCTGGTGGGGGTAGTAGGGCTGTAAGGGGTGATGCCAACTGGAGGCTTGGATGTGGTGTAGGAGTCTGGAAGAGAATTGCCAAAGGCCTCAACGATGGCAGTAAAATAATGCTCAGAGAGAGTCAGAGGCTCAAATGTAGGGGATAGGATTGGCAGATAGTCCTGAGGACTGAGAAGTGGCTAAAAAGGTATTTAGCATTAAGATGGCATGACACATGGCTGGTTTCCTGAGACAGGGACTCAGGAGATCAGTTTTCTGTGGGTAGTCTTCAAGGAAACTAAAGAATTGTAATTGTGGCCAATGTGTCCATCTGTCCAAACATCCAAATACATTGAAGATATATTGACATTGGCTGTGACACACTTCCTCCAACAAGGCCACACCTCCTAATAGTGCCATTCCTGATGGCCAAACACTCAAACACATGAATCTATGAGGACCATGCCTATTTAAACCATCACATTCCACTCCCTGCCTCCCATAGGCTTGTAGCTATAACATAATGCAAAATGCATTTAACTTCTGACTTAAGGTTTTATTGCTGTGAAGAGATACCATGACCAAAGCAACTCTTATCTAAAGGACAACATTCAATTGCCGCTGGCTTACAGTTTCAGAGGTTTAGTCCATTATCCACATGGTAGGAAGCATGGCAGCATGCAGGCAGACATAGTGCTGGAGGAGCCAAGAGTTCTACATCTTGATCTGAAGGCAACGGAAGGGGACTGTCTTCCGTAGGCAGCCAGGCAGAGTCTAGAATTCCACACTGGTCAGAGCTTGAGCATAGGAGCCCTCAAAGCCCACCCCCACAATGACACACTTCCTCCAACAAGGCCAGGCCTACTCCAACAAGGTCACACCTCCTAATAGTGCCACTCCTAGTGGGCCAAACATTCAAACATGTGAGTCTATGGGGGCCAAACCTATTCAAACTACCACAGATGTCTACAATGGGCCACATACCACACAAGGGGCAGATACATGTTCTCATTGAGTTCTGTACTTTCAGTAGTATCACCGAGACAAACATTGGACCCCTGGCCCATAGGACACTATTGTGCTCAAAAATCTAACACAGTCCAGCTGTTTTCTGTTAACTCAGGCACTTTGGGGTTAGGAGTCAATGTGCTCTATTCCAGAGGCCCCTTGCTTTTTCAGTCTGCTAAACACTTTTCTTTTGTCTACTTTTAATTTTATGTGTAGGAGTATTTTGCCCGTGTGTATGTTTGTGCAGCGTGTACACGCGGTGTCCGTGAGTATAGAAGAGAGCGCTGGATCCCTGGGAACTGGAGTTACAGATGATTGTGAGCTGCTGTGTGGGTTCTGGAGACTGCTGGGTCTGCCACAAGAACAGACAGTGCTTTTAACTGCTGAGATAGCTCTCCAGCCCAGTGGTTCTCAACCTCCCTAATGCTGTGACGCTTTAATACAGTTCCTCATGGTGTGGTGACCCTAACCATAAAATTATTTTCATTGCTACTTCATAACTGTAATTTTTCTACCGTTATAAATTGTAAATATCTGATAGGTGACCTCTGTGAAGGGGTCATTTGACCACCAAGGGGATTGTGACCGACAGGTTGAGAACCACTGTTATAGCCCCTCTTTTAAACATTCTTTTTCATTTAAAATTGCTTTTAGTCTTAGAATAGTCCTAGAAGTGGATACTGTTTATTTGAATTCTCTTATGGGAGGATTCAAAGATTGGGTTCTCCTCTGGCAAGCCATTTCCTCCTTCCCTTAACAAGGCCCCTCCAAAGCCTTCCATAGGCGCTGAGAGGCACAGGACAGCCCACAGTTTGAGACAGGAGGCTTAGTCCCCTCTCTCTGCCAACCAGAGAACACAGGCACTTTTCTTCCTTCTCTTTTTGAGGCGCCACCTAAACCACATCACTCCTTGTTAGAGGAATCTGCTATTAAATGTGGTCCTGACCTCCTGACCACTAGCTTCATTTTCTGTTGTACAGATCAGACCTATTTGGACTGTTATTTATGTTCTTTGAACATCGTTTTACTTCCTCAAAGTAGAATGTGTAAGTATCTATCCAGTGAAGTGGGAAACTCCTGGGGCGAGTGTCAAGTGCTGTTCAGGGCTTTAATGCATAGTCAGTGCTTGGTAAGTGCCCTTCTTTATTGCCAAGAGACACAGTTACTGAAAGACTCACTCCCCTTTGGCTTTAGAGGTAAGGGCAGGAGGGTTTTTCCCCCGCACAGGTGGCCAATGTGTTTTGGAAAAGAGAAAACTAACAACGTTTTAATGACTGCTGGAACACATTTTCTGCATCACTCTTCCTGAGTTTTCTTTGGCCACCATCTCTCTCTCTCATAATCACCTTGCAGCTGGAGGTGACTAATCCCTAACCATGCCCTAGGGCTGATCTCCAGGTCCATGAGGCTCTGAAGCTCCTTCTTAGGCTCTGATCTCCCCAGGTGGACCTGTTCTTGAAGCCTCCCTCAGGTCCTCTTTTGGGCTCCAGGAAGTTCTTAGCCATGTGTTAGACAACAACAGGACACACGGTTGATATGGGTGCTGATTGTCTCGATCCCGTTTGGTTTATAAGAAAATAACATCAATTACACATGAGTTAGTTGAGTCTTTTCATTTGACAGATGAAGGGGGAAAGGAGATTTATTAAAAATGTTCTTTTATGTTGTCAGCAATTTAGGGCCAGAATCAGTCATCATCCTGACAACTATGAATAGACTGTTTTCAAGAAGGCCCACAGGTAAAACCCAGCCAGCTGATGCCCGTCTGTACTAGGAGGGCTGTGTGTTCAGCTCCATCAACCACCCTGAGCTCTCGGGGCTCTTTTCTGAGAATCAAGGAAGTTTTTAGGGCAACAGGCTTTTGAAGTCATCAAAAGTCAAAACATGAAAACACTTCTTTGGGCTTAGAAGTCTACACAGAGAACGTTACAGTTATTTCTAGAAATAGAGCCCTTGAACTGAAGGCATCCCTTCTTGTGGTTTAGACTTTGATAACCAGGTTCCCTGAGTGGCTCATGACTAAAATAGCTCATCAGGCCTCCTGTGTCAGTCAGCATTGGGTTGGAAGGCCTGGTGGAACAGATGCTGCCCACAAGAGGGTGTCCTGTATTGGAAAAACTATACCTTAGCCAACAGGTAGTTTCTGTACATTAATGACACTTGTTCACAGAGTTGATCTCAATGAGAACAATGAATGATTTGGGGTGTGGCATTTTGAATGAGCCTGGCCCCCATAGGTTAATATATATCTGAACACTTGGTCTTCAGTTGGTGGAACTCTTCAGGAAGGATTGGGAAGTGTGGCCTTGTGGGAGGAGGTGTGTCACTGGGAGTGAGATTTGAGGTTTCAAAAGTCCCTGCTATTCCCAGTTAGCTCCCTCTGCCTCCTGCTTATGGATAAGAATGTAAGCTCCTAGTTTCTGCTCCATCACCATGCCTGCTATCCCAAGGCCGCCATGATGATTACAGATTCCAACCCTCTGGAACCATGAGCCCCAAATTAAACACTTTCCTTTATAATTTCCCTTGGTCATGGGGGTCTTAGCACAGAAATAGAAAAGTAACTAAGACATCTGGCTTTCTGAGTAGTTACTGATGTTATTGCTAAATCTGCTGAAATAAACTAAGCTCAGGTCATTAACATAAGTGACAATATAGCCAACCAGAATCACAAAAAAGTTACAGGTGGCCACCGCTGAGTTATAATTGAAAGATGAATGTCATAGCACTGAGATACTATGAATGTGTATCTGTGAACACCCCACACAATCAAACTCCAAATGCCTTTGGAGGTGTAGTAATCATGCTAACCAAAATTTATGCCAAGAGTTAGAAAAAAAAAAAAAAAAAAGCAAAGGTAGGTGAGTTCATATAGTCCCCACAGGCCCGTGACTGTCATGTCACAGGTGCTACAGAGGCCATCTGTGTCACTGGCATCCCCAGCTGCCCTCGGCCAACAGAGGGCTTGTCACCACACCTAATCCACTCTGCATGCTGTCCCCTATTCTTGCTGCTCCCTGAATGGGGCACTCGGTGGCACTCGGTGACCCTCGGTCACGGAGCTGTGAAAGGAATAATCTTTTCCAAGAGGCGGCAGTGGCCCTTTTGGTCCAAGGGAAAGTGAACACCCAGCAATCAGGAGGGGGCTTTATAAATAGCTGTTTCTGTGCCCTGAATGGGACTTTTGTGCCTGCTGTGCCTGCCAACAGATTTGTGTTGGCTCAGTGTCTTTCAGCTTCAAGGAGTAAGGCATTCCCTGGCTCCGTTCCATCCTGGGGACAGGATTTGTGTTCATGGCACTCAGAAAGACCTAGGGTGATGAGTGCTGAGGAAACAAGTGACAGAGACCAGGAAGGAGTAGACAGGCCTGGGGGAGGGCATGGGGAGGTCCCCCTTCAAGAATGGATCCAAGAAAACAGGTCAATCATGGGGAAACTTGCTTAGGATGGAAGTTATTGTGTAAGTGTAGAATCCCCTTAATAACCAACAGATCAAGACCCTTCTTAAGTCTCGCATGTGAGAACACTTACAGGTAAATATCACAGGTGACAGCTTTTTTTTTTTTTTTGGTTTTTTCGAGACAGGGTTTCTCTGTGTAGCCCTGGCTGTCCTGGAACTCACTCTGTAGACCAGGCTAGCCTCGAACTTAGAAATCCACCTGCCTCTGCCTCCCGAGTGCTGGGATTAAAGGCGTGCGCCACCACTGCCCAGCGAAAGCTTGCATTTAAATGGTCTTTGAGATTCAAGTTCTCAGCCAGAGCAACCACCAGCTCTTAGGACTCTCCAAAATATACAGGGATGGATTACTGTCAACGGTCCCCCCCTCCCCCCAACCAGGTCAGATTCACAGAGATCCACTTGCCTCTACCTTGCAAGTCTTGGATTAAAAGTATTGACTACCACCCCTGCCTACTCTTCTTAATATAGAACAGTTATTTGTGAGTTTAATCATAATAAAGACCACACAAGATAACTAGTGAGTTCAGCTTTTTAAAAAATATGGAATGAAGGAAAGTCATGAATTTGAAAGAGAGAAAGGAGGGGCGTGTGGGAAGGTTTGGAAGGAGAAGGAGAAAAGGGGAAAATTAATCGAGAAAAATAAACTATTAATGAAAATATGGAGGGGGTGGTGCATGCCTTTAATCTCAGCACTCAGGATATAGATACAGAGGCAAAGGATCTCTGTGAGTTCGAGGCCAGCCTGATCTACAAAGAAAGTTCCAGGACAGCCAGGGTTGTCACAGAGAAACCATGTCTCAGAAAAAAAAAAAAAAAAACCCTAAATAAATAAATAAATAAATAAATAAATAAATAAATAAATGGAACATAATTATATTGGTTATACTGTTACTGATTGATATCAAGAGATACTGACTAAATGGCAAGTGAATGTTAAATAATAAGAATGAGAAAATGAATTACAACTTAGAAGGACTTCTGGCTTGTAAAGATCTTACTGAGTACGGCATCCATGGAGGGCAGTGGATATGGTTAGCAACTGTGCTCCTTTTCACAGTTAAAGGGTGGGTGCGTGTAGACACAGTAGTGCTCACCCACTTTGCATGGTGGTTCTAGTGTAAGCAGCCTGTCCATGGTATGTTATTAAAAAAGCGAGTTAGTCTTGATGACCCAGCTAGGGGTGTGTGTGTGTGTGCAGAGCTGGGATTTAATCCTAGCTCCTGACCTGGAATTCATTTTCCTTTCTACCTTACTCTCCCTGGCTCCCACTACCATGTCTCAGAGGCATATGAGTGTAATGGAATATTCAGTCAAAATCATGAAAGCAAGTGACCTAGTAGTCCTCATCCATCTTTGTGGCTCACAGGATCCAAGTTCAAGGTTGACTGGCTGTGTTTGCTTGGGGTCCTGGTACTCATCAAAATGGTCTGGGCCTCCTTATTGATCTTTGCTTTTTATACTTGGTCAAAAGTATAATACTAAGAGGCTACACCCATAACCTTATGCTGGAGAATGTTCTCCCCCTTTCCAGGCTGTTTGAACTTCAAAGGATCACAGCTTCATAGTAGTGCTCTCCTCTTACCCTGGGGGCAGCTAGTGTTTGTAGACACATTCATCTTTGATAGGCTGTGACAATATCTCCTCCAGAGGGCATCCAATCATGATAAAGCCTCCCAAAGTCTGAAATAGCAAATTCTTCCATCGTACTACATAGGGCAATGCACAGACACAGCCCATAAAAAAGCTTCTTTAAAGAATTGGGAGGCGGAGGCAGGAGGACGGCTCTGTCTGAGGTCAGTGGGTAACTTGCCATGCGAGCCTGACAAACTGAGTTCAGTCTTAGAAGCCCATTTAAAGATGGAAAGAGAGAACACACTACAGAAGGTCCTCCTCCGACCTTCACAGGCATGCTGTGACACACTGAGCCACACACATGCACGCACTTAATCAAAATGCAATTTAAAACCTAACAAAGAAAAAAAGATTCTTTGAGACTCGAAATCCGTGCTTACCCTGCATGCTCACATACTGACTCTCTTGGAAATCCCAGCAGCCTGCTCAGACACCTGCCACAGTGATGGACACACCGCCAGCTTTCGATTTGTGGGGAACCTCAGACACACAGCCAAGGTGGGCTCCATGTTGCCAGGATCTCCCTTTCCTGAGAGCCTAGTTCTGAGGTGTCAGTATCTGTGCTTGCCACCGGAAAATAGCTCTTTTTTACCATCTAAAAACAAACAAAACCCCGACAACAAAGAACCTCTTACACTGAGTGCCTGCCTCAGGTGGGGTTGGTTGAGTTTATCAGTGAACACAGTCAAATACTGGGGCAGAAAGGACCCCTGCTTGGCGGGGGAAGGGGCCGTAGGGAAAGGTGAGGTAGGAAAGTGAACTCCTAAGGTGCTGCATTCTCCAGGAGTCACCCATTCATCAGTCCTTGAAGCCTGAATCTGAAGGTGGCTGGGGACAGTTAAGACAGCTAGGTGAGAACAGCTTATTGGAATTTAAGTCCCGAAGGCCAGAGAAGGCGGCTACTTGGCTGAGAACCTCTGGCTGAAGAAAGCCATTTCCTGGCTCCTGACCAACCAGGGCTACAAAGTAGAACTGTCTGGTGTGACACAGGTCCGTGTTTCATCTCCAGTAACTTGCTAGGAGGCCCCTTGGGACAGACAGCTGAATTCTTTCTTCTCCTCAGCTCAGCATGTCCACAGCCATTAGGAACAATTTAGTTCCCATTTATCACACGTGGCCTGCATGTCTAAACCATAAGAGTGGCTTTACCCACCAACAGGTCCCTCACTTGTAGCTTACATCTGCTTCCTGTGGCGGTGTCACCGGCATAGTTTGTAAAAGGGTCTGTTCTTTGGGAGATGCAAAGCTGATAAGATGACATCACGAAGTGAGAATGTGGGCTGGATATGTCTGCGCCCCCCCCATCTGAACATGATTCTGATAGTTCAGGTTACAAAAGTCCCTTGCTTAAGCCAGTTGTTTGTCATTCTGAGTGTATGTCACCCATAGAAACAGTGTTATGTTGAGATTGGCTTCCCACGCTAACCCAGCTAAACGGCCAGTTACCCAGAGCACAAAGTCTGGGCTTGGAGACGGGTTGGCTGAGGTGATGGGGCCTCTGATCAGAATCCAGAAAGGCTCAGATCACGAATCCTTCAGACATTCACCTGTTCCATGGCCTTGGGCAAGCTGTTGAGTCTGTCGCTCAGTTTCCCCATCTTTGGATTGGGAGTGCATCGCCTGTCTTACAGGGGTGACTAGGGAACCAAGAATATACATATAGTTACATGATACAGACATGGAACCAAAGCAAACCCCACTGCCACATACTAAGTGGGGTTTGCAGCACATGGGTGGCTGAGTTACAACTTGAAATATGTGTGGCACATCTGTCCTGATGAATTTGGATTGGATTACTTTGCTTTCCTCAACATTCTGGGGAAGAAATATAGAGACTCCGTTAACCTGAAGTCCCTGGTGGTGACCCTGGAGCCTGGGGGAGGAAAGGTGAAAATTAGCAGAAGGAACAAGGATGGGAGAAGCTAAGCTTTGGCATGCGTGTGCGTGTGCGTGTGCGTGTGCGTGTGCGTGTGCGTGTGCGTGTGTGCAGTATTTCTTTCTTTTGCTGACCTAGAACACCGGGTGGTCTGTTCACCTCCAGCTAGGTTTCCTGAGCCTTCGATCCCACAGCAGTCAAATGCTTCCTGGTCACATAATGTCCAAGAAAAGCAGTGTTGTTTCCTCTACTTCTGAAAGTATGAAATTGTCCTCAAGACAAGGAGAAAATTCACCAGATGGGCAGATGCTGATATAAACAGACCCTCCTTTCCTCCATTCCATCTCTGTCCTGTGCCAGTTTAAAAAACAAAAAAACAAGACACCAAAACCACAAAAGTTACATAGAAAAGCCCCAGCAGTATCTTGACTGCCTGGGAAGTCTGTGTTAGATACTGCCGGCAGAATCTCTCTCACTGCAACTTTTTGAAATCTCAACCATATGCTCTCTGCCTTGCTTCTACTCTGATGTTTGAGGCTTCCTGTGCTTGAGTACGTGTTCGTAACACTCGTTTGGGTGACTTTGAATTTTTTTTTTTAGTGACTTTGATTTTTACGTGAGCTCGCCATCTCTTGTCAATGTTTAGCACTATTCTACGGCACTGTGCCGTACCCTACACAATTCTGGCAAGGATGTCTTCAGTTTGTCCCTCGCACTGGCAGTTTTCCAGCTTGTCTCAGTTGTATGTCCCCACGCTCCGCCCTGTCAGGTCCCTGGGAGATCTGCCTGGCACCGCCTCTGCTGTGCCTTCTTATTTCTAGCTCACACCTGCTGCCCTCAGTGGGCTGTGGCTTTAGAGATTCATTTGAATGTTCTAATAGTTATCCTTCTTAAATCTCGTTCTAAAGCTCCTTCTGCTTGGTCTTCAGGTCCCAGGCCATGAACATTCCCCTTGGTTTATGGGATAACCTTCTGATTCTTGCCAGGGCCTCTCATCCCAGGATCAGAGTCCATGGTGCAAAGGAATGGTCTTCCTCAATCTGGCTACCGAACGGAGCCACTTCACCTGAAATATTTGTTCTACATTTACATATTTTCAGTAGATTGAACCCATATCAAAGGCTCTTAAATATTACACAGAAAAAGGAATGGTTCTGTTAGGTTTTCCCAACTCTCCCCATCTTCTTGCCATGATGTAAAGCTCTTGCACATCTTGGAGTTTGTATCAGCCAATGCTATTTACTGTGGAGTAGGTAACCTTGGGAGCTCATTGTAAGCCTAAGTTTATGATGACTTAGGTAGCTGTTCTGTCCACACCATCCTCCTTGCTAGCGCCTCATGCTTTCTCTTTTTACCTCAAAACAGGGACTGTGCATGTTTCTTCCTCACTTTCACTTGGCATGGATTTCTGAATCAGCTCTTAGGTCCTCTGATATCTGGGTCCTTTTCTTGTGGGATCATGTCTTTTATGGTATCTTGGAACATTTTATCATTGCAAACGTGCTGACTTCTCAAACATTCTGAAGCCCATTCCTTACCTACTGGTAGGAGACTTATTTATATCAATAGCATCAGTAATTTGTAGAGCAAGTCAAACAAGCAAAAGAAACCGTTGGTTTCCATCACAGCTTAACATTGTAATTCCTGGGTACCAACATGACAGCTTGGAGGGACAGGATCTGTAGGAATGTACTTGCATAGTGACTTTTAAAAGTAGAAAATTATGCACACACAAAGGCACACCATGTGTGCACACACACATGCGCACTGGAGCTCACTCTTTTTTTCTTTTGAGAAATCGTTTGCTGTTCTGACAACTGGCTGAAGCTGGTGCTGGTCACTCACTTTATGTTCACTCGCTTCTGTTTTCCAGTTTTCTGGAGCCCCATCACTCCGTGAAGCCCCCTAGCCACCCCTGTCCATCTCATCAACACCAGCCCCCTGACCTCTGCTGGTATTTGGATGTGTGACCCTTTCATATAGGCCTTTGTAGCTTGCCTATATGAAGCTCTCAGGAGCTGCTTCAAGTGCTTCTTCTACTTCCTTCTCATCTGAGGTGCTGGCATATTTAGTTATGTATCCTAACCCAAGGGCTCACTGGCTGCAGCGGGCTAGAAGCTTACGCTGGTGATATTTGCAACAGTTATGTGCACTTAATTATCTTTTCAGAACTGGGAAAGTAGCTTTTTCCAATTTTGACAAATGATGACTATTCAAGAATTTTAACACTGCACCATAAAGTTTCGATGACAAAGGGACAAACCATCTGGTTAGCAGGTTATCTTCACAGACTTTTTGATGACCACCCCAACCTCCTACCCACACTTGGTAGTTAGATGGGAGAAAGGATTATGACTGAGTAAGACCAGGACCTGGGCCGTCGACACTCAGTTCTCTTTTCACCTCAACCCTTGATTCTGAGCACTGGCCATTGCTCTCCTCTCCGAGCTCTGAGACAACGTGATTCGGAAAAGGAAGGCGAGAGCCTGACCCATGGAATGCTCCGATAAAAGCCCGCAGAAATGACTAGTTAGAGATTTTAACTTATCCATGACCTTGTGCCCTGTGGCAGCCCAAGCTGGACACAGAACTCTCAGCACATTGAGTTCAAAGGCAACGTGAGGCACTTAGCTTGATTGGCACTTTGGAATGCTTTCCAAAAAGTTCCACTCTCAAGATTAAAGGAATTCTCTATTGAACAGAATAGAAAATGTCTTGTTACTAGAGAGTGAGGAATTTCTCCTGAAGTGTGTGTTCAATAAACACAAATATAAGAGGCTGCCCAAGTCCCCGACACTTCAGCAGTTGGAGGCTCCGGAGTGCACTCTTGGGGTTAGGAGAGCCCTCCATTCACTGAAGAGTGTTAGAAGGTCGGAAAATGCTTTGTGGGTAAAAAGTCAAGTGATGGGACCCCTCTCCCCCAACACCAGAGTGTAAGCACTCCCACAGGGTTCAAAGTATAGGTCTTGTGACACTCCACAGAGGGCAAACGGGGTCATGGCACGCCACAGAGGGCAGAAGGGGAGCACGTTGATGCCACAAAGAAGGCTGGAAGCTGAAGTCTTGTCCAAAGCTAAGGCTACCCATAAGAACCACAGCACCACCGCTTTACCTCAGAGTCCTATTGTCTCTGTAGAACCGACAGACACGTAGCTCAAATGGCCTCCTTGCTAATCCCCACAGCAGCCAATAGTAACCATTTCAGATAGTTTTTATCTGTCTAGTCTAATTTCTCTATGCACTTGTGAGATAGTTGTCACTTCTGTTTGACACACCAGAACACTAAGAGTCAGAGAAGTGAGTAACTTCCCAATGGCTCACAGGAAAGAGGAGGCAAGGTGAGGGCCAACTCCCAGCTCCTTGCATGCTGAATCCAATTACACTTTGTGCCTGCATTTCACACCAGGGCTGTGTGGCCTCACAGCAGAGTTGTAAAGCTGTTTCCTCAGGCTTTCTTCATAGACAATGTATTTCACCTCAGAGTCACTAATTTTCCTGATAGAAGGAAGGGAAAGGCTACTTCCAAAATTTTCTGTGGTCAAGTAGTAAGAGTGTTAATATTTCCCTCAAGAAATGTTTATTTAAACGAGGAACTAAACTAAAGCATTTGACTCTTTTTGTTCGTTTGTTTTCGAGACAGGGTTTCTCTGTGTAGCTCTGGCTGTCCTGGAACTCACTCTGTAGACCAGGCTGGCCTCCAACTCACATACATCTGCTGGCCTCTGCCTCCCAAGTGCTGGGATGCACCATCACTGCCTGGCAGGTTCGGTATAATTTATGTAATTTGCTTTCTTGTGTGTGAGGATTTGGGAGAGTGTTGGTGCTGTGGTTCACACTGAAGAAAGGATATACTGAAGTCTCCTCATGATGGATGAGATCTTATTTGGAAATAGGGTCTTGGAGGTGTTAAGATGAAACTGTCTTAGATTACGGTGGGTCCAATTCAATGACTGGTGACTTTAAAAGAAGTCAGGCATTTGCACAGATAGCTAGAAGTTAGGGGGAGTGTGCCATGGTATAACCAAGGAAGAAGACTGGAAGGATACTTCTATAATCCAGGGAGTGCTGGCAACTAACAGGAGAGAATCATGGAATACATTCTCTCTAAGCCTCGCGGAGAAACTAACTTTGGCGATACCTTGATCTCAGATTCCTAACCTTCACAACTCCAGAGCATAAATCCCTGTTACTTCAAGTCGCAGGTGGTAATTTGTGATAGCGGCCCTAGGACCCATGATGCAGTTGGGATGGGATGGTCTGTCCATGTGCCTGCAGAGAAGAGGCTGAGATAGCCCATTAGCCCCACCCCAGAATGATATTAGCTACCATAAAATATTAATGGGCACCCAAGGCTTTTGGCAGAGTGAAGAACATGCTACCTTTCCAGTTTAAGTTCAGTGGGTCCCAAATAAGGCGAGGCCATTCTGAGCTGAAAATAGCCACACGAGTTGGTGTAATTAGCAGACCCCCCCCCATAATAAACTAGACACATTAAAGAGGACAAAAAGAGTGGGAGAAAATGCGTCAAGAGCTTTCTAGACAGATTCTAAGAGGGAATCAAGTACAAATATGGAAGTCAGGGCTAGGGCTGATCAGGGACAGAGTCCTTGGGATAGTAGGGTAGCCCTTTGAAACAATAGCTGATGCTTAGGCCAGAAGAGGAGATGTCATACTATCTGAGGTAAGGAGCCCAAGGTGCAGCAGGAAGGCAAGAGGAATGGAGGGAGCCAACAAGGGTCGGCTCAGATGCTTGTGGAGAAGGAATCATGCAAGAGAGCTTAAGGTCCTATAAACGAGAACGTGGGTTTGGGCAGGAGACTCTTGGTGTAGTGGCAGCTTTAGGGTGGGGCTGAGAAGGAACAGCAGGTTGGGTTGAAGGGACAACTTAGTGTCACTAGCAGTTAAGCAGGACAAGATGTGAGAGGCCTCGGCCATGATACCCCAGCCGTCCTCGTGTGTTGGGCAGAGACTCTCATCTGGTGTGGCTTGATGGTGCAGTGAACATATACCTCTGGGCTGAGAAGAGAGTGACAAGTTTAATGTCACAGATGAATCAAGCATGCTGCTTTCGGGAATGTTGCGAGAAATCCAACTTTTCTCAGTATCTCATTTCAGGCTTTGGTATGTCTTTAGACCAGAAGTTTTATCTTTCTACCCCAAACGCAAGCTCTCCTGTTCCCTCCCCACTGTCTCTTGAGCTGAGACAAAGAGTTTCCTGTTATGCATCCTTTGCAGCAATCTATTCCCAGGGCACCTGCTGGTTCTCTCTAGAGAAACGAATGTGGTTTGGTTGTGGGTTTCATATAGCCCTTCAGTTGGCTCTGTGGCTTCTCTAGGCTCTTTTTTTTTTTTTTTTTTTTTTGGCTGTATCCTTTCTTGACTGGTCACACTAACAAACTGGGCACAAGAAATCATAGAAGAGTGGTCAGACACCTGAGGCCATGAAGGCACACAGGCCTGGTTTTAATGTGTGACACTCCTACCCCATCTCGTGACTAGTAGGTCTGTGGCACTTCTTCCTCTGACCCTCTGTAAAATTAGTTGACAACATCTGTCTTATACTCGGACGACTCCATCAATTCAATCAATGTGTACTAGAGTCCTCCTCAGGTGATGGCTACTATTGAGTCCGGCAGACCAGCTCCTGAACATTTAGTACACGCTCTTATGGTTAAAAGCTTGACAGCTGTGTGGTTCAGATAGCAATCCTACTGTCCTTGACAAAGAAGCAGGAATGGGTCCCACTAAGACACAGCAAAACTGTGTACAGGGCCTGGAACTGAGAGAATTAGGATCTTTTCAGCTTTTATTTATCCTTTACAGCAGAAGAGCTGCACAGCACGCCAGAGGATGACTTCAACTGCAAAGGGAATTGGATAATCTATCTCTCTTAAGCTCTCATATCGACTCAACAAAACAATTGTGATTTTTTTTTTATAAATTGGAAAAATATTAATCAAATCCCCACTTTGAATAAACTTATTCTGATCATTTGCTTTTCGTAATTTCCTTTCACAGCCTATACATGTTGGGAATTGATTCTAATGCTTTGTCCTATTTCAGCCCCCCAAAAGCCACGCTTCCCAACCTGAGGGTCCCTGCTCCCAGCTGGCTTTGATTGATAATAAAGAATTGCCATACAGCCAATGGCTAGGCAGGGAGACAGGGCAGAACTATTAGATTGCTCTGGCAAGGGACTGAGGGAGAGGAGAAGATGAATAATCACCATGATGGTGAAGCAGAAAGATGAAACTTAAAGGATCACCGGCATGTAAGGATCTGGCCCCCTAGGGCCGCTTCCCCAATTGGGTCTTGGGTAGCAGAGATAAAATATAGATTTTAAAAGATGTTAACTCAGGAATATCGGAGAGGAGTGTTTGTTAGCCGTGGGGAGGTTTAGAAGTATCCAACCATTGAGCTAGTCAAGGCATATCAAAATTAGCTGGTGTATGTGTGTGTGTGTGTGTGTGTTTCATTCGAGAATCCAGAGAGCTCTTGGACGGGCGCATATGACCTGCCCAGAGCCAAAGCAGTTTAGTTAATTCATAGCTACATATAAATGCTTCTGAGATAACATTTATTGCTACTATAATAATGTAATAAGGTTTTATATCCACGTATATGGTGTGTCATCTCAAGGAAGTGAGACTGCACAGGGAAATGCTGAGAGGAAGTAGATGTTGATAGGATCAGATTTGCCGGGATCGGGGATGGCATGGTTTATTTTTCTACTGTGCGCTTAAGTGGCTTGTCTAAAGAAAAACATTTAGGAAGTAGTCCATTCAACTTTATAAAAACAGGTATCACATTCGTTTCATGATATGTCCATCAGGCTAACAGTTGAAATGCACCAGTATGCCGAAAGTGTTTCTGAGCCATGGCTGTTTGCCCTTTAGCTTTTGTTTGCTTTCTAAATGACTTACACTAATAATGCAATGCACTTCATAAAATACTATACGATGTGTTACTAAAGTATATGATGAAAAATAGGTTGCTATCTTGTTGAAGAATATCTCTTTTTAAAATCAAGATAAAACACATGCCAAACATTTCAACCCTGGTGACTCACCACCAGATACCTACCCCTCCACCATGGAGAGTTGAGGGTCCTGAATTAGCTAATATGACCTTCAGCTGCTGCAGGGTCTACCTCGGTAGCGAGAACAGTTCTCAAAAGAGTAGCTACTGTTGTGCCATACTCCATGATAAGCACTTTAAATACATTTCTCTACTGAATTCTGAGAATAATTCCCCAAGGTCACAGACTTGCAGTCGGCAGAATAACACTGAAAGTGTCGTGCTCTGCCCCAGAACTGTGGCTGTGTTAGGTTTCACGGCAAAGAGAAGTCAAGACTTCTGACTGTGATACAATTGCCAGTCTGTTGACCTGGCAGTGGGGGAGACTGGGAACTTAGAATGGGCCCAGTGTCTCTTGGGGTCCTTATAGGTGTAATGGAGAGGCACAAGAAAGGTCATCAGGGGAGCAGTTAGATAAAGACTCAGTTGACCATTGCTGGCCTTAAAGATGGTCGAAACGTAAGGGTTTCGTTTCTCTTACAAAATACCCACAGGAGAAGGACTAAAAGTAGAAAACACCACAATCAACTTCACGTAGGGGCTTTTCTGAACTCCGAATATTTTAAAGCATCATTTTATACATTGGAGGAAACAGGAGCAGGTGGTTTGGTCCACTGAGCACCTTTCTTGAGATGCTGAGTATTGGGGAGAAGGCAAAGCCCAATTTAGAGCACTGGACTCTTAACTACCAGGCATTTGAACTCATGTTGGTGCTGTTATAAAGCCAAATATCTAGATAGACTGCAATTTGTGAGCATTCATGGGGTTCATGAAAGAATGCTTTATAACGGTTTCATTTTTAGGTAAAAGCATTTGTTATGTAAGTGGTATAAATGCTGGGCATGCCACAGGCAGTCAGGAGAGGTAGCCCTTGCACTTTCCAAAGCGTATGCACACAGCGTGCTAGTTCACATGGTACTCCCACCTACCATCTCCGTGCTCAGCTGAGGTTGGGGAATAGTGAAGGTTCGAGGCGGGAGTGAGGAGTGAGAGCACTGTCCGTGAGAATAGTCATGGATGAGAGTAGTCACATGTCCAGCACCCGACTGCCTGGGCCACCTGTTCCTTTACCAGTTGTATTCTCCATAGTCTTAGCTGGTAAGCCCTAAGCATTCCAGTGGCACCTGGCATCTGTCCTGTACCCTCCTTCCCTCCCTCCCTCCCTCCCTCCTCCCACTACCACGTCAGCTTAGAGTCTTGACTCCCTACCTTAGTCCAGCCTTCAGTGTTTAGCCTTAGAATCTCTGGTACTTAGACCCACACTCTGCCTCATGGTGCCAGTGGAAGGAATTTTCTCCAAGGCTCTAATCCGGGAGAATTCAATCCAACTTAACCCAACGCTGCTTAATTAATATTATCTTCCCATTGGTCAGATTTTATACAACTCTGTTTTCCTCCAACATCTCAGCTTAAGGAGCCCGTCTATATAACAGTGATTGAATGGGAGCCACAACTTGCTTGGCGCCCCATCAAAGACGTACATTGTCCCCACTTATCAGTGATTTAAGGCGATGCTAAGTCCCCATGCTTGCAGATCAGTGACGGTCAACAACAAATGTTGACCCTCCTACCAGTCACCATGGCCATTCTTCAACCAAGCTTCTGGCAACCTTTCGAGACTTTCAAGGGAGGAAGCAAAGGATTAAAGAGATTAATTTACTTGCCCAAGGTCACACAGCCAGTAAGTAATCAGCAGAGCCAAATTTTGATGCCAGCTTGGGCTGTGCCCTACCGCGTCCCCCTATAAATATCTACTAAGCACTTAGTTCTTTGCAGCGTGTGTTCTAACCTTCTAAAGAGTCATGTTACATTAAGATTTCTGGGGAACCCTTCATCAGCTCCTTGGTCCTGCTCAAGGAAGCCAACGCTCACTCCACAGCCTGCTAACTTACCCGAGGGTCACACTGATGGGAACCCTTTGAAGGGCCTGGCAGGAAATAACTGGCTGCTTCAGTGCTGAGAGAGATATGCTCAAGTGGATGACACTCACCAGGTTTATATAACACATTCCTCCAGGGCTTGGGGTTCCCATGTACCAGTAAAACACTCCACAGTGAGACTCTTGCTTCGCTCACTGACAGAGACACTGGGTGGCTTTAAGGAGTAGATTTCAGATACATAAAACTTCACAGTCCGGAAACTTCTTGAGGACTGTGGTTGGCTATCTAGAAGATGGAGGCAATGTCCCTTTTCCTCTGTGAACACTGACCACTACCGTTTTAGAAAATTGAGACTCACCGCCCCTCCCCCTCACCAGTTAAAACTTTCTTCGCTCTGTTCTTTTACCTCTTTTGAGAACTGTCTACTCTGTAAGCTCCAACCAATGTGCCTTTTAATTAACTTATCTCTTGCCACTGCCACCTCCTAGGTATGGCACCTGTTCGGTCGTTTCACTCCCTGCCCTTAGGAGGGCTCTTGGTTTACTTTAATGCTTGCCCACAAACTTCTTAGGGATTGTATGTTTGAATTTTGCTGTGGGTCACAGAGTTCCCATAATTAGTCTTGCTCCTTGCTATGACAGTGGAGTAGGAAAAAGACTTAGATTACAGGAGATATGAAGGGTGATGTCCTTGTCCCCCCTTCATAAGCCGACAAGAATCTTTTCCCAGGGAGACAGTTCACAAAGATCGGTAAGCACACAGTGATTCCCTCATCCTTGGCCTTAGTTTCCTTGTCTCTACAATGGGAGCAACAGCACTCCCCCTATTTGTTTCAATGACCACTAAGTAGGGTCCTGTGGAGAGCATGTAGGAGAAGGCCTTAGGAACACTGACCAATACATGTGAGACCTTGGACAGACTCCAGGGCTTAACCTCTGGAATTTAGTGGTAGTTTAGAAAGCAAATGAAGCTGAGTGCTTAAAAGTCTATGACTTTCTCCCAGGTTCTTACTTTATCACATACAGTTACAATTCTCAAATGAGCAGCACTGGCTTTGCAAGGTTGTCTTGAGAGTTAAATAATGAATGTATTATAAAATACCTAGTTAACTACTTGGCCTCTAGCAGGAGATCAAAACAAATGGAAATTCTTAGTTTGGTTGTCTTAGTTTTGTATTCTACACTCAAACACAGTCTATTTATGAATGGACTGTGTTAAAATGTTCTACAAAGCTGAACCACTGCCTATATTTCCAATGGTTTGTTAAATGTAAATTCCTTTTGTATAAAAAATAATTTGTAAAAAAAAAATTGATTATTTTCCCTTCTTTGCTAAACTATGAATTCCTTCCTTCCTTCCTCCTTTCCTCCTCTCCTTTCCTTTTTCAGAACCCTGACTGTTTTGGAACTTACTATGTAGACTAGGCTGGCTTCAAACTCACAGAGACGGGTCCCCCTTTGCCTCCTGAGTGCTGGGTTAAAGGAACGCACCACCACCATGCCTGGCCAGATTATGAATTTCTTAAAGTCAGGGACTGAGTCTCATTTAGAGCAGAACACTTTCTGACATATTAGAATCCCAGTAGAATTAAAGCTCTGTGTCCTTTATGCTAACAGTGAGACAACACTTTTCATAGCAGCTAAATTAGGAATAGTTAACACATGTGGCCTGATTGAGATAGCTCACACTGCCACCTCATGAGGCCTTACTTGTCTGAGATAGCTCACAATGCCACCTCCTTAGGTCTGGCTTTTATCCCATTAACAAAGTTATTCCATTGGAGAGAACACTTGGCTTCATAAAATCACCACTTTCCCTGGCAACAACTAGTTTGAGAGCTCACTGGGGGTGGGGTGAGGGGGTTAAGAAACCCCAACAAAAGAGTCATAATTTGATGCCTCTTACAGACACACACACACACAGACACACACACACAGACACACACACACACACACACACACACACACAGAGTCTTTGGTACAATTTCAAAATGTTCTCAGAACCACTGAAGCCTTTGGATTCTGGGTTAAGAATGATTAGAATAACCCCAAGCAGACTAGCAATGTGAGAGTTCAGGTTTTCTAGGTAAGCCCAGCCCTGACTAGCCCTCTCTTGTTGAAAAGAAAACAAAACAAACAGACCAATTACAACTCCCTGTATTTAGCTGCAAGGTTACCCCTGAGGGGCCAGTTTTAGGCTTTAATGCTAGAGGCTTGCAGCCAAGCGGCAACCACTCTCTGAAGGACTTTAAGTTCTGCCCAGTAAAATGAAGCTTTGTTTGATAATATCATTTACAGTTTCAAATCCCGGGTATCAGGCTTTCTTCCTATCCCTTGTGGCCCTTCCTAAGTTTAGCTGCTGGTGTAATGGGGTTACCATGGCAACAACCACCTGCCTATTTAAAACCATCTCCAATGCTAAATAAGGAAGCCTAGAGAAAATGGCTGCCTGCCTGCCTCTCGGTGGACAAGTTGAATACTCCTGGGTATTTGGCGTACAGGCAAGCACACAGGATGGAGCCGTGTGGACCCGAAGTTCTCCAGAGGAAACTGGTGACTTGTAAAACAGGGGCTGCCTCTGACTAACTTCATTTCTCAAGCAAGCACAGGGACTCACATTCAAATCCACGTGCCTGCCATCTCTGCCAGGTGCAACACGGGGCTTGAACCCGGCAACTGTAGCAGTGGTCCTGTTAATGGGATTTGGGAAGTGGGAAGAGGTGGAGAGGCCATGATGAATTCCTGCACCTTGCACTGAGGTGCACGATGTGATACCCCACCCCCCATCTGGCTTTCTAATTGTACTTAATAATGTGATTTTTCTGATGCTCTATTCAGTTCTTATGTTGCTCTGCCTTAAATTTTGGAACGTGGAGAAACTTCATCTTCTGCTTCCCTATTCTCTAAAAACAACAGAGCCACCTTCCTTTCCACAGCAAGAGAGCATGCAACAGCTGCAGGAAGGGCTTCTACCCTAGCATGCTGTGCTCTAGCGCTTTATCTCAGGCACATCTGGTTCTTTCTCTGGGGACTGCCCTTCTCTTTTTATCAAGTTGTAAAAAATGTATTCTTGATTTCTTTATCCCTGGTGGGGCATCCGTGCCGGCTCCATTCTCTTGCCTTGTGTTCTCTTAGGTCACCTCTGTGTAGACACACCGCTTCATACACACTGGAGTGCACCTCTGCTTTTCAGTCTGTTTCCAGTGGGCAGTCACCTGTCCCAAACATCTAACACTGTGTGGTCTACAGCATATTTTCAAAAGATGCTGCTTAGTGTGCGGGTGATCAAGTGAGCAAGGGAATGAGTGAGTGAGCAGAACCTGTGGATTTCCCAGGTACAGGGCATCGTTCCGGACGCATGCATTTGAGAACCTGTGAGGGTATGTGGGTGTAAAGAAGACATTGAAATGGATAGGAGAGGGCTTTTTGTTTTGTTTTTTCAAAAAGCAATCTTGAGGCTGCCGTTCCATCTGCCTTTCTGGGAGAAGAGAGGACACAGGTTTGGTTCTTTTTGTAGAGGAAGAACAAGAGGATGAATAAGGAAGAAATAGATCTTATTTGTGGGGGAAACAGGCCAACTTCTGCCAAAAGGTTCAAGGCAGGACCACTTCCTGAATAGGCCACAGCACACCTCCACACAGCGCATGGATGATCAAGAAGGGCCTGTCCCCTTATGAGCACCATTTCTATAGGGAAGGACTGTCCAGGCACCAGTGCTAGGGGTCCTGAAACAGATTAGTAACAACAGTACCATGCCAGGCCAAGCCCTCAGACAGAGAGGAGAATGGGAGCAGGGGGACACACAGCATCCGAGAACATTAAGAAACGAGCTGGTCTAGAGTTGGAACACAATGAAAAATCCCCCAAAGTGGTTATTCTCAACAGGTCACCACATACACCCTGCCCTACCCAGTAGCGGAGCTCAAGGCCACCTCAGAAAAAGACTTGAAGAGGTAAGAAAAGCTGAAACAAGAAGCTTCGAAGCTAGCATGTAAGTTAACCTATTGTCAGGAGATCTGGTCTCTCGGGGATTCTCAGGGATTCTTTCCCTAGATAAGGGAAAGGTTCCTTCTGGCTTCTACTTATCTCTGAGCCTACTCCACACTCCTGCTGAGGGTGCAGGCCCAAACCGGGCCGGGTCTTGGGATCATCAGTTTTAGTCACAATATCAATGATCTCAAAGCTTTGGGCACAACTGATCTTGGGTTTTATGTCTGTCATCTTTTCTTGTCATTAACAGATTTGTATTTGACTTTTAAAAATCTTTAAGTTTGCCCACTTTTCCAGTGTAAATAGGATTCTTCCATGTAAATACTTTAATAAAAGACGTATAGGGGTTTAAAAATAGTGGTCGAATACATGCACAGGGCTGACAAAGGTAGGGAAGGGACGGAGTTGCCAGTTAGTGACTTCAGAAGCAGGGGCTGGCAAGACACATTTGTAGTGTGTTGTGGGTCTAGGGTCTGAGTGAGACAGAATGTCACTCTAATACAGTCCAGTGGCTGTTAGATCTGGGCTTGGCATTAACTCACTGTGCTCAGCCTCTCCCTGGTTAAGTTCCCAGGCTGTGGACTCAGGAGCTGGGCTGTGAGTGAAATGTCCTCAAATAACACCCGAACTTCTGCTTTGAGGAGAATTCTGTGGGCTCAACCAATAACAACCTAGCAATAGGTTCAAAGATCAAGTCCAAACTATTATTCCACTGCTGCACCGGCCTGAGGCTAGGCGTGGAATCCAGGGATAATCTTCAAATTAGTACAACAAAGACAATAAAGTTAGAGAAGAGAGAGAGAAAAGAGCAAGAAAAGGAAAATGGACAACTCCACCGTAACTGTACGCCAGTCACAACGCGGTTCTGGTAAATGTCATTCGCTTTGCAAGGCAGGTCTGGATTCTCTTTGCAACTGATCTGGTTGTCTCTTTTCTTT
Source organism: Uromys caudimaculatus (assembly GCA_028551405.1). NCBI lineage: Eukaryota > Metazoa > Chordata > Mammalia > Rodentia > Muridae > Uromys > Uromys caudimaculatus. Next base: position 14,969,308 of record CM052713.1, read on the forward strand.
CCTGTTTGAACCCAATCTCCAAGCATGCAGGAGCCCGTGCGAGGCCACTGTGGTGCCCTCCATGGTCACAGCCATTGCAGGGGCCTCGCTGCTGCCCTCTGCTGTCCGGGAGTGAGGCTGGCACCTCCTCGGGTCTAAGACCCTAGTGGAGACTTTCGCTCCCCCAACCCGCTGCGGGAAGCTGGGCTTTTGAGGGGAAACCTCTAAGTCCCTGGAGGGGTTGCAGGAGGCCAAAGGCAGGCTCCCTGCTACCCGTGCCGTCCCCAGACGCCTCCCTCTGTTTTGTTCCTGCGGGAGGGGACCGGCGGCCAGGCTGCAGCAGGTTTCTGACATTTTTTTTTTCTTCTTAGAAATGGAAACCCTCCTTCCGGCAACGTGGCAGGAAAGCGAAGTCCCGGGCGGGCGACCCAGGCCAAGGACATTTCCGTGGTAGCAGGTGGGAGGCCGCAGTGGCTGGCAGTGCCGGCCGGGCAGGATGCCACCGTGGCAGCCAGCGTGCTCGCTTACCTGCTGTTGAATTTTTCAGGGTGTTTCTCTCTCATCATATGGAATCTGTGTGCAATGGAAGCATCCTGGAAACGAGAGAAAAGAAGTTAAGAAAAGCCTGGTTAGTGGTTGTGTTCATGAGACATGGTGGGAAGAGACACATATATGCTCCTGGAACGCCCAGATTCTAGAGACTCCAAATCATAGGGGTGCAGCACCGCGCCCAGGGGTAAGCTAGTGCCACCACTCACTCCTTTGAGAGCCTAGCTTGGTTGCCTCAGAGCCTGGCACTCATCACAGTATCTCAAGCCCAGTGAACAGCCACAGTTCAGCCTTTGGAAACAGAGGCAAGAGCAGGCTCTGGAGTGAAAAGACACGTTCCTTCCAGAATAGTGAGGGGCACTCCTCAGGTGAAGCCAGAAGCCGGTGAGGAGTGTGGGGGTGGGGGTGGGGGTGTTTGGGGGGGTGATGGTGACATAAAGTGGGGAGTATTTTGACTCATGAGAAGTTGCAAAAATAGTACCTTTCTCACGTCCCATTCACCCATCTTCCAGCATGGTAACATCTTATATAACATAGCACATTGTCAAAACCCAAAGCTGGTGTTGGTAGAGGGCGGCCGTGTATTAACTCTTTGTTGTCTGGTTCACTCAAAACAATGAATAGTACTGGAGAGCAAGTTTAGCAGATAACAAAAGTGTATTAAACGTCTAGCTTCTGCCTATTAACGGTTCTGTCCACAGGACTGCTTCTGAAGCCAGTAGGAAAGGATCAAGATTGTTGCCGACTTCAGAAGCCCCTTTGGCTGCACTGTTGGCCATCTGTACCGTGGAACTCACCATGAGGCACCACGATACTGTGTTTCTCGGTGTCCCATTTCTCAGTTTTGGAACCTCTTAGCCCTGAGTCCTTCCTATCTGCATTCCACAATCCCATCACAGCCACCCTGTGAGTTCTCATGGTTGTGACTTCGTGTTTACAAGTTGGGGCTCCATGATCTATAAGCCAGAATAGTATCCAAAGCTGAACTCAGTTCTTCAAACCTAGCCTTCCGCACCTCTTAAGGAGCCCAGCAGAAGAATGTGTGCTGTCCCCTTATCACAGAGTCCGAATCTAGCTCTGTGGAGGCAGATGATGAACACTGGAAAGAAACAAATTGGTTGGAGACAGTATAGCCCAGAAACAGGAGCTGATTTAGATTTGCCCAGAATTGACAGTAATAGCCAATCAGAAATCTCTGGGCATGCTGGGACAGGCCTGTAGTCTCAGCACATGGATATACTGAGGCAGGAGGATTTAGAGTTCAAGGCTAGCCTGGATTACAAGGTGGTACAATATCTCAATGAACCCACCCACCCAACCAACAACCAATAAATAAATAACCAAAAATCCAATTTACTAGACTATGTGTCTGAAAGATTCTTAAAATTCCATAGAGCCAAAAAAAAAAAAAAAAAAAAATCCATAGAGCAGATTTTTAGCTAATGTATATTCCTTCTTTCTTCCTCTTCCCCTTTCTTCCGGTTTTCTTTTCCTTCTCCTTTCCCTCCTCTCCCTTCTCTCTCTCTTACTTCCTCCCCCCTCCTCCCTCCCTCCCTCCCTCCCTCTTTCTCCTGAGACAGGCTCTTGTCATGTGATTCTAGCTGGCCTGGAACTCACTATGTGTAGATCAGCAGTTCTCAACCTGTGGGTTGTGACCTCTTTGGGGGTCAAGCAACCCTTTCACAGAGGTTTCCTAAGACGATCGGAAAACACAGACATTTACATTTATGGTTCATAAAAGTTGCAAAATTACAGTTATGAAGCAACAATGAAAAGAATTTCATGGTTGGGGTCACCTCAGTATGAGGAACTGTATTAAAGGGTCGCAGCATTAGGAAGGTTGAGAACCACAGATGTAGACTACACTCAGCTCAAGCTCAGAGAGATCCTCCTGCCTCTGACTCCCCTGCACTGGGATTAAAGCTGTGTGCTTCCATGCAGGCCATATTGTTTCTTAATAAGGAAAGTCTACATCAGAGCATCAAGTGCAGCTCACTGAGGAAGCTTCTGGGGTGCATCCTATGTGTGAAGAGTTTCATTGGGATAGGGGTGACCCTAGCCAGCAGCCTTGTGTGGAATCTGGGAGGGCAGGTCTCCATTACTGGCTTATTTTGTGGCTGGTAAAGATTCCTTGAGCATTTAATGATTAAATTTTTGCTACTAATTTATTCTTGTAGTTTTCTGACTTGTCAAAAGCTGATGGTCTGGGTAGAGTCACCCTGTGGACACATGGTAGCAGGTATCAAAACTCAGGGAAGCCTGTTGGGACCCTCGGGGGCCCACACAGCCTTCTCAGCTCCTCTGGGCAGCAGCTCTTCCTAGCCTAGACCACGCCTACCTCCCTCTCTTGCAGCAAGTCTCAGTGAATACTCCCAATGCGATCTATGTGATATTTGTCAAATGATTTCCTAGAACTCCAGAAAGCATTCCATCTAGCTGTGTTCCTATGAAGAACTGATTTTCTCCTGTCAGGAAAAAACCAAAACAAACAAAAACAAAACAAGCCCAGAGCAAACATCCATATATTGTGTGGCAGCCTGGTTGTTATCCCCGGTGCAGCTGAGACTGGCCCCTAGTTTTAATTCCCGGGATGTTTGCGGAGACTCTTCTCCCTGGTCAATCCTAATCACCCTTGGTTTTTCCATTGCTAAGTTTTGCATGGCTTCTTATTCCAAAGGGCAGCATTTACAAGATCATTAGCTCAGCATGTGATTCCTGATTTGACGGTGTAATCTCTTGACAAATACACCAAACAGCAAGGGAGAGCTAAACTGTCTCTTGAAAGGCTCAAACCTTGTTTGTCTCCCTGGAGATAGAAAGGGTCAAGAAGGGTCAAGACTCGAGTTTACCCAGTTGAGGGGCTCCATGCTGAGTGCTGACCATAGGGCATTTATTTTATGAGTTTAGATACTTTTTTGATGCTGAGTACTGCAAAGAACATTTCCACTCTAGAGAGTGTGACAGCAGGGGCAGGCCAGTGGAAGCAATGGCGTTTCCGACAGCCTCCGGGCAGCCAGAACAGCCCAACAGTGTGTTGTGTGTTGTGGGGCAGTTTCTGCATCCTATGGGGTGAAGGGGGGAGGAGTTGAAGTGTGGGTGTGGGTTGATCCTTCTGCAGTCAAAACCTCAAACACGTGGTTGGATGAAGGCTTTTGGCTCCCTCTCAAACATAAGCTTCAGTTATTTGGACTCTGACATATTGGAATGTCTAGGCCAGTGCTGTCCAATAGAAATACAGCAGATTTGTAACTTAGAAGTTTCTAGAAGTCACATAAAAAAGTTAAAAAAAAGATGAAATTAATTCATGAATGTTTTAGTTAACCCAATATGCTCCAAATTTTATAATTTCTACATATAGTCAATAATAATTGTTGATAAGTTTATTTTTTTATATTGCATTTTTGAAATAGGATGTGTTTTTAATATTTACACACGGCATTTCAGGCACACAGTAGCCACCTGTGGCTTGTGCTTGCCATCCTGGACAGTGCAGGGCTAAGTCACTTTGGCAACGTTTGGAGACAGAGAGAGGAAAGAGACCTCAGGGCAGGCTGCTTGAAATTTGGATTGTTTGAAAATTTTATGGCAGATTAGGGAGTAGAAAAGATGTGGCTGGCTTATCCAAGTCACTTCTCAGTGAGTCTCACAGATTAGAACTCAGTGCTGACAGAATCTGAGTTTGCAAGCATCTGACTTGTTGACACCTTCCCTAGTAGGTAGGAGGCTTGTCACTGTGGGACGTGGGAGGGTGAACACTAATAACAATCTATAAGGCAGAAAATGGTATACAGGCTGGTGGCCCTCTGGCATCCAAAATAGATTTCACGGAGTCAAGGGATTAGCTGCTCACCGCTCTGTTAAGACTCATTGAAATCAGAGCCTGTGAGGAATTCCGAGTTACACAGGCCCCAGGAATTATTTTGTAGTCCCTAACTTCCTGTCACTGATACCTGGCCATCCTGACCTTTCAGCTAATCCAAAAATAGAGAGCAGAGAGGAAGAAGCCAGAGAACTCAGAGGAAGCGATGTGCTGGATGACTGTGCTCAAGACCTCTTCCCAGGAGATGTCTGCAGTTAGAAGGACCTTAATAAAGCTGAACAGCAGAATCTTCAATGATTCCGGCTGGTATGGGGGTACATGGTGGCACTGAACCCTACTAGCTCCCTGGACAGGCCAGAAGAGTCTGTCTTACTCAACCCTCTATCTATTAGATGTGTTCTGTTTCCACCCAGGGGCACCGCAGTGCTTGTACAACTGTCGTCTTTACAGTTTCAAGGCAGCAACCATTTGTTCAGTAGGCATCGCAAGTCCTTCATAACGGCAAAGACATTACAGGCATCTCTTTGCCAGGGGTGTATAACTGTGTTTAAGCATCGTAAGGAGATAGAACTAGGTTGGTTTACATATCTACTTCTCTCACAAAGTTTGGGAAGTCAAATAGGAAACAAGACCTTTTGCAAATGTCAGCCGTACACTCTGTCAGAATTGAGGATTGGGTACTTATTGTCTCAAGATTTTTACCTTCTACCTTTTAAAGAGCGAGCACACAAACCCTGCAAACATTCTATGAGAGAAGGCTAAGGGCACACCAATGAGATCACAAGTCCCATTTCCTCACTCATCTACAATATGACAACAAACACGAGGGAACTAAAGGTATATGAAAAAAACAGATACCCCTGGAATACTGTAGCCAGACTAGGCCTGGGGTGGGGGTGGGGCACGGTGGCTGCCCTGGGAGATGGGTTTCTGATTGAATGCTCTTCCTTGGAGGGCAGTTAGCTTCCTTCCTCCCTCCTTCCTTGTCTCTCTCCCTCCCTACGTTAAGGGCCTGGGTATCTAGTTGAGGGCAGGTTGTCTGCAGGGCACTGAGTGGAGACAGGCGGGTACTGGGAACCTTGTTTGTGCACAAAGGGAAGATGTGTAGAAGGTTCTAGTGGTAGCCATGCTTGAACCTGCCAACCGGAAGCTCCCGGGCAGCCTAGCCCTGCCAAATGTCTGTTCTGCGGTCAGCTTCCTCTCTTTTCTTGTGTCCCCCTCCTTCATTACCTAATGTCTGTGCCCCTGACCCACTTCCTGCTCCTGGGCTGTCTTTATTCTCTGAGGCCTCAGCATCAGAATGCTCCCAGGGGCTTGTTAAAAATCCAGAGTCCAGACCTGGCTGAGAGCTATGGAGTCAAATTACGAGTCAGAATCTGGTGCAGGGCGGAACTTCCATCTTTAAAAAGAGAGGTGCTGTGAGTTTTCTCCTACTGGATTTGGAGACCTCCCCTCACTTCATTGCTTGTGGCCATGTGAAAATGGGGGTGGGTGTGTACTGTGCAGAGCCCACAGCTAAGCGGGCTCAGGATCCCCAGTAATGCTGACTGACCCCCAGCATCACTACACACTGGCTTGGACTCACACAAAAGCAGCAGGGAAATGGGATAATTGGCCTGGGTGCACCATGGGCACTCAGTAAACACCAGCACGTTACACAATGGTTATGGCAGGAAAAGGATCTGAGATTTGGTAACGCTGATGGGAGAATGTCCATACTCAGGGACCCCTAGAGAGGCAGCATCGGTTGACCGTCCAGAGCTGAGGACGTCTGAGCAGAGAAGGAGAGGGGGCTGAATGTAAGAAAGGTGTGTGTGTGTGTGTGTGTGTGTGTGTGTGTGTGTGTGTGTACCATTCCTGCAGGTGGCCTGAAAGAGGGCTTGGGAAAGTGTCCCTCTACCAGAAGTGGGTAATTTAGGGACTGGGGGGGTAGAGAGGGGAAAAGCCAGTTAGGACGCAAGAACTCCTAGTATACCACCTCCACATTCACAGTCTTATACCTGGACCCACAATGCCTTTCGTGCTTCGGTCAGAGCAATGAGCGCTGGAGTGAGAAAATGAAGGCAAACCCTTTCGCCTGAAACTGTTCTTCACTCAGAAAACCAGGAAAAATAAAAACAAACAAGCAACAACATCAACAACAACAACAAACAACTGCACATGCGGTAACTCTTCAAACCTTTGTAAAGGTAAGATCATTACTTCTAGCCCTTTCCCCTCCCATGCTTCTAGTTTTAGCCTGATTAAATCTGATACCCCCTGAAGCTGTCTTTTAGACCCTATCTCCATCCTCATGCCCTTGCCACCAGCAGTCTCAACCAAAGCAGGAGAAAAAGGAGCACAGGTATCCCTCAGTCTTGTGTCAGAGGACGGCCTGGAGGAGCTCATGTGCACATTGGTGAAAACAGTCTCAAACACAGGAAGATGGAAAGGAAGGATTTGCAGATCCAGGACTGGCCTGGAGACGGGGATGGGGGGTCGGGTTGGGGGGGTGGGAGGGGTTATGGGGGTGGGTAAGGGTGTGTGTCTTTGTTCTACCTCTTCGAGAGCCCCCATCCTTTCCATAAAACAGGGACAATGCCTAAGGATTTCTGTGCTAATTAGAATGCATAAGCCTGCCACTGTAGACAGCGAACAGTAGGTATCTTTCCCTGGACCACCATCTCAAGCCCCAGATCAATTTAATAATACTTCAACTGGGGGGCTGGAGAGATGGCTCAGTGGTTAAGAGCACTGGCTGTTATTCCAGAGGACTTGGGCTCAACTCTAGCACCTGCATGGCAGCTAACACACGCATCTCTAACCCTGGTTCCAGGAAGATACAGTGCCCTCTTCTGGCCTCTGTGGGTACCTAGGTTACCTAGCATAGACAAACAGGTAGGCAAAACATTTTTTATTTATTTATTTATTTTTTTTTTAAGAATACACTCAAACTGGGTGGTAGTGGTGCATGCCTTTAATCCTGGCACTTGGGAGGCAGAGACAATCAGATCTCTGTGAGTTTGAAGCCAGCCTGGTCTACAGAGTAAGTTCCAGGACAGCCAGGGCTACACAGAGAAACCCTGTCTCAAAAAAACAAAAATAAAACCAAATCAAAACCAACTAACCAAACAAAAAAAACACTCATCATTTTGTCTCCAACAACCTAGGAAACGGAGCCTACTCTGAGCTAGGAGCTGAGTTCAGAATGACAAACTGATTGAATTATACTAGCGTGGCTGGAGAATGGAAGGAAACACAGACGGCATTCTGTCTCTCTTTTTTCTCTAAGTGTGTGCATAACTGCATGTATGCCCGTGTGTACTTGTGCACGAAAGCAGGCACTTGTATATAGGAGGAGGGTTGATTCCTGCACATTAAAGCCAGCCCTTCAGTCTACTGCACAGAGAACACTGAGGTCTGTGATAAGGGCTGTAGAGGAGGAACAGTGGACTCAGCCTGAGAGCCAGCAGAAGAACCCTCCTGGTGTGTATGAAGCCCTTGGAGTGTGTGTGGTTGGGCTGGGCAGAGGCGAGTGAGCACGGGGAAAGGAGTCTATGTATTAAGTCTGCCAAGACTGGTGCAAGCAAGTGGTCATTCCTCATGGTCAGAATTCTCAAATCTTCACACTCACGTGAGGGTTTCTTCCTGGCCTTATCTCTTGATGTTTGTTTTCTCTAACTAGCTGAAGGAGATATACTTTTAAAGAAAGATGGCTATGCAAGCAGGGTGGTCACACCATGCCAGATTTGAGGATGCTCAGACCCAAGTCAGGGTTAGGGACAAAGAACAGATAAGGAGTAGCGGTCTGGAAGGGTCCACGGGCACTTGTTGGTCATGCAGAAAAGCAACCAATGGCCAACTTACCACACCAATAGAGAAATAGTTGTTCATGATGTTGTATGGGACCTGGTCTCCGTTCTCCACCTCTTCCCTGGGCATGACCTCTAGGTACCAACGGTCCAGCATCACCAAGGGGCTCTGTTCAATTTCCTTCAGGATTTTGGTCAAGCTGCCCCCTTCATAACCTATGAATACGGGCATGGTATGTACCACCAGAGCAGAGAGGCAAGGTTGTTGTTCATGCAGAACAAGTAACTCTTTAGGCGTTTGTGGCTGGAATACTTCTAGGTGTCTCTGGGCTGGGGACACCTATGTTCTCTGAGCCAGCGAGAAGGGGGAGGGCAGGAAGGAGTAATTGGCAGGCGTTTGGGTGTGAGTTGGAAGCCGGAGAGCAAGGTATGGAATATGTATTGGCTCGAGACAGGAATGGTCTGGAGCCGAAGCAAACCCTGGAGAGTGGGTGAGCTGATGAGTGAACTTAGGCCATTTGTAGGAATGTATAGAACTAAGGATTATGTTAAGCAAAATAGCTGGACTTGGGTATTATATGTTTTCTTTCATATGTAGAATAGAGATTAAGCACATATGTTTACATATCTATCTATCTATCTATCTATCTATCTATCTATCTATCTATCTATCTATCTGTCATCTACCCACCCACCTACCAGACGTGAAAGTGGAAGGATGTGGTGGTTTGACTAGGAATGGCCCCCATAGACTCTTGTGTTTGAATGCTTGGCCCATAGGGAGTAAGTGGCACTATTAGGAGGTGTGGCCTTGTTGGAGGAAGTGTGTCACTGTAGGGGCGGGCTTTGCGGTCCCATACAGCCATGTGCTGGTCTCCTTCAGCTGCCTGTGGATAAAGATGTAGAACCCTTGGCTTCTCCCATACCATGTCGGCCCACACACCGCCATGCTCCCTGCTATGATGATAATGGACTGAACCTCTGAACCTGTAAGCCAGCCCCATTAAATGTTGTTCTTTATAAGAGTTGCCTTGGTCATGGTGTCTGCTCACAGCAGTAAAACCCTAAGGCAGAAGTCTATTGGAAGAGGAAACGGGATAATAGGATGTGAACAGCAGAAGGTATGGGTGGTAGATAAAATTAAAGAACAGGATAAGCATGTATAAAAGGGCTTAACAAACTTATTATTTTATACAGTAAATACACCACTAATTGGGAGAAAGAGGAAGGGAGCCAAGAAGGAAAAGAGGAAGGGGAAGACTTGTCAGCTGCATGGCTGGGAAGTTGTGTGCAGAAGATAGCAGAAGATCCATCCCAAAGACCCTATCGTGTGGAAGATGGATAGCACAGTGGTCGGCCTAGTCTTCAGATACCCTCAGGTCCGCCTTCTGCCTTACTCCTCCAAGTAAGAACACGGGTACCGGTTTGTCTAGCCTGGCCTGGTCTGCTCTTGTTTGCAAAGTCCTTGACCACTGTTCTAAAAGCCATCACTACCCCCTATTCAGCTTAGGGTGAGTTTCAAAATGAAAGCCCATTGCCCCGGAAGTCTGATAATCTAGATGTCCCTGGTGTCTTGTAGGTAATTGGTGATGTGGTATTTCAGTCTCCATTCTGAATCCTGATTCAGAAGGGAGGAATTTCATGCAGGAACTTCTGTTTAATAAACCCAGGTATTGGGATGAGCATTTAGGAGGGGGCAGGTGAGATCTGTCAGATCTGTACCCTTCGGTTGAACATGTCCTGCTGGAGAGGCATCCCTGAGAACTTGAATGCTTGGCTCCAGTGTGGCGTCAGTGGCATGCAGACTCACCTCCTCCCCAGCGGAGACATCGTGCAAGGTCATTCCCTGTTCCGAGAGGCAGGACAGCCACGGGTGGATGCTTTGTGAAGTTGGCCTTATCTGCAACCCACAGGAAAGATCAGACAAGCCACGTGATTACAGGTGGTTGTGTTATCTTATAAACCCCACCTGCCCCCCCACTGTAATCACACAGTCCCTCCTGTGATGGAGGACACACTGCAGAGGCCATCCACAGCGTTCCGTGTTAGCTGCTACACGTTTGCCAAAGCTGTCAATCACTTCTTCATATTGAGCTAAATCTGTCTCCCTAGAATTTGCACCTATTTATCTCAAACGTATTCTTCAAGATGACAGCACACACCTCAAAACATTGGCTCATGTTGGCCAACATTAACCATGGTCATCATGATTAATGATGACCAACACTAGTGTACTGGCTGGTTTTGTGTGTCAACTTGGTACAAGCTGAAGTTATCATGGAGAAAGGAGTTTCAGTTGAGAAAATGCCTCCATGAGATCCAGCCGTAAGGCATTTTCTCAATTAGTGATCAAGGGGGGAGGGCCCTTTGTAGGTGGTGCCATCCCTGGGCTGGTGGTCTTGGGCTCTATAAGTAAGCAGGCTGAACAAGCCAGGAGAAGCAAGCAAGCCAGTAAGTTACATCCCTCCATGGCCTCTGCATCAGCTCCTGCTTCCTGACCTGCTTGAGTTCCAGTCCTGAATTCCTTTGGTGATGAACAGCAGTGTGGAAGTGTAATCTCAATAAACCCTTTCCTCCCCAACTTGCATCTTGTTCATGTTTGTGCAGGAATAGAAACCCTGACTAAGACAGCTAGTTTCCATTTATTGCCCACAGCAACCTAGCAAAGATGGAGGTTCATCAAGAAGTGATTCCAGAGCCTGGATCCAAATTCGGATCTCGGGCTTCAAGTCCATTCTGTTGTCTTCAGGGGCTAGACAGTGCATAGAGAAAGAGACATGTCTGTGGCAGTAGGGGGTTGTGGGGTATTTGGAAAGCTGACAAAGCTCACTGAAGGTCACCTATGTTTAAAGCTTACGATTCAACACTGTGTTAAAGTAGGAAAGCATCCAGGTTTTCCTTGACACCCACAAACCAGCTTATTTGATTCTTACTTTTTTTCCTTCCTGGTTATTCAGGAGCATTGCCAGAACAGAGGAAAATCAGTCAAATGTGCTTTTGTCTGCCTGTCGTCTTCAGTGTGTTGGTGGAGCAGAGACGGTGGCAGAGGGAGGCACAGGCACCTTTGGGCTTTGAGGGGGCGTGTACACAAACCCTGCCCTACACGGTTCCTTGACATTAGCCATGAGTGGGGGCAGAGGGAGCTGCAGGGACCAGCGAGGGAGCTCAAACTGGGGCTTCCCTGGCAGAATGGGAGTCCAAGGCACTACCAGTTGCCTGATCCATGCCCAGAGTGGCTGGTCTCGGGCTGAGATTACCACAGATGGCTGAGGTGGGAATGGAGGGGTACAATGAACCCATTTTTCCTGTCACACGCCTGGAGTCTCCCCACCCTTGAACATGCTATTCACGTGACCTGGAGGGCACTCATTTCTTTATGTCTGTCCCTTCTCCCACAGTCACCACCTTGACAGGTTAGCTATCTCTATAACAGTGAGCCCAGAAATCTGCGCGCCATCCTAACCTCCCATTTTCCCTCAGCCCCATTCTTCCACCCAGCACTTCCTATGAGCTATCTCGTTAACAGATTTCCCAGCAACCTCCCCTCTCCATTCCCATGGAGACCCCCAGTGAGAATAGGACTGAGTTCTCCACACTCTTCTGGTTCCATGGCCTCCTTTTCTCTCTCCACCTCCAGGTCCACCTTCCTAGTGGGTTCTCCACAGAAGGCAATGCATGGGCCCAGACCCTCCAAGCTAGTGCCCTGTGTTACCACTGTTATGGCTTCCTCCTTAGGATCCAGGCTCTGCCACACACCTAGCCTTCCACCCTACCAGGAAACCATCCTGAAGTGTTCTCAGTTTCAACATTCCTGCTTCTCAGCAGAGAAGGCAGACTCTTGTCACCAGGTCTGCATTTGGAGACTCTCCTATGCTCCTGGAGCGTCGGGGCCTGGTGACCATATCGTACTCTCTTCCCTGAATGAACTGGAACAGTAACTTCCGGGAACAGCGTGCTTCATTTGCCATGGATCCACTGTGCACCACAGACCCCCTGATATCAGGCAGAGTGCTCCGGTGACAGCAGGGGAGGTGGGAGCGACAGCCTCAGTGAGGCCGTGGAGATTATGGCACCAGGGCTTAAATGAATGAAGAACGGAGCTCACTTGCAGTTCTGTCTTTCCTCAGTAGGTTCTGTGAGGAGCCACTGACCTGTGTGGAAAAGCCTACGTTTCATCTCAGAGCAATGTCTTTCTCTCTCCTTAGCTCTATCTGCCTCCTGCGTCCTCTGCAGAGGGATTCTGTACAGTGTTTCACTGAGGGCTGCTTTCTTCCTCTTAGTGAGTGGGGCAGAGGGGACTGTGAAGAGCCTGCTCCTGCAGCCAGGAGCTCCCTTTCCTCCCATGGCTCCTGGATGGATGGATGGATGGAGGAGATTTTCCTCTTCCCACAAAGTTCAGAGTTTATGGCAGCAGAGAGCTGTGTGTGTGTGTGTGTGTGTGTGTGTGTGTGTGTGTGTGTGTGTGTGTGTGTGTGTGAGAGAGAGAGAGAGAGAGAGAGATATGTATGTATGTGTGAAAGAGATGTATGTATGTATGTGTGTGTGAGAGAGAGGTGTGTGTATGTGTGTGTGTGATGTGTGTCTGATATGTATGTCTGACGTATGTGTGATGTGTATGTGTAATGTGTATGAGGTGTGTACATGATGTGTATGTTGTGTGTGCCTGATACATGTATGTCTGATGTGTGTGTGATATGCATGTGTGTGATATGTGTCTGATGTGTATGTTGCGTGTGTGTGATGTGTGTGTGTGTGTGTGTGTGTGTGTTGGGGGGCATGGAAACCAAAGCGTAGCTCATGGGGGAGCAGCAGTTAGCAGGTGTGCCTTCTCCCTTCCCTCCCTGAAGGCCTCACATTCCCCGTCTCACTTGGCTGGGGTCTAGTTCTGGCTGACCTTGATTCTTCTCATCCAGAATTATGCACTTCTCACATCTTCCTGTTTCCACTGTGGCTCCGACCTGGTCACCTCTCCCTTGGGTCACTGTGGGAGCCTCCTGACCAGTCTCCTGCTCCTGCCCTCATCTCTTAGCATGCCATGGCCCTTCCTTAAAAGCACCTGATGCCTTGGCTCTGCCTCCATTAAAAGCCACACTGTACCCAATGGCCCCCTAAAAGCCACACTGTACCCAATGGCCCCCTAAAAGCCACACTGTACCCAACGGCCCCCTAAAAGCCACACTGTACCCAACAGCCTCCTAAAAGCCACTCTCTACCTAATGCCTTCCACACCCACATGAGCCAGCTCCTCATTCCCGCTGTGTCACCCTCTGCAGTGCTTCCCGTGTGCACTCAGCTCTTGGCCACTCGGTCTGCCTTTAGCAACCCCACCCGTCCCTATCTTAGGGCTCCGCCCTTGCTGTTTCTTTTGTCTGGACTATTCTCTTAGGCATTCACAAAGCTCATTCCCCCCATTTCTTAGGAACAGCATCCAACCCTGTGAGAACTTCCCTGGCCTCTCTTAGATCACACCCCACACACCCCTCCTCCTTTGCCCCTCCCTTCTCATGTGTTCACTCTGACATTCCATCCATTTCCCTCATTTCTCTGTTGCCTGGGTCTTGCCTCTAGTGTAGAAGCTTTCAACTTTCCAAATGCAGAGACTTTTTTAATACAGTTCCTCATGTTGTGGTGGCTTCCAACCATAAAATTATTTCTGTTGCTACTTCATAACTCTAATTCTGCTACTGTTATGAATCTTTATATAAATATCTATGTTTTCTGCTGGTCTTCGGTGACCCCGTAAAAGGGTTATTTGATCCCTGATGGGATTGTGACCCACAGGTTGAGAACCACCGCTCTAGAAGGTAGGCTCCATTAGGGCAGTAATTTGGCTTCTTCATTCCTTGGCAGCATCTCTAGTTGACTCCAAGAGGGCTCGGCCCATAGCGGTTCAAGGCAGCATTTGTGTAATGACTGCCGGATGGTGTGAAGCAGCCCTGGGCGCACGGCTCTGGTCCTGCCCCTCTTTGGTGCCTGCCCACCCCAGTGCCTCTGTTGGCCGCTATCCTGCCTTTGCGTTCTGTATTGCAGACTTTACCTTGGTTCAGCAGGGGTGAGGTCTACTATATCCCATCCCCAAATACCACAGATAAACTATCACTTTCTGGATCCAGGCAGGGCTAGGCTAGACCTCAGTCCCCAACCCTCCAGCCTACTCCCCTGACTTTTCCACACAGCTCAGCATGGCGTTTCTCTGCTTGCACTGGTCTTCACTTTCCAGATGTGCTCCAGGTGTTCATCTCTAGCAGATCTGCCATGTTTAGCTTCTTGGCCTTTATTTAACGTCACCCTGGCTCCACCTGGATCTCCAGTCCTGCTTCCAATATGTCTGGTTCTGCTACTGCCCAGCTCTGCCTGTGACATATATATATGTTTCTAAAGACCAAGTCTACAATGAAAACTCTCCCCCTCCCCCACAGATACCTAATCAAGCAGCAGTCCAAGCAAGGGTAGGCACCCAGATGGACAAGGAATGACTCTGTTCCTTCTTTAGGTCATTGCCTTCTGCTGACTGCCTTTCTGGCCATCCTTACCAATGCAATCCAAAATCCAGCCAACTGTCCCATCTCCGCCACAGGCAAGAACACGGAAGTCTGGGGTATCATGGAAGAAGTTCAATCTGGAAAGAAGAAAGGCCACAGTGGTCTTGTTATTAGCTGACTAACACTTGATATATGTGCAGTGTGTGCGTACATGTGTGCATGCCTGTGTGTGTGCATACGTGTGTGTGTGTGTGTGTGTGTGTGTGTGTGGTATTGGGGATTGAACCCTGGTTCCCAGCATATGCTAAACAAACTATCAATGAACTACATTACAACCTTAGCACTCGATACTTCTAAGTCAGTCCTCCCTGTTCTCTGGAATCAAGTTTTTTGGGGGTTAGAAGAGTCACTTGGCACTCTGGAACCAGGATTTACTATGTAGTGCTCCCAACCATGGAGAAGAACCAGTGGTGTGCGTATGTGTGCGTGGGGTGCTAACTTCCTAATAGAAGGAGAATCTGATCCAACATTCAGCATGCAGAAAACCATTTTTGAGAATTCCTCAACGATTTGAGGAATTCCTGGTTTTCACATTTTGGCATCATACAAAGCATCTCTAATACTTGACTCCTCTCAGGCTCTCCCGACTGTTGTCTCTAATACCACCTCTTGAAGAGAGATTCATTTAATTATCTGGGTCTTTATTTTCTCCTCTGAGGGCCCCCTGCCAAGGGGAGTGCGACCCTCTTTCTCTGGAAGCATGAATCCAGTAAAGCAGGACCTGGGGTCCATTGACCTTCCCATGGGTCTGTGGATGTAATTCAGAGGTTCGTGAACTTGGAAGGGGAAATAGCACATTAATATCTTCTCTGATGTCTAACTGACACTTAGCATTTCTTTCAATTATGAATGTAGACAACAGACCATAGAGGCTTCAATGGTACCTGCAACTTTGTCACAGTGAACACCACAGCTATTTCAACTCCTCAGTAGAGTTGTACTATAGGTTACATGCTATCATTTCTATAGCTTGTGACTTACAGTTTACTGTCATTGTTGAACCCGACGAGGGGTATTGTTGTTTAATGTGTTGACAGAAGATATTCACTTACCACAAACTTGTCTGTTTAGTTTTGGATAATAACTACTTCTCAATATAATTAACTTCACTGGAAATCACATTATTTCATATTATGCTTTAGAAGATATTATTTTAGACAGGGTTCATACTCTATCAGATTGTGACAGGAGTCCCTGGCAGAAAAAGTCAAGAAACCTTGCTTTGGAGAAAATGTGATCTGTGGACACCTTGAGGTGTCATCTAGGAATCTCAAGGCCTGTACATCTCTCTTCCCAGCCAGGTGATCTGAGGAGTCCCAGGGGTGCTCTGAGCATGGATGCCTGTTGGCAAGTCACTATCCTCTCTCCCTTCCCTTGCAGAACCCTGCTGTCCCACAGGCAGGTAGTACATTCTGAATGGGGGCTCCCTTCAGCTGGACAGCCTGTCTGCGTACAGATGAATGCATTGAAGATGCTCTGGGGCCAGCAGCCCTGGAAGAAGGCACGGAGCTTGTCATTTACAGGAAAAACAATCAAAGGCCGAGAAGCCTGTGTTACCGAAATACCCTAGGAGATAGAAGGGACGAAAAGGTACTTGATGTTTTGAGACGTGGCGGTGCTATCCGGCAGTAACCGGCAGACACGTGGCTACTGTGAGAGTCTGGACCCACTTCTGAGTAAATTTTACAGATCAGTGAATGTGCACCTGTGTGTCGTTCTCCTTTTAACTGGGTCTTGTGCTTCCGTTTCTATAAATAACCCCCGTGCCAGACAACGGAAAGACAGGACAGGTTCCATTTTTAGACACCTTACTCCAGCCCCCTCGGAGGAATCTCAATGACTCTAGAGTAGAAACGCAGGTCAGGAGGTGTGGAAGCCTAGACCAGACCCGGAAGATGGTGCTGGCAGAGCTGCCAGCAGGTGGCGCTAGGGCACCACCTCTGACTGGGTAGATGCCGTCAAGGCCATTGAGGGAAGAATTTCAGATGCTGAGGACAAGCTCCACCCACCAGACTTTCAGACAGCCACCTAGGTCCTGATCCCTCCCCTCTAACAGCTCTTCCTGTCCTGCTATCCAGTAGGAAGGTGGGAGAAGGGTCAGGTGCGTAATCTCTGCAAAACTGGGTAATTCTGGGAAAGAATGGTTTTGATGGCGGAAGTGCTCCCATAGCAGAAGATGTGACAGACTTGGAGTGATTGTGTCAATCCACAGAGAGACAGCATTAAATGCACTATGATGATATCAGCTAAGAGCCTTGCAAGTAAGTCAGAGTAAGTCAGTAGCATGACCTCCCTCTCCGTCCAATGACTAGGTCATGGTTCCCCTCTGACAGCAACACCTCCTTCAGTGACAAGGTACACAGGGCGACTTCCCAAACAAGAGCCAGGGTCAAGGTGAGGAGTGGGTAAGAAAGGAAGGTAGGCAGAAAAAGCCAGGAGATTCCAAAGGCGACAAAGGAAGGTGTTTTCTTCTGAGACCAAAGCAGGCAGAGTGAAGACTGATGTTCATACCCTGGCGTAGGCCCCCCATTGTCCAGGTTGAAAACTTGTTTGGGGTTGAGCAGGTAGTGAAATTTCCGAAGAATTCTACAGGGAAAAAACACAACGATAGAGGCGGGAAATGGTAGGGTAGCAGTCCCATGGGGGCAAATACTTTTGGACCCATCAGTGGCAAGATCCACCAGTTGCTTAAACCTAAGACGGGAAGCGTTGCATGTAGACACAACATCCCGGCACACCTAGCATCCCCACACGTCCTTCCCTCTGGCCTAGTACCGCCCCTCCATCTGACTCCAGCCCTACCCCGTGGCTGCTTATTGCCATGGCAGAGAACAGGACTGCTGTTCTAACAATTCCTCTCTGTTAGAGACCTCTGGTTATTCTGGTGGTTTAAGTAGGGTGTTGTGAACTGTCCAGAGGTGCTGAAGGCCCCTAAGGAGAGGACCCAGCATCCTCAGATGGGGACCAGCAGGAGGAGGCGGGGCTGGGAAGCTGAGAGGTAATGGCTAAGTCTGGGCTTGGTCTCCAGGCTCGGAGACTACTAGGCTGGGCCAGGGGGATGCCTTACCCTTGGGTACAGGCGAGGTCCTCATAGTGCTTGCTTGGACCCTAATGTTATTTTTCTAAGCCTGGATTCCTGCTCTCCGTGCTGTCTGCCCATTTCCCAGACTGAGCAGGCCTGGGAGGCAGAGTGGCTCTGCCTGCCCCCATCTCTTTTCCCACCCCGCTGAGCTTACTCTAGCTTCGACCAAACCTGCATTTCCTTCACTGATAAGGTGAGACTAGGCCACACGGTCCTAAGCAGGTTCTAAGTCTTTTAAACCAAAAAAAGACTTGCAATGACATAGGAAGGAACAGGTCCCTCAGAACTTGACTCTGGTGGCCTTCACGGGGCTCATGTGGCAGGTCTAAGGCTAAGCATTAGGTCTATTCTAATCCTTAAGGTAACCCTGTGAGAGGTGGTATCATTGCTATTTATGTCACAGGGGAGGAAACTGAGGCACAGGTTATTAACTCACGTGGGCCAGATGATGAACTGGCCATGGGCCCAGGTTTGTTTGTTTATTTGTTTTTTTGACTGTCTAGTCTACTGTGTTTGGGCTCAGGGGAGGAAGGGGCTTGGGTTAGGTTGTTTCAGACTGTTTTGAAAGAGAAGAGGACTTACCTTTCTCCTTGTCTCCCCCCACTCTTGGGGTTCACCAAGACCAGCAGGGGATGCGTCCCTGGGCTAGGGATGATCTTGTACTTAAAAATGAGAAGAAAGAGAAGTGAGCTTCATTCAGTGGCATGAGCTGAAAGCGGGTGTGTAGACAGCTTTTGAAAGTGGGTGGGAAGCATGGTAGAGAGGAGGGGGGCTGTCTGCTGGCTGAGCTTCTGGGGGGAGACATGGCTGATTCCAGCCTGAGGGACTTTTAAAGGGGGTTAATGGCAATGAGACTTGGAGACTCAGAGATGGGGCGATGACACCAGCTTCAAATTATACCATCCTGTGGCATCACGTCTACAACACGTGATCAAAGCTAGTGTAGCACAGCAGTTCTCAGTCTTCCCAATGCTGCGACCTTTAATACAGCTCCTCATGATGTGGTGACCCCACCCCACCCATACAATTATTTTGTTGCTACTTCATAACTGTAATGTCGCTATTGTTATGAATCAATATAAATATCCGATATGCAGGGTGTCTGGTTCGTGACCCCTGGGGGTCGCGACCCATAGGTCTAGAGAGTACTCTGTCAACTCACACATCAATGAAATGAACGCCCATGGAGCACTCAGGGCCCGGCACCATCCAAAATCCTCATGTCCACACCAGAGTTTCCTCCTAAACTCAAGTTTCACACTGTGGGGTCTATCTTCTTCCGATGCCTCAGTCATTGCTGAGGTTACCTCACCAATGGTAGCACACTAGCAGGCCCAGACAGATTGTCTTTTCTTTCCCATAAGCCTAGCTGTTCCTCCTGGGGTCTTCTTCCCGTTAAAGGTGCGGTTACTCCGCTGGGCATACTGGGGAGATCCTGACCTGCCGTATCCGTCCCTAAGAATTTCCCCAGCAGCCACCACGGTCCCCATGCCTTTGAGGCCTTTCCTACCCCCACTGTATCCTCCACACCCCCAGCCCAGGTCCTTCCTGGGACACCACATCAAACATTGCCACTCCTGCAAAAGCACCCATAACAACACCCTGATGCTCTCAGGATCAAATTCTAATCTCCGAGCCTTCTCAGCCTCGCCCCTTTCTTCTGCTCTCTCCTCATTCCTCCTGTGCCCCAGCGACCGACCGACTGGCCTAGAAGCCTGCTGGCACCTCCAGTGAGAAGCCCGCACTGCCATCCTCCAGTGGGCGTGTCTTCCCTGCAGATGCTCACACTCTTTGCTCTTGTCCCATCACTCGAAATACTCTCTTCTTTGTGACCTCGTAAAGAAATCCAGAATAAGCCGGGCAGTGGTAGCACACGCCTTTAATCCCAGCATTTGGGAGGCAGAGACAGGTGGGTCTCTGTGAGTTCCAGGCCATCTTGGTCTACAGGGTGACTTTCAGGACAGCCAGGGTATAGAAAAATCCTTTCTTAAAAAAAAATCCAGAATAACTCACGGCCCAGTTTCAGAGCCATTGTTTCTGTGACGGCATCTTCAACAAGAGCAACTAAAAACTACTGCAATGTGACCTGTGTAGTATATCTTGCTGCAATGTGACCCGTGTAGTATATCCTACTGCAGTGTGATCCGTGTAGTATATCCTGCTGCAATATGACCCATGTATTATATCCTCCTGCAGTGTGATCTGTGTAGTATATCCTGCTACAGTGTGATCCATGTAGTATATCCTGCTGCAATGTGACCCATGTAGTATATCCTGCTGCAATGTGACCCATGTAGTATATCCTGCTACAGTGTGATCCATGTAGTATATCCTGCTGCAATGTGACCCATGTAGTATATCCTGCTGCAATGTGACCCGTGTAGTATATCCTGCTGCAATGTGACCCGTGTAGTATATCCTACTTCAATGTGACCTGTGTAATATATCCTACTGTAATGTGACCCGTGTAGTATATCCTGCTGCAATGTGACCCGTGTAGTATATCCTGCTGTAATGTGATCTGTGTAGTATATCCTACTGCAGTGTGACCCGTGTAGTATATCCTGCTGCAGTGTGACCTGTGTAGTATATCCTGCTGCAATGTGACCCATGTAGTATATCCTGCTGTAATGTGACCTGTGTAGTATATCTTGCTGCAATGTCACCTGTGTAGTATATCCTACTTCAATGTGACCCGTGTAATATATCCTACTGTAATGTGACCTGTGTAGTATATCAGACTGCAATGTGACCTGTGTAGTACAGCCTGCTGTAGTGTGATCCGTGTAGTATATCCTACTTCAATGTGACCCGTGTAATATATCCTGCTGCAATGTCACCTGTGTAGTATATCCTACTGCAGTGTGATCTGTGTAGTATATCCTGCTGTAATGTGACCCGCATAGTATATCCTGCTGCAATGTGACCTGTGTAGTATATCCTACTGCAGTGTAACCTGTGTAGTATATCCTGCTGTAATGTGACCTGTGTAGTATATCCTACTGCAATGTGACCTGTGTAATATATCCCACTGCAATGTCACCTGTGTAGTATATCCTGCTGATATGTGACCTGTGTAGTATATCCTGCTGTAAATGTGACCCGCGTAGTATATCCTGCTGCAATGTGATCTGTATAGTATATCCTACTTCAATGTGACCTGTGTAGTATATCCTACTGCAGTGTGACCTGTGTAGTATATCCTGCTGTAATGTGACCCGCGTAGTATATCTCGCTGCAATGTGACCTGTGTAGTATATCCCACTGCAATGTCACCTGTGTAGTATATCCTGCTGCAATGTGATCTGTGTAGTATATCCTACTTCAATGTGACCCGTGTAATATATCCCACTGCAATGTGACCTGTGTAGTATATCCCACTGCAATGTGACCTGTGTAGTATATCCTACTGCAGTGTGATCCGTGTAGTATATCCTACTGCAGTGTGACCTGTGTAGTATATCCTGCTGCAATGTTACTTGTGTAGTATATCCTGCTGCAATGTGACCTGTGTAGTATATCCTGCTGCAATGTGACCCGTGTAGTATATCCTACTTCAATGTGATCCGTGTAGTATATCCTGCTGCAATGTGACCTGTGTAGTACATCCCACTGCAATGTCACCTGTGTAGTATATCCTACTGCAGTGTGATCCGTGTAGTATATACTGCTGCAATGTGACCTGTGTAGTATATCCTGCTGCAATGTGACCTGTGTAGTATATCCTGCTGCAATGTGACCTGTGTAGTATATCCTACTGCAGTGTGATCCGTGTAGTATATCCTGCTGCAATGTGACCTGTGTAGTATATCCTATTGCAATGTGGGTTTACATTTATTCCTTTTCATTCATTTTTTTTGTCTTTCATTTTGTATGTTAAATCTCAGACCACCAAGTAGATCAGAAATGTTGAGAGCAGCATAGAGCTTTTGTGGGTCTCATGGTACCTGACACAGCAGTGAGCCCTCAGTCAATTTTTGTGGATTCAGCTGAGTGATATTCCCACACAGAAATACAGCTTGGCTTCATGTTCAATATTTAATGCCTGCATTTGTTAGTTTTAAACTTCACACCTATCACAACCCGACAGGTTTGCAATGTGCAGCGCTTGCTGTTTATGATCTTAAAGAATTCTCTTGTCTCCTAGAGCAATTGTGTGATACTCAGAAGCATTTTGGAGCCAGGGGAGTAAGCCCTTGAGTCTGGGGGATGATATCCAAGTACTCAATAGTCCATATTACATGGGACCTACCAGTGAGATTGAAGACAACTTATGTCTCTTGCCTGCGTGTGTGTGTGTGTTTGTGTGTGTTCTCTTCTACATGTCTGGACCCATTTCTTTGTGGTGTTGAGAACCTTCTCTTTTGAGCTTCTAGAGCAGTGGTTCTCAACTTGTTGGTCATGGCCTGGGGGTGATGTTCGAACAGCTGTCTCACATGTGTCTCATATTAGATATCCTGCATATCGGATATTTACATATGATTCCTAATAACAGGAACATTACAGTCATGAAACAGCAACAACACAATGTTGTGGCTGGGTCACCACAGCATGAGGAGGCCGCAGCGTGAGGAAGTCTGGAGCGCCCTCGTCTATTGTGGCCCACATCATTTTTGTCTTGCATCTTCAGTATCAATTGATCTTGTAATTTCAAAGCACACAATCTCATGAGCCCAGTCTTACAGCACTGTGGGAGGGAGGTGGTCTAGGGATGCTAAGCTCACTCTTAACACACGGAAGCATAAGCTCACAGGCAAAGGATAAGGCTCCATTTTCCTATTTCCTGTTCTGATATTCTTTGTACCTCATCAGGCTGCCTTCTCTGCATTCCTCAGAACTTCATGGAGGAAATGAAAAAAATGCTCTCTAGTGATGTTTAGTGAAAACAAGGTCTTAAATACATACTTAAGGATTGAGAACCTTTGGATCTGGTCTGCTTTGTTTTGATCAGCTAATTACCTTGCTTGCTAAATGTCTACCTGGTGGCAGTCAAAGGTTAACCCCAGAGGCCCAGGTAAATGTCCTCCTGTGACAGAATTGGCCTCCGAGAAAGCTGGGACACATTTCTTTGGCACCCAGGCCCCACTCTCCCTGCCCCAGCCTCTGGACCCACTTAGAATGAGTCTTGACTGCCCATTCATGCGTTACCTGTGTTACAAGTTCACCCTTGGCGGCCACACTGCCATCTGACTTCCCTCCTTGCCGGTCCTGGGAGAGAGAACACAAGCAACCTTTGAAGAGCAAAGAGCCTACTCCAAGGACAAGAGATCAAAGTGTTAACAGCAAAGAGTGGCCACAGCAAAGAGCTCAGCCAGGCAGAAAACTGTGAGTGTTTCAGAGTGGGACTTCAGATCTCAGAAAAGGATACACCCCACAGGCTTCTTGGGCTTCCGCAGGCCACTGTGATCATGTAACCTGCTATTGTATCACTTGTGATGACTGTACCCTTGGGACTGGTAGGGGCACGGTAGGGAATGAAGTAGGCAGGAATCTGGTTTGTGGGCTGAGGACTTTAAACACTGGGAAGCCAGGCCTTACACTCAGCTTTCCTGCTCACTGGGACTTGACACTGTGGCTGGCGTGGCTGCAGTTCCTGGCTTTGCTTGTTGTACTTTGTTTCAAAGTTCATTGCTTATTCTATTGCAATTTATCTAGCAAACAGTGTGGTGTGGTGCAATACAGTGTGTGTGTGTGTGTGTGTGTGTGTGTGTGTGAAGTGACTGCTGCCTGTGCAGTCAGCACTGGCTTTACCGCATCTTCAAACTTTTTATCTAGAGGATATGATGCTGGTCTGCATCCAACTTTTGTGTTGTTTCATTTAGCTTTATAGTTTTGAGCGTCTCCACTTTTGCATGGTTTTGCTGTAGTCATTTATCACGTGATCTCAGCTTATTCACCTGCTCTGTGAGTAGCTGGCTCTCTGTGAGTAGCTGGTGCTCTGTGAGTATCTGGGTACTTGTCTTTTGATGGAATAAATGCTTGCATTTCTCCACAGGAAGAGAGTTTTCAGGATAGGAAGTTTGTATGTTTCTAACTTAATGGAAACTGACAAATGGATTTCCAAAGTGGTGATTTTCCTATAGGATTTTAAATGAGAGGGAAAGAAAAGCATCTGTTTCAGTCAAGGGTGAGAAGGGGGGAGTGGGCGGGACTTGGCAACACTTTAAAGATGGAAGTGCTGTCTTCCAGAGGCAGAAAAGGTTCCTGTGGTAGTACCGGGAGCTTCATTTGTTTTGAGATATGTCTGAGACCCTCGAGTGCGAGCCCTTTCGAGAACACAGGAGAAAGTTGGCAAGGATGAAGGAGGCCAAGAAACCTGGCCAAGCACAGGTGGGCCCTTTGAGCTGGGCTCTGCCTGCAGGATGCTTAGAAGGGATGCTCTGAACATCTGGCAGCAGCTGTTGGAAGCTGCAGGTCAGAGCTTTCTCCTTCAGTCTGACTGGTGCAGCACTAACTTCTAATCACTCACCAAAGCAAAAGCCCTGGGAATGGCTGGGGTAACACTCTGGAGAAGGTGAAGTTGTAAATGTAGCCTGCTTCCGACCCCTGAACCTGGAAACACCAGAGCCCTGATGGGGGCAGGACCACTTACTCGGGTGACAGGGCAAATGGAGGTAGGCAGCAAAATATGGTCTTTGAGTTCCCCACCGTCGCACACCGTCGATAATTCACATTTGCGGTGAAACTGGAGAGAAAATGAAGACGAGGATGAGCAGAAGTGACCAAGGAGACATTGGGTAGGTAGGCGTCACATAGAGGTTTTTCTGGGGAACTGAGCTGTCCAGTGCCCCTGTGTCTTGGAGCACTACTGCCTTTGGCTGTGACAGGATTGTTGAGTATGTGTGAACATGTGGCATGTCTGCTAGGGGCACAGAAATGACATCTAGAACTGCCCTTCAAGTGTGGCACCCTGAGTGGATTCTATACCCCTGTCCCTGGGTTATTGGGTTAGAAACTCTGAAGGAAGGTTATCTCTGAGAAAACCCATGGGAAGCTGGCGTATAGCATCCACCGAACCCCTGCATCGTGAGAGGCTCTTTGTCTGGCTTGGAGGAGCCTCCTTTCCAAGGGGTACAAGACACAGCCTGCAATTGGCTGTGGGAAGAAGGCTGGGCAGCCCTGTGGCATCTGCCACGTTTGGAATGTTGTGGACTCCGGCATGAGCTTGGCAGTAGCAAGACCAGGCCCCTGGGCAAGGCAGAGTGCTGCTGAGAAAAATGTGCCAAAGTCTAATTCTAAGGTGTAAAGGGGGCTTTCCAGGATTTAATCTCTCTCCCAACCTGTCGGTTACGGGTTATTGCAGCCCGGGGTGAAGGACAGTCACGATCTAGCCTGCTGTTCCTAGCTGCTGGTCATGTAGGCAGTAGTAGGTTGGCTAACTTCTTAAGCGGCCCTTTCTCTGGGCAGCTTGAGGAGTCATTGGTGGCTGAGAGGCTCAAATGAACCTGGGGGTTCTAGGCTAGCCTCATCCCCTCACTCTACACTTGCCTTCTGGAGGGATGTTCGCTACCCCAGGCTACAGCTTGAACAAAACCCACACTGAAAAGAAGTAGGGCCGCCCTGGGCACCGACCCACCGTCATCCGGCACCACACGCAGTGCCGCGCGGTGACACTCTGGTAGCACTTGATACTTTTGTGGCACCGGTCACACTTGACGGAGGAGTTCCCTTCCACCCACGCGTGCTGCATCACCTGTGGGAGGGAAGGGAAGGATACCAGGGAAGGCAGTGGAATCACGCCCCTGGGCCCAGGGCTACAAAGAAGTGGGCGGCGCGAGGAGCCCAGAGAGCCCTGTTTCCTCAGTGTGGAAGCTTATTGGACACAGAGTTCCTCCTGCCTGATCACCATGTGCTAAGGGAAATAGGTTAAAAACAGGTTCGGTTCCATTTTGCCTGTACTAGCTCTCACCCCAGCAGGCAAGCATCTAAGCAGAAGCTCGCCTGCTGTTCCTCTCAGACTTGTCCTCATGTGGGCCCTTTCCTGGGAGGCAGTGTGGTTCAGGGGAAGCCAGAGGGCTAAGGTGCAGACCGAATCCCTGGGAGTCACCCATTTTGCACATCACAGCAGAATGACTTTTGGCCAGTTTCTGGACCTCTCTGAATCTCTGGCCCCTCCTCTTTAGACACCAACACGAGGCACCTCTGGGATACACTGAACAGCACATCTGGAAGGCTTCTGTGGTGCACTTCTCTGGTAAACTCCCTTTTCCTTAGCCTCTTTGCTATCCGTTACAATCACCCGAGGACTCTGTAGAAACCCTAGTGCCCACCCCACACTCGGAATGAATAAGTCTCTGGGGATGAGCCCCAGAGGTTTGACTTAAATCTCCCCATATGATTTAAATTCACACGCATTAAAGTGCCCCAGGTGCTTGTAATTAACTGTAGCTGAGAAGCAAGGAGAAGGTGGCTAGATTACAAAGTCTGAAGCCATCAGTCAGGGTCCCTTTCAGACCCATTTTCTGGCCATCTGGATGCGTCAGCTACCTGGCTGCACCAGGGCAGAGCAGGGGAGGAGGCTGTATGCATACCTCTAACAAAAATGGGAACCTCTGACCCATTGCCTGGGAGCCTCTGTACTCAGATCTCTCCTCCTGGAATCCCACAGAACTCAAAACTTTCCACCAACCAAAGTGTCCTGAAGTGCAGCAGGAAGATGTGGAAAAGTGGGGACACACCTCAAAATGCCCAGCTTCAAATACCATATTAGAAACACATGAAATATTTACATGATATAATCCATATTTGCATTAAACAAGAATATGTGCTTTAAATTTCGTAGCAGCTAAGTTGTGTGACGCTATTCACCCCGAGTATTTTTACTAATTTTTTTGTTCCAAACCACGAGTCACACTTGATTTGTAGCCTCTCACATTCAGCTGCATGGCTGAGGTGGACAAAGAAGACACTCTGTGAACTTGAATTCTACACGGTTACCCGGACTATGCGCTGAGATTATTGTTTCCATTTTGCAGAGGGACAAGTAGAGGCTTCAGAGAAGTGAGTGACTGGCTTTGGGTTCTAAGGCCGGTGAGTAGCCACCCAGGGACCCACAGCCAGGTCTTTGGACTCTAAGCCTCGGGATTGTTGCCCCAGCATCACCTTGCTTTCTTCAGCCTGTCTGGGGTCTGAAGAAATGGTGAGAGACTTGGGTTGTCTCTTTAGGCTCACAAGGTTGTGGGTGTGCTCTACCGGCCCCTCAGCTGTGTCACCCTGTTCTCTGTGTCAGATGACTAGAGAGGCCTGAGCATAGGAGGCCCCGCTGTGTGCTCTGGTGGAAGGCAGGCATGCACATGGAGGCGTATGTATGGAGAGTGGGGCATGCAGTGGTTATGGGGCATGCGTATGAGAAGTCCTCTGAGGAGCCTTCCTCTGAGGAGGTTTTCCGTGGGAGAGCTGTGAGCCATCCCACCTTCTGACCATCTCTTGGTTCCCATTCCTCAGCTGTGTCATCCCTCTGCAGCAGTGCAGATGGGCTGCTCCCAGTTTTAAGAGCAATCTAGTTCCAGACTCAGCAAGCAGCCCCACCCAAAGGCCAGGAGAGCTTTGGGAGCGTTCTCCCACCTCCTGCCATCTCATCTTGGCATCCACCTGCCCGGGTCCTAGAGCTGACCTCGCAAATGGCTTTGAATTTCCTTCCTTCCTTTGTTTACCTTTGTTAGTGGAGTCTGTCGGGAACACTCAGACCCAACCAGACCTACAAGGGTGCATAGAAACAGACCCGATCCGCTCTGCCTTGGGGCAGCGCTAACTTCTGCTGTAACTGCTGGAAGAATCTTCTTCCCGGAGCTGGTCTCTAAAACCCTCCTCCAGGTAGGACCTCGTCACCTTGTGAACACGGCTCCTTGCCCTTGCTTCCCAGTAATCGCCTTCTGACCCAGCCATTCCAAACTAGTTCAGGCCACAGTCAGTCATATCTCCATGCCTGTACATGGGAGCCCCCCTCTGCTAGAATGCTCTGCCCTCTTTCATGCCTCGTGAAGCCCTCCTGGTTCAAAGAACAATCAGAGTGCCACCTCCTTTGTGAATTTTTCTTTCCTTTTAGGCCTTACTTGCACATTCCATGAGGCCTACTATGGTAGCACACACCTTGTGGCTTTGCAGTATGCTCACATACCTGTCTAGCGTCATAACCTGTGCGGAATTTGAGAAGACTGGATACTATTTCTCATAACCTGTGGGTGCCCTGGGATGGCGCCTGGCATACAGTGGGCTTCAGGGAGATGCTGAATGGTTTGATGGATGAGCGAGATGGCTTAAGGGACTCGAAACAGAGAAGGGACTAGTGAAGGCTCTCCGAGCCCCTTCCTGCACAGCCCCTGAGGCAGGATGCAGTAGAATGAGCCAATAGATGTCACCAACCTCGCCACTCCTTTTGGCTTTGGAGTATGTTTTCACACATCCAGGAATGTTTTTGGATACACAGCGTTGGTGGACAGTATATTTACAGTCTGGAGAAAAAGAAAAAAAGACAGTGCTTATGAATGCCCCCAAGGGAACACCCCCCCGCCCCCCAGTGCACACACTGCAGCGAAGGCTTGCTTCTCTTTCGAGAGCTGGCCTGGCTTAGCAGAAACCTAACACTGTGCCATGTGAGCAGCCTGTGGCTACACCTTGCTCAACCTCTACTTCTTCACACTACCTTTCTTTGATGGCAGTGACTGAGCAGATGTGACTTCAGAAGGGGCGGTGAGGGACAGATGTCACAGCATTACATGTTGGGATGCCAGCGAGTGGACAGAAAGCCTTTGGTCCCTGGGCTGATGGATGCAACTGGCTATAGCCTGAAGCATGTTGAGTAACTTGTTGTGCCCTTTGGGTATTTGTCGGGAGCCAAACCCGTGAGATGCTGGGAGCCAAACCCATGGAATTACCCGCTGTTCTGTAAAGCTTAGTCAGTTAAGGTGCAAGGTTAGAAAGGACAGGGCGTCTGCAGTTTCAGGTCCCAGAAATTGAAAGAACATCTGGTATTTCCTGAACACCGGTTACAGTAGTGGGTTGGCCTTGGGCCACGTGTAACCTTCCCGCCTGCCTGTCTTTTTAAGCTGCTGTTCTGAAATAAACTTCAAGTGCTTGATCAGAATATAGACTTGCTCTCTTTCTTCGCGTCTCCTGTCCCCCATTCTTTCGCCCCCTCCCCAGGTTCCCGCTGAACCCCCGCAGGCCGGGGCAGACATTCAGGATTCTCTGTCAGATGCACACACAGTAGCTTTTTTTTTTTTCTTTCTCTCTGGGGCAGGGGTTTTTGCCATAATAAGTGGGACATTTGTGTGAAGCACCATGTACAGGGTCAGATCAGCGATTCTGAAATTTGTCATCCTTGTTGTAACTGTGGTTGTACACAAAGCAAGGGACCAAGAAGTCTCAGACTTAAGAGGAATGAGAATATGTTGACGAGCTGATGTCTGAGTGGGTCTGGGGAGATTGGTGCAACTGCTCTTCAGCCTGCTCACTCCTTGGATTCCAGCTGGAGTCTACTATCTGGCCAGGAGGTGACTGGCAGGGCTCACGGTGACCACATTCTCTAGCCCCTTGGTAGCCTCTGTCTTTAGCCCTGTCTCCTCTTGCTCCCCCCTGTTCTGAACGTTGCCCTTTCTTCTTTTCTTCCTTCTCTTTCTTTCTGTGTTTCCCTTCTTATTCCCGATCTGATCCCTCATTTGTGATTTTTTTCTGCTTTCCCCTCTAGCTCTACTAAATGGGTTACAAAATGAAATAAACATATAGTTTTATTTTTCATTGGACTTATAGAATATAAGATACATTCTTAACTAATTAGAAAGCTCCTGTAGACACATATGAGTTGAACGTCGGCCAGAAACACAACTGCAGTTAGCATGAGTTGCCTTTAACTCTGGAAGGACTTCGGTACTTATTTTCTAGAAGAGCAGTGACTTATGACCCCAACAGCAGCAAACATCTTGTCCCTTTGACTCAGCTAGCCCCTCCCCCCAAAAGGCAGGATACAGAGGCCTTGCTGCTGAAACATTAGGACGATTCCACCATCTGGGAAGCAGAAATGCCTGGACTTTACCTGGAACGGACCCACTGAGCACACCCAAGGAGAAAGGCGTCGGGACGGTTACTCACAAATGCAGCACAGGCCTTGCTTCCGAACACCCATCAGCATGATGTGGCAGAAGTTGCAATAAGTGGGCTTCTTGAAATGCTTCAGGGTCCAGGCATGTCTCCCATCCCCCTTGGAGCCCTGCATGGATAATGATGGTGAGACACTGAGCTGGGACCCTGCTGGGAGCCAGTGGCTGCTTCACGCAGGTGCTGCTTTGTCTCTCTGTTCTCTTCTCATACATGGAAGATAAGTTACTCAGATTCATTAACAAATTCTTAGTGTATGTTTTCTAAAATTAGCACATACAAAAGGAGCGAGCATCTGAACGGAAGTGGAAGGGGAGCTAAAATAAGCCCTCTCCTACCTGGGTGCCAGAGGTATAAATGGAAGAGTAATTTGATATGTCTGTCTGCCTGCCTGCCTGTCTGTCTGTCTATCATCCATCCATTGATCTACCCATCCATCCATTTGTCTATTCATCTATCTATCCATCTATTGTCTATCAATTATCTATCATCTACCTATCATCTGTCAATCATCTATCTACCTCACCTGTCTATATTAAGAATCTGACTCGCACCATCCTACTTGAGCTCCAGTCTAAAGAAATAACCTTTGAGAAAACAGATGAGCATTTCTGTGCTAGTCAGATGCGGCATTATTCCAAATAGTGAGGACCTAGAAATGTCCTAACTATGCCCAGGTCACTAAAGTTGTAGTATATCCATATAACTTAATACTAAGAGGCAATTTATTTATCGCTTTGGTCCCAAGAACTGATGATGATGACGATGATGATGATGATGATAGACAGATAATAAAACAGACTCAGAGAGAGTCTGTAACTAGGCCAATGCCACAGGAAAGCTGAGTGACAAAGCCAGCGGTTGGCCGATCTGCAGGCTCTCCACATCTCTCTCCACCACCTCCACAAGGATCTTCCTGGACAGAAGGAAACTTAGCACCTTGTCAGGAGATCTGCTTATTAACGAGTTATCATTTTATCTGAAAGCACCTCCATTCTCTATGTCTAGCCTAATCCCTCGCCTTTCTTAGCTTCAAAAAGCAAATGGCTGCTGGGCTCAGGTAAAGCTTCTGCTTGTGTTCTAGCACCATCGTGTGGTTTGTTCCTTTCTGGCCAGGTTTTATCTCATTGCTACAATTTTACCAGGAGACAGAGGATGTGCATTCTCAGTGAGATCTAAGATGGCAAGAAAGTTGCACAGCAGGCCATCCAGGAAGTTGATGGGGCTTCCTGTAGAGGCCAGTAGGTCACTCATTCCTTAAAACTTACTTAGCACACACTTCCAATAGGCTTACACAAGGCTTTTGATTAATATCAATGAAATGTACACTTTTTGGTGTGTTCCACTTTTTTGATGTGAATTCCAGTTTTATGCAAGGCTGATTTGGTGTTTAGTGGGGACCCCGGGAAGAAGCTAAAGAATTACACAGGTTTTGCCTACTGCCTCCTGAAGTGTGGACTCTTTCAGAAGTTGGTTCCTTATGCTCACGGGGTCCCACTTTGGTTCTCCCACATGAGAACAAACCAAGACAACAACCTGATGCTGTTAGAACAGCGACCAAGCAGAGCATCTCTTCGGATCCATTCTAAGTGAGTACTGACAACACTCTACTTTGCTTTTGGGTTCTTGTGTGTGTGTGAGCAAGAGGTCATTGTACACAGGTCTCCATGTTACTGAGTGACAGACGGGCCTCTGGTTAGGCATGTGCCCTTGGACCAGTCCTTTACCTTGCTGGACCTCTGTTTTTAGAAGGAAAGGATTGGAGCAAGAGCCACAAAGGACTCTTTAGCCACGTCATGTGCAACCCTAGAGCCGGAATGTGTTATCAAGCCAGGGCTGGTATGCAAGTCTGTAAGCCTAGCCACTCTGGATACTGAAGAAGGAGGATCACAAGTTCAAGCAGCATGGCCTGCCTGGGCTACAGAGCAAACCTGGGGCCAGCCTGGGCTACAGAGCAAGTCTGGGGCCAGCCTGGGCTACAGCGTGAGACTGACTCAAAAATAAAAAATAAAAAGAGAGATGGAGATTTGGCAGAGTGCTCACCTAGTATGTATGAGGCTCTTGGTTCAATTCACACACACCCCACATAGAAAACAGAATGAGTTCTCAGAATCTTGCTTATAATCCATAGGGGAAAGCCAAATACTCTCCAAGGTTTCTTCTCGTTGCTCTGACTGAAGTGTAGGGTGCTGGAAAGAGTGGGGAATTTGGAGCTAGGTATAAAACTTAGCTCTTGTTTCTCTCATTATGTACAGAACCTGGGCTTTCCAGCTCTACAAAGTGGGATTAAAAACACCTATGGTATCTGTTTTGACCGCTAAGCCAGAGTCTAGTCACAAAAGCCCCCGAGGCAGAGCACTGTTCTTCTTCTTCCCTCCTTCCTTTGCATTTTCCTAGTTTTAAAATTTTTAATTAAACTTACTCATTGGCAGGTGGGCATTTGTGTCACAGTGTGTAGAGGTCATATGGCAAAGAAATTAGTTCTTTTCTTCCACGATGTGGGTTCTAGGAACCGAACTCAGGTTACCAGGCTTCGTGCCAAGTACCTTTTATGTGCAGGGCCCCCTTGCCGACCCCTCTCATAGGATCTTAAGACCTATCCTGACAAAACTTCTCTGTGAAGTTTCTTTTGCACTTTGCCTGGTTGAGAATACATGTCTTGCAGGCAAATGCTTTATCTGTGTCCCCTCACCGTGAGCACAACAAAACATTTCCCTTTGTAACAGAGCAGCAAAGGTTGTCAGGGGAAAGGATATGTTTTGGGTATGCAGAGTGAAAGGGATGAGAAGAGAGAGCATGCTGGAGCCAGCATGCAGGGCGTGGCTTGCCCATCGGGAAGTCTGGAGTAGACACTAGCAACAAGACAGAATCCAGAGCCATTGCGTGTAGCTTGCTGACTTACGGAGTCATCCATTCCCAGGAGGACCAGCAATGGGATGGTGGTCATCCCCCCACTGACCCACTCCTGCAGAGACACAAGGCCATCCTTGTTGTAGTCCAAGCCTTGCAGCATCTCCTTCAGTATCTGTGGAAACCAAAGAACAACAAGCGGTCCGTTTGCCTCCGCTTCTAGATGTCTCTGCTCTGTTCTCTCTTCCGTCCTGAGTTCTTTTCTGGTTCACCCATTGCCCTTCTTATTCAGAGTGAGTAGAGTGGCAAGGGAGCAAAGCAGTGAGAGACCAGGGTTCGAGGCCCAGCTCTGCCCCACCCTGACCTTAGGTGGCTCACCCCGGCTCTCTGTGCTCTGGAGTGCTCATCTTAAAATGAAAATAATATTGCTGTATTCCAGCGCCTTAGCAAAGACAGGAGGAGATGCATAAAAAGTGTTTAATCTAATATCTGGTACACAGCACCCCCCGCCCCCAGTGTAGTTAACATTAGCGGCTGGTGATTGACAACTTTTCCATTTCGGGTGCTAGCTTCTATTCTATGAGTTTCTATCATAGAGTTGTCCCTGCTGTGTAGGTTGGGGGAGCTGCAGTTTCTGCCATGTCTAAACTTCATCCTGCTGCCTTAAGCACCTTTCCTGTTGGAGAAAGGGGAGATCAAAGTGTGGGGCTCCAGAGAAGCTGCTGGGAGGATGAGTCTGGGGTACCACACAGAAGCATTCCTCCACTCGAACCCTCACGCCAGATGTACCTCGCTCTCTCTGGAGAACACTGTGTTTGTAGAAACTCACAGGTCTGAGCTCCGTGGGGTCCCACTCCAGGTACTGGGCAACATGCAGCATTTGGCTCACAATCTGATCCATCTCCTAGAAAACGTCATGGGGGGAAAATATCAAAGGGAGAAAACCCAAGTGTGTGTGTGTGTGTGTGTGTGTGTGTGTGTGTGTGTGTGTGTGTGTGTGTGCATTGTGTGCATTGTGTGCATGTGTTTGTGTGTGTGTGTGTGTGTTTCATAAGAATAAAAACAAAACTGAAAATCAAACATGGTGGGAGGAGGGCAGGTGGATCATGAGGGCGTTTGTTCAACACACTGGAACCCCACAAGGGCAGCTGCCTTGACTACAAAGGCCAGTGGACATAAGATGCTCACAGCATGTCAAAGCCAGAGGCACACAGAGGGCCTAGAGCCCTGACTCCAACCAAGCCCCTCCCTCCTCCCACCATCCTGTCCTTTAGCTGGGAAACCACAGGGAATCCTATTTTCTTTTTTTGTGGCCTATGCAAATGCAGGTGAAGACAGGCCCTCTTTACCATTCTTATCGCTTGCTCTCCATTTCTACACCTTAGCCGCTTGGGCTCTGTCTGTCTGTCTGTCTGTCTGCCTCTGCAGTCAGGTTCACATCCTGTGTTGGTTCCTGCTCAAGCACTACAACTTTGATTTATTTCGGCATCTTCTCTTTCCTTTGCATCACAGCCAAGCCTGAGCCTAGAACTTGGTGAACTTGGTGTATGTATATGGACTTATTTGCCTGACCGATTGACTCTGGTATCAAGGCCTGTCTCTACCTAAAACCTTATAAATGTGTCAGGGGCTAGTGGGTCAGTGCATGCAGGGACCTATGGGAACATACGGTGCTGGCAAGTATTTGGTGTCAGCATCTTACGTATGGATACCACCTAAGATGTTCCTAGGGAGATTGCTCTAGGAGATTGTGTGGGCAGACCGAAGAAAGTTTGGTAGTGTTACTTCCTTCATGTCGAATAAGCCAGACAAGCCATGTCTTAACAGCTATTTGTTTTTTAAGATATATTTGTGTTGTGTTGTGCGTATCTCTCTCTCTCTCTCTCTCTCTCTCTCTCTCTCTCTCTCTCTCTTTCTCTCTCTCTCTCTGCACATGTCTGTGTGTCTCTGTGTATGGTGCACATGAGAGTGCAGATTCCTGCAGAGGCCAGAAAACAGCATTGGGTCTCTTGGAGCTGCAGTTACAAGTGATTGTAAGTCACCCAACATGCATGCTGGGAACTGAATTTGGGTCCTCTGTGAGAGTAACAGTGTTCACCCTTAAGCCCCCAGTCATCTCTGAAGCCCCTGACACAGATATATCTGCTCTGTCTCTGTCTCTCTCTGTCTTTTTCTGTCTCTGTCTTGCTCTCTCCTCTCCCTGTTCCTCGCCTCCTCTTTCATCTCATGCTGGACTTGAGACTTGGGATCCTCTTGCCTGTAAAAAATAGTACTTTACTCAAAGGGAAACAGTAGCCCTGAGCAAAACTGCAGGCTCAGGCAGTGGCTGAGTACAGTGAAGGGGCATTATGTTTCAGTGGTCAAATCTGTAAGTCTGTTGGGGCTCAGCATTCTATAAGATAAAGTGACTTAGAAACTGCAAGTTAGACTCCATTGTGCGTTGCGCAAATAGAAGCAGAATGCTCTGGCTTTAGGAAGAAGTAGGTCCCCGGGGGTCTGCCCTGGCCGGGTCACATCTGATTATGTAAAGCCATGGATGGGCAGGTTCTATTACATGCTTTGTTTTACTAACAGTGTTGCCGGTTGGAGCTTGTCCAACATGGGTATTTAAAACAGCCTAATGAGAGCCAGTGGAGAACAGGGACACTTGGCTTCCAAGAGGTTTTATCTAGGTGTGATAGGATGTCTAAATAGTCAAGGTTATTGTGTAGTTTTGTGTTTCTCTTGTTCTGATTAGCTGCGGAGGGTGGCAGGAAGTCGAGGGTTGCGGGGAAGGGACAGTGGGAGGGAGCCCAGTTTGATTCCCTCCTGGGTTGGGGAAGGAGGGGATACCAGCATATTGAGTGATGTCTGGCAAACCAAAGCCTGGTCTGCTGGCAGGCATCCCTGTCCAGCTCGTTCCCAGCAGTAGGACAGCTATCGTGGGGGAGTAGCCTCTTTGTCACTGAGAGTGTCACAAAGAAGCTGGGAGCCCATCAGCTAGGGATTCCAGGTGTGAAGTTGAGTCAGAGGCCTCTTTGGAGACTTGCTTCTGTCCACTAACATCACCTTTAAAATATATTCTGGATTGAACCGGTTTCCACCTGCAGTACTGCTGTCCTGTGTAAGATTACATTGTTGCCCTGATTATTTCCTCCTCTGCCTGGTATGCTTCTGACAGTCTACTTGACATAGTCTGGAGCAATCCTTGAGATAAGTCAATACATTGCTTTTTATTTCTTCGCCACTGAGCCCAGTTTCCACTTAATCCCACAGCATCCAGGGCATGCTTCAGGACCTTTGCACACAGTGTTCACTACCTAGAGGGCTCTTTCCCTAGATAGTCCCTTCTCCAAATCTCTGTCCAATGTCCCTTCCCCAGGGAGGCCATCCTTGACAACCCTTCTGAAAGCTGTGACTCCCTACAGTGTTTCCTACTTCCTTTATTTTTCTTCTCAGCAAACATCTACCCAATATGTGTGTACGTATATGTATTTATTTTGAACCGTATGGTTTTATTTTTGTGATGCTAAAATTGGATTGAGGTCTCGGGCTAGGCAAATACTCTGCCACTGAGCTTTATTTCCAATTCCACCCTACCCCTTCTATTTGAGAGAGGTACTAACGACTCTCTTGCTCCAGCTTCCTGAATGCTGGGATTACGATCTGCACCACCATTCCCCAACCCACAGTC
This sequence comes from Uromys caudimaculatus, assembly GCA_028551405.1. NCBI lineage: Eukaryota > Metazoa > Chordata > Mammalia > Rodentia > Muridae > Uromys > Uromys caudimaculatus. The sequence goes on from CM052713.1 coordinate 15,005,687, forward strand.
ATCTGATATGCTGTTTAGTGTTGCCTAGACTACAATGAAAGGAAAGGGAACTTTGTTACTTGGCCTCGGAGTAGTACCAGGCATGTAAGTGAATGCTTGTGGTTTGTGAGTCTGTGATTGTTCCATCAAAGACTACAACCCAGAGCATTGCGGCAGTGCTGGAAAGACCAGTGAAGGAACTAGGGTAGAGAGTGTTGGCATGGTTCATTGGCCTTGTAGACTTATTTCCTCTGTCCCCCCCGTCCCTCCGCCCCTCCCTCCCTCCTTCTCTCCCTCCCTTCTTCCCTCCTTCCTTCCCTCCATCTCTCCCTTCCTTTCTCTTTTCCTTCCCTTCTTTCTCTGGTTTCAGTCAGCCATACACACTTCTGTCTCAGACCTGACTGTCATAATAAGCCTTGGCAGTCAGTCATGACCACAAGGCCTGGGTTCAGGGGCCTCCTTTTTTCTTGGACTTTTCTCTCTCTAGTCTTTTTCTCCCTTCCTGATACTGTTCTTGCTCCTTCCTAAAGGGGCGAGGTGAAGGGTTTAGAACAGATGGGACTAGGCTCCCAAGCTTGGATAGATAGGAAGCCAGTAACCTCCTTCCTCTTGGCCTGGTCTTGTTGCTTCTCTGCCCCACTCCTCCTAATTCTTGGATTTCAGCAGGAAATTTCAAGGGAAATCTGTGGACAGGAAAGTTACATTGAGGAAAATACTAAAATGTCTCTCTATCCTGAGATTGCGTGGTTCCAGGGTTGTGGGTCTGACTCTTTGGAAAGCAGCAGGCAGGGACTCCACTCCTGGCCTGCATCCCTTAGCCAGGATGCTGCAGTTCCTGTAGGGGTGGAACTGGGGTGTTCAGTGCTTCCTTCACTGTACCTTGCTCTTCCCACTCTTTTTCAGACCCCAGGACTGTGTTAAAAGTGGAAGCTTACCGCTTGGTCCAGGAGTCCATTTTCATCCGAATCATAGAGACGAAACATAACTGCAAGAAACACGCAGGTTAGTCCAAGGTCCTCCAAGAGCCAGCATGGGCTGACACTCTGCTACTCCCATTTTTAGCCCAGATCCAGGCAGCATTGGGACATAAGCTATTACAGCCAGCTTACTCTCTGAGGTTCAGTATGTGACTTCCTTAAAGAAGAGGTGAAGCTAGGGAAAAGAATGAATGAGGCCCCCAGGCTTTTGGGCCTTCCTGTGCAGTGACTCTGTGGCAGATGAGACCCAGGTCACAAACAAGACACCCTGGAGAGCATGCATATCTTTCTGCATCACCTGGATACAACTTGAAACCCATGCCCAGCAGCTGGTCCGGCAGTGGCACCACCAGAATTACAGCAGGGCCTTCGCCTCCACTGCATACAGGGAGAGTGCAGAGTTTGGCATGTTACAATCTTGGTGCATCCTGCCCTGTCTGGGATGTCAAACAAGTTAGCTCTCTTCTGGGATCACCTTATTTGTAAGATGGAAACTGTAGTTCATTTCTATTAGTGTGGTCATAAGGATTAATATGTATAGCTATAGTCATGGATAGGGCTCAGAGTGCAGAAAGCATTTAGCATATTCTTTCTTTTTTCAGTGAACATTTACATATGACATTCCTTAGGCAGCAGGCACTTCTGTATGCCTCTCTCTTGTCCTCCAGAGGGTTTCAACTCCCCCCATCTCCCCCCCACGGTATGTACCTGAGTAGCATTTAAGTTTTTAAAAAGTAGTATCACAGCCTTCCCATTCTCTCTGGTTCCTCAGAATATTCTGGCCAGGGGCACACAGTACAGGCCGCATGATATAGAGAAGGTTGAAGCATACCACTAATTTTGTTCTGGGACATGGTCTGGTTCAGGCGACCCAGGTTCAGACATGTTCCTTTTAACCTCCCGTACTGTCTCACACGTAAAGTAAGATGACCATGCCCGCCTCCAGGGTTGTTATGAGACGGGCGTAAGTGAGAAGGTGGATTCAAAATGCTTAGCAAGTAAATGTCTGGTGTCCAGCTGATGGGAGGTGCTCTTGCATTGACAAGAGGTGGACTCTCAGGGATGACTTCCAAAAAGCTTCATGCCTAGTTCTCAAACTAGAGACACTTAACTTGCTTTCAATCATTAAAGTGAGAGAATGAGTTAGATTGATAGAGAAACACCCCCCCCAAAAAAACCCCAAACTAATGGAAATGCTGACTAAATGACCTCATTTGCATCAAAGGTTGTAAGGGAAAATATTAGCTCAAGATGGAGAGGAACAAAGACACTGAAGAGATAGAAGGGGTGATAAATCACAGCAGACTCGGTTGGAACGTGATCCGGACAGTGAAACCCTATAAATAAATGTGACTGTTGGCTGAGTGCTCCCTAAGGGTGTGACATCATTGTATCTGAGCAGAGCAGCAGTGTGATTTTAGAAGTATACACTGAACTATTTCTAGATGGAGTCACGGGATCCTAGAACCTGCTTTGAAATAATCAGAAGTAGAGGTGGGAACACCCAGAACGAGAGTGACCATCAGTTAGTGTGAATAGTGAAGCTGGGGGGCTCACACACGGTTGAAAACTGAACTCAGCTCTCATCCACCTCTGAAATTTTCGATATTAAAAAAATTTTTTTTCCTTTCTGTTTGAAAAAGTCACTTGGAGCGTCATTGACACAAAGGATCTGACATGTCCTCCTTGGCAATTGCCAACAAACACGATGCCGAGGAAACCAGTTGATATTTCACTTTTAACTTTAGCCAGAAAAGAAAAGAAATCTGCTACGTTCCCACCAAATTAGCACTTGAGACTTGCATCGTGAGCACCCCCAGCCTATGGGAGAGTTTAAGCTCAGCTAATGAGCAAGCTGTCAGTTTGGTTTTGGCAGAGTTCACCTCTGGCATACTTCTCTTAGTAATGTTTAAGTTTTGTTGACTAGTCTTCTTAACTGAATTTTGACAATTATTTCTTTGCTGCTACTTAAGTTCCCAAGAGAGGCAAACATAGATGGGCTGTAGCAAGGTTCTTTCGTTTGGCTTAAAAAGTGTGCCGGTGGCTCCAGAGGCCAGGAAGGCCATCCTGGGATGGTTCTTCAAGGCCACAGGCTCTGTCTGCTGAGCTCTCGCCTACTTGCTTTATATTTATTACAGTTCTTTGAGAAAGGGTCTCTCTGCACAGTCCTGGCTGGCCTTGAACTCATTACACAGACCAGGCTTTCTGTGAATTCATAGAGATCCACCAAAGGCATTCACCCTCATTCCCAGAATCTGGAGGGGGTTTAGAAACTGACTTTGAAGCACCACAAAACATACTTAACTCTTCTAGTGAGCAAAGAGCTGGAACATGAAGGATGAGTGTGGAAATAGGAATAGGCCTTATCAAGATAGGCTTGTGAGGGGGCTGGAGAGACGGCTCAGCGGTTAAGAGCACCGACTGCTCTTCCGAAGGTCCTGAGTTCAAATCCCAGCAACTACATGGTGGCTCACAACCGTCCGTAATAAGATCTGACACCCTTTTCTGATGTGTCTGAAGACAGCTACAGTGTACTTACATATAATAATAAATAAATCTTTGAAAAAATATAGGCTCATGAGAACTGAACGGAAAGAAAAAAGGAAAGAAAAGGAAGTAAGGAAGAAAGAGGAGAGGAAAGGGGGGATTTCCTGGCATGCAGACATAGGCTTTTAATTTCAGCACTCAGGAGACAGAGGCAGAGACAGACCTATATCTAGTAATTCAAGGCAGCTTTATCTACCTAGTGTGGTCTAAGACAGCCAGGACTATATAGAGGGACTTGGAGGATGGGAGGAAGAAAGACCTATAGTTATGGTATTCTGCAAGAAGATACCTTAGGGGAAGATCAGATATTAAGTATCTTTTCCTAAAAAAAAAAAAAAAAAAAAATCAAGATGAGGCCGAAGCTTTCTGATTAGAGGCACCCAGGAAGCCAGACAAAACAATCCAGAGTCCTTGGTAGCAACCTCTTTCTTCCAAATGGCTAAGGTCTCAGATTCCTGTCTAACTTCTAACTTCTATACTGATACTGTGCCCTGGGTAGGTTCTAGGACACGTTGTTATCACTGCTGCTGACGGGACAGAGACCCCACCCCCCGCCCCAGTGCCCAGATGCATCTCCAATGTGTATGAAACGATTGTCCGGAGCCTTGGGCTTCCTCTGGGAGGAAGCTGAGGCCCTAGGCAGGGGAGCACTTACATTCTAGCTTATCCTGAGGTCTCCCAGCCTCCATCAGGGACAAGTAACACACGACATCCTTCAGGTACACTACAGGAGCATCTGCGCTTGAAGCCAGAGCATCCGGGTCTCCCCATGGGGCTGCAGCTTCTAGTTCTTTAGATGGTGCTTGTGTCTTAATTGTTTTTGATTCTGAAAGACAAAAGGAGAGCATCCAAGGACCTTCATGCTAGTAAACATTATCCCTCCTATGGTCCCAGCCTCCTCACAGTTGAGGTGAGGGTGTTCTTATGGGTGGCCTAAAGAATGTAATTAACAGACATTGTGTAATGAGGCCACAGAAATCCAGTCTTTAAAGAATGTAATTAACAGATATTGTGTAATCTGACCACAGAAATCCAGTTTGCAGTTATTTTCTAGGAATAGCTTTCTTTTTGATTCATTCAAGATTTTATTTCCTTGCAGAAAGTTTATTCATTTTCTGAATTTCCAGGAAAGATGGCAGTGAGTCCTGGCGATAACACAGTGAATGAAAATATCATTTACCATGCTGCTCCAAATACTTAATTTGCAGATGTAATTCTGCATGGACTTTTGCCACTTCCAAACCTTTTCTTAGTGGGGAGCTACGGAAGCAAGCCTTCAGTGAGCGCAATGTCCTCAGTGGATGCATGCTGTTGACGTGAGCCAGCCATGTCAAGGACCAATGTCTCCCACCCATGGAAGTGGCAAAGCCTTCCACAGGTGGGGCTCAGAAGGATGGCAAAGGCTTCCTCTGGTCCATGGATGAAGATAATGTATGCAGGGAATGATATCAGTAGCTCCTCCCACCACGTTTACTGCTTGAAGACCTCTCCGCTATAGAGACTGCTTCTACTGAGTTCCATCTCCTTGTTCACCCTATATAATAGTCCTGTCTCCTTGTTTATCTGATGTAATAACCCTGCCTCCCTGTTTAAGTCTATATAATAAACACTGTGCTGAGCTTCTGGGGATGCCACAGCTTCCCCATCACAGCTTAGACCCCTAATCCCAGCATTCCTGCATCCCTGTGTCTGTCATTCATTTTCATTCCCTCACTGTCCTGGGTAGGTCAGTCTCTGGACCCATGCAAGGATGTGGTATCTCATAATTTTCTACAATCATATTTCATGACAAATGAAGAGATTGACATCCAAGAGAAAAACTCTACTGACAAGCAATCCATTTTCAGAAACTAGGAAACTTAACAACCAAGAAAGTGCAAAAAGCGACTTGCTATGTGCTCCACTAGGAAAAGTTTTCCCCAGACTCTGTCCCCTAGATCAGAACATATAAAGTTCATTGTCAGTAAGGACACTAGTTTTATTTCACTATGTGACTTCTGTTCTCTGAGGTACTTTGTTCTATCTTCCCTCAGCTTTGTTACTTTCATGTCTATCAGAAATCTTTTCAGACCCAGTAGGATGTAAAACACACAGGAAGTGACTGACCATGGGATAAAGGCAGTACTGCTGTGGACAAACCAGTGTAGGCACCGTGAGGCCAAGAAGCAGTAAGTGGCAACGACACAGACAGAGGTGGAGGCAGCATCTGAAGCACTGCCTGCTGGGAAGGCAGTATAACCACAGCTGTTCAGAAAACCAGAGTCACGTGCCTGAAGGGAGCACTGACTGTAAGACAGCGGAGCTGAGAGAGAAGGCCTACCCATCTTGATGCATGGGCTGTGAGCTAGAAAGGTGTCATTTGTCATTCAAAATGACAGTGGAGGAGATAAGAGATCTCTGACCTACAGAGGGCCCATGAAGAGACCAAGATGGAGCCTACAAAACACAGAAAGGAAGCTTTGCCCACAAGTTCCAGAGGACCAGGTGTTTGCAGGTAATTTTCTGTTGGACAAAACACTCTGGAGCTGCAAGAAGACATAACCTCTACTAAATAAGGGCAGAAAGCCTCTGAGGTGACAGGTGGAGATAAAAAGAATTTGAATGAGGTAACAGAAGTAGTGAGGTAGGGAAACCGGAATGAGATTACTAATGAAACCAAATTATCAAGTCATCCCTGGAAGAAATGCCACGGGAAGTCTTAACAGTGACCTGGAAGACAAATGGCAGCATGGTCCTATGCATGGGAGTCCCCAAGGCCCCGGACGACTGCTGTGTGCCCAGGTTATCCATCCATTAAAACACCATCAATGGCTTCCACTTTGTCTCCAGCACAGAGTCTCGTGGACCCCATGTGTGATCCCACCTGATTCAACGAGCACCTGGACAGAAGCCTTGAAGCAAAAGTTTCGATGATGTTGTCTTTCAAGTAGGACCCCTGAGAAAATGGAAGACAAATGAGAAGCAAGATGCTCCCTGTGACTGCCACCTCTTAGCATTTAGAAGAATTTCCCATGTTGTACCAAGGGAGGGGATCCTGGCCTTCTCAGTGAGTGGAGGAGGAGATGCGAGCCTGTCAAATTGGAGCCCAGGGAGCCACACAGACACTAACCCAGAGACCTGTAGAAGGCTCCCTTAAAACCAGGGCAGCCACCTTCGCTTCTTCAGCTCAGTGGTGATTATTCCTTCCTGGTAAGGAAACTGCCTGAGACTGGGGCATGGGGGCAGTTTGGGTAGGATGGGGGTAGGGGAAGATGCAGGATTAGAGGGACAAACTCTGAATAAAGGTCAGGACTGATGCTCAGTTTCAACAATGGGTAGAAGAAGCCCTGGGAATCCACATGTGACTAGTAGAATTCAGTTCCCAGCAACCACATGGTAGCTCATAGCTACCTGTAACGGGACCTGATGCCCTCTTCCGGCATGCAGTGTCTATGCAGATAGAATACTCATAAACAAACAAACAAATAAATATCTTAAAAAAAACCCAGAATCTTACCCAAGCTCTTTTGAGAGAGCAGCATTGCTTCAAGGTCCCTATCAAAGACATCACAAGAGAACAGGGTAGACACAGATGCAGAGACTGCACACTGCTAACTATAACAATGTTACAGTTTCCTATAAACGGAAGTTAACTATAACAATGTTACAGTTTCCTATAAACGGAAGTTAACTATAACAATGTTACAGTTTCCTATAAACGGAAGTCTGCACAGTGCCCGGTACATTATACCTAGCATTCCGTTCCGAGGTGTTTCCCCAAGCGGAACGAAGTTTCTTCCCACAGAGGCTTTACAAAAGAATATTTACAACAAATTTGTTTGTAATAATCCCAAACTGGAAACTAAACAAATGTCCCTGTCCCAACAAGTGAGACAATTATGGAAACTATTTGCTGGAATACTAATGAACGAGCAAAATATGTTGACTATTAATATACACAAATGATTAAATATCAGAATGATTATGTCCAACAAAAGAAGAGCTAAGAAAGGTAACATAGCATGACTCTGTTCACATTCAGTCCGGATGGTGCAGTGACATTCATAGTGACAGAGGGCAGATCACGGGCTTCATGGGGAGAGGCAGGGTTGGAGAAAGGACGCATCAAGAGATCGCTCATAGATGGTGGATGTGCTCATTCTCCTGGCACGCAACTGGCTTCTGGGAATGTATACACACTCCAGAAGTTTTTGATTTCACATTTTGAACGTGTAATTTATTTTATGCGACTACAGTTCGGAGCTATGCAAGAGTGTGACGTCATTTTCCCCCCTGAAGATGGTTGAATCAATAGAGTTCTGGGTGGACTGTGAGGCATAGCTCTTGTTCATAACTTGTTTAGTTTACTCCTGCATGGAGCTGCTCTCATCCAGGAGGCCTGACCCGGATCACCCCATTAGTGCCTCTCTTCATGTTTCTACAAATGCAATATGATGTGGGGGCTGCAGGCTGTGACATCTGCCACCCCGTTAATTGCCAGGGTTAATTTCTATGATCTGGCTGACTAGATGGGTGTCTCCTTCCTCCCTCACCACTTCATGTGCATCCCCCCAAAGCCACGCACTTGGTCTGAAGAGGACGACCTTCTCAGAATAGAGGAGGACTGGTCTTCCATCAAGGGTATACGAATAGCTGCGCCCCCCTGCTAGAACCTCCAAACAAGCTCTCAAGGTCCATCTATGAAATACACACACCTCCATCACCTGATGCATCCGTCAGTCTCAGTGATTGAGACAAATGGCCTCTTCTACACCATGCAGGCTCTACCCAGCACCCTGCTGTAGCCCGTTCATTGAAGGCACCTGCCTCTTCTGTTTTTGCTTCTGGTCTCTGTGGTACAGGTTGGCTTCCAGCTGTGGCAGAAAAGAGCATTTTGGGACCCTAGCACTGGGTTTGCATTAAGTGGTGTGTGATTTGCTCAGGCTTACTCCCCAGATTCAACCTGCCTTTATTTAAATCTATTAACTTACCAGTAATCGCAGGACTGAGAGAGAAGTCCCAGATGGAGGAGTTGGAGGAAGGTCTGAAGGAGCTGAGGGAATTTGCAGCCCCATGGAGGGAGCAAGAGAGTCAATGGGCCTGACCTCCCCCCCCTCCCCCGGTCCTCCTGGAGTTCAGACCACCAACCAAAGAATACACATTGACGGACTTATGGTTTGGACCACATATGTGGCAGAGGACGACCTCGATGGCCATCAGGGAGAGACGAAAGGCCCTTGGGCCTGAGGATGTTAGAGGCCTCAGTAAAGGGGAATATCAAGGCGGGAAAATGGGGATGGGTAGACGGGGGTGGGGGTGGGAGGGTGGGAGGTGGAATTCCCTCCTAGAGGCGGGTTGGGGAGGGGATGGGGGGTATACAAAGAGGAGACTCAGAAAAGGGGAAACATTGGAAATGTATATAAAGTATCAAAAATAAAAAAGGAGGAAGAAAAAAAATAAATCTATTAAAAGAGGTCATTGCATTAAAGCTGCGGTTTACTCCAAGTCTTGAATGACAGTGATGTTTGTATCTATAATGTTAAGTGAAAATGGCAAATCTAAGTTCAAAATTATATATGGTTTAGTCCCAATTATGTAAGAAACCTACTGAAAAAAAAAACAAACATGAGATCATACACATTTAATTCCAAATATGGTTGAGCTTAATTTTCTTTCTTTCTTTCTTTCTTTCTTTCTTTCTTTCTTTCTTTCTTTCTTTCTTTCTTTCTTTCTTTCTTCCTTCCTTCCTTCCTTTCTTCCTTTCTTTCTTTCTTTCCTTCCTTCCTTTTCTTTTTTCTTTTTTGGTTTTTCAAGACAGGGTTTCTCTGTGTAGCCCTGTCAGTCCTGGGACTCACTCTGTAGACCAGGCTGGCCTTGAACTCAGAAATCCACCTGCCTCTGCCTCCCAAGAATTTTCTTTCTTTTTAAGATGAAAAAAAATTTTTGGAGCAGTTTAGGTTTCTAGCAACACTAGTGGAAGGCACAGAGATTTTGTTCACATACTCTGTGGTTCCCTGGGTCCACATACCGTCACAGTCAACATACAAAGTTCTATATGTGTCCTAACTGGTCTCTCTTCACTGACACACCATTGTCACTCACAGCCCACAGCCAACAGTAGTGATCACTCATGGAAATGTGCATCCCATGGGTCTGCACTGAAGGCTGAGACCGCACACCCATCACTGTGACACGAGCAGAGGGATCTCAGCGCCCCGCAGTTGCTCTGTGCAGAGGGTCTCAGCGCCCCGCAGTTGCTCTGTGCAGAGGGATCTCAGCGCTCCGCAGTTGCTCTGTGCAGAGGGATCTCAGCGCCCCGCAGTTGCTCTGTGCAGAGGGTCTCAGCGCCCCGCAGTTGTTCTGTGCAGAGGGATCTCAGCGCCCCGCAGTTGCTCTGTGCAGAGGGTCTCAGCGCCCCGCAGTTGCTCTGTGCAGAGGGATCTCAGCGCCCCTCTGTTGCTCTGTGCAGAGGGATCTCAGCGCCCCGCAGTTGCTCTGTGCAGAGGGTCTCAGCGCCCCACAGCTGCTCTGTGCAGAGGGATCTCAGCACCCCGCAGTTGCTCTGTGCAGAGTGTCTCAGCGCCCTGCAGTTGTTCTGTGCAGAGGGATCTCAGCGCCCCACAGTTGCTCTGTGCTCGGCTATTCGTCTTTTCACCCTTCGTCTCTTCACCCTAGACTCAGGCAACCACTAATCTTTGTTATCTTTATAGTTTATTGTTTCTCTCTTTTGGGGGGATTTGAAGGTTAGTCTTCAAATTGTCTACAGTGTGAGTATAGTACTTTTATAACTAGGAAAGCAAAGCAAAGCAAAACAAAACCAAAATAACAAAACCAAACCAAACCAAACCAAAAAACCCCCAAACACCCAGGCTATTTCTTTTAGATATTCAATTTGTGCATCGGTGAAAAATCTCGACAGATTAAGAAATCAAATAAAACCCCAAGGACCAAAATTCTTCCTTTTCATATCCTGAGCTGACATGATGACGGTGACTCTGGGGGCAATACTTGCATTCTCTGAAAGACTCTTTCTCCTACCCTGTTCTGGGAAGAAGGAGCTGAGGTGTGCTGTGCTATTATCTAAATGTAGAAAGTGCTGTGATTGGTGGAGGCCATGTCAGTAGATTGTGCTACAGTTGAGTCTAGGAAGCGGTGTGATTGGTGGAGGCCATGTCAGTAGGCTGTGCGACAGTTGAGTCTAGAAAGTGCTGTGATTGGTGGAGGCCATGTCAGTAGGCTGTGCTACAGGTGAGTCTAAAAGCGGTGTGATTGGTGGAGGCCCATGCCAATCAGGACTTAGTGGCTTCAGGCTTCTACTTGAACAATAGGAAAAGGCTGGGGTTTCTCATCCCAGATCAGATCGCAAGTGAGTCGAGGACTTGGCTCTTGTAGGAAGGGGCTCTCTATGAAGCATCTACCTGGTCCTAATTCTTATTTTTTGGTAAACAGGGGCACTAATTAAGCCATCTATTGATGGAGACCTAGCAGAAAATGGGTTGTTCTTCTTTAAATCTCCAGTTTAAAAAAAGAAAAGAAAAAAAAGAGAAAGTTTAAATATCTCCGTGGGACCCAAATTGGATAATTGCCTTTCATGATTTAACCTGTGGGGCCTGGTGTTTTTCTTCACCATAAACAGGTGAAATGGTGCGTGACAAATCAGTTCTCCAGAAGGAAGTCTAAGGAAGTTTCTCTTTGAGATGCAGAATGACAGAACTATTGCGAATGAGCGGGGACATGGCCAGCTCCAGCACTGTCACGTGACCTCCAGTACCGTCACGTTACCTTCCCTCTGTGAAGTCATTCCTTGATGCTCACTCTTACAGCCATTAAAACAAACTCCACCCATGTTATTTTGAGCCTTAAGGCATGAACTGCGACTCAAAGGTTCCTCTGGAAGTTCCAAATACCTGGGTAAGAAGTTTGGGGCTGTATGCTTCCTTGCTGGCTGTTTAAAAATCTCAAAGCCTTGACCTCTCCTTTCTGCTGGGAGAATTTTTCCTGTCAGAACTTGCTCCATATTGCTCCATATGGCATTATATGCCCTATGAGATGTAAGACTTACCTATGCCTAAAACTCATTATCCACCAGGTCAGTGATCTCTACCCTAGACTAGTAGAGCTGACACAGTGCTGACAGGAGGGAGGGAGCTGACAACTTTGAAGAGTCTTGTCCTACAGCTGTCACCAAAGGCCTCTGGAAGACCCTTGTTTTCTGAGCTCCACAGGCTGCCTTAACAGCCTTCCATTTCTGAAGTGTGTTCTGATTCCCGTGTGTAATGTTATTTTTCTCTTCTCCCTCACCCTAGTCTCCCATAGTCTCCCACCGTCTCTTTCCAGTCTTCTCCCTCCCCCCTGCCTCTTAAAGAGTTTACTTTTATTATTTTTAATTATGTATAATGTGCATGTCTGCATGTGGATATGTGCCCGTGAGCGTGTATGCCTGTCCTGACCTCTGATCCCCTGGAGCCTAGGTACAGCCACCTGATGTGGGTGGTAGAAGTAAACTCAGTTCCTCTAGAAGAGCAGCAAGTGCTCTTAACCGCTGAGGCATCTTTGTACTCCCTCCCTCTTTTTAGAGCCTCCATGTTGCCTAGGCAGGCCTTGAACTCAGGGACTCACAGGATCCTCCTGCAAAGTTAGGACTACAGCATCTGGCTCCACAGTGAATTTAAAAACAATAACAACAAACCCAAACTAACTAATGTATCAGTCCTTCTGCCAAACACTGAGAGCTTTCTAATGTTTCTAGTTTCCCTCTTGGGACCAGAACGGAGAAGGATCAGGGTTGTAGCTAGTGTCCACTGGAAGAGGCTCTTATTCTAGGTCTCTGCTGAAATTGTTCATGTTCTCATTCAGCTGAAGTAACTCTTATCTACTTCGTCTGACACATAATTGAAAAATATAATGGAGCCACCTCCTTCATCCTCAGCGTTCATCCCAAGAGCTGGGATTCACTTTTGTGTGTGTATAAATTGTTTCAACAACAAGATCCCATGCAGTAGACAAGGTCTGACTCTGAGTCTTTGTATTTGAAACCGCAAGAGCAAAGCGCAGAGTCCACAAGTCCATTAGAACAGGACTCGGAGCTGGCCCAGCAGGAGACTGAGGCTTCAGACTCCGAATCTGGCTGACTGTAATGGGTGAAGAACAGAGTGTCCCTCTAGAGCAGTGATTCTCAATATGTGGGTCAGGACCCCTTTGAGGATTGAGCAACCCTTTCACGGGGGTCTCCTAAGACCTTTGGAAAACACGATATTCACATTACAATTCATAACTAACAAAATTACAGTTAGGAAGTAGCAACTGTTAGCCTTTTGTCTAGGCTCCACCCTACAGTTACCTGGCAACAGTCAGGTATGCCTGACTCACTATAAAAGGGGCTGCTTGCCCTCTCCTCTCTCTTTTGCCTTCTTGCTCTCACTGTCCTCTAGCCCCTCCCCCTCTCTCCACATGCTCATGGCCAGCCTCTTCTCTCTCTCTCTCTCTCTCTCTCTCTCTCTCTCTCTCTCTCTCTCTTTCTTCTCTCTGCTCTCTCTGTCTATACTACCCTATCAACTCCCCTCCCCATGCCATGAATAAACTCTATTCTGTACTATACTCTGGCTGGTCCCCAGGAGAAGGGATGCCTCAGCATGAACCCGCAGAGGCACCCCTTCCCCCACACCTGACTGCACCTCCACCGAACATATTCCTTCTCTCCTTATCTTTTTATAAAACACAACAGCAACAAAAATGATTTTATAGTGTATGTGGGGGGTCACCACACCATGAGGAACTGTATTAAGGTGTGGCAGCTTGAGGAAGGTTGAGAACCACTGCTCTAATTGTTGATGTTATTGAGCATTTACTATGGGGCCAGGGACGGTTCTAAGCCTTTAGACAGAGCTGGGAGTGAGGTCCAGATTCTTAACCACTGTGTTCTATTGTCTGATCCGGTTTAGGTGAGGAGCGAGCAGAACATCTTTATTGGACGTGAGAAGAAATGTCAAGGATGGTGAGCATTGCTCTTTCCAGTACCTGGGTCTGTCAGGAGCCCAGGGAAGTGGCTTCTCATTTAAATATGTCAGGGAAGATTCTAGATCTGCTGCATCAGTGGTGGGTCGATGGACCACAGGCACTACAGCAGCTCTGCCATGAACTGACTGACTCTGCACCTTTGCATGGAGAAACCACCTGGTTTGCACCTTGCTTCCTCACTGTGTGCAGGCAAAAGATCAGGGATTTGAGGTTGCACAAGTCTGGGTTGAATTCCCAGCCCCACAAGTCTCTCTAGGTCTGTTGTGGGAAGCATCATAAATGAGAGGGTCAGAGGAACAGGGCATAAGCAGGTACCTAGCAAACAGTTGTCAAAACCAGCGTTTGCTGGCAATTATTAGAAACCCTCTAACTTGTTAAAAAATGACATGCACATTTCTTTTTCTTAAATTAAAATTTAACTTAATGTTATGTGCTTTTTTTTTCCTGAATGCATGCCTGGTGCCTGCCTATGGGGGCAAGAAAAGGGAACCAGAAAGTCCCAGACCATTGTGAGCTGCCATGTGGGTGTTAGGAGTCCAGCGAGAGTCCTTAGCAGGAGCAGCCAGTGCTCTTAACTGCTGGAGCACCCCTCCAGTCCTCTGTCACATCTTTTGTTGTTCAGTCAGAACATACCTGCCCTACCCTCTCCAGCCATCCACTGGTAAAATACAGAATCATGCATGCTTATGCTTGAGATCCAGGTCTTGGCAAACACACTCCCAGTGCCACGCCCCTGGAGAAGGCTCCTCCCCACCCTAGCAAGCAACTTAGTGAGGAGTAAACATCTGGCAACCTGTCGCAAGCATTGACCTGCTCTGTTCCAGGACAAGGGAGATAAGAACCTTCACTGAGCCATAGAATCCCTCAATTATATGAATAAAAAGGAGCTGGATGCTTAGTCCCTCCTCCTCCCCCAAATCTAATGTCCCAGTGTCTTACCAGAGTCTGGAGCGCAGGCCTCATCTGCTTTGGCAGCATTATCCACATTATAATCTAGGGAACAAAAAAGAAGAGTAAATGCCAGTCCATGCCCACCAGACTCTTAGAGGGGCATGTAGGGAACCTTCCCATGGGCTCTGGTTTGTGTAGGTTGTATTTGTAACCCAGGATTATTGTCAGCTTGGCTCATGGTCTCTGAAACTCCAGTAAGACCGTGGCCATGACTTCATCGCCTCAGACAGTCTCTGATTAGTCCTCGCTGGGACATATGCCGAATGTGCTCTAACCACGGACTGAAGCCTTCTTGAAAGGCTCTTATTTTTTTGCCACATGTTAGTGTGTGGCCCCTCTTGCCCCATTCTATTCTCTGACCCTGGGTGGCAGAACTGCCCCCTCTTTATTCTTTTGCTGAAGGGCTCACCAGATACAAGTTCCAGTGAGAGTCTAGAAAGAGAGGAGCCCCTACCCCTTAGTCTCCCTTCTGCTCCTCCTAAGGAAGTTACTATGCTCAGGTGCCCCTTTAGTGTGCTGCCTGTGCCCGTTGCCAAGGGTTACAGCTGTTCAGCATCCTCCCATCTTGGGGAAAGCTGGACCTTGTACCTGAGACATTGGGCTCACTACTGCTGGCCCCCTCCTTTGGGTGGTCAGGTGTCTCTTGTCTGGGCTTCTGGCTGAAGGCCAGGAAGAGGTGTGTGCTCAGTGGCTGAGGAAGGTCCACCTCCAGGTATGCCCTCATGAACAGCTTGAAGACATCATAGCTAATGGGCTGAGGAGGGCAAGAAGAGAGAAGTCAATAGCGGGAAGGGAAAGACTGTGGAAAGAGTGGGAACAGGGTGATGGCTGGTGAGGCAGGTCAGGTGGGAGCAGCGGAAGTGAAGGGATGGGTAGGGGCAGGAATGAAAAGACCAGGAGGAGACAGACAGTCTGAGGAACAGGAGACAGTTGAGACACAGACAGAGAAAACATGGTGGCTGACCGTCAGACACAATAGCAGAGTAGGGTTTTGTGGTAGGGTATGCTTCAGTCTAAATTTGGATTAAGAATGGGGGTGATATCCTCTCTGAGGCTCAGGGACTACTGTGAAAGAAGACAAAGTGTAAGTAAGAGTCAGATGTTGGGGTGCACTAGAGTAAAGCACTGCTCTCCAGACATTACAGGAGTCACTAACTCAGTAGTAGTGGTTGCCTCTACAAGACTGGCCCAGGATCAAGCCAGTTAACATTACAGAACTGAGAGGAGATGGCTTTATGCATCCTCACCCCTAGCTAAGGAGGTGTGGACAGCTGTTGGCTTGTTGGGGAGTAAGAGTCAGTTTTAGTTAAAGGTGTGGTCCCCAGTAGGTCTACCATGCTTCCATGAGTGGTCCATGAGTATATGGGCAGGACAAGCTGGACTTAGTGGGTCATCAAACAAGAGAACACTATGTTGCAAAGGAGTGGGAGGAGTAGGGTGGGAACTCAGAGGAGTTAGTGGGAGGCTCGGGGATGGGTATAATCCAAACATGTCCAATGTAAGTATGAAATTCTCGAAGGATTAACAAGCCACACACGTAAAAGGTGGTGTTCGGGGCTGGAGAGATGGCTCAGCGGTTAAGAGCGCTGACTGCTCTTCCAGAGGTCCTGAGTTCAAGTCCCAGTGACCACATGGTGGCTCACAACCATCTGTAATGGGATCTGATGCCCTCTTCTGGTGTGTCTGAAGACAGCTGCAGTGTGTTCTTATACATAAAATAAATAAATAATTCTTAAAAAAAAAAAAAAAAAAAAGGTGGTGTTCACAGATAGTGAGCTCTAGGTATCTGCCTTTGTCCAGGCACATGTGAAGGCCTGTGGACCAAGAATCCAGTCGGTGCTTGAAAATTCTGGTTAAGATGAAGAAGGATGCGGGGGAGAACAGGAAGGAACAAAAGGTTCTTTAGTGCTTATCGTGATGTTTTGCTCTGATTCTTGAGGTCAGGTCTCAGAAAGTAGGCGAGATTGGGGGAGTAAAGGTCAGGCTCAATCCTGATGTGCTTTTCTAATTCTCATTTTCTCTAGACAGATTCTGAGATGAAAAGCAATTGTGTGTCTGGCTCAGCTGTGACCCAAAACATGCCATCGTGAAGGCTTTAGGCATCGAGGGAAGCAGGAAGCTCAGGACAGGCAGAAACCAGAACCTGTCCCTGTTGTGTCTCTCAGAATGGCCTGGCATCTGGTCCCAGGCTCTGAGCATCCATGCCCTCAGCAAACACTCACCAACAATAACAACAGTTTGCCGTGAGCCATCATTGGCTTGGGCTCTCATGGCTTTGGAGCGTCATCAAATCACAGAAGCTTCTGGAAACCATTTGAAGAAGTGTTTCCCCAAGAGCTGCTGTGCTGGCTTCTGTGCATAATAACAGCCAGGAGAATAGAAATCGTTTTGGAAACCTACTTGATGCTGTCTGGGAAATGCTGATAGCATTTAACCCCTTTCACGTTCTAGGGATTCAGTAAGCCTTCCCAGGATCAGGAACCGACTTGCGCGTGTAGAGCCAGGTGTGGGCTCTGTTGGGAACTCACAACCAATCTCTGCTTAGTCCAGATTAAAAGAACCCAGTACATGGATGATTGACACTTATTGTGACCACTATTCAGCTCTCCGTGTTTCTTTTCTGTCCCAAGTCTCTGAGTCTTGCCTGCATTCTCTGCCTGTCTCTGTAGCTTTAATTTTTCAAAACCTACTTTTAATGATGGTTTTTAAATGCTTAAACCTCCCGTCTAGCCCACCATCCACCAGAGGTAGTGGAAAAGAGAGGATGTAGGTGAAGTGGACCTGTTTAGAGATGGCTCTTTTGAGCAAATCTCATCTGTGTTGTCAGGAAATCAGTAATTCAGTTTTATAGGTAAGTAGCAGTAGCTACTCACAAACACTACGTGGATATACTAGCAGTCCAGTCCGGTATAGCAGCAATGGTGGCATGACCTAGCAGGAACAGTCAGGCCTCAGCAGAATCATCACGAGTCAGCAGGAGAGAGCAGGACCAACAGGAACAAGGGAAAAGTTCTCAGCTGTGCCTCTCTCAAGCCTCGAGACCAAGAAGCATTTTGCTATGTAAGCAAGCCAAGCTCAGCCTCTGTTACTGTCGGTTGAGTCCTATTTATACTGCCTCTAAACACCACGTGTCCTGCACGGGTCTGGCCTCACCAAATGTCCTGGCTCAGCACTCGGGTCTGTCTCAGCTGACATCACTCTGCCAATCATCCCGAGCTGCCAGCACACCACCAGAAGTTTTTTGGTGTGTTTCTCTCCATGGAGTCCCGACAAAAGGAGCCCAACTACACAGTGTAAGGCAGACCAGAACATGTGTGTCAGCGAAGACTCCTTCGTCACGTGTCCTTTCACGTGCTTGCTTTAGCAAACCATCCTTTCACCTGGGTCACTTCAGGGAAACAGTCCTTCACATGTTTGCCCCAGCAAAACACCATCTGACACAACTGACTTTCCAAAGAACCCTGAAGTTTCCACTTCATGTCTCTCTCTGTATCTACAGTATCATGACCCCAGACGGCCTGTCTGCTCATATGCTCTGCTCCTTCCCCGGACACAGCATCAAAGTCATTTCCTCTCCTTTCCAGGTGTCACTGTCCTCTACGACCTGGCTTCTGCCGTCACTGTCTCTGACGGTGCCTTCCATCAGCTGATTGTTTTCTGCCAGCAAGCACTTGTTCTAAGGGAATCCTCCCTCCCTTCACCTTTCATTTCTGCAAAGAACCCGCGCTGGCCTTTCTTTCTCCTTGAGCCCCGTTCGTTCTGTTTGGGTGCCTGCCTCTTGCCTGTGAACTTGCTTCCTCGGAGGTCCTGAGCATGGTTGTCTGCTCCTTTGTGAATGTCCTCCACTCAGCTCTCTGAAGAATTTTACCCTCTCTTCTTAGGGTGAATTCCCACATCGTGATTTTATTCTGATACTCCTCATCCCTATTTTGAGTCAACTGAATCTCTGCTAATGACTTTGCTGTTCATTCTTTTATTCCAAAGCTTGTTTGCATTATCTCTTTGTACTATTGTAACTGACAAGTATCAGTGTAAACTACAGTTTTGAGATAGCACCCGATGGAAACTATCAGGATGAACTGTGTCTGAAAAAGCAGGGATTAAAATGAAAGTTTAGTGGCTGGCTGTGGTGGCGAATGCCTTTGATACCACCAGCACTTCGGAGGCAGATATAGCAGATCTCTGTGAGTTCAAGGCCAGCCTGGGCTACATAGTGAGTTCCAGGACAGCTAGGGCTAGAGAGACCCTATCTCAAAAAACAAAATATAACAAAAAGGTTAGCTAAACAAACTCTAATAGAATATGGCAGGGAAAAAATCAAGCCAACCAACAAACAAATAACAACAAAGACAAAATACAGCCAACAAATCCAAACAGTGACTAAGAAGATCCCTGGCAAGCCACCAGTATGAAGTCCCCCAGAGCAGTCCCCAAGAGCAAGACACTGGGGAGAAAAACAGCAGGCTGGATATGTCTGAGCAAATTTATCTTTTATCGCTTACTTGGAAGTAGCGTATAAAGAATTAGGTTTCATTACAATATATTTTTTTTTAATTTGACACAGGGTTTCACTATGTAGCCCTGGCTGTCCTGGACTCACTCTTTGGACCAGGCTGGCCTCAAACTCAGAGATCTGCCTGCCTCTGTCTTCCGAGTGCTGGGATTAAAGACGTGCACCACCACACCTGGTTTTTTTTTTAGGCAAAACATGTTTTTATTGTTCTTGTTCCTCTCTCTTCTCCTTCATCCCTGTCCTTCTCGGTGTGCTCCCTCCCCTCCTCCCTGTTCCCATGTCACGTGAGACCTTTTGCTTTCCTTTCCTGTCTCTCGACACTTTTTGTTCCTGTTATGACCTCCTATCTGGTTTCACCGTCTATAACCAACCTCGTAATACCTCATTTCATACACACACACTGAAAGTTTGGATCTGAGTATGAAAGAGAATATATAATTTTTTTTTGTCTTCCTGAGTCTGGTTCACCTCATGTAATAAAATATTTTCCAGATTCATCTCATAATGTCATTTTTCTTTACAGCCGAGTAAAATTCTGTTGTTCATATAGGTCATATTTTCATTACCTTTTGCTGGTGGACATCTAGGCTAGTTCTGATCTCTGGCTGTTATGAACAGGACAACAAGAAGCAGGGTGTGGAGAGTCCCTCTGTGATGGATGGGGAGTGCAGGCGTGGTGTGGCCAGGCCACTCAGCCAACCCCCACCTCGACTCTCAGGCATGTGATACCTGTCAATTTCAGCAGTTATTAGTGCCTTGCCAAAAGAGCTCAGCCTCTCTGGCTCCTTCTTAGTTGAGATCCTATTTCTGACTGCCATTTCTGCTAATTTCAATCATACTATTCCAAACTCAGCTTCGACCTCTCAGTGACCTGGAACTGGTTCTTGTCCCATCACTTGGCATCATTAGTTCCTTTGCAGTACCAGCCACACACGGGCCCTTTCTGGGTCCCTTGTACCATTACCAGAGTCTGACTTCACTTTCACGTATTTTAGCCAGATCATTGCAGTGCCTCTTTTCTTAAAAACTTATTTATTTAAAAGAATTATTTTATGTGTATGAGTGTTTTACCTACATGTACATATGCGTGCCTAGTGCGTGCTTCATACTTACGGAGGTTAGCAGAAGGCATCAGATATCCTGGATCTGGAGTCATAAGTTACAGATGCTCCTGCACCACCATGTGGAAGCTGGGAATAAGACCTGGGTCCTCTGTGAGACAACAAGTGCTCTAAACTGCTGAGCCATCCCTCCAGCCCCTGTCACGCCACTGAAGGCATCCGTGCTCCCACTTGCTTCTGTTGCTCCTCCTATCTGCTGTACTCAACCCTGTCAGGTTGATTTCTCAAAGCACAACTGTGAGGAGATTGATCTCCTTGGCTTCTGATTGCCCATGGGAGAGTCGAGAGCCACTACTGCATGACCGATCTCCTGCATTATACGACATAACACGCATACAGAAAAGAAGCTTAGGTGAACCCAAGGGAATAGAAATAGAAGCAGAAGGTTAAACATATATTAGTAGACAAGTCACGTGGCTATGTCTAATTACGCATCCTAGGTACGTATGCATTTTCTGGGACCTTTGGAATTCAGAACCTTGTCTATAATTCCACTCCAGCCTAGATGTGGAGTCACTCCAAACTCCGCCCATCTGCCATTTTCTCTTGTTATCTCTTATGTGCAGATCCTGTCCACACAGTCCCCTAGTTTTTTCCTGAGTAAGCTTCACAACCCAACTCTTTAATTGTTAAAATTCTAGTGATGCTCCAAAGCCCAATCGTGGTGTCGCCTCTGCCTGAAACATGGTGGGATTTCCTGCATCCAAATTTCTTTAATGTGCACTTTGGTTCCTGTCTTGTGAAACTCATGGACGATATTCTAGATTAATATAGCTAGTTGTTACATGTTCTCAGACTAGATTCAGAGCTCCCAGATGATAATGAGTGTTAGCGTTCTGGCTAACCTCCATCGCACAGTTACCTGGCAACAGCCAGGTGGGCCTAACCCACTATAAAAGGGGCTGCTTGCCCTCTCCTCCCTCCCTTGCTCTCTTGCTCTTGCTCTCCCCTTCCCATCCCCTTCCCCTCCCCCTCTCTCCACGTGGTCATGGCCGGCCTCTACTTCTCTACTCTCTCCCTCTCTCTCTGCCTTTCTCTGCCTCTACTACCCTCTTAGTTCCCCTCCCCATGCCCTGAATAAAACTATTCTATACTATACCTCAGTGTGGCTGGTCCCTCAGGGGGAAGGGATACTGAGGCACACCCTTCCCCCACACCTCCCCCCATACCCCCATAGAATGCATATACATCTCTTTATCCTTTTGTAAACATGACATTGGTGCCGTGTGACTCGGATTAGAAACTCTGCTGAGGTAGGGCTCTAACCCACTTCTTGAAAGCCTGCTCTCAGCCACCAGGTATACCGCTGAGCTAGAACTTCTGCCCCGTGTCTGAGTACCACTGAGTCACTACCTGATTTTGCTCTGTTGGGCTTTTCCCTCTCTCTAGTTGTCACAGATGCTCTTCTCTCCAGAAGATCTCAAGGCAAGTGCATTGCTCATCACGGCCAGATCCGCCATTCGCAAATTTCCATTCCTGTTCTAGCTTCTCCAGCAGCCTGCTCCTGCCCACAGCTAAGTCCTTTCTCACGAAGAAGACATTTTAGCAAGAAGAAGCCATCGCGCTCAAGAGAAATGACACCCTTGTTGATTCCCCCAACCCCATGGTGTGACATTACACCTACCAGAAGTCAAGCACTCTGTGTGAGAGAATAAGAGAGAGCTCCCCTGGGGATGACGCAGGGTCAGGCATACAAAGAGAGAGGGCCAGCCTTGACGGGTGTGAGGGCGGCTGCACACTTGTGATAGACAAGCTCCAAGCTCTCAGAGCTCCTGTTGGCCTTCACACCCTGTGGTGGCCCTGACCAAATTGTTCCCCGCCCACATATCAGCCCCCAGGCAGACAGGCTGATTACCAGCCCCCCGCCAGCCTTTGTTCCCTGGTTTTGCAGTTGGGGGCAGCAGTTCTTTGCTGCTCTGCATGGCTTCTCCTCAGGAATGCTCTTTGAAGAGGTGTGGTCGATTTCTGTTCCATCAACCTCCCTCCCACTTCTTTCTCCCAGTGACTGGTGTTTTAGGCCAGCCCCTTCTCAGGTAGGCCTTGAGAACAGCCTCTGTGGATTGTTCCTGGCAGCCAGTGGAGAAAATCTTGGCTCAGGTTTGTTGACTGAATGTGAGTAAGTACATGGCAGCCTCCTCCCTAGTTAGTTTTGGTGAGCTGTCACTTCATTTTTCCAGTAAGTCTCCATAAACCGAGCCAGAAACAGGGGAAAGGAAGGAGGGTGTAAGACATTCTGGGGAAGCCGGGCAGTGGTAGCGCACGCCTTTAATCCCAGCACTTGGGAGGCAGAGACAGGCAGATTTCTGAGTTCGAGGCCAGGCTGGTCTACAGAGTGAGTTCCAGGACAGCCAGGGCTATACAGAGAAACCCTGTCTTGAAAAACCAAAAAAAAAAAAAAAAAAAAAGACATTCCGGGGAGGGGGATAGACGTGAAGTGATAAAATGTCCTGTAAAGTATTCAGTATTTTACAACATTTTTCTCCTTTTATTCACACACTGACTACCTTCAAACTTTTAATATTCTCATTAGCTTCAGTTCACAGATGAGAGGACTAAAATTCAATAAAACATCATAGAAGACCACAGTGCTAGCCTCGGTGATGGCCGAGGTCAAAGGCTAGCCTAAAACCACATCATTCAAGGACTGAGACTCCAACTTAACCCTGCCAGCAATGTGGAAACCAGAAGGTAGACACCATGACTCACGATCTTTGTCTCCTCTGCAGAGCCCAGCACAGTGCCTGCATACCCAAGAAATGTTAACGCTTTGAACTTCAACATGGGAAGAGGCCTCATAGTCATTTACTCATTCAAAAAGTATTTGTCAAATGCTTGCTAGGAGCCAAACACTCTCCTGGGTTCTGGAGACGAAGCGGCGAGTGAGACAGGGAATTAATTAAGTGAATTAGTTAGCATGACAGCTGGTGAGGAGTACTGAGGAAATAGAACAAAACAGCAGGGTAGGAACTGTGAAGAAGGAAGCCTTCACAGCTGGTAAAGATGGCGGCAATCACTGGGAAGGTGGCTTGAGCGTCCACTTGAAGGATGTGAAGAGGACATCCCAGGAGAGGAAGGGCAAGTGAGGCGCTGCTGAGGTTACGGGGCACCAGCTTGTCCAAGAGCTTCAAGGAGGTCAATATGGCAGGAGGGACTGAGAAACGAGGAGCAGTGAAAAGTAAGGCTAGAGACCAGACAAGGTCTAGTCGCCGTGGTGGGAACTGGGGGAACCAAGGTGGCGTCTCCAACACGTGTTCTAGTAGGCTGCGCAGGGTGTGTGTCAAGAGTGGACTTCAGGGATAGGAGAAGCAGGGGAAAGCCCTGTGAGGACTACCAGGGTCTGAGTGGAGGATGCTAATGGAGCGGGTCATGGAGCCAGGCAGGCGGCGAGACGTGGATCTCTTTTAAAGGTAGATGTGGTAGAGTTTCTGCTGAATTAGTTGGGGAAGTGAAAGCAAGACTGATCAACATAAAGCACTGTAATCAATGAAGACTATGTCCTCTTAGGTTAATTGCTCAGGTTATTAGCCTGTTGCTCATCGAGTTGTCATGGACTGACTGCTGGAGAAACACGTTTTACAGGGAAGACTGGGGACATCAGTTTAGCTCCTGGTGAGTTTGAGATATCTAATTTTCAAGCGGAAATGTCAAGGGCAGGAGAAAAAGAAAAGCCCAAGAGTGTGGTGGCCTGGAATCAAAGATGAAGGAGGATTTGACAAACTGCGCCCAATGCCACTGAATGCCCCCACTATGGGATTCAGTCACGTGATATCTTGACTAGTAGTATCAGTGAAGGAACGGGTGATACACTCTGCTTGAAGGATTCTGGAGAAAGTCAAAGAGAACGTGGAGGCAGTGCATACAGACACATAAAAATATTTTAATAGAGGAGAAATAATGCCCGTTGTGTCACTGGGAAGGATCTAATGTGTACAGGCAGAGTGCTGGGGAAAACATAGGGACAGGGAGAATGGGGACAGATGGGGAGGGTTCCTGATTCAACAATGCCCATCAATAATCCAGACACAGGGGGAACAGAATTAGAGTCAGATCAGAGCTCAGACAGCTCACCCACAGAGACGGCACAGGGCACACAGGTGAGGGAGCATGCCCAGGGGTTTGGTTTCTGTTTTCTGAGTTGTTAACTGAGGATGAGGAGAAGGGGGAGGAGCAAGAGCCATGAACAAAAGAATCTGATGGGGCCTTGTAGGACAACATGGGCATGTGAACAGAATGGCAAACGCAGATGGTGTGAGCGGCTCGCTTGAGACCAGGGGAACAGAGGTCTCAGAGCAAGGTCTTCAAGGCAAGTGAAGACGCCAGTGGGGAAAGGCTGGAACACTTGAGAAGACTTGAAATGGAGATATTCTTACCTTGTGTGGGTCATATTGCTTAAGGCTCCCACCTTCATTAAACTCAGCCAATACATCTTTTATCTTCTTGGAGGAATCTGGAGAGACACAATCCAAATGGACAACTTAGCTGCTAATGAAACTCAGGCCAGGCAAATTCTGCCTACCTACAGTATGATGGAGGAGTGTCCTGCAGGGCCATAGGGAGAGGTGTCCTGTCTGTTCTCACGACCTTCCCCATCCCTAGCCTGCCTCCCCCCGCCCCGTGTAGGTCAGAAGGGGGTGTCAGATCCTCTGGAGCTGTAGTTACAGGTGGTACAAACCACTTGGTGTGGATGTTGGGAACCGAATTTAGGTTTTTAACCTCTGCTCTAAACCTCGGAGCCATCTCCCCAGCTCCTGATGTTTCCAAAACACCCATGTGATCAGATCCTGGCTGGATCTGTGAGAGGATTTCCACTCTCACAGAACTCTCTTCTCTCTTCCCTTGGGTCCGGACCCCTGGTGATCTGATTTATCCAATTCTTTCACCACTTTCCCAGCCTTTTAGTCATACAAAGTATTTCCAGAAATTTCCAGACATACTGTATACTCTCCTGCGGCATTTTTCTCTGCCTTTCATGCTTCCCTCAATATCCTATGCCCTGCCTACAGTCAGCGCCTTGTCAAACCTTCCCATGGGGTGGTTATTCCACCCCTGGCTCCTGCATGGCCGGCACACAGCTCTCTCTCTCTCTCTCTCTCTCTCTCTCTCTCTCTCTCTCTCTCTTTTTTTTTTTCAAGACAGGGTTTCTCTGTGTAGCCTTGGCTGTCCTGGAACTCCCTCTGTAGACCAGGCTGGCCTCGAACTCAGAAATCCGCCTGCCTCTGTCTCCCATGTGCTGGGATTAAAGGCGTGCGCCACCACTGCCCGGCCACACAGCTCTCTTAAAGCATCATCATACACCAATCTATTATTTATTACCTTGCCTTTCTTGACCCTTTCTTTGAATTGTGTATTTTAGGACTAAAAATGGACTTGCTGAATGTATTTACCTTTATTCTTCCTGCTTCCTTTTGACCCCTTCCTTTCATCAACAATTTGATTTGGGGGCCAGAGAAGTTTTTTTCATTCTCCAGGTTAAAAAAGGAAGAAAATTGGTGTGAAAGATAGCTCAGTCAGCAAGCAGAGTGCTTGCTATCCTTAGGGGCCTGGGTGTGACCCTGAGAACATGGATACACCTATAGAGTAACATCCGAGGGTGACCTCTGGCCACAGTCCACACACGCGCATCCCACCCCCAAGCACATGAAGGATGCCGTGCAGTAAAAAAAAAAAAAAAAAAAAAAAAAAAAGAGCTTCTGGGGCCATGGGAGCCTCTGGTACGACTGAGGAGGTCTGGGGTGCTGTAATAGCTACCGGGTCTTTCCATATCAAACCACGTTCTGATATAAAACACATTCTAAACGTGTACAAATGTGGAACCATCTGAGTGAATTTATTTATTTAGTTTTTGAGACACGGTCTCAAGTATCCTAGGCTTGCTTCTAACTCTGTACATAGCCACAGATGACTTGAATTCCACTGTCCCAGTGCTGGACTTACAAACCTGTACCACGATCTTGGCTTCTGAGTAGAAATTCACAACATTAAAAACCGTGTTAGCATCCAGGAAGGGAAGGCAGGAAGGTCAGGACTCAAGTTAGCTTTGGCTACATAGTAAGTTTGACCCGGTCTGGAGTATGTGAGACACTGTCTCAAAATACCCACCAAACCAAACCAAACCAAACCAAACCAAACCAAACCAAACCAAACCAAACCAAACCAAACCAAACCAAATCTTGAGCTAAGTGTAGTAGTGTACACCTGTAATTTCAGGACCCAAGAAGCCAAGGCAGGAAAATTGAGAGTCTCAGGACAACTTGGCCTACATTCAGAGACCCTATCTCAAACAAACAAACAAACAAACAAACAAATCTCTCATACTTTTCAAAACAACAACAAAGCACACAAAGACCTACCTCCCCCCCCCCCCCCCAAAAAAAGCAAAAAAGCAAAAAGAAAAAAAAAAGCATTTCATTAATTGTACCCAGTGGAAGCGCTGGTGAGCAAGGTTCTGCCCTTGGTGCTGAAACACTGTGCTGAGGCCAGGTGGTTTCTTCCAGCTTTGCAATCCTGACCACCCTGTTCCCTTTCCCTTAATTTTTATTTTCCATCTTGATGGAAAGAATTGAGTTATTCACCCTGGCACAAAAAATCCACCTCAATTATGTCTTACAATTAACCTGCTTGATTTGATAGTCTACTGCTTGATCGTGTTTCTGACAGTGGTAAGTTTCCTCTGGAAGTTGAGTCTCTGACCTCTGCATTTCCCCCTCACTGCTCCTTGAAGGTGACATTTGCTCAGAAAGGGAAATGGATATTCAGGGTATTCAGGAAGCATGGTGACTTAAAAACTTTGCTATCTACTGAAGGGGCTGGAGAGACGGCTCAGCACTCAGAGCACCGTCCACATGTTGGCAAAATGCTCGCACACATGAAACAAAAATGAATCTTAAGAAAGCTTCAGAAACTACAGGGAAATCACTGATTGCTGCTTGGCAGGAATTTTGTAAGAACTGAGGATAAAAGAATCAATAACGGTCATAAAAACCCATCAGGTGTGCATGCCTGGTTTGGCAGAGCAGATCGTGAAGGAAATCAGCGTGTCAATGACCTGTGCTTTCCCTGCCTCCAGGAATTGTGGATAACTAAACGCTTCTTCAAGCTTCATTATTGCTTCTATTTAAACATCCGAGTGAAGGATCCTACACGGGCTGGGCTGCTCTCTGGTTTTGCTGACTGGAAGTCTATCAAGCAGAAGTCATAATCACTGCAGGATTGAAGCACTTTGAAATGCTACAAAAAAACGCTGCTGTTGCCTAAAAAGGGAAATTTCTTTCTGAAACTCAAAACAGATGTCGAAAAGCTAATAGCTTACTAAGATCAAGGCAGCAGATGCCAACGATTTGGGTTGCTTCCATTCAGTTCAGAAAGCCCTGTGGGTAGCAGAGGTTTCGAGGCACTGTGAAAGGGCTGGTGGGGAAAGGGTTAAGTAGCGTGGTAGTGTGAACTGCCTCAAACAACAGGACACTTCCTTCAGTCTTCAATCGACAGGGTTAAAACTCATAAAAGTCACATGACTTTCCCAAGAGCAAGGATTTTAAGGCTGTGTTTGGCTGAAGAGTCTGTGTTCTTTCTCCTCAGCAGTATTCATTATTGCTTAGCAAATATTTGCTAGCACAAGGTCAAGTATGATTGTTGTGGTAGTGAAGGCTGCCACCAAATGACCAAGAAATAAAGTGAAGCTGAGACTGAGGTTCAGGTGGGGCTGGCTCTGAGCTACCATGGCCTCTGAAGCTCCTGAGTAAGATTTTGTTTTTGTTTGTTTTGTCATTGTTTGTTTGTTTTTGTTTTTGAGATAGGTTTTCTCTGCGTTACAGCCCTGGCTGTCCTGGAACTTTCTGCAGAACAGGCTAGTTTCTAACTGGCAGAGCTCTGCCTGCCTTTGCTCCAAAGGACTGGGATCAAAGGCACACACTGCCGGGGTAAAGTTTTTAAAAAGCAGATATTGTTAACATTTTGTCTAAGCTCCGCCCTACAGTTACCTAGCAACAGCCAGGTGTGCCAGACTCACTATAAAAGGAGCTGCTTGTCCCCTCTGCTCTCTTGCCTTCTTGCTCTTGCTTTGTCCTCTTGTCCAGCTCTTCCTCTACTCTTCTTCTCCCCTTTCTCTCTCTGCTCCCTCAACGCCCCTCCCCATGCCCCGAATAAACTCTATTCTATACTATATATGTGGTTGGTCCCTCAGGGGTAAAGGCCCTCGGAGGCGCCCCTTCCCCCACACCTGACTACACCTCCACCAAACATATTCCTTCTCTCCTTATATTTTTATAAAACACAACAGATATGAAGTTGAAAGACTCTTTCCAGAAGAGACAGTGAGCCAACCTGAAGGGCTCTCTTAAACACCTAGAAAAAGTTACGATCAGAGAGTACACTGGGGCCAGGTCTATGGGGATCTTGAATGCCAACAGAAGCCCATTGGTTCAAAATCATCACAGATGTTTTGAATGGTGGAGCAAATAGCCAGGACTCTGTTTTCCAAAGCCCACTCTTGAACCTGAAGGGAGCCGAGAAGTAGGCCAGAGCTCAGTCACCCTCCCGTTTGGTTTCTTTATCATGGCACAAGCAGCTGTATAATTTAGGGAAAGCCTGCATTTTATGATCTGTTTTAGTGGCTTGCTTTCAACCCAGCTAAAGTGCCCAGATCTAAACAATGCAAATCTGAGAAGTAGATGCCCTACTGTGCCTTCTGGAAGGACTGCATAAACTCAGCATTTTAGGTGGGAATCAAGGGTTAACTTCAATGACCCCGTACTCTTTGATATCATTCCCGCATTAAAAAACTCCCTAGTTCAACTTAGCAGAAATATTTTGACCTTGAAATATTATGGTTCTATTTCTAAAACCTGCTGTATACTTAAATGTGATGTGTGCATACATAGTACACACACATACACACACACACATATGCACACATATGTACATGCATACATACCTATACATACATACATACATACATACGTACATACATACATACATATCAAATTTCACACTTAACAAGATCCTAAAAATAAAAACAAAGCCAGGTGTGGTGGCACACATCTTTAATCCTAGTACTCAGAAGACAGAGGCAGATCTAGGGAGTGAGTTTCAGGACAGCCAGGGCTACACAAAGAAACCCCGTCTTGAAAAAAGTACCACCAAAAAAAAAAAAAAAATGAGAAAGCCATTTAAGATACTTAATCAAATCTTATGATTAAATGAAAACAAATCTCTTGAATTATCCAAACTATTTATGACTAATTTTCCATCAGAGCCTTCCTTCTCATAAACGATTTCACTTGGCCCTATGGGGACTTGTCTCGTTAGCTTTCTATTGCTGTTGTAAAGACCATGACCAAAAGCAACTTGGAGAGGAAAGGGCTCATTATTTGTCTTACACATCTGGATCAGCCATATCTTATCATTAAAGACAGTCAGGGCTAGAGCTCAAAGCAGGAATTCTGGAGGCAGGAACTGAAGCAGAGGGGATTGAGGGCTGTTGCTTACTAGCTTGTTCCTCATGGCTTGCTCAGTTTGCTTTCTTACAGCACCCAGGACCACCAGCCCAGGGATGCTGGGCCCGCTCACAGCAATCACTAATCAAGCCTGCCCCACAGACTTGCCTACAGGTATGATCAGATAGAGACATTTTTTCTCACTTAAAGTTCCCTCTTTGCAGATGACCCTAGCTTGTGTCAAGTTGACATAAAATTATCCAGGACAGGGTTTTTGTAGACCCACTGAAACACTTCTCAAAAAGAGAAACAACCTAATTCTCAAATGTGGGGGACATTACTTTCTCTTGGTGTTCTCTGACACTTTCTAGCCATTTCTTCTCAGATTTCTTTTTCCATGAGGAAGGAGTGGCTCCAGTGAGAGGCTTCCTTGAAACAACCCTTGTCTTATTTCAGGCATTATTGTGGGCCTAGGAGTGTAACCTCAGCAGAGACCTCCCTTGTCAAACCCTGTGTCATAGGGCCAGCACAGGCGTGAAGTTGCATTTCTGAGTATAGCAAATAGGGCCATGTCTACCCTGCTGGCAACACTTGCCATTGGTTGTGGGTTGGTCAGAAGATGTGCACTGTGTTAGCAACTGCAACAGTTAAAGTTTCTGATGTAACAATTATTCCTACCTTAGAGAAGGGGAAACAGAAGTTTATTAACTTGAGTGATTCGGTCAAGGGCACACAGAGCATGAGTGTCTTCCTCTTGTTTCCTTCTGTTTAACTTATCTGAGTGATTATGCCATGGCTGTCAGCTTCACCCAGTAGATGAACAATAAGTCAGGAGATATGACCCTTTAAAACTCTAGGACTATGACTTTGAAATCTGGGTTCATGTTAGAGTCAACTGAGCTATTCCATATATAACAAAACCTGGTCTCAAGATCGGTTAATGTATTGGAGTGCTCAGCAAATAATATATTGAAAAGCTTCCTAATAGATTAAAATGTAAGTCATGTGAGGACCATTGTTCTGTCTTCTGGCTATGTAAGAGAGGGCTGCCTTGAGAAGTAGCTGATCTTGTTGGATAATTATTGAAAATAAAAGTTCACAACTGTGGAAAGTCTGAAGTTGCTATGTGTGCAGCAGACAATGGCCATTAAGTGGGCAGTACCAAAGAACTCCACCCAGAAAGTCAAATTATTCAATTGCTTGGCGAGGCTGGACTAAGTTTTGTACAACCTTAGACTGGCTGGGCCATGAGCAGACAGATCCACTCCAAGTCAGGTGTGTAGATGTTACAATTGCTTTAAGAAAAATCTCAAACCATGATTATCTCTCATGTTTTGTGAGCTAGGAAACCTGGGACCTAAACTAAACATCTATTCCTGGCATTTAAGAAAAGTTAAAGACTATTGAAAAGAAAAGAAATTGGCTCTGTCCCCAGAGCACTGGCTGTGTGGCTGTGGGCAGGGATGCTCTCTGTGAGAGCAAGCTGACCAACCAGAGACTTGTGTTGACAGCAGAAAATCAGCCTCACTACCTGGGCCAGAATCCCGAAGTTTATAGGCTGTCTTCTAGCTGTGAATGCTCTGGTTACATTTGGGATTGACCGTGAGTCAACATTTCAAACATGAATCTGAAAATCAATGCACAGAAGTGAAATCCAAAGGGGCCAAACTCTCCATCCCTCAAGGCTTCCTAGCCGTTTCTTGAATTGTAGTGAGCAGAGGAATGACCTAGGATCTGGGGGGAAACTGAGGTTCTCACTCTGTAGATCTGGACCAAGGCCCACGATGACACCAGTCACCACCATGTTGGATGCCCTCACCTTGGGTGAACCAACCTCCAGCAATGCCCAGTTGATGGGCTAACAATTCAGACTCATCCCTCACAACTCAGAAGACCATGAGGTAGAGGCCAGGAGGATATATTTTAAATAGATAATTCCTGATTGAGGAGTGGTGATAATGGGGGGAGGGACACCAAGAGAAGGCTGGGATGTACAAATAATCCTTGCAATTCTTCCAAGAAGCCAAGAACAACCAAAGCAGGGCTTTCTGCGGGGGCTGGGAGAGGGAAGATGTTACCTTCATAATTCCAGCACCAGGAGCCTATGTAGTCACTTCAGTGAGGAGGAATCAGACCATAGAGCAGGATGGGAGAAGTGTAGTGACGCCTGGTAGTGGGCGCTGACTCGCTTTTACATACACGTTCTCCCAACTGTACCTCCTTACCCATTCACAGTTTGTTCCCAGCATGCAGCCCATAGACCAGAATAAAGCAGATGTCCAATAAAGGCTTATTGAGGGAATGATAACTGGAAAATCGATCAGTTGGAGAGGTCATGCCTATCCCATGTGTCATATATTAGGGGTGGGGGGATAATAGGCCAGTGGTTCTCAACCTTGGTTGCATATTAAAATCATATGGAATGCTTTAGAAAATACCAATGACTGGGTCCCACATCTACAGATTGTGATTAAGTAGCCTTTAGCCCAGGCAGAGAAATGGCAATATTCAGAGCCTTCCACATGATTCAGATGTGCAGCCAAGACAGAGGCTGGCTGAAGCAGAGCAGGTCTAACGCTTCCAGGAGCCTGTGGAAGTGATGGCTCAGCCACAGAGCCACATAACACAAGAGTTAGAGAGTTTACAGAGAGGCAAAGAGACTTTTAACTGCTGTGAGCAAACTGTTGAAGGATGCCAAGCTTCCGGTTGCATCACGACCGATCTGAATGACTGATGTAACTCACTCGTGTTTGCATTGCTAGCAACACTCCCACGTTTTCTCTAAGTGGCTTGGACTTACAGACAAGTGAAGGTGGAGAGGTGGGGCAGGACCGACTT
Organism: Uromys caudimaculatus; assembly: GCA_028551405.1. Lineage (NCBI taxonomy): Eukaryota > Metazoa > Chordata > Mammalia > Rodentia > Muridae > Uromys > Uromys caudimaculatus. Next base: position 15,038,040 of record CM052713.1, read on the forward strand.
GTGGTACCTGGGTCATCAGCATCAGCTGCAAGCTTGTGAGGAATGCACAGGCTTCGGGCAACACCAGCCTGCTGGGCAGAATCTGCATTTGAACAGCTGTCTAGATGCAAGGGCTACTGAACTCTTAGCATCACTATTCCAAAGACATTTCTCCCTAGTCACACACACTCTGAGACTACAGAGGCAGATTCGTAATCATCACAGAGGAAAAAGAGGCCAGCTGAGCGCAAGGAGATGTGGATGAGAAGGCATCCAGCTCCTCCCTCCCTTCTAAGTCGGAAGCAAGTAGACGCCACCTTCTACAGGGCAGGACGGTGTGAGCGTTTGATGATGTCATGCCCCACCCCCACCCCATGGCCAGCATTACTAACAGCAGGGTATCCCTGATGCTCAATAGATCTCACACTGTTCTATAACTCAAGCCTGCACAGGTTTTCTGACTCCATGAGCAACACGGAAAGGTTCCGAACTGTATCTGCATGAAGTCAAACACGTCGTCACTTCGATCTAATGCTAACAAAACTCAGTTCCTAAGAACACAACGCAGTAGTTCACTGTCTTCAAATGTACTCATTTTTTCTCTAATTTAATTAATATCTATCTATCTATCTTTGTCTATCATCTATCTATCTCTATCTATCTATCATCTATCCATTTATGTATTAGATTGATTATCTCTAGTAGATACTTTTATTTAATTTCTTGAAGTCAAACTGAAACAGAAGGAACTTGCGTTCCATTTATTTGCTCATTCGTTACATCAAGACAGGGTCATGCCTGTGTCCCAGGCTAGCCTGAAATCAGCTATGTCGACCAGGCTGGCATTCATCTTGCCAACTTCCTGTAGCCACTTCCTGAGAGCCAGGGCCACAGTTGGCTTTTATTTTGTAATAAAAATTTCTTAACAGCACAGTAACTTCTTGATAAACACCCTTCACGGTTGCTTCACAGTAAACTTACTCTCAAGCACAGAGATGTGTGTTCTTGTGTGGTCGACTTCAGTATAGACTTGAGTCAGTGTTTCTAGGAGCAGATTTTAGATGGCATCGTCTACCAGAAGGCCTCCAGAAGTTTATGTAACACGAGTGGAGAACACCTCTTCCCTAGCCCCACCGGGGCTGTGTCCTTCATCGTTCTGCTATTGTAAGGCTCCTGTTTATGTGGTTATGAGAGAGTGGTTGCTATGGCAATACGAGCTGACTGAACAATGGAATACATCTAAAACCGGTGAAGTGACTTTTTCAAGGTTTCCTCTAAGGATTAATCATTTTCCAAGAATTTTATCCTTTTCCCCTTTCCTGTTATAACATTGCCAGAGTGCCCCATCCAGCAACCCATGCTGGGATTACAGGTATGCATCAACGTTTCCCACACACCTGGGGCTCTGTTTGTTTGCTTGCTTGTTTGTTTTGTTTTGAGACAGGGTTTCTCTGTGTACCCATGGCTGTCCTGGAACTCACTTTGTAGACCAGGCTGGCATTGAACTCACAGAGATCCCTCTGCCTTTGCCTCCTGAGTGCTGGGATTAAAGGCATGCGCCACCACCCCCTGGCTTCCTGGGCTCTTTTTTAACCTGGCTGTTTTTCTTGTTCTTCTGTCTTCTGACTCTTTTTCCCTCCGGAATCTCTGGCCGACAGCATGCCCCAAACTTCTGTCTTCTTCTCTCTCCTAACTCTAATCTCTAAAGATTCTTCCATTCCCCCTCCCCTGCTGCTGTTTCTACAGATTCCCAAGTCAGAGCCTCACCGGCTCATAGTCTACACACCGCACATCTCTCAGAAGAATCCTGACAAGGGGTCCTGGCTGGCCTTCTAGTTCTTTCTCTGACTCCTCCCACATTCTACAAGGCTCCCAGCCTGTGTCTGAGTGAAAGAATGGCACAAGGGCACCCTGCAGGGTGGGGGCTGAGCTTTGCAAGGCCAGCTCCAGCCTTCTTAAGACTGCCACATGCAGATGTGATTGTTTGAGTCTCTTAGTTGGTGAGGGCAGGAGCGACCTCTTCCTCTTTGTTGGATGTGTAAGTGGGTGGGTCATTGCCACCTTCATCCTCAGCACCCCCAACTGTCCCTTCCAGCCCTGGGAGCTCCTGTTTGCCACACTCAGAGCTCAGTCTTTGAGGTGCCTCCATTGGCCTCCGTTTGTTCTACATGTGTGGATAGATGACAGTCCCATCACAACTTCCTTCAAACAAGTTTTAATTCCCCACTCTAATCCTTTTCCTTGGCTCAGGCTGACTCCTGGCCTAGCAGCTGCCTGATGCAAACCACTCTACAGACAGCCCCCAGATTCAAGGCTCTGTGGCACTGCAACTTGTCCTATGGCTCACACATTGATGTGGAAGGCTCGATGCTAGCCTCCATCCCACCCATCCTTCTGCTCCTCCCCAACTGGTCCTGACCTCTGCCTACCTCTCTACTCACCTCATCCCTCTGGACCCTCTGGCCTTACTTAGAGGTCACTCAACTACATCCTCCCCTTGCCTTCCATTTGGCTCCTGCTCATATGCTGAAAGTCCCATGTCTTAGCATTTCAACAAGGGACCTGATATAGGATGACTGTAGACCTAAGCAGTTAAGATGAGGTCATGCTGGAGTGCATGCCTCCAATTCACACACTGTATCCTTATAAAAGGGGGAAATTTGTATGTTCCCACCAAGAAAGGAAAGAGGAATCTACACACACACACACACACACACACACACACACACACACACACACACACACACACGCACACGCACACGCGCACACACACACACACACACACACAGCATACCGTAGGAGGAGACTAAGGGAGAACCTGGTTACCAACAAGTCACGGGCACAGAGGCCATTCCTTTCAGTCTACAAAAAAGCCAACTTGCCAATGCCTTACTTTTGGCCTCAGGACCTCCACAGCTTGGAGATAATCGGTTTCTGTTGTTTGATCACCCACACTGTGGTACAACTGTCTACCATTCTGCTTTCCTCTCTTTCAGTTCCCCGGGCCTTTATATGCGCTGTTAGCCAGCGGCACCAGAGCGCATTGTGCTTCCGCTGTCTCTGAGCTGTGTTCTGCTTGTCTCTCGCGTACAGATCTGACTCCTGAACAGGATTCTTCACCACATGAAGGGATAGTCCTTCCCTGTATGCTTCTTCTCACCTTTTGGAGAGCAGGTTTAGTTAAATTGAATTTACCTTTGTTCCCAGTCAGCACTGCATAGTTTCTGTAAACCCATGGAGGTTAGAGAAGAGAGCAGGGACCCATAATACCAGCATCCAAACTGACCAGTACACTATTGGCACCAGTTCATCTTGGGGAGCCCATGGAGTAACAGGTCAGTAGGCTTGAATAAGAATGTTGGGTGTGTCTACTTTTTTGTGTGTATGTGTGTGTGTGTAGGTGTACACATGTGTGTGTGTGCTCACGCACAGGCATGCACACGTGTGCAAGCATGAAGATCAGGTGTCTTCCTCAGTCACTCTCCTTTTTTTTTTTTTTCCTAAAAATCTGACTGTCACTGAACCTGGAGCTTGCTGATTCATCTAGACTGGCTGGCCAGCAGGTTCCAGAATCTTCCTTTCTCTCTCTTTCCAGAGCTGTGACATCACAGGGCCAAGAGGCAGAGGGAGCACTTGGTGGGTCCCTGACTTATGCAGATGAGGCTTTGCCTCAGCCCAAGCACAGTCCTATCACCATCCAGGGTTAGGGGTCGCCTGTGGGAGACACATCTCATGCTCCTAGGAGTGAGCGCTGTGACTTGATGCCGAAAGCATTCCTGGGCACAGCAAAAGGGAAGCTAAGAGCCTAGGCCTTCCCAGAACAAAGCCCCAAACAAGGCCTAAGCTAAGAGTTCAGCCTCTGATGTCAAAACACATGAGTGGGTTGAAGTCAGTGTTGGTGGAACACGCTTACCACGCACCTGTTGTCCTGTAAAATTACGCTTAAAGGGGCAATTGACTGAGAATACACTCATGATTTTGTCAGGTAGGAAATACAGGCCTGGGAAGAAAGGGGCAGAATTCAGCCAAATACAGCTGCCGGTGCTGAAGTGCTTGCTGAGCCCACTGGTGGTTTTATAACTTGTCTTACTTTCTCCAGTGTGTACTCCAAATTCTGTGTCAAGCATAAGATGCAAACACTAATTCTTTGTTTATAAAGCAATTATATCCATTAGGCCTCCTTCTCCATGGCTTTACAATAGCTCTGCCCTCCAGGAGTCAAGTCCCTAGCAGAGACGAAACCCTCCCTTGTGTCTGTGAATGCCAGCACTTACATTCAGAGTATTTCTGGAGCTGATCAAATTCTTCTGATGAGAGAGAGACCCATTGTCCTTCACTCATCTTTCAGCTGAGTGTGATCACCTCGAGACCACAGATGGAGTTCTAGTCACCAGCGAGAAGCTGAGGCCCAGCTCAGGACCTGGCTCATTACAGATGTGCAGTGGATGAAGCTTGTGTTGATGGTTGTGGACACCTCTCGGCAGCTGGTGAAAGACTTCTGCTACTCCTGAGGTAACATATTCCTGCTGTCGTCCAGGCCAGTCCCGAAACGCTGGCAATTCCTAAGTGAAAACATAAGAACCATTGTAAATGAGTTACCAGGAAAAAAAAGGAATCCCAACATGGTCTCTGTTGCAAGACAGCAATGATTCCGTGTTTCCCGAGGGTGTGGTCTACCTTCAGAAAGGTCTGGAGAGGGCCCAGAAGCCAGCATGTGGCAGCCCTGCTCCACTGTCTGGCTGAATGTCAGACTGGCCTATGTGACAGGACAGCCACACTTCTTACACTGGGTAAGCTGAAATGTCTTCCACAAAGGTGGTGTTAGGTTCCCAGTGGCACATGAAGAAAATCCCCCCTCGGCTGTTAGATGCCCCCAGAATCCTACTGGAACAGGGACTTATTCAGTCGATTTGAAAGGGGAGCCTTCTCTTTTCTTTGATATCCAGATCCTACCACACAGCTTCTAACTTGCAGATGTGGGCTGCTGTGGAAATTCACATCAGCCCTTGGCTGGCAACCTCTAGTGTGAGAACAGTTCTCAGAGCCACTAAGAGGCTTTTGGGGAAGGTCTGTGAGCCTCCGGTGCAGGTGCTAGGGCAAAGGGAGGTGGATGGGCCAGGACACAAAGCCTTTCCCTCTGAACCTTTCCTGTCATAGTATGTTTCATTAAATCAGTTTTGCACATGATAAAATTAGCATAGCGGGCCAGGACCAGCATTTGAAGAATGAAACAGATTAGCACGGAGGGGAATAATGTAGCAAGCTGTGTTTCAGGAGACGTTCCTTTACCTCAGCCCTACCTGTGCACAGGGCACACATTTACATATTTTTATTCTGGGTCAAAGATAAAAACAAGTTGGTAAACCTTTGGCATAATAGGAAGAGATGTAAAGAAACCACAAGCTGAGTTTTAATACAATAGAGTCTAAACTCTGGGGCTGACTTCAAGGCCGTTCTGGAGTGCGCTAGCAACTCTGGAAGGAGGTCCCGGAAGGCAGACGTGTAGGATTCTCTACAGTAGTATGTAGTCATGGCTGGTGCAGGCCTGCCATGCTGAACTATACCAAAGCACTGAGATTCTAGGTCCATAAGAAAGGACCGTGGTGTGAGCAGGTCCTGATGATCATTTAGTCAAAAGCAAGCAATGTCTTTTGACCTTGTCTTTTAACACATGCTAGGGAATTGAACAGTTACCTCTGCTTCCTCTTAACAGACACTCATTTCACACTGTGTCATGTGTTTTAACGCATGACGTAGTCTAGTCCTTACTCGAGCATGCATGTTAAGAACTGTCATGTTCATGCTGCAATAGACTCAACATACCCAAGGGATTATAGTTTCAGAACCCGAAAATGCCCGTGGCCTGGTAACAGTCTAGCATCCATACTGCACTAGCTCAATATGTTCCACACTTAACTGTAGGAAAGTCTGGCACCTGTCAGTCATAGGAGAGCATAGCACACACAGTCATGTATAGTACATAATACTGTCAATAGAGATCATTAATGACTGTGGTACCGGAGGGGCTACTTAAGTAACTAACCTGTACTATCCAGCTTTGTGTCTGTGTGTCTGCAATGTCTGCACAATGATAAAACCATCTTAGAACCGACTTCTCAGAATGGGTCCCCATAATTAAGTGACAGGTGACTGTGTTGCTGTCTCTATTTAATGGATGAGGAAAATGAAACCAAGTGCTTAGTAAACAGGATGAAGAAAAACCAAGAACCACAGACGACTGTTTAAGAATGCTGGTACAATTTGTTTGTGGTAGCACATGCCTAGAACCCCAGAATCCAGAGGCTAAGGCAGGAGTGTGAGCATGAGGCTAGTCTGGGCTATCTGTAGCAAAGCTCTGTCTCAAACAACACAAAACAGAAAACAAAGCAATGTCTCCATGACTTAATTACTCTACACACCTCAGAAGCACACAGCAGGTTAGAACAAAGCTGACCTCGAGCGAACCAGAAGGCAAGGATTCTGGTTCCCATTGATTATTTTATTCTAGACAATTCTCTCATTTCTTGAATTCTTTTTTTTTTTTTCTTTTTGAAAATGAGGATCACAGTGGGGGAGAAATGTATCTGGTGTTATGGTTGGGTCAACGTATACACACCACCCCCTTCCAGGACAATGCCTGCAAATGCAGTGATACTCAATAAAAATGACTGTTCTCATCACGTGAACGCTGGGGTGCAGAGGTTTGAGTGGCGGTGGTGCAGGCAGGCTGGTGAACTGATTCAGCACTTTCTGCCAACCCTGGCAATGCTGTGACAAGAGAGCTAACCCTCGACTGCCCTCCTGGCTTCCACAGACGCCTATGCTCACTCACGCATACACACAATCCATAAATCAACACAAATAAGTGTAAAAAAATAAAGGAAGTTTGAATGGAGGTGTCTTTCATAGCGAATAATAATGCTCCCAGAAATCATAGGTTACTAGAGAAAATCCAGTGCAAGATGTGTGGGGTACCTCTTATGCATTTCTGGTCTGGGAGGCCGCAGAAGAACCCCCTTCTTCCCTGTCCTTCCCCCTCCAGCAAACAATCTAGGCCATTGCTGTTCCTCTTGGTTGTCTACCAGAACTAGATGGTGAAACCCTATTGCTGAGGACACATACTGGGTTGTAGGACATAAGGGAATCAACCTAGAACTGAGTGAGAAGCTTCTTTTTTCCTGCCTAGCTCCCATAGTGTAAGGAAGTGCAATGCAGGCCTCTATGGGAGAACTGTCTCCAAAAGTCCTACTGTTCTGTGGACAAACACTCTGCTAGGCCAGTTGTGCTCAACGACACAGTACTGGCATAGCTCACATGGGGGGAAGTAACCACTTCTTGCTCCGATTTCAGGCCTGCTCCAGAAGAGAGAATTCACGTCCAGTATTATAACCCTGGTCAAAATCCCATGTTTGGGGAGCTTAGGTCTTCTAGTGAGGAATCTACTCCTATTGTCGCATTAAATTAACATGCTGCAAGCTGCCTTCTAAATAGTTATGTTTATACCCATAAGTTAGTGCTAGCTGAAGGAGGTACAGTCAAGTAATGGCTGCTGGGGGTGGGGGAGAGTCATCTTCTTCACTGGTGTTTCTCCTGGCAAGTTTCCCACAGTCCGGTAAATAACCCTCCACCTATGCTCATTCAAACAACTCTAATTAAACTCAGTGGTCATAAAAAAAAAACGTCATGGAAAGGAAGAGGGAGACTTGTTGGTATGCAGGGCTTCAAAGGGCACTGGAAGAGATATGACAGGGAATGTAGCCAAAATACATCAGGTAAATGCGTGAAATTGTCAATGAATAAATAAAAATATAAAACTAAAGTTTGTTAGTTGTTGCCGATGCAACACTTAGCAGCGTGGCTAGGGATCAGCTGACAGCAGCTGGGAGAAGGCTTCTCGTGCTGCCTCAGGTTTCTGAGCTTGATCTCATCTTGCTCCGGGTTATTGTAATCTTGTAACTACTCATCAAAATTTTATAGACTGGTTTCAGCATCCATGAATGAGTCTTGACTAGAGGACTATGATGATAATGATGCTATCATTTAATCCTTCATGTTCTATTAATCAACAGTCTATAGTAGGGAGAACTTAGCTAGATCAATGCATATGATATTTACGTATACTATATAGTAATATATAGTATAGTATATATTCGTATGAATAAATGTAACATATAAATATATTTGTATAAGTAGTAAATGATTACATATTAAGTATAAATGTATATTGAATTAGGAAATAAACATTTTAATTATAGTCATAGGTACTTATTTATCTCTGTGGGTTATAAGACATTGCTTGCTGTTTCAATCTCAAGTTGTCCCACATTTGAACAGCGGGAGGTCATAGCAAACGGTTCCTGTGTTTAAACATACAACTGCATTCTTTGAGTATGTTTTTAGTTTCTGGTGCCATAAACTTTTCTGGTTCATCTTGGTTTCATCAGACCTAGTTCTCCATGGAGCCCTGATTCCTTTAAGTGGAAGATATTTGTTTTATTTTATTTTATTTTATTTTATTGTTTTTCGAGACAGGGTTTCTCTGTGTAGCCCGGGCTGTCCTGGAACTCACTCTGTAGACCAGGCTGGCCTTGAACTCAGAAATCCGCCTGCCTTTGCCTCCCAAGTGCTGGGATTAAAGGCGTGCACCACCACTGCCCAGCTAGTGGAAGATATTTGAAAGCAAAGTTTGGACAGTAAGTATGTTTATTAGGGTTTGTTGTTGTTTCTCCATTATATCAAAGGCAGAGCTAGCAGATATATGCATGTCTGTCCATTTGTCTATCTGTCCTGGTTAGCTTTTTTCAAGTCAACTTGACACATTATCTGGAAAGGGACTCTCAATTAAGAAAATGTCAGCACAACCATCAAGAAGACGGGGAGAATAAAGTGAATAAATAAATAAATTAAAAAAGAGAGAAAGAGAGAATGTTTATTGTTTGCCCATGTATTATTTCACACCTAGAAGGAAAACATTTTAACATGTCTGTTTTGCCTCAAAGGAATCTTTTATAGCTATAGTTTAATATACATTATTGTCAATAAATAAAGTATTAAGGAAAAAGAAAAGAAATACCACCATCAGCATGGCCTGTGGGACAACTCCTTGATTAAGAATTGATGTCGGAGGGCTCAGCCCACTGCAGGCTCTGCTGCTCCAGATTAAGTGGTCCTAGGAGCTCTAAGAAAGCAGGCTGAGCAAGCCACAGGAGCAAGCCAGTGAGCAGCACTCCTCCACATCTGCATCAGCTCCTGCCTCCAGGCTCCTGCTCTGTTTGAGCTCCTGCCTTGACTTCATCAGTGGTGGAGTGTGGCCTAAGAGTTGTCAGATGAAATACACCCTTTCTCCCCCACGTTGCTTTTGGTCATGGTGTTGCATCGTAGCATTAGAAACCCTGATTAAGACAGAAATTGGTACCTGATTTATGGGGCCTTTTTGTGACAGATCTGACCGTTTGTTTTTGGCAAGACTATGAGAGGAGTTTGAAACTTTGAGCTGGAAAAGCCACTGAGCGCTCAGTGCTCAATGAGCTAGTGTGGGATGTGGAAAGAGAGGAAAATGGTTGAGGCCTGGCTTGTGAAGTTTCAGAGGAAAAAAAGACTCTTACCAGGCTCATTCATTTGATTTTTTAAAACAATCTTAATTTAATCTAATTTTGCTTGTATAGGTGTTTTGCCTGCCTGTCTGTGCACCCCATACATGCAGTGCCCAGGGAGTCCAGAAGAGGGTGCAGATTTCCCTGGAACTGGAGTTACGAGCTGCCCTGTGGGTGCTGGGTCTTCTAGAAGAGAAAGCAGTGCTCTGAACTGCTCGGGCCAGCTCTCCAGTCTCGCCCCCCTCACCCTTTCTGCTGCCATGGGATGTTCTGAATAAAAATTTGTGGTTCTGGTCAGCTAGGGCTGAAGAGTCAGCTGTGATGATCAAGAAATCAGCACCAGTGTGTGTGTGTGTGTGTGTGTGTGTGTGTGTGTGTGTGTGTGTGTGTGTGTGATATCTCTGCTTTAACGGGAGAATTGATGACTGTCAGCTGGGGCTGAGACTCACCTGTGGCTGAGGAGTGATCAGTATCATTGAGGTGAAGCCTTCTGGGACTATTTCCTCAGGATTAGCACACAGACACTGTGGTGCGGGGTGGCCAAGGCTGCATCTCATGCTGGCAGCCAAACTTAATGATGTCTAAGACTAAGTCAGGTGGTACTGGTTTTGAAGGCACGAAACAGGTTGTGGAGAGCACCTGAGGTGTGGCACTGGGTGGCAAGGCTGACGAGGCCAAGCGAGAGCCTTGGTGAAGGTGCAGTCTCAATTGCAGTGAAGATCCCCAAATGCTGGAGATGCCAATGCCCTGGAATGCCTGTCAGGGCAGCATCTGCTATGGGACGGAGCTGGCTTGAACCTGTGAGACAAGCTGTGTGTGCTCTGGAGGGCAGAGAGGTGGTAGAGCTGCCCAGGCTCTTTGGAGCCCAGAGGATCATGAGTGGTTCCCATGTGTCGAGCACTGAACTTTTTACATGGTCAGAATTTGGTTTTGCTTCGCTTTGATTGCAACTGTGCCACGGTTCTCCTCTCCTGGCATGAGAAGTATGTAACTTATTTTTGATTTTATAGGTGTCCACAAGTAAGAGACTTCGGATTTTTAGAGAGATGGCTTTTTGATTCTTTAAAGAAGCTGAACTTTGAAAGATTATAGGACATTTAAGATTATACTATGGTTTGTAGTATAGGACTGATATTAATAGAAGATCTTGAGGGTTAACAAGAAGGGAAAGGTTGAATAGTAACCTTCTGGTGCGTAACACGGTCGAGGGGTTAATCAACTGGCTTATTCTGTTGTCAACTGGCATAAGCTAGAGTTATCTGGCAAAGACTCCTCAACTGAAGAAAATACCACTGGTGTGTGAAGCCTGTGGAGGCATCTCCTTGTATTTCCTAGGTTGTAGAAGAAAGCAAAGTGAGCCATCCACAGGAGACAGCCAGTGGGCAGTGGTCCTCCATTGCTTCTGTGTCAGTCAGCCCCTGCCTCTTGATTCTTGCCCTGAGACCCTGCCCTGGCTGGAGTGAGAGTTACAAGATGAAACAAACCCCTTTCTCTTCATTTCTTCCAGTCATGGTGCTTTGTCCCAGCAAGAGAGACTCTAAGAAGGTGTCATCTGCTGTCTGTCACCGAAGTTCACACTTGGCCTCCAGCTCCCATCCCACACGATCCTTCCCTTTGTAGCTTCCTTTTATCCAGGATTTTAGGACTTTTCCCAACAGGATTTGTTTCCACCATCTACAGTGTACTAATTTGTTAAGTTTTAAAACACAGAGGCAATCAATCCTTGTGGAATTGCTAGGCCTCACCTCTGTGGAAAACAGGGTTCACCACTTGTCCAAACTTCTTTTGTTTTTAACCAAACAGATCTCAAAAATACTGTTTTCCTAAGTGGCTCTGGGCGAACCTGTCCCACTCCCATTGCTTTCTGTTTGTCTTTGCCATTGCCAGTGTCTTTCCCACGGAATCTTCTTTGGGGGACGTTCCAAGGGTCAAACTACATAAACTGCACCCGGAGAAGCCTGGCACCTTGATTCTGTCTTCTCTGCTCCTGCCCATCTCTTCCTCATCCAATTTCCACCCATCCTAAGTGTTTCTACTTTATTTATTTTTCTTTTGTGGGTTTAACTTTGTGTAAGAGAGCACGTGCAGAGATGTCTCATTTCCCCTTCTGACACAAAGGTTAGCCAGCACACTAGAGATCGCGGTCTGCACGTTGTGCTCACATAACGGTGTGTCCTATGAATCAGCCAGAATCTCTTTACAGAGAGCGTCCGCATTTAGGACCTATGTGACTGAAACGCTTTGGCAGATCTTGCCTAAAACTCTGCAGAGGACTCTCGCAGCTTCTGAGACAAAGGACCAGCTTTGAAGTTCCAGAAGACCCAGGAGCCCCCGAGAGCAACTCCCTGGCATTTTCATACGTCTGTTTCAGTCAAATCCACTTTCTGTTACTTCCTGCCAAATGCCAGGGACACAACAGTACCTCCTAAACACAGGTTCCTGGACTGACAGGTCAGACCTTTTTCTGCTTTAGTTGGAATGCCTTTCGTTACTTCCTTCCCACAGCAAACCAGTACTTGTTTGTCCAGTCCCAGTTTAAAAGGTCACTTAATCTCTAGAGTATTCTGAATCTCCTTCAGCAGTTTATCTGCTCCCTAGATGAGTTCCATGGAACTCTTGTGTTTATATCGTAGGGGCGCGTGGGCCTGTGTGGAGACATACAGTCAAACAGCTAGTTACCATCCAGGCTGTCCGCATAATGGCGCAGACATGCACAGAGAATTATAAGAGTGAAGGAGACTCACAGGTTCAGAACTGTGCTGAAGGAGCCACCGCCCCTCTGTAAGGCGAAGCATGTTTGTCGTAATAACAAGTGTTCATGTTCTCGCTCTTGTTGCTACACTATGGCTGAGAGGATGGATCCCACAGAGTGCCCCTCCCCCACCCCGTGCCTTCTGCTCTTTGACAGACAACAACTAGTTCATCATGGGCTGCTTTTTCTCCATCAGCGCTCACTCCTCTCCCAGCACCAGCCCGATCATTTCTCATCGAGGCTGCTTTCTGTGTAAATAGTCTTGCTCAACAGAATACAATTTGGTAGGCTTTTCTAAATAAAACTCAGATTGGATATTGTCTGACTTGGATGGGAGCAGTATTTTATGTCATTGAAGCTCCACCACTCTGAGCAATTGTTTCAGCTCCCGGGGCCTCGGTTTCCTTGTCTATAAAATGAGGGGGTGGAAATAATGGTTTCTAACGCATATTCTCGCTCTGCGGTTTTGTATACTGGTTCAAACTCTATTTGTTCTGTACAGATGTCAGCATGGGATTTATAAGTCAAAAGGAGACGGCCATTCAATGTGTATTGAATTGCACCCCAGGTCTCTCTATTCATTGGAATGAATCAGCCATACCCAATTACTCAGGAACAAACACCTCTTCATCTCCCTTTCACTCTCCAAAAAACATAAGTGCATGAAGATGCCATCTTTGGGGAAGCTTACTTATATGAATCTGATGGTTTATAACAAAGCCATAATGAGCCCATTTTTTATAAGGGAAAAATGACTAGAGAGATAAAGATTTTTCTTTCTTCTCAGACTCTGGACAAGGTCAGATTTTGATGATTTCCTCCGTTCTAGCTTTTAATCTTGCTATTTCGCCTTCAACCTTGACTCCTACATGGCTGCCTTAGTTAGATTTTCTATTGCTGTGATAGAACATCATGACCAAAATCAACTTGGCAAGGAAAGGGTTTATTTTTTTTTCATAGATTGTAATCCATCATACAGGGAAGTCAGGGCAGGAACTCAAGGCAGGAAGGTGGAGGCAGGAACTGATGCAGAGGCCATGGAGGGATGCTGCTTACTGACTTGCTCCCCATGGCTTGCTCAGTTTGCTCTCTTACAGAACCCAGGACTACCTGTCCAGGAATGGCCCCACCTACAATGGACTAGGCCCTCCCATATCAATCATCAATCAAGAAAATGCCCCACAGCCGTGCCCACAGACTAATCTAGTGGGGACACTTTCTCAACTGAGGTTCCCTCTTCCAAAATGACTATAGCTTGAGACAAGTTGACATAAAAATTAGCTAGTATATTAGCAATTCAGTTCAGATAGCTACTCTGAGAAGGTCCCTTAAATGCTCAGCCCAGAATGAGAATAGCATCTTTGCCCTTCATCAGTACTGGGGGTGTTTTTCTACTGCAGTGCTTACCACACTGGATGAAATTAAACAAATATCTCTCTCTTACAAGAGTTTGAATTTCTTCAGGGAAGAAAAAAATCACCTGTTCACTTCAAGAGTGAAATTGTTTATAATTTCATTTAGGAGTTGCTAACCTTATAATAAAAATATGCACTCATACATAGTTTTATATTAAAATAATGAGCTATAAACTTGTAGGATATCAAGGCTATAAACTTGCAAAGTTATTTGTTATGCTTACCTCGATAGTATGTATCAAGGTAGTTATATATGTATCAGGTTGTATGTATCAAGATAAGTGGTTAAGTTGCTTGATTCACCAATGAATTGCCGCCATTGTCACAGTTTGTTAGATTGATGTCACCCACTAACCACTCCTCCTGATATTTTAGAGCCCTTGAAGTCTAGACTGTGCCTGTGACCTACTTTAATTACAAAGATACTGAAACAACAGTGTAACTATCAGGTGGAAGCTTAGACCAGAACCAGTGCCTCCCAATTTTGTCTTATTGAGGTTAAAAATCCTCCTTGGAAGAAGTTCAGCCACACAGGGTTGGAGATAGCCCATAGAGACCACATGGGAAGACCACAGGACAGGGCGAGGCTTACCATCCCACAGAGAACAAAGGAACCCAGATGATGATGAAATCTGAAGACTCTAGTCAAACCACTCACTGAGTCACAAAAGCCGTCTTAGCCATGGTGCTGAGTGTGTCAGGAGAGATGCCATCTTGGATTCTATAGCTTTAACAAAAACTGCACAGAGCAAAGGCAACTGGTTCCTGCTAAACCTTGCCTACATTCCCAGTGCATATGCTTAGGCAGGTTAATAAGTGACTATTGAGCCACTAAGGTTTGGGGTAGTTAGTTTTACAGTCACTGATAACCAAACAGCTCTATAAGCCCTTCTGGGTGCAAATTTCCCGTGTATCTTCTCGGCATGAATTTGCATGGTTGATCTCAAACTGCAACTAGTTTGTGTCTTAAAACTACTAACTAGAAAATCGTAGGCTAAAAATAGCTTTGATGCAAATGTCACCACATGCAGTAGGGCTAACTGAATCACCTTCACTGACTAAATGATGGCTATGAAGCCAAGTGAACTATAATTCCTAATTTAAAAGCAACCATATAAATAGCTGAAAGCCACAAGCGACTCAGAACAGAACTGATATTGAAATGATACCAGTGTGGTCTTCCCCAGGTCACAGAGTTTGAGGCATATGTCAGTGTGGGTGCAGGATCTCTGGAGCCTTTAGATGGAGCTTAACTTCGCAGATAATTGAATTAGAGCCACCAGGGAACTTAGTAATGAGCTAATTTGAGTTCATGAATAACAAATATGAGTAATATCTAAGAATTCATTTAGTAGCACATCAGCATAGAGCCCCAACATGCACTAAAATTTTTGGAATTACATGCTACTCACAAAATTCCAGACTGGACTTCTTCCATTTGAGGAGCGTGTTGTATTATATTTGTGGCATTAAGTAAATGTGACATCTCAAGCATGGACCGGTCGACCTGAACCAAGTAGCCCAGTGCAGGGTGGGATCCCAGGGCTGGGCTGGTCTCCCAGGAGAGCTTTTTATTGGGGGGGGGAGGCTTTTGGGTGGAAGTTGAGACTCCCAGGGGCTCCCTTTGAGAGTGTGTGTACTCCAAAGGCATCACAGTTTAAGGGCTGGTCATTAATTAATTAATTTGAGAACCTGTTCAACAAACCATTTTAACAACAAATGCTAACAGATGCTACCCCCAGGAAGGCTCCTGCCTTTCTCATTCCGTCTGTAATAGTCATCAAGCCCTGTACAAATGCCATTTTAATGCCTGTTCTAGAGCTGTAGAGACGGGCCAGAGTTCTCCTAGTGAGTTCAGTTCTAGTGAGTGACAGGACAGGGATCCCAGTCTGCTTATTTCAAGGCTCACCATCCCTCCTTTCTACCTCTGGGTGAATAGGTTTTGGGCAAGCAGCTGGCCCTGGGCAAAGTGCTGATGCCATCAATCAAGCCGTGTTCAGAGATCAAGTAACTGCATCTCCAAATGGAGAGATAGACCAGAGGTGAAACCACAACACCCTTCCAGAGGGCTGCTGTCAGTAAAGAGGAAAAACTATAGCACACATGACCACAAAAATGCAGTAGGATGCAAAATGCGCAGGAGGTTTGTGGGCAAAACATGAGATGCTAACACAGCCCTTGTATCTTGTCCTGGAACGGAAAACCATGCTGGGGTAGGGTTATGAATAGAAGCCACCTCAGGGACAGTTCTCTAGATTCCTATCTGGTGTCAAGAGAAACTTGTGTCCAAAGCATTAAACATAAGTCTGGTCTTGGATCTAGAGATGCCAGAAATCAAACCTTGGCTCACAACTGTGTGATTTGAAACAAATTACTCATAATTTCAAGATAGGCAAAACAGTAACATTGACATGTGCTTTGCAGGGCCGTCCTGAGTGTCAGTTTCATAAAGCTGAGTTACAAGCAAGTTTTGCATCGATGGTTCCCAAAGTGTGGTCCCTACACTCACAGTAACAGCACTGCCTGGAAACTCATTGGAAAAGAGAATCAGGGGGGCTTAAAGGCCTTGAGAAATTCAGTGTCTTAGCAACATGCAGGTCTGTAAGCACTGCTTTCTCCTGATGCAGTGGGCAGGGCTAAGAGGGAAAAGATGGATGCCTGGAGCTAGTACTTCTCCCAAGGCCCCTGAGCAGACAGATTCTGGGTCTCCCATGTCAATCACACTTTCCTGATGGTGGAAAACATTACTGGGAGTCCAGGACTTCTAGATGGCCCAAAACCTGTCATTCTGCTGTGATTCTAAAATTCTTACTGAAACTTGTGTTCCCTGTAGAAATTCCCTTCTTTTCCTATCTACATTTGTTTTTAATACTCCTTCTGTGACACTTGTTGACAAATATGTCATCTAGGGAGGGCACAGAATAGATAATAATGACTTCTTACTACAAAGTGAATGGACAAGAAACCATCAAAAAGTCCCCAGAAGGCGAGAGAAATGGCAGCTCTGTCAACTCTGGCAGCTCATTCATATGTGAGAAACACAACTGTTAAGGAAGAAACACCAAAGAAAACTGTGGGCCTAAAGCATGAGGCTTCAGTAGGTAGAAAAGGAGACGGGGTTGTAAACACAGCAGGCAGCATGGTACGATGCGATCCGTGCAGTGTGTGCGTTGCATGGGGTGTGTGTTGTATCCAGTGTGTGCGCTTTGTGTGGTGCATACAGTTTGATGTGAGTGTCTTGGTTGCAGCAGCAATCACACCGGAGCCATTCACATCTGGAACAGCTGGCTGGGCTCCACAGGTCAGGAGGAATTGGCGGCTGGTTCAATACCACTCTCCACTGTGTGGACGCCTGGTGTTCTCCTCGGCCTCCCCTCTGCCTTCTCGCCCTTCTGTTCTCCTGGCCTCCCCTCTGCCTTCTCACCCTTCTGTTGTCTCCGTTCCTCTTCCTTTTCTCCTCTATTTTCAGTTCCCCACATCAATAGAAACAGACAGCCACCATTTACGTAGTCTACAGATTCTATATTAATCGCTTCAAGATAATCTTCTCAGGTGATCTGACCAGAGCACTTCACCTTTTAATCAGTTGAACCCTGTTCAAACCCACTTCCGCCTGAATGTAAAGTAGCTCACAACCCCCGCATCTATACTAGTTCTCACATCTACAAAGGTAATGAATGGCTTCCTTAGATCATAAGCTGCCTGGAGATGGATCTTCTGGTACACCCCAGAAGCCCAAGATGTTTACAAGATATAAAAAGGTGTTTCTTCTCCCAGCACCTTGGTAGAATCAACCATGGACAGTCATGCAGTGTTGATTCAGCACCATGGACAAGAAAACTCAGTGGTGCTGCCTCTCACTCCTACCCCAGACATTATGTCCTCATATGGCTCAATCTAGACACCCAAAGATACCTAGAATCCAGTATGAGCAAATATCTTTAATGTGTGCCAGGCTGTCCTAAACAGTTTGCACATTGCATTTGGCTGAGTGCATGCAACCACCCTCCGAGAGAGAGAGAGACACGAGCACGCTCATTTTAAACATGGGAAAAAACGAATCCTGTCATATCAGTGCCATTTATAATCCCAGCATTTGGAAAACTGAGACAGGAAAATCATGTCCAAGGCCAGTCCAGGCTCCATTGTGATCTCTGGGTAGCCTGGGTTAAACAATGAGATATTACCTCTAAAAACAAATGCAAAAACAAATAAAAAGATAATAAAACTAAAGCACAGATGTTAGAAATGCCAGTTGAGCCTGTGCAGCTGTTAATGGATGCATCCAATACTCAGAAGGTCATGCGGTCTGACCCTGGGGTTTCTCTTTGCCACTATGTCATGCAACAAAAAGATAACAGGCCACAGATGTCACATGGCAGTGCTCCGCAGGAGACAGTCATCAAGAGCATGCAAAAATATAAACAAGAATTTTAAATATCGCCCTTAGAACGAAGTACAAAATGAAAAACAAATGCTTCTCAGGTGATTCATGAATCTCCCTTCAAAACCTCAGCTTCAAGTGGGAAGAAGGAACGCATTTTCCTCCCAACTAGAGAGGGTGGGGAAGTGTGCCTTGGATCTTCGGGTCTTCATTTAAGTAGCTGAGCAGTTAGTTCCATTCGCTAGGCTGCAAGCTTCTCATCTGATAATGTCAGAGGGTGGCGTTATTTAAACCACCTCTCAACAGTAACTTCACTCTCCTGGGTCTTATTCACACTGTTGATGCCACCATCTTAGGCTGGGAAGGGCATTCATTTTGTATTCATTTAAAATATACTTTACTGAACAGAGACATGGCAAGACACTAAGGTCATCTATCCAGTTGTCAACAATTAAACAATTGTTTAACCATTAAAAGTAATAGCTTTGTTGAGAAGAAAGAAAACTACCACTGCTGGTGTGGAGGTATATTAGCCAAATAGCACAGCCAGCTACAGCCCCGGAGATGAATTTTCACCAGATTTAGTTCTGTGGGCTTATCTTTAAGTTTACAGGAGACAATAACGGCACAACCGTTGCAAGGTTTCACACCAAGGATATTTGCAGCAGCGCTGTTTACAGTAGCAAAAACTCCAAAACTGGAAGCATGCCATCTGTGGGTGATGAGTACGTAAAATACCCTGACATCACTGAAAAGCATGCTTTGAAGATGTGCTAAGATGCACAGAGGAGCACCTTATATAAATTGCGAGCCAACAAGCCAAAGTTATTTAAAATATTAAACTGGAACCGGTCTCAGTGGATGATGAACTGTATTGACTGGATTCCCACTGGGAAAGGAAGATTTGCTCCCCACCTTGCTCCCTGAGGAATTCTGGCACCCCGTGCACTGCCTGCCCCCTTCTGCAATTGCTTCAGCTGAGGAGGGGTTTCCTTGTCTAAGACCACACATCCTCCTGGGCAGTGCTGTTGAGGTTTGATCTGTTGCTATGTATTGTAATGCTAAATTCAAGGCCTACTAGTGAATTCTCACACTTTCCAGCTTTTGTTGAGCAAACCTTATTCCTTAATTTAAAACTATTGGTTAAATACAATTGGCTACAGCCAGTTCCTGGAGGGGTTAGAGGTAGGTGGGTTTCGAGTTACCTGGGTGGGGGTGGAGAAGGGAGAGGAGAGAGGAGAGACCTGGAGGAGGAGGAGAGAGAGAGAGGAAGCCGCCATGAGGGGAGATGGATGGTGAGCCAGGAGAAGCAGCAAGTATCTGAGGTACAATACTGGGGAGGTAGCTAGACCAGGAGATAGAAGAGTAGATTAAGGGTCACCCCCCAGGAATTGTCAAAGACAAACAAAAGAACCATAGTCTGAGTCTCATTTATTTGTAAGCTTGTTGGGGATAATCATAAATTGGTTGCACTATACAGCACAGATGCAATTGCTGACTGATATGGAGCTTACAGAGCTGTGTGGAATGAAGGTCTGGGCCCTCAATGGGAATATTGCCAGTGTCTCCCTTAGCCCAGGCCTTCTGTCCTCTCTCTCTCTCTCTCTCTCTCTCTCTCTCTCTCTCTCTCTCTCTCTCTCTCTCTCTCCCCCCTCTGTGCACCTACAGGTATGTCTGTGCATGTGTATGATTCTTCAACCAGTCTCCTTTATTTTTGAGACAAGATGTCTTACTGAATCTGGAGTACAATAATTTAGCTAGATGGTGTGACCAGCGAGCCCCAGAGATCTTGTCCCTACTTCCTCAGAGCTGGATTACAGGTGCCATTTTGTTTTCTTTTGAGTGACAGAATCCAAACTTGTCTTCACCCTTACGCAGCAAGCACTTTGCTGACGAACAGCCCATCCAGGAGCGCTCCTCGGTGAAACTAGGATGCTTCTGTCTGGCGCCCTCCGCCTAAGGGTCTGGGTATCGATCTCATTCACAATATGAAAACTAAGAAAGATCTACACACGTTCTTAAGGAAGTTCATGCTTAAAAGGAAATTAAAGTCTTGGGGGCATTCTATATTGATTTAATAGATGTACAATTTACAGAAATGCTTACAGGACACTTGTAGCCTTAAACAAATTTCTTAGAAAGCATGGTAAGTCAAAACCAATCTTACCCACCCACCTACACAATCATCCATCCACCCATCCACCAAACCAACCAATCACTTAGGCAACCACTCACCTATCTACCCACTTACCCATCAAAACAACACCCGCCACCAAAAAAGAATCAGGCTTCCAACTCATACAATAGGGACATGAATGCAAAAGTAGTCTAAATAGACTAAAAAGGGCTGTTATAAAGTCAGAAATAAATGACTTAGAAATAAAAAAACTAGGAACTGGAGAGATGGCTCAGCAGTTAAAAAACACTGGCTATTCTTCCAGAGGAACAAGGTTCAAATCCCAGCACCCACATGGCAGCTCACAACTGTCTGTAACTCTAGTTCCAAGGGATCTGGCATCTTCACACAGCATACATGCAGGCAAAACACCAATGCACTCAAAATAAAAATAAATATATCTTTAAAAAGAAATAAAAAAAATAGCCAGACAGTAAATAAAACCAAAAGCTCTTTTTTTGTTGGCAGTGTTGCTTAATTAAAAAAGAATATCTACGAGCTGGAGAAATGGCTCAGTGGTTAAGAGCACTGGGTGCTCTTTTAGAGGTCCTGAGTTCAATTCCCAGCAACCACAGGGTGGCTCACAACCATCTGTAATGGGATCGGATGCCCTCTTCTGGTGTGTCTGAGGACAGCAATGTACTCACATACAAAAAATAAAAAAATAAAATTTAAAAACAAAAAAGAATATCAACAGCAAAGCCCGCAAGTCTGACTCAGTAAGAGAGAAAGACAAGAGGAGGTGACACATGGATGAGGCCTCACTACGAGCACTGTCGGCACCGAAGCAGGACACACAAGTAGAGACAGGAGATGCGGGGAACTCTGAGAGGATCGCCTGTGCACTTTTATAGTCACCACTCTTGGAAAAGTAGGTGAGGTGGAAAATTTCTGAGCAAATGTAGAGCATTCCTTTGAAGGGAGACGTGTAAGCAGTTGCTGCGTATACTAGGAGGACTGGTGTAAGCCCGTGTGTGAGGTGTGGGGTTACGGCATGAACAGTGTGTATTTATCATGACTTTCGTAGTTGATTGAGTTATTACTGTGAATGTGTATATTGCTTGTGGACTGCATAAGAACTCATATTCTAGTTAAATAAATGGATTGATGGCTTCTCCAGTTGTTCTACACTAGTATTTTATTTTGTGCCCCACTTAGGATGTTTTTCCAGATTGAAATCCTATTTTGTCTTCTGTTTATCTTATTCTGTTCTATAAAGTTTGGCTAATGCGATGTGTATGTGTCTGTACATTTAGCAGTCTCTTATTAGGAACCATGAGATGCGAGTTATGAGTGAGCTGCGTCTCCAGTGAGGGCACAGTCAGTTGGGGTGCAAGAGTGCTTTCACAGAAGCCACAGTGTTTGACCTGTGTGTACAAAGAGCTCAGAGAAAGGAGAGTGGGGACCTGGGTGTACAAAGAGCTCAGAGAAAGGAGAGTGGGGGAAGCAAAACCACAGACATGCTTGACTGAGAAGAACAGACAAGGCTTGTTTACTGTCTTACATGCGTGGGCTGGAGGCAGGAAGTTATCTGGATGTGTACAGTTTCAGGGCTGACTACTTCGTACGGCAAATGAATTAGCGGGCTCAGCCTTGGGAGAGGCTCAGTCTCCTTTTCTCGTTGGTCCTTTGTTGCCTGTAGTTCTTTGTCAAGGAGTGGGACCTAGTAAGAATTATTCCTCCCACCATACTTCAAGAGAGGGACTTGGGAAGGGATGGAGGGGGAAATAGGAAGGGGGAAAGTGATGTAATTATATTCCAATAAAAATCTATGAAAACAAAAGGAAGCAATAGAACACTAAAAATACAGGTGGGTGGGAGGTTTTGACCGACCATGTTTGCTAAGAAATTCATTCAAGGTTATGACTATCCTTTAAACAGTTCTTTAAAAATAAAAATAACAGTAATAATACCAATAACAACAACCCTGCAAAATCCCTACACTGAACTTAATTTTAAGAAGAGTTTCTTTATGCTTTCCTTGTATTTTTACCTTCAATCAAAATAAAGCTAATAAAGTCTCCAGATCAAACTAATTAGTTTTTTTTTTTTTTGGTTTTGTTTCTTTGTTTGTTTGATTTTTGTTTTCTGAGACAGAATTTTCCTGTGTAGCCCTAGCCATCCTGGAACTTGCTCTGTGGGCTAGCCTTGCCTGCCTCTGTCTTCAGAGTGCTGGGATTAAAGTCACAAAGTAACGCGTCATCTCTCCCAAATCTTTCAAATGAGCCAGCCCAGTTTATTGGAGCCTGTGCCTGGGTCCAGTGAGGAGCGTGTGTGCTCAGAGTGAATAGTTTGCACTGAGACCGGAGATTCAAAGGCTTCATCAGCTCTTCTCTTGGACTGGGTCTGAGGTGGAGATCTATGAGCCAACGTCATACCAGACGGAAGTTAGTGTCTATCAGGAAACAGGAAGCGAGCACAGTCCTGAGGCACACAAGGATGAGCTGGCATCTCAATCTCTTAAACCCATGTTTCCTCACTGGGAATGTGGGGAGAGTATCTCTTACCTTACCCTGTAGTTGTCCTACAGGCAGGTGAAGGGATGGTTCAGTAGGTAACTTGTTCCATAAGCCACAGGCCTGAGCTGGAGTCCTCAGAACCAGGGTAAAGCTGGACACAGTACCACACAAGTGTAATTCCAGCACTCTGATGGAGGGACGAGAGTGGGGACAGGAGAATTCCCAGAAGCTAGTGGTAGACTGGAATAAAGGTGTCATGAACACCAAGAGATTCTGCCTCAAACAGAATGGACAAGAAAGACACACCTAAGGTTGCCCTCTGACCTCTAAACTGTGGCATGTGCACATCTGTGCTCACAGACACAAACATGAAAAAGAAAGACAATTTCTTCTCCATGCTTACAGGCAGCCAATGGGTAAAGCAGAGACTGGTAGGCTTAGTGGGACAGCCGCTCGAGGGGTAAGAGGGGACTGGAGGAGGGCAGCAGAGCTAGAGAGATGAACAGTGAGTCATCTGGCTAAAAGCACTTAATGAATTGCCACCCAGCTGCAGGGACTGGCCTGTGCGGGCCAGTCACTTTGAAGTAGGCAAAAATAGCCAACAGAAACCAGCCCCACAGGAGAAGAAAGGGAAAAAAATCATTTTATTTGATTTACTGACATTGTTTTGATCAGAATGTGAAATCACACGCTGACTTGGGCTAGTCAGAAAGACACCCTGTTGCTGATGGAGTCGTGTGCAATTTTTCATTGCTCTAGCCTTTTTTTTTTTTTTTTTTTTTTAAAGATTTATTTTATTTATATGAGTACACTGTAGCTGTCTTCAGACACACCAGAGAGGGCATCGGATCCCATTACAGATGGTTGTGAGCCACCATGTGGTTGCTGGGAATTGAACTCAGGACCTCTGGAAGAGCAGTCAGTGCTCTTAACCGCTGAGCCATCTCTCCAGCCAGCTCTAGCCTTTACCAGGTGTGACTTACTCCGCAGTCTGTCCACTCTCAAACCCACCCCCTCACATTGGACTTTTTCCATGGAAATGTACCTCTGCACATTCATCAAGCTCGGTAAATCGCCTTCTTCCAAAATCATGTCTCACAGTTTGTGTGACGGTACCTCTGCTTTCTTCCCGTCTCTCTGCCCTGTCCCTGTGACCCCTTCCTCCCTGGCTGGCATCAGCCTCCAGTCTTCAGAACTGCTCTGTGTAGGGGCACTTCACAGAAGCCGCTAGTTTCGATTATTTCCTAACTCAAGAACCAAGGTGACTGTCAGTTTGTACCTGGTTCCTTTTTCAAGTGTTCAAGGTCTTCAGCATCCAGAGACACTGAGCGATTTGAAAATAGGGTGGCGGTTTCATCCATTTTTTTTCCTGCTGATGTTTGGGATTCTGGGATAAGGTGGCAAGTTACACTGCTATCATGTTCTTGGTCCTTGTTAGTCCTCAGCCATCATTTAGTACTTGCTGGAAGAGTGGACTGAACAGGATATTGCAGGAAGGACCTGCAAGAGCATGGACTGTATATTTGCCTAGAGTCTAGAGGAAGGACAATCAGAGAGCTGGGTACAGTGAATTTGCCCATTGATTAGAACTCCTGGTTAAACAAATGAGATGGGAGAGCGCTCTCTCTCTCTCTCTCTCTCTCTCTCTCTCTCTCTCTCTCTCTCTCTCACACACACACACACACACACACACACACACATACACACACACAAACACACACACTCAGAATCTGCATACAAAGAACACTAGGGACTACTCATTTGTCTATATGGCAACACAGTTTTGGACCCAAATTAGTTTGTGGTTGGAATCTGTGAGCCCAAGGGTGGAGCTCCTGAGGGTATCTCGTGAGTGAGCGATGCCACAAGGAGGAACTGAGGGGTGCATCCCTCACCGCCCCTCTTCACGGACATAGGAAGTTGGGGTGATGAGTAGACAAGGCAGAAGCCTCATGCTGCCGGAGAGCAGGCGTCCTGTATGTCCTTCCACACTCTGTGGACCAGAGCAGCCTAAGAGAATGAACTTGCCCTGCCTTGGGGCCAGCAGGCCGAGCAAACACTAGGAAGCAGTGTGAGCAGCTGGGGAGAGAGAATCTGCTGGGCTCAGATGGTGATGGCCTGGACATCGTGCCTGGTTCTAATAGATTGCAGAACTCTAGACTCAGGCAGGCTTTCTGTTGTTGATACAAAAGATGTGTTGACTGCAAGGAAGGGAAGGGAATCAGATCCAAGTTCTCCCAAATGGGGAAGCATTAAACTCTTTCCAATGCAGAGGACTAAGAAATGGTCCTTCATGAAAAGCATCACAGGACTAGCCTGTGGCTTCGTTTCTGAGAAGGAAGGATGAGGGTGCATAGCCCAGGACCATGTAGGCAGGTGGGGCAAACATCTGAGAGTTATTTTATAAAACATAGCATAAGATGGTCCAACAGTACTGAATAAAAGCACCACCATAGGCTGGGAATTGGGGGAAACTGGGGAAGTCGGCTGGTTAATTTTAGAGCACAAATTACAAGAATGATGTGACCTGCTGCTCTCGATAATGATGACCTGTGGGGCTGCTCCATGGTGTGGGCCATTTTTGGCAAAACAATAACAAAAATCCAGATGACTGAAGCTGAGAAAATGTCGTCTTAATTTCATTGTCAAAATGGAAGAAGGTAAATTCCACAAAATCGTATATTAAGTTCTACGGACATGATATTAATTTCAACCAAATATCATTGAATGGTGAGAGAGGGCGTGTCTCAAATGCTAAGGTGGAGATGGGTACAGGAGGACCACTCTGGCCTACACGCCCACACGTGCACATCCACGCAAGCGCACAAGCACACTGAAATGTTGCTCTTAACAAATAGAGTGTGATTATTATAATTAAGGTGTTTGGTGTCATTTTTCTTCTTGGTACCATTATTATTTTGAATACTTCCTTTCAGTCTTTCTTATTTCCTTTATATGCATGGACCATGCTTTCTTAGACCCTTTGATTTGGAAAACGGATGAGTGGGGGAAAGCCCTCCAATTGGCTCTCACTGATGGTGAAGGCACTTGCTCCGAAGTCTAACAACGTCAGTTCCGTTCCCAGACCCACGTGCTGGAAGGAGAGAAGCTACTCCAAAGTTGTCTTCTGTCCTCCACGTGCACGTGTCCCGCGCCAGTACATGAATATATATACTTGCATAGTAAAATAAACTTTACAGCTGTTATTTTCTACATTTAAGTCAAGAATAAAATTACTCATCACTGAACCCGGGAATTCATAGCATTTTGTTTTCATTACCTCGACCTTTTTCTCCTGACCCAGACAGAGCACTGTCGCTTAGGGCTTTAACAGGTGAGAAGAGGAGCTCAGGGCAATGGGACCGCGGGTGCAAAGCCCCGGCTATGCTCCTCCGCACAACAGAAGCTAATGAACACTCCAAGACCTTAAGATGTTACACTTGCAAGTTTGTTTCAGAACTTTTTTGTTTCAAAGTGTACATTTTCTTTAGTTCATACTTTTAAAGCTGTATTACTGCTGTGATCTGGGCACATTTTACTTATGTGGTGAATTTATGTATTTATTTATGTAATGATTGCCTACCCTTTATGGGATACTTTCTCCACAAGCTAAGTGTGGTTTTTGACCCAGCAGTGGCTTAGGGCAGTCTTCTTTGGAGTCCTTCGGTATTGCATCCACATCTGTGAACACCGGGCTACATTTTCATCTCTTGGTGGAAGCCGCACCTTCTTGCCCCCTTGTTAGGGCTCCAGTCTCCGGAAGCTGTTCCGTTAGGCCCGGCTGTTTGCACACTCTGTCCCATTCTCTTGGACCTCATTTTGCTCTTCCCTCAGCTCCTATATTTTACTTTTACTCATTTTGAAGGCGGTGCTCCTTTCAGGTAAGGAGTCTCTGGACTTAGTTCCTTTGCGCGCTAAATCACGAGTGACGAAGAAGTGTGGGAAGCCCGGACCCAAGCTGCGTCCCTAGAGTACCTCACCCTGGAGCATCGCCTTTCATTTTAATTTTCCTCTCACTCCCAGAAAGATTCTACTCTCCAGAATGCCTGAACTTTCCTATGAGGAGATACAAATACCTTAACACTTCATAACCATTTAATAGAAATATATGCTTATTTTTAAGGTAAATCCGTGCGTCTTCACTGTACCAGGTTGCCCAGATCCTTAAAATTCTTTCTATGCCTATTGATTTTGATCACACAGTTTGTTGAAGACTGATAGAGGAATATTAAGACTTCCCTCTGCAATTGTGTTTGATCAAATTGTTTTATATGCTTTAATATTTTCTATTCCGAATAAAAATACGCATGCATGTGATACTTCTAATGTTTTCCATATTAAATTCTTAATTTATTGCTTAATACTATATTGCTTAGTATTGATGTCACCGTTCTTTCTTTTTCTTGGTATACCTGTGTTCCTTTGACCTGTCCCATTTTGTGTAAAAGAGAATATATTTAGAGTTGAGACCCCCAACCTCTTTGTTTTTTAACAGAAATAGTGAAATCAGCTTCCATTGGGTGATAATGTGTGTGTTTACCTCACGTTTATCACCCTGCCTTATACTCTCTATTTTTATGTCTTCTTTCTATTTTCTTATTTAGTTTTTAATCCTGGCTATAAGATTCCAGCTCTATCTTAAACATAGGATATCTAGTTTTATATTGACCTACTCTTATTTAAAATATATGTATGCCTAGATCTCTTTATTCAACAATGAAAACTTGTGTTTTACCACATTACAAAATGAGAAATTTAGTACTTATATTAAGTAGCCTGGATTTTAAAATTAGTTATAATTGATACATAAAACATAAGGATTATACAAATTAGGGGTAGTACGGAGTATTTCACTACATGCCTGCATTCTGTAAGACTTAACATATTTTCCTCAAATATTTCTCATTTCTTTATGACAAAGTGTTCAAAATAATTTCTTCTGCTTGTCTGAAACAAACAGCCTATTAGATTATGTGCAGTTCCCTACAGTGCCTATAAACAGTACCCTGCAGTGCTATATACAGTCCCTCACAGTTCCTATTACAGTCCCCTATAGCTCCTATAGTCCCCTACAGTTCCCATACATATTCCTGTACAGTGCCGGTATACAGTCCTCTACCACACCTCTATACAGCCTCCTACAGTACCAGTCTCTGTCTTAGTCACTGCTCTATCGCTGTGAAGAGGCATCGGGACCTAAGCATCTCTTATAAAAGAAAGCGTTTAACTGGAGGCTCACTTACAGTTGCAGAGGGTTGGGAGCATGGCGGCATGCAGGTAGGCACAATCCCAGAGCAGTACCTGAGAGCTTTAATTCTTGATCCTCAGACAGCAGGCAGAGACACTGGGCCTGGCATGGGCTTTTGAAACTCCAGAGCTCACTCCCAGTGACTCACCTATTCCAACAAAGCCACACCCGCTCCGACAAGGCCACACCCACTCCGACAAGGCCACACCCACTCCGACAAGGCCACACCTCCTAATCCTCCCAAACAGTTCTTCAACTGGGGACCAAGCATACACATTATGAACCTATGGGCGCCATTCTTATTCAAACCACCACAATGTCTTACCACTTCTATACATAGCACCCTCCAGTGCCTATGCATGGTTCCTAAGGTACTCACGCACACCAGTCCTCTACACTGCCATCACCGACCTTGTTCCTGTCTGTGACTTGGTACCCACTGACTAGCTCTCCCTATCCTCACCTCTACTCTGCCTCTCTGGTCTCTGGTAATAACAACTTTATTTTGTATTTTCAGTATTTACACTCTCTAATCCAGCTCAGGGCTTCACACATGCTAGGCGGTGCTACAGACTATGAACATCCCAGCCTTCCCCTAAACAAGGTTCTGTCCAGGACGGCAGTGAGTCCAACTCCACAGATTAGACCAGCCTTTAACTCCATCCTCCTGCCTCAGCCTCCCAAGTAGCTGCCATTATAAACCCGTGCAGCCAGGCCTAACTTTGTTCTGTTATTGACTTCTATGAGACTAATTGCTCGAGGTTCCAGCTCGTGGGACGTATCTCCAGGTCCCATCCATCTCACCACAGTGACAGAACTTATACAAAGTGTTTAAACTTAGATTGTAACTGAATTGTATGTATCTCCTTTATTAAGAATAAAACTCATAGAGCATATTAATAACGTTCATCCATTTTGTCTATTCATTTATTTATTGTGTACATAGGTGTTTGTGTGTGTGCACCTGTCCTTGTGTATGGAGGTACATGTGGGCCTGTGTTCACACATGCATAGAAGACAGAGGTCAACCTTAGGTGTTGATTCTTAGATGCCATCCAATAGCTTTTTGTGACAAGGTGTGGTGTGTGTCAGTTAGGTTAGACTTGATGGCCAGGGAGCCCTAGGATCTGCCTGCCTTCACCCCAGGGATCACAATGCACACCATCACACCTGTGGTTTGTCATTGCTGCTGCTGCTGTTGGCACGTGTCTGTGTTATACATGTGTGCACGTGCATGTGTGTGTATGCGCGTGCCCCTGTGTGTGCTTCTGTGCAGAGGCCTGACACTGGCTTTATGCATCTTCCTGGATAATGCTCCACTCTGTTTATTGAGGGCAGGATCTTTGGCTGAACCTGGACTTCACGAGTCAGCTTTCCCCGGGATCCCATTTCTGTCTCCTAAACTCTGGAATTACAGGCAGGAGCCATGCTGCCTGCTTTTGAGTGGGTTTGGGGGTTTATATGCCCGCCTTCACCTCTGCAGGATAAGCAAACTTCATTCACTGAGCAATACCCAGACCCATGCCAGGCTTTTTGCCATGGGCTCTGGGGATTGAATTTGGGTGCTTATGCTGTGCAGTAAACACTTTACCGGTTGACCCACCTTCTAAGTCCTTGTTTACTTTTTTATTATTTTTTGAGGCAGAGTCTTACTTTGTAGCCCAGGCTGGTCTCTAACTTTCCAGTGCTAAGATGACAGGACGCACTCCACAGTGGCTTTGTGTCTTTCACAGGACGTCTTTTCTATTCTCTACTCTCACTCTCCTAACGAGCAGATTGTTTTGAGTAAACAGCTTTCATCACTAGCAAGTGTTAGCGGATTGACTTTCTGGGCACCTTTCAGCTGCTTTTGGCATTCTTCTGTCGAAGTTCTACGATGCTACCTCAGGTTCCTTCTGATGTTTTGTGGCATGGAGTGTCTGTGCTTGCTCACTGTCTCTTAGAAAATCAAATGTTGCTCTTCCCTCACTAAATATCAATATTTCTGCTTTTATAATGAACAACTTTCAGCAGAATAAGTTAAATTTCCCCCCAGGATGCATGAACTGTTTTAACTAAGGTGAAGAATGGAGTTTACATGTTTTGGCATCGTCCCCTCTGTTCCTCCTTTCCTGTCCTGAGAAAGTCTATATTGTGACTTTAGGGTGTCCACTGTGACCCCATATTTCCATTCGCCCTATCCTATATCTCCAAATGTCTTCTCAGCATTGTTCTCACTTTAACTTTTGTGTGCTCTTTCCTATTTGGGCTTCTAGGCCTGGTTCTACACATGAGCTTAGCCATGACTGCTGCACGATCTTCATCCTGCAAAAGGCTAATGTGTCTAACGCAGTGGTTCTCAACACGTGGGTCGCGACCCCGTAGGGATAAATGACTCTCTCACAGAGGTTGCTTAAGACCATCGGAAAACACAGATATTTACACTATGATTCCTAACAGTAGCAACATTGCAGTTACGAAGTAGTAATAATAATCTCATTGTTGGGGTCAGCGCGACATGAGAAACTGTATTAAAGGGCTACGCTGCTCTCAAGGGATTCCTGTCTGTACCTCTCATTGATACCTCAAGTTCAGCCCTGAGCTGAGCTCCTCATTGTGCTCACACATTTTGTTGCTGTTCTCCAGTTCCCTCTTTCATGAAGCCACCAGTCTCCCAGGCACAGAGACAGAGGCCAGGGAGTGACCCTGGGCTCCTGTCCCCTGCTTCCCACCCTTTGATTACACCTTCTCTCCTGATTCTCCCTTCATTCCTGCAGCCTGGCCTCAGCCCTCCCACCACCCCACTTTCCCCTCAGAGCTCTCTGTGGGGAGCCCTGCTTTCCATCTTCTCTTATATCACACTGCAGCCCAAGAGATTGCTCTAATTATATGACCATATTATTTCCTACTTAATAATTTCTTATGGCTCCTCCCAGTGTATATAAAACAACCACACTCTTTAAGGTGGCAGACAAGATGTGGTTTGGTTGCTGCTCACATTTCCAGACATAGCTCCTGTCACTTTCTCACACAGCCTTTGCCTCAGTGACTCTGAACTGTGCACCAGGAACGGCCTCTGAGACTTTGCTTCTGCTGTTCCCTCTCATTGATTACAAGTTTTGGCTCAAGTTCCCCAGATGGTTATCTGGCTTCCTTGATCTACTAACTTCTCAGTTTGTGGATTTACTTTGGACTTCCATTTAAGATTAGCACTGTTTTGTTTCTGGTACTGTTATACATAATTGCTAGAAAACACTTTACCGTCCTCAGAAACTGGTCCTGTGTGGAGCACACAGTGGGTGCTCAGTGACCTTCCTTAGAAACTGGTCCTGTGGTGAGCACACAGTAGGTATCCAGTACATGTGTAGTTTCCTGATTGAGTGTCTGTTCAGGAATGCACTTGCTGTGGCTGCATAATTTAGACAGCAAGGTATTTGGACAGAACAGGAACACATGGCTGTTGGCTTCCTAGTAGTTAAGAAACACCACCTTGTGACTATTCAAAGTCAGCTAGGCATGCCAGCACTAGAAAAGGGAAGAGACTATACTTCTAACAGTGATGTCCTGGAGTCAGGTTCTTGGGCTCATGGACATCCTTGCTGATGAAACTTTAGCATAGGGGTGATCTGGATAGCAACACCAGCCTTGGCTCTTAAAGATTCTGGAAAGAGCATCTGGCACCACAGAAGATGTGGAGAGATATTTTTCTAGCTCAATCACTTTAATTAGAGGTGGGGCTACTGTGGCAGTTGTTCTATTGTCCCAGAGCTGAGAGGTACAGACATGCAGTGGGCAATGAAAACATTTGGGCACAAACATTCAGCATCTCAGTACCTGAGGATAAAAGTGGGCTGCTAAGCCCTGGCTGCTTGGAACTCCAAAGCAGATGGGCCATGAGGAAAGTGAAAAGCCAGTTCCTGTGTGGTCAGCTGACAATGACATTGTTAGCACCACCTCCACCATGCAGAGCACACAGGAAGGAAGGGAAGGCTCAGACCACCAACTGGGAGGGCAATATGGCTTCACCAGCTGTTTGGTGGCCACTGAGCTTTCCCTCTGACAGTCCTGTTCTTGACAACTGCTCACAGCCTCTGCTTTAGCTTGGTCACACTGGGGAGATGAGCTGGTGACATCCCTGGTGCCCCCCTCACGTGTCTGTGATTGGAACGAGGAGAGATGATGGATATAAGCACATTGCTGTTTCTCTAAGTGAAGTGCCTGCGCAAAGAATGGTTATTATTCATTATTAAGATCGTATCTCACTTAAACCTCTACTATCTCATGCTCCTTTCTTGTCATGGATCATGTATGCCACGCACCTCAGTATTTGGGAGGCTGAAGCAGAAGGGTTGTGCGGATTGTGAATTTGAAGCCTGCCTGAGCTACGTGAGCCTTGGTGGTGGTGGTGGGGAGAGAGAGAGAGAGAGAGAGAGAGAGAGAGAGAGAGAGAGAGAGAGAGAGAGAGAGATATCGAGCGAGCGCAGAGTTCTTCAGTCTCCAACCCCCCGCCCCCGGCTCTCACCCTTCACATTGTGATTAAGAAAAACACACACACACACCCTCCTGTGTTGATGACTTAAGAGGCCAATTCTTAAAGGAGAAGTAGATATTTTGACACGAATCAAAACTTTCAGAAGAAAAGGTTAGAAGAAGGAAGTTTACCCTGGAGAGGCACAGAGATGGTGGCTCCTCCCTCCTGTGACCTCCAGGCCAGGCTCACCCGTGTAGGTGGAGAGTTCCCACAACTTTGTTTTGTTTGCTTATTTATTGTTTTAGTATTGTCCATCACTAAACACAACCTTGAACTTGTGATCCCCCTGCTTCAGTCTCTCAAGCAGCTGGGACGTCAGGCATGTGCCCCTGCTCTGGGCCTGGGTTCCTTGTTGAAATGATGACTTGGGCCACTCTCTTGGCTCCTTCTCCAATCTCGTTTTCAATAATCCTAGAAACTCTTAGATGTGCCACAAATTAATACGTAGCTCTTGTCATGACTGAACAGCATTCTAGGATGCTAAAGCAACATGCAGTTCAAATACCACAGCACAATTTTTAATCTGACAACAATCATACAGCAAGGGGCCACTACCAGCACCAATACCACCAGCACCATTGAGGCATCACCACCATCACCACCATTACCACCATCACCATTGATGGTATCACCACCATCACCACTGAGGCATCACCACCATTGATGGCACCACCACCATCACTATTGAGGCATCGCCACCATCACCACCATCACCAGTGATGGCATCACCACCATTACCACCATCACCAGTGATGGCATTGCCACCATCACCACCATCACCATTGAGGCATCGCCACCATCACCACCATCACCAGTGATGGCATTGCCACCATCACCACCATCACCATTGAGGCATCGCCACCATCACCATTGAGGCATCACCACCATTGAGGCATCGCCACCATTGAGGCATCACCACCATCACCACCATCACCAGTGATGGCATCACCACATTCACCACCAGCACCATTGAGGCATTGCCACCATCACCATCATTACTGGTACAACCATCACCACCACCTTCAGAACACATATAAGTCCTTTATTGGGAAAGTAACTTGGAAACGTTTCTTATCTTGGGGGCTGATGTTATTCCCAGAAAATATCCTGAAATAGGATTTGGAACCAGCTTCGAGGACTGAAGTTGTGATCTCGAGGAGGTAATGTGAGCTCCAAAAGTGGTTTATACCAAACCAATGGTGTTGCTTCTTTAGCAAGGATATTGAACAGCAGACCAGAGGAATATTAGTGATGATGAATCAGGACCTACCCAAGATATTTGACAAGCTCTGATTGACAATCTCTTGGACACGAGTACAGTAAGCTGAATAATTTTCTAAAAGCATGTTTAATTATTGAATTCATAACTACTCCTTGGAGCACACAGAGGAATACATGGAATCCTATAATACTCATGTTTGTACTGATAACTTAGGCAATGTGGTCATGAACGTTAGATTTGGGATGGCTAGAAGCTGGCTGGAAGGGCCAGCATATAGTTAAAAATACCTTACTAGGTTAGCAAGAAAGACAAGCTAAATGAGACATAATGCAGAATAAATGCCAAGGCTCTGCATCTGTGTTCCACAGGTCACTTGTAGAACGATGGAACAGGGAGGAAGTGGTGAGCGGGGCAGGTCAGGGGCCAGACTGAAGACAAGTTGGGCTGTTTCAGTGGATAGGAGTCTCAGCCGGTGTTAATGGCATGAATATCTAATTAGACGCCAGGAAGCTTTTAGCAGACATAGAAATGAAGGATGAGGAAAGTGCTCACTTCACTCTGCGTTGTCTGGGCGAGCCATCACTGCTCTTGGGAGACTGTGCATAGTCAGTGAGTTGCCGTCTCTCTATCTAGTCCAGGCAGAGGCCAGCTCTCCTGATGCCCTGAGCACAATTTGCACTCTTGAATGCATTTACATCTTCAAATTGTATGGATGGATTCCCTTGGAAGCCCTTCAAATTCACCCTTTCATCTGCTTCCCAGGAAGCCAAGAGGGTGTCGAGTCATCTCAACATCACCACACACAGTAATACGAAGGCAACGCATGTAGCCTTGAAAATCCCGTCTTTCCTACCAGCTTTGCAAACACAGGCAAAGCGACTCAAACTGTCTGAGGGTCGCCGTCCTTGCCCAAGAGATGGGGTTATTACTATCAGGCTTGTGGTGATGACATGGGTACATGCGAGTCTGTATGTTCATGTGCGCCTTCCTGAAGGGCATGGAGCAGATGCTGGGACAGGCCCTGTCTTTGCTTTTCTCTACTTTCCTCCTCCTCCCTTCCTCTGGGTCAGACTCTGTGCAGAGGACATATACAGAAAACAAGACAGATGCAGACACCCAGTCCCTACTCTGGGGTGCTGGACTCTTTGCACTTAAGGAGGTTTTCTTCTTGTACATTCTCTAATGTGTTCACCAAAAAGCTGCCCTGCGGCACTTAGACACGAGAAATAGGACCAGCGCGACTGAGAACTTTAAGTGTGTTTTGCTTTGAAGATTTAAATAAGCATGGGATGAGAGATGACACAACTCTAGATCTACCTCAGGCATACACACGCACACACACACACACACACACACACACATATACACACATGCACACACATATACACATACTCTTATACACACACATACACACACATACACTTACATACACATACATACACACACACACATAAACACACACATATACACACATACATACACATGCACACACATATACACATACTCTCATACACACACACACACACACACACACACACACACACACACACACACACACACCACACAGAGTGATTCACCAGAGCAGAATGAAGATGCTTTGAAAGACAAATGTGCACACAGCACCCAGAACAGTGCATCGGACAGTCTTACTTGTCTTTCCATCTACCCAGTCGTTACCTATGTATGAACGCCAGGTGCTGGGGATATGGCAGAAACAGGCAGAGTTCTGCCTCAGGGAGCCTGGACTTACTGAAGATATATGCGAAGAGGTGTTCTCACCACGGTGTGGCAAGTATATGCTGTGGGCTGCTGAGACACCCATCCTCCATGCACACGTAGGGGAGAGATTTTCAGAGGGACCTGGCCAGACCCAAGCTGAGTCTTGCAAGAGTTGATTTCAGGGTGAGACCCAACTGATGTTTATTCCATGTGTAACTCAGCCGACTGCTGATAGGAGAGGTAGGTACAAGGCAAACGCGCTCTAAAGAGAACCCATGACTAGGGCCAACTTGTTTTCTTTTAAAATTGCCCTGTTCCAGGTGGTGGTGCGCTGTCTGGTTGGCTTTCTTTTCTGCCACCAACATTTTCTTTGATGTGAGGATATTATTTCTCTCTCTCTCTCTCTCTCTCTCTCTCTCTCTCTCTCTCTCTGTATGTGTGTGCGTGCGTGCGCGCATATGTGTGTGTGCTCAGAAGTCTCCCTACCTCACACTTCCTCCACGCTACACTTTGAAACCTGGTCACTCACTGAACCTGAAGCTCACTGTTGCTGTCGCCAGGCGGGCTGGCCAACCAGCCCCAGGGACCCCCCCCCCCCCCAGCATTTAGACCGTAGGCATATACCATGTACCTCTTTCTTTCTTATGTTGGTGATGTGATCTAAACTTGGTCTCCATTTTTTTGCATGGGCATGTAGGTGCTTTACTGATGAGCATCTTGTAGTCTGTAACCTCCTGAAAATTGTCTTATCTGGAGTTATTTCCGTGGGACTTTTTTCCCCGGGCTGTGTTGCTGTTGTTTGATTAGACAAGTCTTGTTACTTGTAATTACTGTTGGCTTTGTTGATATAAGCAAATAGCTCTGTGTATCTGGCCAGACGATGAAGAATATAGAGACTAAAGGACCTAGTGAACCTGGTTGTGATGGTGATGTATGTTTATAAGGGTGAAGATTACTGGAATCGTTGTGTGAAGATGTGGGATATTATATACATTCATATTATTTTATACAATAGTTTGATGCCCTCCAAGTTAATATGTGATACCCAGCCAAAGAACTGCATAGCCCACAGTCATTCATGTAAAAGTGGATACAGTTTTAAAGCTAACTATGGGTGTAGAGGCCTGTTAACCATCACTTGGGAGGCCGAAGCAGGAGGATTGCTGGGAATTTGAGGCTAGCCTAGTCTACATTAGTGAGACCTTGTCTCAGAAAACAATGCCAATTAATAACTACAGCCTTATATGAAATGGTTTCCACATCCATGGTTGAGGGAATAAATTAGATGATATGTGTGGCTTCTCCCACCAGGCTGGGGACGCTCATGTCTGTGGCTTTGTCCTGTGACATTCTGGACAATTCTTGAATAGCTAAGAGTTACCTACTTAGACTTGGTAGAGCTTCCTCCAGGGAAGCGGAAGTGTAAGTCAGTGTAGTTCTTTTGTACCCACAAGGAACAGTGGCTTCTTGTGTACCTGTAAGGAACCTCTAACTAGGCTTGCCCTCTGGCTTGGTGATTCTCCTGGGAATCTACCCAAAAGAAGCAACAGGAAATGAGCATGGTAGATTTTGCTCGGACTTATTTGAGGTTGCCGAAGAGAACACACAACTTAAATAGCTAACGGTACAAAAATACACAGCGGGGAAACGGTGTTGGCAAGGGATACTCACTAGAACACCAAGAGAGGAAAAACAAAACAAAACAAAACAACAGAACCCAGAGGAGTAATAGCGACTGTACCTCAGAGTCAGTGAGCATGGACTGTGACTGAGCGACTGGAGCGAGTCACCTATGCCATCCTAGAAAAACGGGGTTGATAATAATAACATCTACCTCAGAGGGACTTCCTAGGACTAAATGACATAATGAAGATAAAATGATTAAAACCTTGCAAGGTACATTTATTAGGTTACCTACAAATGCTAGCCCTCTATGGAGTGTATGATTTCAAGGCATAAAAATAGACCGAAGAGAAATATGTCAATGTATTAAAAAGACGGGTTCTGGGTGGTAGAAATCTTGGGCAATATAATTTTTTTTTTTTACCTTTAACTTTCCAAATTTTCTGCAATGGTCAGGAGCTACTACTATATTAGGAGTATATCATAATGTTGCAATACAATATGATATTTTTTTAAAAAAAGAATGTTACCCACAATGAAACAGCACTTCCTCTTTCCATTCCAGGGGAGGAGCTGGGGCCAGCCTTGGCAGACACCAAGTCTCACAAGTACTGGGCCCCCAGGAGGGATAGGACATTCGGAGTGGGGAGGGGCTTGGGGGAGGGGTTGGGGGAGGGTCCTAGATACTTGTTGGTGATGTGTGGGGTGGGCAGCGGAGAAGCTGGAGTAGATGGTCATAGAAGTTTCTTCCACCTTCCACAGGAGGAGACTCTACATTCCAAGGTGCTCTGATGTTTATCTTTTCCCTCATAATTTTGGTTGATCTGAACAAAAGACTACATAAAAATATCAAGGGGTTGAGGAGGTGGCTCATTGGTAAAATGTCTGCCGCTTGATCATGGAGGTCTGAGTTCCAATCCTCACACAGTGAGCAAAGCAGGGCAAGGCAGCTGTGGTTCAGCACCCAGGAGGCAGAGATAGGGGGTTCCCGGGTTTTATGCCCAGCCAGTCTAGCTAAATCAGTCAGCTCTGTGTTTAGTGAGACCCTGTCTCTAAAAATAAGGTGGAAAGTGATAGAGCATCTACCCCCCCTTTCTCCCTCTCGAGTACGCTCACACACACACAACATGTATAAACACGCATACACACGAGGAAGCATGCACAGATGGGGAAGCACAGAATACAGGCACATAGATATTGAGCATGCACACACAGGCGTGGGACATGTACATACACACAGAAAAATGAAACATACACAGAGACGTGAGATATGCATACACACACACACACACACACACACACACACACACACACACACACACACATTTCCCACCCCCCTACACACACACTTCCTACCCCTAGATCTTTCCCAGAAACAATAATGCCTAGATTGCTGGAGTTACATGCTAAAGGGGTGGAGGTGGGGTGGTGCTTAGATCAGACCAGAAGCACCACAGGAAATTAGCTTAGTTGCAGCTGTTTTATTTAATGAGGATAATTTATATTCAAAGTGGAATTTCTGGCAAATACAACCCTTTAAGCAAGAAGCACCTTCCCATGTTAGGGGACACCCATAGCCTGAGAAGGGTATAGTTCTAAAACAGTCTCTCTCTCTCTCTCTCTCTCTCTCTCTCTCTCTCTCTCTCTCTCTCTGCATTTGGTTTCTGATGTTTGCCCTGTGAGTCCTTTGTTGACTGTGGGGATACTCTGTGCTCCAGCAAGTGTATCCTGAAGCTACGGTTTATGAACACTGAATCCCAGGCATCAAGATAACAAAGTCGATGTCCCCATCCAGACCAGAGGGGAGCAGAGGAGCAGTTTCCAGTCTTGTGTCTGACTGCTGTCCCTCATTATGTTTGGAGGTGGTCGTTGTACATCTCTAGATGTGTCCCCTAAGGCTCTGAAACGAAAGCGTGACAAACAGCTCTCCTAGGTCCTCCTCCCTACAGGGAGGTCATCGTATGCTAATGAGGCAGATAACCTAGCAGCCTGGACAAGTGAACCCGCAGGTCCACCCAGCGCTCCAGAACGCCACTGTGGTTCAGTCACAAGTCACCTCACCCCTCAGCAGACCCTCCAGACGAGGGGTCTCTCCGCTACCCTGCTACCCAGAATTGCACAGCAGAACTGCTTACATCTGGCGCTTTTCTTCCCTGTCCGATGGCGGCGGGGATGGAGGCAGAGCCCCAGAATCACCTGTCGGGCTTTTAAGAACTTCACAGCCCCCTCCTCAAATTCCAGTTCACTAGTTCTGAGAAAAGGGACATCGGGAGATAAGGTGTGTGGGGGTCTGGTGGAGTTCCCGTACGCCCCACAGCCCCACAGGTGATTCTGGATGCTCCCCTATCGAGATACCAACACAGACAGGTCTTATGACCCAAAAGAAACAAGAAACAGGCCAGTTTTAGGTTTACACGACGCTCCCCCTTTTATTTGCCAAGGTGTCTGTATTCTCTTCAGCGTCTCTCTAAGCTCACCACCCTAGAGGCTTTGAACTTGGAGTGTCCCAAAGTCTCAGAACCCTGTGGGACTGTCAGAGGCTCTGGCGGCCAGACAGCAGAAAGACAGTTTCTGCTCCTCCGCAGTCCTCGGGTTCCCTGTGCCGCGCTCTGGATACCCCGGAACCAACGTAAGAAAGGATGACATTTGACCAGTTGCTTCAGCAAATTGCCCGAAGCAAGGCCACTTGCCCTCTGCACACCTTCGCTTCTGCACCGACCACACAGGGAGGGGGCCCCACCCTGCACAGTCCACTGGCGCATCCCCTCTGGCCAGGGTTTGTGGCAGGTGGCGCTGTCAGGTTGGGCGCGGGGGCCTCGTCTGCAGCTCCTTTCCCGGCCGCGGGACCTGCTCTTGCTTTGCCCTGGCTCTCCAAGTTGCTGCCGGGTCCCCCCAAACTGGTGACCCCTGGTTCGCGGCCGCGATCTTACCTCACCATGCAACACTTGGTTGCGCGCTTGCTGGGGGCGCTGCCTCCTAGCCGCTTATTCCCTTACTTGGGAGGAAAGAGGAACCGAGAGACAGAAGGGGACCGAAGCGGTCGCCCGGGCTTTCTCCCAGTGCAGCCCTCTCTGGGGCGGAGACATCAGTCAGCCACCAGGGTTGGCGCCCCAGGGTCTTCCGCCTCCGCTAGGGGCTCGGCTGCTGGAAGGGGAGACTGCCTTCGCTAGCCGCTACGGCACTGCGGCTCTGCACCCTGTCCCTCGCAGCATCGCAAGTCCAGCTGCCACTCTCGCTGCGGAGCCCTGCCCCCCGGGCGCAGTGCCCGCCCCCGCCACACACCGGCGCGCGCAGACACACGCGCCCCCCACAAACACACGGGTGCACACCCAGAAACACGTGCCGCGCGCACACTCGCACACCCACGGATGCCAAGCGTTCGGTGGGAACCTCTGTGCACGATCAGGACACTCCTGGCTGGCAGGGCTTTGGTCTGAGTGCTGGTTGGTGGCTGCAAGAAACCAGCTGACATCGAGGTAGAGGACATGACTTGAAAAATACAATGTCTTCTGGCTGTTACTTTTCTTATTTTTTTTAATTTTTAATTTTTGATACTTTATTTACATTTCAAATGTTTCCCCCCTTCCAGGTCTCCATTTTGGAAACCCCCTATCCCCTCCCCTCTCGCACTATGAGTGTATTCCCCCACCCACCCACTCCCTTCTTTCCACCTTGGCATTTCCCTATACTGGAGCCTCTAACACCCTCAGGCCCAAGGGCCTCTCCTCCCCCTGATGGCCAACAAGGCTCTCCTCTGCCACATATGTGGTCCGAACCATGGGTCCCTCCATGTGTATTCTTCGGTTGGTGGTCCAGTCTCCAGGAACACCAGGGGGTCAGGCCAGTTGACATTGTTGCTCCCTCCATGGGACTGCAAACTCCCTCAGCTCCTTCAATCCCTTCTCCAACTCCTCCATCTGGGACCTCACACTCAGTCCAACGGTTACTGTGAAGTGAAACTTGGGTATTCCGAACTTTCGGGCTAATATCCACTTATCAGTGAGTACATACCATGTTCATTCTTTTGTGACTGAGCTAACTCGCTCAGGATGATATTTTCAAGATCCACCCATTTGCCTGCAAATTTCATGAAGTCATTGTTTTTAATAGCTGAGTAGTATTCCATTGTGGAAATGTACCACTTTTTCTGTATGCATTCCTTTGCTGAAGGACATCTGGGTTGTTTCCACCTTCTGGCTATTACAAATATGGCTGCTATGAACATAGTGGAGCATGTGTCTTTATTACATGTTGGAGCATCTTCTGGGTATACGCCCAGGAGTGGTATAGCTGGGTCCTCAGGTAGTATTATGTCTATTTTTCTGAGGGTCCGCCAAACTGATTTCCAAAGTGGTTGTACCAGCTTGCAATCCCACCAGTAATGGAGGAGTATTCCTCTTTCTCCAGATCCAAACCAGCATCTGCTGTCACCTGAGTTTTGATCTTAGCCATTCTGACTGGTGTGAGGTGGAATCTCAGAGTTGTTTTGATTTGCATTTCCCTGATAACTAAGGATGTTGAACATTTCTTTAGGTGCTTCTCAG
>CM052713.1:15080163-15159680 GCA_028551405.1 Uromys caudimaculatus
GGTAGGTGGGAGGAGGAATTCCCTCACAGAGGCGGGGAGGGGGAGGGGACACGGGGTTTCTAAAGAAAAGGGGAATCATCGGAAATGTAAATAAAATATCAAAAAATAAATAAATAAATAAATAAATAAATAAAAAAAAGAAGGGGTGGCGCTGGTGAGAAGGAGGAGCCAGGGGAGTAGAGGGGAGTCTGGAGGACTTCGGCCACATGATGGGGGTGGCTACTTGCACAGAAATGGAAAGTTAATCTCCCTCATTTTTTTTCCTGCCAGGACTGGAAGCACCCCTTGACCCCATCTCAGATCTTTCTACTTTGGTCCCATTTTTCCAGTACCTGTGGCTCTCTTGCGAGCCAGCATCTATAACACAGTTGGGTGACTGTGGAATGAATAGCTTTCTGGGGAAATCCTGCCAGCATTTGCCTCTTGGGAGTAAAGTACCCAGCAGGCAGGGATTTGTCCCCTTTGTTCACTGAACAGCCACATCAGCCTGCTCATTGAACCATGGGGCCAGAACAATGGTGGGGCCTGGTGGTAATGCTGACCACGATGGTTTCTGAATACACACTGGCTGGTTTGCCCAAGTTCACGGGAAGCTCGGTGGCCCTGGCTAAGCTGGTACCACAGGACCCAGGGCTAAGTACAGAAAGATAGATCTTCAAACTATGTTCCTGTGAGCAAGCGTGGGCCCAAAAAAGGAGCCAGGAGGAGAGCTGCTTGTGAGATTATGAACCGCAGTCACTCCCAAAGACGCCTCTAAAGGCCAGGCACCCTGGCAGTTGTGAGGGAGTCACATGGTCCAGCCTACTCTGTCTCCCGGCAACAGCTTCACTCACACTGTCTTACTGATGCTCTTGACAAGCTGGACTTTGACACTCCCTGTGATTATGTGAAGAGGAAGGTAGCTACACTTCCCACGTGCTGCGTGAATAGACTGAGTCACAGAAAGGCTATGTGCCTGTAGGGGCAACTTCAACTTTCCTAGGCCCTCAGTCAAGAAGAGCCCTTTGATGTAACCAGCGTCATGCCAAATATTTCTCTGCATGTGAGATAGTTAGCCTTACATTTCCTGTGAGCGTAATGGTGCTCTCAGTACGTGAACATAACGGGGATTCGTGTGTTGGCCTTTGAGGGAAGTAGGAGAGAGAGAGTCCACTGGACAGACAACCCGATTAGCTCATTGTCCGTTGTATTGTGTGTCTCCTCCTACCCTTTGCCCTCCGCTTCTCTGGTTTCTAGAAACCAGAGACAACTCCTCTGATTACTCTTCCATAACAAACACAGCAGATCTGTCCAAAGGAGGGGTCTTGATAGCCTAGCTTTTGGGTATATCCTCTTTTCAAAAAAAAAACAAAAAAACAAAAAAAAAATCTAACCTATGAAAAGAAATCTCAAAGTTGGAAAATAAGAAAAGCAGGAGAAAACATTCACTCTGAAAAGGCAGCTTAAAATTTGAACTGAATTTCAACATTCCTAAAACCCTCATTATCTAGGAGCTGCAAAAGCGAGAGAACAACTCCAGGATGCCAGAGCTTGTAGGCCCCTCAGACTTGTCAAATCAGATGTCAGTCTGTGACCTTCTCACAGGTGCCCCACCCCCACCTCAGGCATCCCACTCAACTCAGTAAAATGGGGGGAAGAGAGGATTTGGCATAATTTCCCTTTCCCTCTGAAGATTTAATAATTTTAGTCTATGGAGTACATTTACTGTAGACAGGTATAAGAGCAGGACTGACCTTTCAAACCATGCCTAAAGCATAGAAATATTTGGCTTAAAGGGGTGGGTGGGGAAGTTAGAGAAGATCTGCCTGGTGTTTTCTCAGCCACATGAGTTCCCCCTGGTACATGCTGTAATCTGTGTGCTCCAGCTTCAGACCCACCGCATCCTCTTCCTTCCTGTTCAGAGTTTCTTGTAGGCAGTGAGGGAGGCATCAGAAACGCCCTGTTGGTTACTAACACAGAGGAAAGGGTACTGGTTTCTTTGTTTTAAAAGATCGCTTTCAGAACTGTTCTCAGTTCTACAAAGATCTATGGGATTGCTGAACAGCCAACTCAAGATGCCAGAGAAACATTTGGGGTGGGCTTTTCCACTCTCCCACGCAGGTAGCTTGTGCAGGAACAGCCCAGGGCTAGTGAGTGTGGGAGGGCGGGGCCAGGGAGAAAGTCACAGGCATAGCCTCAGAATTGAGGAAGTTCTGACCCATTGCTGGAGAAGGTAAGTTCACTGGGTCATGCTCCCAGCATTATAAAACCCACTTTTTAATGCTTTTGGCATGATGACTTTTTGCAAATATATAGTTGGGTAGACACCGCCAAGACCAGGATTGAACATTGTCATCCCCCAAACAAACTCCTCTGGGTCTCTTGGGTGTCTGCTTGAAGTCTATCCTGACGTACCCCTCTTGGGCTGAAGTCACTGTCTTTCCTGAGTGGGATCGGGCAGTGTGTGGTTCCACACAGATAATGTTTGGGGCTAGCTCTGTGTGTACAGCACATATCAGTAATTCTTTTTTACTATGGAGCAACTACCTGTTCTATAGATAAACCTTTTTTGTTTTTAATAATTCAAGAGTGAAGGAAATGGGGCTGTTTCCAGACACTCTGCATTTTGTCTATAGTGTCTTTAAAGTCTCTGGAAACATGTGTCTAGCCAGTCTAATTCCACAAAATAACTTCCCTTCCTT
The DNA here is from genome assembly GCA_028551405.1 of Uromys caudimaculatus. Taxonomy (NCBI): domain Eukaryota; kingdom Metazoa; phylum Chordata; class Mammalia; order Rodentia; family Muridae; genus Uromys; species Uromys caudimaculatus. Next base: position 15,082,845 of record CM052713.1, read on the forward strand.
CTTTTAGAGTGATGTGCCGAGACCTGCCTGGAGATCCCGCGTTGGTGAGCTGGCACACTCATACCTGCCTGCCTTGTTTCATAAAGAGCTCGCTGGCTGTCTGGATTCAGAGGGCAGCAGCTGGGAGCCCTAGCCTAGATCTAGCCTCCCTCCTCATCTTGTCCCAGCAAATCTGAGAACTCCTAGGGCACAGGTGGCCAGGCTGGTCAGAGAGAGAGAGACAGAGAGACAGAGAGACAGAGACAGAGAAAGAGACACAGAGAGACAGAGAGGAAGCGCACGCTCAGCTCCTGGAGCCCTGAGTGTGAGGTGATCCTGGAAGTGAATGGTAGGACACAAGCTGGGAATACAGGCTGGCGTGAACGTAGCTTAATTTATAGTGTGCAATTATGTTCAGACATATGGGCTGATGCATGGGCTTCCATTTTTACTCTTTACTTGGGTCCATAATTATAAAGAGGCTCGCCCTGGCTGTCACTGGGGAAAGCATCTAAGCGGCTTTTCATGCTCCCATGAGCAAATTGCTCCATCATCACCGATGGCCCTCTACTGGCTCCGAAGAATAATTCTGTATCGAGAGGTACCTGCTTCACTAATGGGTGTAGTTTCTGCACTGAGAGAGTCTTACCTCATCTTTCCATCTGGTCCCCTGACTGATGACAGCTGTCAGGGCAGGAGAAAACAATGTGTGCTTGGCAGTCCTTCTCTGTGTCCCCAGTCAACTCCTTCATGCCCTCCCCACTAGCAACTGTTTCCTCCTGAAACCCCCATCACATGGCCCCACCACACAGATAGCACCACCCCCTACCTAACAGAGAAGATGGCCCCATCACACAGATAGCACCACCCCCCTACCTAACAGAGAAGATGGAGGGCAGTGTTGGTTTGCCCGGCTTCCTCCTCATTCCTCTCCTTAAGGCATCAGAATTCAAGGGCATTTTGTTCTTGGTTCTCTTCATAGTCCATTCTCCCTGGACAAAGCTCTATGACTCCAGAGACTCTTCTCTCCTCTCCCCTCCCCTCTTCTCCCCTCTCTTCTATCTTCCCTCTCCTTTCTTCTTCTCCTTCTCCCCATCCTGCTCCAGATGATCTGAACACGGCTGGGTAGTAGGTAACAGGGCTGGACCCTCCTCTCCCTCCTCCATGCTCCCCCTTTCCCTCTTCCCACCTCTCTCTCCTCCTACCATTAACACGCTGCCTTCATGTTGTCCTCGGCCTTTCCTCTCCCATACTCTACTGGTTACAAGCTCTGTCCATTCCATCCCTAAAGGATGTCACAGCGCCTTCCTCTGTCCCCCACTTTCCTGACTTGGGCATCTTGGGCAGACTTGGATGTAGCATCTTAGCCAGTTCTAATCTATCTGCCTCAAGCACTCTTTCTAACACATGCGGTGTGTCATCTCCTTGGCAAACCCTCCTGATCTTTTGGGTTCACGTGTGCAGAGAAGAATTGTGACTCTCTGAGCCATAACACATGTCCTTCGTGATGCTGTGGAGTTTAAGACCCCCAGGGAAAGACCCCCAGGCTTGACCCAGGTTATAACTAACCACATTTATTAAAGCTGCTAACAGGGCCACAGTCTCTAACCCAAATCAGAGACACATGTACCTGGAGTTGAGGGCTGTTCTGCCTTGTTCTGTTAGATGGTCAAGGTGACTTCAAAATAGTCCTTGAATGTCTGCTTAAACAAGTCACAGAAGCCAAGATCAGCAGTTAGCCATATCATAAGAGCAGATGACCATGGGTGTACATTTCTGAGTGGGGGGTCACGGAGTCAGAGTTGCTGAGCCTTATCTTCCAGGAACTCGAGTCAGAGACAAGTGGCTATTAAGTCCCAAAATGAATGCCTAGCACAAAATGGAGTTTCGTTAGCCATCACAGTGTATGACACTGTACCAGCGCCACAGTTCACAGCGTGTACACAGAAAAATTCAGCTGAAGAGAACACTATTAGAGAAGAGGGATTCTGAAAGCACAACTTGAAGTGGGACACCCTCACAGTAATTGGCCCAGGGACTCATCTCCCCAAGCACCCTCACCCCCTCCTCTAATAGCTTGCTCTCAGAGAGTTGTTGGTAATTTTTCAAGGAAGTTGTGTTAGGAGCTAGCTTTACAGGTAGTAAGGGAAAAGGTCCTTTGTGAAAACTACAACCTAGTCATGCAAATGTGAGGAACAATGAAAGCAGCTTAACATACAGCAAGGCATTATCCAAGGGCAGAGACCAGTAATGCCTGCCTGCCTGCAGAGTCAGTCACTGGCTAGTTAGTGGCCAGCAGGGGGCCAAGGTCAGCTATATCCAAGCAGAAATCAGAGGTGGACAGAGGGACACTTCAACCCTTAGTTGGTGTACAGCATGTCACCATCTCTCTGGTTGGGTCAGAAGATCATAGAGAGTCAAGGACAGTTTGATGGACTCTACCAAGATGTGTTCAGGAAACTGACTAATCTCGTAAAAATGACCGCACTCTTTGCCCAATCCTAACCAAAAACCTTGTAAAAAATCTCCACGGGGTAGTAAGGTGGCTCAGCAAGTAGAGGCAGTTCTCACCAAGCATGGTTACACGGGTTTGATCCCCAGAATTCACATCGTGGAAAACGATAATCAATTCTGCAGGTTGTCTCCTGACCTCCACACATGCACTCACAAACAAATATAATTTTAAACGTTTTAAAAACACTCTACAAGACCCCCGTCATAGCAACCCTCTCGGGAGCCCACCTTCGGACACTGGTCTTGTCTGTTCCTTCATGTTTCCTTCCTGAAGCCAACATTACCTTTCTTACTTCCATGTGTCTGCATCTTTATTCATCATTGGCATGAGACACAGGTGGGTTTTGGTTTCCATTGCTGTGATAAACATCATGGCCGAAAGCAACTTGGGTGAGAAACAGTTTATTTCATCTTGCAACTCTCAGTTCACACTCCATCACTGAGGGACACCAGGGCAGGAACAGAAGCAGAGACCATGGGGAAACACCGCTTATTGGCTTGCTCCACACAGCTTGCTCAGCCTACTTTCTTATAGCACTTAGGAGGTGCCTAGATGTAGCCCATAGTGAGCTGAGCCCTCGCACTTCAATCCTCAGTTTAAAAGAATGCATCACAGGCTCACCCGCCGGCCAATCTTATAGGGGCATTTTCTCAAAAAAAAAAAAAAATGACTCTACTTTGTGTCAAGCTAACATAAAAGTAGCCAGCATGTGTGGTCTCAGGCTGATTTTGGTGAACATTGAGAAGCTGACATCTTAAGTCCCTGAGGTGAGAAAGCCATCCCTGTTCTTAAGGACCCACACCAGAGTCCTGCTGCTTCCTGTGGTGAATACCTTCCCTGCCTTACTGCTTGTGATTCCTCTCATGTGCAACCACTCGAATGTCCCCTCAGGAGTTCTGGTTACACATCTTTCTTCCACATCCCATGTCACGTCACTGTCATGTCTGCCTTTTGTGTCCAGAGTCACAGCTACCCGTCCACATCTCTCTTTTTCCCTCAGAATATGAGCTTGTTGGAAGCCAAGACTCTGCCATCTCTCTTACAGAGTAGACACTTATGACGTGGACATCCATCTTGAACCTACTACAGATCATTACTGTGAGCTGCCAGTCTTGATGGACTAAGCTTTCTGTGGATCTAAACTCCTTATCAAGACTTGGAGTAGAGACCCTGGTCATCTTGGGAAGACAGAAAGGCTCCCCATCCTCCCAGTTTCTTTGCATCCTCCACTTCCTCTGCATGGAAGACATCAACAAACCAACGTGGTCTACGGAAAGCTGAATCCCAGGCATGAATTTTGAGTAGGTGAATATGACCAAATGCTGGCCTAGGAAGGGAAGTGGTGATCAGAACCTCCAGATGTCATTAGCCCACTGCAGAGTTGTATCTCCTGAAGCTCAGTTGGTGCTCCTGGCTGTAATACTCAAGACTTAGGAATCCTGCCTAGGCAGACTTAGTGATTTGGGCTCCCCAAGACAGATTCAATGAAACAACGAAAGACACGACTCAAGAATCAGCCACAAATGAGAGCTTGGTGGTGGTGGTGGTGGTGGTGCTTCTTCTTCTTCTTCTTCTTCTTCTTCTTCTTCTTCTTCTTCTTCTTCTTCTTCTTCTTCTCCTCCTCCTCCTCCTCCTCCTCCTCCTCCTCCTCCTTCTTCTTCTTTCACCTCCTCCTCCTCCGTCTTCATCTTCTTCATTTTCTTCTTCTTGTCATTACTTTTATTCAGAAAACTATTCTAGCATAATGGTTATCCATGCCAGAAAACCTGGATACAAAGCCTGGTTTTACCACTTACCAGCTGTGTAACTTACACAAGTTACTTTTTCTGGGCCTTGAAGTGGTAATAGGAAAACAACTTATTTTCTCTAAATCCTTAAACTCATTCAGGTCCCCTGCCAGTCTCAGCCTGTGCCTGAGGATGGCCAACAATGCTAAGCCATTCATGCCCCCCAGAAACATCCCATAGCAACGATGATAAACGTTAGTAGACATATAACCTTTCTTCCCAGCAGCAGGGCTGAGCCCCACAGCATGACGTGGTGACCTGCTGAGTCCTGCTGAGTGACAGATTTCTCTTGTCCTACCTCCTTACTCTTTTACCAGGGTTCCCTGGGATCAGCTTCCAAATATTTCTCTACGCTCAAATCCTGGTGTTGGGATGTGTTTCCAGGTAGAGGAAACCCATGCCGTTCCTCCTAAGGGTGAAGAAACAAAGGCTGAGAGAGCAAGAGAGCAAGAGTGAAAGTGAGAGAGACAGAGACAGAGAAACGACATTAGAGACAGCACCATATCGATAAAGCCCAGATGCAAACAGTCTGTCCACCTTACCTCATAAGGCTCTGCTGCCTCTCCCTCTCCAGGTTTTTGAGCTTCTACCAACCTCTGCCTGCAGCTGTAGCTTTAATTCACTCCCACTAGCAAATGGAAGCTTCCTAAAGGCAACCAGGCAGCTCCCAGTCCCTCCACTGCTCCCATTAGCAGGGGCGTTCATAGTAGTGAACGGTGCACAGTCTCCTCTTCCACCTTTGCATAGGCACTGGCCTAGAGTTGCCTAGTTTTAAACAAATTATCCGATTTTAATAAACGTAAACACAAGTTTAAAATAAAATCTCCCGAGAGGCAGACGACAGTCTGAGGTGTAGCCCCCAGGGAGCTGTTAGCAGTTTGACATGTCCTGACCAATGGGAATATTAATGGGATGCTAGAAGTCTTGCCAGTATGATTAAGAAACTATAACTGTGTAACTGCAGAGCCAGAGGTGTGAACCGCAGCACATGAACAGATGTCCCTGCAGGCCCTGCTGGGTTACCTTCCCCTTGCAAGTGGCTTCCTGGCCTCCTCAGGAGGAGCACACAGGCTTGCTGGGTGTTTGAACTCCATGGTTAGCTACTCTTGCAGATAAGGAAACCTGACAGGACAAAGCAGAACGGAGGGCAGAACCAGGACCAGGAGCCAAGTTTCTTTGCTCCCAGACAAGTATTTCCCTCCTAAGCCGTGGTGATTCTGTGTTCCATCTCTGAGCCTGAGTTTTCACCTCTGAAAAAGGACAACTTAATGAGATCGATGGATGTCAAGATTCTGAGGATTAGGTGAGATCACGTAAGGAAATTGTGTCACAAATGTGCAAATGTAAGAAAGCAGTGTAGAGAGGGCTGGAACGTCTCTGGACCAGTGCTTCTCCACCTTCCTAACGCTGCGACCCTTTAATACAGTTTCTCATGTTGTGCTGACCCCGAACCATACGATTATTTTCATTGTTACTTCACAACTGTAATTTTGTTACTGTTATGAGTTGTAATGTAAATCTGTGTGTTTTCTGACGGTCTTAAGTGACCCCTGTGAAAGGGTTATTTGATCCCCAAGGGAGTCACAATCTACAGGTCGAGAACAGTGGGGATCCTTGCTTCTCTTTCTGCTTAGCTCAGCACCAACTTCTGCCATTACCTTCCTGCCCAGTCTCTCTCTGTCGGCTGGCCTCAGTTCTAGATTCTGCTGGGTACTGCAGTGCTGGGTGTGGAATCCAGGGCCTTTATTTGTTAAGCAAGCGTGTGATCGGTGATCCTTAGCTCTGGGTATCCCCCTTCACTCTCACTTTTGAACGGAGCTTTGAAATTGGATGTTAGGAGTAAAATAGTGTTATTATAACAGGAATTGGTTCAGATTAAATGTGAAAGGTCTTTCTTTTCCAAAGGCTGCCTGCCTATCATTCCCGAGGGGGTTGGCAAAAGTACAAACTTTAGCACAACGGGCAGGCAGGACTGACTTCTCACGTGGTGGACAGAATGTCAAGAGCTGTCAGAGTAAACCGCTGTTGCTCCAGGGATCAAAGCAAATGGGCTGTGCTATTTATGGGGCCTTGTTTATTGATGTAAAAGAAACCCTCCAGATTTGCCAACCTTTCAGTCAAGAGAAGAGCAGATTAGCCCTGCAGGGGTTCTGGCCAAGGGGATGGCTACCTATCCCCAGAGACAGGCTCTGCCAAGGCTTACTGACTCTAACTTGTCCTTTCTGTTGCATCAAGACACTTCACCCTCTAGCTGTTTCCATGGTGGTCCTCCACAGCATGCAGGCGTGCACCTCGTAGTCTTAGCCCTGTCCCCCAAGTGGCCTCGAACTGTGGTCACAGTAGTACCCGGGAACAAACAGATCCTCAGAGATCCAGATCCATTCTGGATCCAATCCTGGATCCATTGCCTGGAAGTGGACACGTTGGGACAGTATGCATCTGGGGTCCCTCCCAGAAGGACATCTGCTCTCCCTATCTGTTTGTAGCCAGAACTCCAAAATCTCTCCCTTCCTGTCCCTTACGTTAGATAACAACGTATAACTGGGTTCAGCAAATCTGTATATTCTCCACAAAATTAGAAATGCTTCCAGTGATCATTGATCCCTGGTGGCCAGATAAACAATGACGACTGCAAACTTCAGCTTCTTCCTCACCCTCTGAGACAAAGGCCTTATAGGCTTGTCTGTCTCCAGCAGAGCCTCCCTTTTGGGCTGACTAGTTCAAACTGCTTAGATGCGTTCAAGGCCTGTGGGAAACACGTTTCAGCTTTATATGAAATTACAGCCTTATCAGCTCCACTTTTTTTAAGTTAAGCCAAAATTAGGGCAGAAGGGGCCCACCCTATGGCACTTAAAAACATTTAAAAGACTCAGAACCTCCCAGGGGAATTAAATACCTGTTTCAGAATCTCCTCTTTATTTTGTGGGAAATCTTTTTCTCTGTGTGCCTGCCTCCCCCTCCTTCTCTCCTCTCACCATGCCTCTTCATTTTGATAGTTTGTTACCTGTTGCTTCCTGTTGTCTGAGATTCCTCCCCCTCCCCGAAATCCCTCCCCCCTCGCCCCGACTTTAATTTCATTTTTAAAAGGAAGAAGAAAGGAAAGGCTGCCCTGCTTCTCAGCACTACACTGATTCTAGGTTCCCGGAAAGCTGTTTCTGGAGATTCTGAGCAAATGTTACCCAGTGTTCTTCTCTTGATAAGGGAGGGCTCAGCCCGTGCTGAGTGGAGCCTGCTCACCTCATTCTGGAGCACACTGCCCCGCAGCTCCACCTGTGCTTCCACCCACATGGTGCCTTCCTACTTGCCAACTTCCCTCTGTGTGATCCCCGTCGCCCACTCAACTGCAGGCCTCCTTCCGGACCGCCCCTCATGATGAGTAGTTTGTCAGTTACTATACATCAAGCTGCCACCATCCAGCAACAGAGAAAGCCCCATCTGTTCTTGGGAGCCTTCCAACAAGAGCCTCCACCCACCCACCGCCCACAACTGCCAGCAACAGGCAGACTGTCCCGCAAGTGTCCTCCCTCCAGGCCCGAGGGAGGCTCAAGACTGAGCGCCCCAGGACTTGGCTTGGGGAACAGGACACCAGCATGACTGGCTGGGGGCCATGCTGTAGCAAATGTAGGTCTTCTCGCTCTTGGAGCAGCCCTACCCTGGCAAAAGCTGAGTGCTGAGCACACCGTCGTGGGGAGCAACAGCACTGGGGGCCAGACACTTTATTCAGTGTAGATCTGGGGGCTTGGAGAAGGTCAGGGCTAGAGTGTTTTCCTAGTATATATGAGGTTCAAAAGCCTGGTACTTCTAGCGGTGGGTGGGGTGGGGTGGGGTGGGGGGTAGTTGGTTGAGGAAGGGCAAGAAAGACTGTGTATCTTTTCTCTAGCTCGGAACCATCATCTGCCATGTGATTACTACGTTTATCTCAGGCTCTGTTCTCCACTGCACTGCGTGGCAGGTGCTGTTGTGAGGATCATGTCTTCAGCTTAGACAAGTTAGACATTTCCCTGGAAATCCACAGACAAGAGGGCAAAGCAGTGTGCAGGATTCTGAGCTCCAGCTGCTTGGATGAGAATTCTAGCGCTCTCTCTCTCTCTCTCTCTCTCTCTCTCTCTCTCTCTCACTATATTTTGATGATATTCCCATTGTCCACTTTTATATATCCCCCCATACTGAATTCCTTCCAAATAAATCTTCCTTCTACTTTCACATGTTTTTGTTATCGTTCATCGTTTTGGCTCCCTGTGGTATGTTTGGGTTTTGTTTTGTTCTGGGGAGGGGTGTTTAATTGGAGCACCAGCAGCACACCAGTGGTAGTATCAATAAGGATTTGGACTCTACCTTCCAAGTAATCAATAACAGCGTACACCTCATCGGAGAGGTGTGACGGCCTGAGCCCCATTCCCATCTATGATGGAATGTTGAGGTGCCCAGGGAAGCAGGTCAACTCCGCTGCTGTTAGTTATGAGCGGGAAGCCCTGCCCTGCCCAGAAGACTGTTTCATATCATTCTTCCCCATTCTTCCGCTGTTCCTCCTGCCTTTGTCCTTCGTGCTCTTTGAGCCTTGGAAGGGGTAAGACACACACATGTCCTGTTCAGGGCTGACACTCAACAGTTGCCTGTTCTCAGCAGGTTGACCAGTTGTGAGTCTCTGCATTAGCTATTGCCTATTGCCAACAGGAGCTTCCTGATGAGCCCGAGAAGGCGCACACATAAATATTTAGGAGGCAGTTTACAGTTTCCCTTTACCAGACCAGGAATAGATTATTGGGGCCTATGACCTCCCTAGCCAAGAGTTTTTGACAGTGCCAGGTATGAATTTATGTAGGCATAAATTTTTTTCCAACCTTCTTTAATACGCATTCAATGTTGCCTCTAGCTCACACCCACCAGAGGTAGTGGAAAAGAAAAAATTTTAGGACACAGGGGAAGTAGACCTGTTTAGAAATAGTTCTTTGGGGGTGAGCCCAATCTTTGTTGTCAGGATATCAACAGTCCAGTTCAGTAGCAAACACAAAATACCAATCAGCAGCTGCAGTCCACTCCTGTCAGCAGACACTACACACACGAACCAGCAGCTGTAGTCCACTCCTGTCAGCAGACACTACACACACGAACCAGCAGCTGTAGTCCACTCCTGTTAGCAGACACTACACACACGAACCAGCAGCTGTAGTCCACTCCTGTTAGCAGACACTACACACACGAACCAACAGCTTCAGTTCAATCCTGAGGAAACCGTGAGGCTTGCTAACCAGCCTGAGGTTGTGGAAGCAGCAAGAAGCCATGGGAACTTCACAAGAGGTTCTTGGGTGAGTTTCACTCAGTGGCATCACCACAAGTGGAGCTCAGCACCACAATGTAGGGCAAAGCAACATATGCATGTCATGTGAAGAATAGTGAGGTGAAGCAAAGAAAACCAATGCTTAAGCTCCCACTGTCTGTGGGGTCATATTCATATTCCTTCGGAACATTATGAGTCCTTTCACCGGTGTCTGCTTCAGGACAGCATTCTTTCATGTGTCTGCTTTAGCAAAATATCCTTTCACCTGTGTGTCCCAGCAAAACATCATTTGAAATAAATGACTTTCCAAAGAAACCAGAAGTTTCCACTTCATATTTCTTCTGTGAAGTGGACTCAAACTCTATCAGAAAGTAGTTGGTTACTCCTGTAACCACTGTGTCACTATTGCGCTACTGGACACAATTTTCAGAGCAAGGCACAGTTTGCAACATGAAACCAAAAATCAGAAATCTTTCTATAAATGCAAGTAACTAGGTTTTGAATCTTTAAAAAGAGTGTGAATAACATGAAGTTTTGCAACAGAACATCACATAATAACATAGTCATGACCATTTCTGGCTTTTATTTCGTGTTTTAAAGATGTATTTATGCAACTGAAATCATAGAAGAGAGACTGCCTGCCTTCTTACCAGTGTGGCCTTTCCTCATCTACAGTCTTCAGGGCTGTCATCCACATTCTTAGACAGTAAATCAACAGTCTCAATTGAACTAATGCAGTATAGCCAAGCCTGAGTTTACTCAAGACTCTCTTGGAGATGGATTCATGTGTGTTTGCTGTCCCTCTCGTCCAATCAGTAAAGACCATATTTCATGAGATGATTTGTGGTCAAAAGGAGAAAGAGGACAGGGCAGGGCTGGACTTGCCCACTCCTCCCGATGGAACAATGCTGGTCCACCAGGAGAATCATGAGGCTCTTTATGATCTACATTGGTAAGTAATGCAATGGTCAATCCATGGAAGTTTCTCCAGCAGAGACGAGCTTGAGAACCTGATTAGAATGAGTGTATGTGGTGATTTGTATCCCATTTGCAGTTGCCTCGGTTCTGGCTGTTCATTAGATTAACATGGAGGTACTTTACTGTATCTCTATGCCCAGGTTGTACCCTAGACCTTTAAAGTGGTCATTTGTGTGACGGATCCCAGATATCTGTAGTTGGCAAAGTTTCCTAGTGATCCCGGACTGAAGACAAAATTACTGTATATTTCACCTTGTCAGGAGTTCCCCATCATTGGCCATTCCATTCTTAGTGGTTGTGGTAAGACTTAGCCGTGGATTCTGGTAACAGCACAGGGGCTCTCCTTGAGCACCTCCCTGTGACTCTGTGAGTTCATTCCTTCATCTGCTCATGATTTTCACTCAAACCAAATAGGACTGAAAACAAAAACAAAGGTGATTTTCTAACTCTGCATTCCTTTCACAGCATGGCTAGAATTCTTCTATAAAAAAGAGAACTTTTATCTAAGTTACTCAGCAGTACAATCCAGCCAAGGCAGGATAGACCCCTAATCTCTTTGGAGGAGTTATTTCACTCAACAATGGTTTTATCTTCTTCTATGAGACCACGGAAGGAGACGGCTGCAGAGGTAAACGTTCTCATTCTCGGAGGTACGTGAGGAGTTAGGCCTCTTGTTCTATTACGAGGTCAAGTCTCAGAAAGAGCACTGAAGGCTGGAGAATGTGCTCTTGGGAATGTGGAGTTAATTATCAAGAAAAGAAAAAGTACTGTGTGGTGAAGGGCTCAGGTGAGATTAAATGTGACTTTGCTTTGGAGCCAAGGCTGGCAGATTTTTGCACCAGTCGGTACTCGGCAGGAGAGTGGGTTTTGACCACTCTGGCTGGCAATGGCATTGGCCTGGTAGGTGGGGGAGGAAACCAAGGCCACGATGGTTTCAGGCACTAATCCCTCTGCCATGTGCAAGGCTCACCTGTTCCTAGCCAACCCTCTTTATCATTCAAGCCTCGACGGCAGCACCATGTCTCCTCAGAGCCGTCCAGTTTTCCATGCCTGCACGAGCTTTTGAGCTCATCTAAGGTTGCCCCACCATGAGTTCACGCCATCAGCACTTCAACTGTTCATTTAGTTGCGTCTCTTATTACACTAGAACTTCTAGTTGAAGCCGGTTGAAGCCACAAGGGACACAATCAAGGCTGTCTTAGCTACTTTTGTATGATTGGGATAAAACACCACGACCAAGGCAACTAATTAAAGGCAGCATTTCATTTGGGAACCCTCTTGGTTCCGGAGGGTTACAGTTCTCTGTGGCAGAGCAAAAACATGGCGGCAGGGACAGCCGAAAGCTTACAGTTGGATCCACGGCCATGAGCTAGGTGGAATGGGGGTAGGGGCTGTGAATGATGCCAGTTCTTTGAAACCTCAAGGCCCCTCCATCCCTATGAGCTACATCCTTCAACAAGGTCACGCTGTTAGGCTGGAACCCCTGCCCACCCTGCACAAGCTGGGAGACCCCATCTGCTCTCCTTCCCCTAACCCTGCCCGCATTTTTGGCAGCTGTCCAGACCTCCTCCCGGCATGCTGCCAGCCACCCCAAATCCCCACCGAAGTTTGCTCAGCTCCTGACCATATGTGGGTACAAACCCAGCTCATGGCTAACGTCATCATCCTTCACCTACAGTCTATAAAACTTCCTCTCCCTAGCCCAGGGGCACGACTTCCTCAGCCCCATTTTTTGGGACTGATGAACCTATCTTGAAGCAGCACCTACTAAACCTGCCTTTATCTAATTTTAATCTGGTCTAATCTGGCCTATATCTGAAACAGAGAGAGAGATAGAGAGAGAGAGAGAGAGAGAGAGAGAGAGAGAGTTAGTTTATTACACACCTTCTAATCTTTCCCAATAGTTCCACCAACTGGAGACCAAGTATTCAAGCATGTAAGGAGCCATTCCCATTTAAACCACCACGGGGGCTTTGGAGAATGGGGAGCCTTTAAGAGATGGCAGAGGAAACGGAAGAGCTCCTTCACTGAAAACACTGCTACTGAGCTTGGAAACTGAGGAAGACTTCACACTCAAGCTCACGCTTCCAAACTTCTAACATGGGCCAGATTGTGCCAGTTTTGTGTACAACCTCGTTTGGGGGTTCTCAGTCTACCAAAGTAAGTCCCCAGATGCCCACCATGGCCCACGAGGACCTACATCATGTTGCTAATGCTACCCTGGCTAACCCTGCTGCTGACCAGTGGTTCCTTGTTCTTCATCCTCTACAGGAGCCCATTGCAGAGCTTTGGTATGGCTGATCCCTCTGTCTAGAGCTCTCTTTCCTAGTCAGCAGCCCGTTTCTCTCCTCCTTATCAAGACTCTGCCCCAATATCATATTCTCTGTGAAGCCTACCCTGCTAAACTTACTCTCCCTCCCTCCCTTTTTCCCTTCCTGGCACTAACCAGTACAGCGGCTCCATATTGTCTACTTGCTTTCTATTTGTTTACCTATATCTGCCCCCTGGCCTGGCAGTGTGTAGCAATTTCCTCTGAATTGAAACATTCCATCCTGGAAGGCCGCTCCTTAAGGCTCCGGATGTGCTAAAGAAAGGGAAACATTCTGTCTTGCTGGGAATCACAGTAAGACACAGGAAATAAACAACTCAGAAGTTTCTGGAAGTCCCTGAAAGTGAACCTTAGGTCTTTCCTCCCCAAGTGTACGTAAGCAGTACAGACTGCTTGAGAGATACTCTCGACAATCCAAGCTCCTGGAAAAGACAGAGACCTGACCAGCTGCCAGTAAGAGATTCAGACCACTTGAACTACCTAAAAGATTGTTGTTCTGGCTAGTTTTGACTGTCCTGGAACTCCCCTTGTAGATCAGGCTGGCCTTGAGGTCACAGAGATCTGCCTGCCTCTGACTCCCAAGTGCTGGTATTAAAGGCATGTGCCACCAGGCTCAGCCTATCCTGACTAGCTTTATGTCAACTTGACACAAGCTAGAGTCCTCTGGAAGGATAGATTCTCAATTGAGAAAATGCTTCCATAAGATGGAATTGTAGGCAAGTCTGTATGGGATTTTCTTAATTAGAGACTGATGTGGGAGGGTTGAGACCATTGTGGGTGGTGCCATCCCTGGGTTTGTGATCCTACTCTGTAAGAAATCACACTAAGCAAGCCATGGGGAGCAAGCCAGTAAGCAGCATCCCTCTAAGGCCTCTGCATCAGCCTCTGCCTCCAAGTCCCTTCCCTGTTTGCGTTCCTGCCCTGACTTCCTTCAATGATGGACTGTTACCTAGAAGTGTAAGCTGAAATTAACCCTTTCCTTCCCAAGTTGCTTCAGTCACAGCTTTTCATCGTAGCAATAGTAACCGTAACTAGGGCAGTTGTACAGCACACTCCAGGTTTCTAGCTTTCATGAGCCATCACCCATGCTGGGGTGGAATTCTGATGATACGCTTTGAGTCATTTATGCTTCTATAAGTAACCCCTCACCCACACTCCAGTAAGTATCACCAATACAGTTCATTGTTTCACCAGGTTTGACTTTAGTGGTGTCTTTACTTTGGTCTGTCAGCAATGCCTTCCCTGGGCTGAGTATATATTTAGTCACAGCTCCCCAGAAAAGGGATCACAGGATGCTTGCTCACAACTGCTGTGGTGGTTTGAAGGAGAAAGTCCTCCATAGGCTCATGCATCTAAACACTCAATCCTCAGCTGGTCTTGCTGTTTGGAGAGTTTATGAGGAAGCCCAGCCTTGCTGGAAAACATAAGTCACCAGGGTCAGGCTTGGAAAGTTTAAAGACTTCCAGCTCACCCTCTCTGCTTTGTGTCTGCTGTTAGGGATGTGATGTCTCAGGTCCCTGATCCTGCCACCGTGCCTGCCACTTGCCGCCATGTGTCCTGTCTTGATGAACTCCTGTACTTCGGGAACTGTCAGTCAAGTAAACCCTTTCTTGTATAAGTAGTCTTGGCCATGCTGTTTTGTCACAGCAGCTGAGCAGTAACTAATACACTCATCATAATGTTGAGGAGTTCTTCTTGTATTCATTGCCGCTCTCCTGTGCTTTCAGCCCCTGGAACGGTGCCCAATCCGCTGCAGCCACCCAAGCACTTTTATTGTATACACGCATACCCAGCACTCTTGAAAGGCAAAAGAAAGTTGACTCAAAAATGGGACGTGTGCTTGTCTCTATCTATTGCATCCCCTTGAATCTCACAGGAGCACTAAGCTCCAAACAGGCAATACAAGTTGGGGCATGGGCAGGGCTTGGGACCTGTTATGAGTCAGGATGACACATGGGAGCCATAGGTATGCTGCAGCACACGTGAGATCAGACTTGGGGATGTCCATTCTGCCCCGGCCTGCGGGAGTTCAGCAGGAACCTGGGGAGGGAGCGAAAGAATGGGGGACAGGAGACGTGAAGAAGGAGAGCAAGTCTATATTCTGATCAAGCTCTCGGAGTTTATTTCAGGAAAGCCACTTAAAAAGACAGGCAGGCGGGAAGATTACACATGGCCCAAGGCCAACCCACTACCATAAGGTTTTCAGGAAATACCAGATGTTCTTTCAATTCCTGGGACCCGAGACCGCAAACGCCCTGTCCTTTCTAACCTTGCACCTTAACTGACTAAGCTTCACAGAACGGAGGGTAATTTCATGGGTTTGGCTCCCGACACCATTCAGCAGTTTGTTCCAAGACACTACAGTGGATGGGTCACTGGCCAAGCAAAGATATCTGTAGGACTAAGACATAAGCTCCTGCTCAAACAACCTGTCAACTGGAGGAAGAGCCTGAGAAACTAACACAGAAACCAAGGCACGACTTGTGGGTAGAATGGCAGAAACTCAGTTTCTGTCTCTGCCACTACTGAGCCTAGTGATGTCAGGGAAGTGATTTCCCCAGCTTCCATGTCTTTTTCCACCTCTGTAAAGTAGAGATGACACCAACGTCATCTCAGAGGACAGTGAGGACCAGATAAGTGCGCACATGTGGAATGTTAGTTTAGAGGAAATGAGGACAAAGGGTCACATGTAGGACCAGAAGAGAACACAAGTCTTAGTAACAGGCCTTGAGGAGTCCTCTCATTCCTGGGGATCCAATGGTACCTTTCTGGACTGTCCAGAGAAATGGCCACAGGATGGCCTTATGTCACCAGAATAAACTAGAGTCTTGTGCAGGATGACTGCAATTTTCTTTTCTTTTCCTTTTTTTTTTTTTTTTTTCTTTTTTTTCCTTTTTGGTTTTTTGAGACTGGGTTTCTCTGTGTAGCCTTGGCTGTCCCGGAACTTACTCTGTAGACCAAGCTAGCCTAGAACTCATAGAGCTCTGCCTGCCTCTTGTCTCCCAAGTGCTGGGATTAAAAGCATGTGCCACCACCACCTGGCAACCGTAATTTTTTAAAAGGGAGATATACAATTTTCTAGAGGTGCAAAAGACATGAATTATGTTCTGTGGACTGCAGGAGTCACCTGGCAGTGAAGCCAGAGATGCCAGTTCCCTCTGCCCAGCCTTCTGTACATGTCACTCTTTGCTTATCTGGGGGTGGCCACTGCTTCAGGACACCCTGCGTGAAATGTTTCATGCTGAGTCCCTATGAGCAGAGGAGTTCTTAATCTCCGGGCTCCATATCAAAACCCTAGTGGATATTTTGTAAGCCGCAAAGGCGATGGAAGGAAGCAGCCTGCCTCTTCCTACTTGGAGTAGGATTTTCTTCTGTGACTTTGGACACTTCCCCTGACTCCTCAGTTTATCCAGGTTCTCAATGGAGCATGAGATGCTGCACTTTCTTGTTGATGAGGACGGAGTGAGTTGACACAGTAGCTAGATGAACACATGCGGAAGTCATGCTCAGCAGATCTGGGTCTGGTTCTCCCTTGTGGAGTGTGGAGAACACAAAAATCTCATCTAGTGTCTTTTCTCCACCCTCCCAGAGACATCTCCTTTGCTTCTCTGAACCTCAGTATGAGGTGTGGAAGAAGAGGTCCACGAACTTGGTTGTCTCGGCACGGGGTCATCTTCCAGGACTGATGACCAAAAACCCCACAGCTGAGAACAGACTTGCCTGGAGGAGACATAGGGGTGAGCCTGTGCTCAGCTCATTAGAGCTGAGAGAGCTCTTAGTGGTGCAGCACTGAATAATGTCCTCACAGATGCTAAATGAGTCTGAGTTGTTGGTTTCAAAGGACAGGCACTACGATCTAGATGGAAAGCAAAGCTATTTCTCTAAGGTTGGAGCACAGGTCTAGTGCGAGAGCAAGTAGCATAGATGGTCTCTTCCAGCCTGCTGTCAGGCTTTGACAGCCCTGTCAGAGAGAGTGGGGCAGACATCAGCTTCATCACATAGTAGGCAAATTGTAGCTGCCCGGAAGCAAGAAGAAAACCCCCATCTCAGAGCTGCTGTCAAGATTCCAGCTTTTTAAAAAGGCCCAAATTTGCCTCTTCCAAGAAACAGCAAGTCTGGGTTTCTTGGGGGGGGACCCACAAACACCTCGTTTTGGGACTGGGAATCTTTCTCGATGCTCTCTCTTCCTGTCAACAAAACCCAGGTCAAGTTATTTAACTTTTCAGAATTCTGCTTTCCTCAACTGTAAAGCAGGGGTACTGAATGGACACCTCATAAAGTTCTCACAGAGTTAAAAGCTGTTCTAGGCCCTGTCTTGTCCGATTGCCTCTCCCCCATGTCGCCATAACAGGTGCTCAGTGCTGTAGTAGAGTCAGGGACTCTTCAGGGATCTCCCAACACTTGCTGTTGAGCTCCACACGCCTAAAGATCAAGAACTGCTTCAAATCTGGTTGGTCCCCTGGTGTGCCTGGCACGGGGTAGGTGTACAATTAAAGCATTCTGAATTAAGAAGGAGTATGGACTCCAGGAGAAGCAACAGCATGTTTTCTTGCCAGCCTCTCTCACCAGCCTAGCATCCTGGCTCCTGCCAATCACCCAGATGCCAGCGAGTGGGTGTGAATGCACAGGCCTGGCCCTTGAGACCCAATATGCCTTGTCGAGTCAGGGACAAAGCTGGGCACAGGGTGAAGACAGCCTGGCACAATCTGTGCATGGGGCTCATTTTCTGTTTCTTTGGTAATGACTCTCGAGGTCAAACAGTTCAGCCTGCCAGACCCCACTTAGGCCCAAGAGGCTGTTCTCATTGTCTATAATGGAAGCCTTCAGCAGAACATCACAGTTAATTGTAAAGAAGGCTGAGTCATACAAGGCATCCAGAAAGGATCTGGCACTCACCATGGAAGGACAAAGAGACCAGCCAGAAAACTGCAAGGCCCAGCTCTGGTATCCAGGGAGCTGCAAGGTACCAAGGGAGGAGAGCAGGGAGTGATACACCCACTCTGCCCACTAATGAGCCAGGAATCATGTGTGTAGGCGATCAGTCCACAGATGCTGTGTTTTGCCTTTTGAGATTTCAAAAACTTGAAACACAGACAAATAATATATCTGTACACGAAATTATGGAATTCTTGTGGTAGTTCTGTGGTGTGAAGGGGAACAGACTCACCCGTGAGAACGGAGACTTGGGGATGCTGTGCCTTGGTCAAGACCATTGTGGTAGCTCTGTGATGCAGAACCAGAGCCGTCTGCACCAGAGCCCATGTCTGGTCCTATTTTACAACCAGAACAGCAACTGCTTCTGGTATCTCTGACATTTGCCACACATCCCAGGTCCCACCTCGTTCAGCATTAGGGGTTCTACTCACAAATGCAAACAGAGCCCTACATATCCACGTCTACACAGCAAGTTTATGGGTCTATCAGCTCAATGCCTGTTACAAGTATGAACGCATTGGTCCTTAGGAAACCCTGCGGGTTGGAACTATCATGGACATAGGCTCGGTGGCTTGCCACAGACAACTGAGCCTTCCAAGGCCAGGCCTTATCCTCTCAGCCCCCTGTAAGTAAACTACTTTGTGCTGTATTTCTCTGTAGAAGATTTACCTCATTCTGAGCCAAAGCTGCTGTTCTGAAGCTTCTTCTAACCACTGATTTTAGTTCTGTTCCTGTGGCAGGAAAGTTCCAGTTCCCATCAGATGTGACAGAGATTGCTCCCCATTTTCATCTTCCACTCCACAAGAATCTTCTTTCTGTGGTCCTGATTTCCCTCTATCTTTTGATGTTGATATGTCTCAGGGTGGGAGTGGGCAGAGCAATCGACAATATTCTAGACACCATTGGAATGAATCCCTAGCTTGAATGAACTCATTGGAAGTCACATCATCTGTTAGTGCTTACGTCACTTAAACTCTCAGGCCATCTCTAACTGGACATGGCAAGTCTGGGGGACCCCACCTGTATTTGTGTACTCAGCCATAAGCAAGGAGCGCCAGCCTCCAGAGTCTCAGCTCCTCTTCTTCACCAGGCTCAGTTCATCTCAAGAGCCCAAACCTGGGCTTCTATACCACTCTTCCTGGTCCTCCTGTGGTTTTGGCTTTCTTCTAATAGTTTCCACATAGATGAGGTTGAATGAGAACAGGGCCACAACCTGGCCAAGAGCCATGGTTCAGTGGCAAATGCAGTGGAGCTCCCCGACCACTCAAGGCTGAGCCTGTTGCAGCTGATATGATGGCGCCCCTCATGGGAGGGATGGGGACAGAGTTGGAACTGTCTGATTTGGTTTCTCGGCTCTTATGTGAATGTGGTCCATTGGAGCAGCTCTTCCCTCAGCCAACCACTAAGTAGCAACATCTGGAGGGGAAATAACAAGAGACTTCTTGATAGCTTATCTTCTAGTTTTGTATTTTCTAGTTTTTCCCTAGAGAACCAAAATAATTCCAGGGAAGGAAGTCATCTTTGGTTTTGGATAAAACTTAAAAGACAATCAAGGCAAAACTGAGAATTTATTAGGAAATTACTATGGAGTTCATAGCAGTGATAGAAATCTAGATGAGAGGTCAGGTACAGACCAGAAACCAGGACAGGAAGTACTGATAAGGATTGCTTCTGCCATTTTGACATTTCTGTTGCTGAATAAACATATGAAATCCCAGAAGAGCATCTGATTGGTTAGCATAGGTCACCCACCCATCTCTCTAGCTATAATTGGGTGATATAATAAGAATCTGGTGAAGGAAATCACCAGAAATCCTTCAGCTTCCATATTTAGGGTCAAGACACACCAATTGTATGATAAACCAGTCTGCATGCAATGGAAGGAGGGACTAGCAGAGCCTCCAAAGCAATGTTTTTAGGCAGGAAAAGAAGGCTAGCTAGTCAAAATGAGCACATAAAAATGCTTCATTCATAAAAACAGGAGCTCAAATAACTAAAAAAATAAGAGCCATACATGGTGCATGCTTGTGATCCCATCACCTAGAAGACTAGGGGAGGACTGTGAGTTCAGGGACAGCTTGGGCTACAAGCAAGATCCCTTCTAAAGAAGGAGGGGAAGAGGAGGAGGAGAAGGAGAAAGAAGGCTCATTCTTTGAAGGCAGAGCTGGTATTCAGATAAAGCCATCTTAGCACCATCCCCTGGGTGGGAAGATGTTTTACTCTCATCCTAAGGAAAACTTAATGGTGCTTTTCAGCATAGCAAAGAAAGGGGCAAAACAAATTGAGGTCTTAACCAAACAAAATCAGCGTTCACATCCTTTTCCAGGTGCTTGATCTAAATTGCCATGGCCATAAAGCCCAGAAAATCACTTTCATGAGGACAGAAAGATGGTGTGGTATGCTCAGCACAAGAGATGTTTAGCTGTCTCTATTAGTTGTGTTCAGGTTTCCAACTTAGAAACAGACTGGTTCTCCCTTGTCTGCTGGAACATACAACCGCACAGGAAGTCTTCTTGTTGCTGAAAATGGACAGATATGGAAGCACTGGGGGGTTGTCCTTGGGCCAGTTTTCTAGGGCATCTCCATCAAGAGCCAAGGAAAAGAAGTGATAGCCCACAGAGAATATACAGAAGCCAGCCATCTGGAGGGGCCTCTCATGGGACTCTTATTATATATGGTTAGGTTTTCCAGCAGTGATCCCATAAATAATATATATATAGGCAAAATGAGTGTGGGTGAGGTGGGTGGCTGGGGCAACTGGGCCAGGACCTGATTTTTTTTTTTTAAATGTATGTAATGTAGAAAGACCCATCACCTCTGGCATAATAAACCTGTCTCTATTCATATGGACATGGTTGCACTCAGTGTGACGCACCAGCATCGTCCCTATCCATGGAGAGTTCATGGAGAGCACTTAATCAGCCACTGATCGTAAGGACAAATTTAGAAGCTGAGAGGCGGATCTGCTGAGGGCAAACGGTGATCCTTCAGAGATGGTCATTTTCCTTCTGGCTGGAAGTCTGCCTGTTGCTGCCTCACATTTAGAAGTGATTCCTGAGACCCTTTATCACTAACTGGTGTGATGCTCACCAGCACATCTCACACACTCCGTCAAATGACAAGCGGTCACTCTTCTGAATCTTTAACAGAGCGCTTGCTCTGAGCTAGCCATTCTAGGCGACGGAAATTCTCCCCGTGCTTTCTGGATCTAGTTTTTCCCTGAATTAGGACAAATTCCTCACCCACAGATTGGCCTACACATGGATAATCCAGATGTTTCCAAAGCCTCTTTTCTCTTGCTAAACACTGCTAGCTTCTTAAGTCACCACCGGGGCTAGGAGGGATACCATACACCTGTAACAGAATTCAAGAGATAAGGGATTTTTCAAGTTCAAGGCCTGCTTGGGACCCTACTCTTACATTTCATCTAGCCTGTTCTCCATAGAGACAGAGGAAGTGGATAAAGACTAGCCTCTTCTCTCCATGTGGTTAAATTAATGAACTAGTTAGAGGTTTGTCCAACTTTATTTGCATGACTTAACCAGGCTCAATTTCAATGAGTTGCCTGGAAAGTGAAGTATGGATTTGTGGTCTGCTCTGGAGATTTCAAAATGGAACCTGATGTAACTAACCTGCCGTCTAGAGAAAACTGGTATGGAGGAGTTGAGCACCAGGCTGGTTCCTAAGACTGGGGCTTTGGAACTGGCTAGGTGAGCCTACTGTGATACTCAGGCAGACCTCTTATTTCCCACATGTAACCTAAGGGAATGGTATAAGGTAATGCCAGTGGACCCTCCAGTTCTGATATCCCAGAATTATGTCACTTGACAACTGTCATATACTCAATCTCTTGAACTCTTGCATGAGCAGAAAGGCAGAGTGGCCAGGGTTCTGACCACACATATCCACCTGCATGTGGTTCTTGGGGTAATAATCTCCTGAGGCTGTGGAGTCCTTGGGCCAGTCAGAGCACTTCCAGGCTATGCCTTCCAGTTGATAACTGGGTTCCACCTGAGTCTATACAGGTAGATCAGGTATTCCAGTCACAAGTCTTTGAATTCTTCTTCCTCGAATTGAAATGTCTGGTCTCTGAGGATGTCTGTCCCTTTACATACTGGGGAAAATTTCAGTTTACAAACATAAAACACGTGACCCTTCAAGGGGTGAGAAAAGAAGGGGAAACCAGTTCCAACTGGAGAGATGAAACAGATTTTCCTTCCCTTTTGGAGTCCTGTAGTGAGAATTTTGGTTTCTTTTTTTGTTTGTTTTGGTTTTTGTTTTGTTTTTCGAGACAGGGTTTCTCTGTGTAGCCCTGACTGTCCTGGAACTCACTCTGTAGACCAGGCTGGCCTCGAACCCAGAAATCCACCTGCCTCTGCCTCCCAAGTGCTGGGATTGAACTTTAGTTTCTTAAACAAAACAAAACAGTTATGTGAATATGTTTTTGTTTTAATCCCAGGTGTGGGATATGGGTCTGCTTCAGACTGTCCAAGCAACTGACTATGATTTATCTCATCCTCTGGCAGGGGTGTGATTCAGCCAGCTGAAGATAGTTTACATTTGAAATTCTGAGGACTCTTGAGAGAGTATATAAATGCCAGCGCCCTGAGATGGGCAGCAGTTGCTGTCCCCCTGCTGCTGCCCCTGCTGCGGGTGGACCCTGATGCTCCTGGTTCCTGCTATTGTGTTTGCTGTTTGCTGGACTGGTGGTTTGCCAGATCACTGATGTAGTATTGTGGGGTTAGAAGGGATTGGGGTGCAGAAGGATAGTAAAAAAATAATAATAAAGTAGCCAAAAAGAAAAATATGGTTACAGAATCCCTAGACACCACAGAAGGAACAATCTTTGAAGTTGGACTTGCGGCCTCTTCTTAGCTCTGTTGCTTGCTAGCCTAAGTCCAGACTTAACTTCCCTGAGTCTCTGTAGAGTTTCTTAGTCTAAAAAACCAAAGCGGAATATTGAATCTTCCTTGCAGAACTACAGTGAGAATTAAAGCTGGTTCCATACATGAAAACATTGGCACTTAGAATGGTATAGTGATCCTTACCCTTCCCTCCGCCTCCAGCCCTCTCTTGCTTGGGGGAAGGGGTAGCTACTGTCTCTCCAGCCTTAGGAATCATCCAGCTAGGAGTGGGGGAACGAACTTCTCTCTTTAGTGTTATTGAAAAATACTCAAACATTTGTACCAAAAGTAACTCTGAGAAAACAAAGGGAAGTGAACAAAGAAAAATAAATAAATCCATAAAATGAAATGCAGATTACAGCTCCTGCATGAGCTTTTGACAATCCTCCCACAGTTTTCAGGGACAATGGTGCCAACTGGAGCTTGGGGGCCGTCCCCAGTGGTAGATCAGAGCTCCGAGCCTCCTGCAGGCCTCTGGGCTATTCTCTGAAGGCACAAAGCCCTCTAACTTACTGGTAAGCTTTGTAGCTCCTCTGAGTCTCTCATCTAATGCCTGCTTACCCCGTCCCACACGCCTAATCATGAGTGGTCCCTACAAAGCATGATAGCACACCTCTTCCTTGTGGGCTGTACAAGGCCTGTCATGTGACCCAGGGCCTACAAAAGACTGACTTCCACTAACGTGGGTGTTAGACAAACAGAAGAGGCTAGCATTGTCAGCTGCTGCCTTATATTGTTCTGTGTGGGAGACAGGGGGCCTCTTGAAGGGCAGAACAAAAGAGTGGGACCCAATCCTGCAACTCCACAGCTCACTACCACTGCCCATAGCTCCTCGGGGTCAGGAATTAGAAGACAGATCTTGTACAGCTGCCACCTCAAGGGTAGGGCTGAGTAAACCAGGATGTGCTCGATTGTCAGATTAAACCATAGAGAGCTTCAACCCACGGTTCCCTAGGACTGAAGAAAGTAGAATGTCCTCTCAACTATCAAGAGCTTCCAGGTGTGTTAGGCTAAGGCAATATTAATATGCAGGTCATCTTGGCCAACACAGCTTCAGGCCCGATAAGGAAGGCCAAGATCAGTTTCTCAGGGAGCTGGAAACCCTGCCAGTGAGTTCTTTGGTGGTGAGCCAGGGTAGGGTCCCAAGCTGGCCTTGAACTTGAAAACGCCCTATCTCTTGAATTCCTGTGTTACAGGTGTATGGTATCCCTCCTAGCCCCAGTGGTGACTTAAGAAGCTGGCAGTGTTTAGCATGAGAAAAGAGACTTTAAAAACATCTGGATTATCCATGTGTAGGCCAATCTGTGGGTGAGGAATTTGTCCTAATTCAGGGAAGAGCTGGATCCAGAAAGCATAGGGAGAATCTCTGATGCCTAGAATGGCATAGACACCCTCTTGCTGCCACACCACATATCATAAACAGAGGATGAGGATGTCACCCAGGGGCCCATATGTGGTCATCAGATGGGAGAGAGAGAAGTGGAGCCCTTGAGCATTATAAAGAGATAGGAAACTGGAGACTCGAGGGTGGAGAGAAGCCTGTAGTGAGGTCCCAGCCCGAGCTACTATGGAGGGCCATGTCTGAGTCCATGTCTATGCAGCGGCAAGGGTTGCTGTCGATATCCATGGCTCATATTACCACTAGAGAACATGGGATGTTCCTGGTTGGGGTAGCCTCTGGGGACCACATGGATGTCCAGGGGCTGTGCAGAACTGGCCCAGCTCCTCACCGGCTGTGGTGTTCTGGAGCTGGCCCCCTCTCTCACCAGTGGCAGCACTTGGGAGAGTGGGCCCTGTACACAGTGGAGCTGGCCCTGGTGGTAAGGGTATGGGTGAACTGAAGGTGTGAGTGTGGGAGAACTGATCCTGCCACTCCTCTGCCATGGAGTGGCACAGGTGCAGAGGTAATGCCCCCACCACGGTCACCTGTGGCAGCTCGGAAAGCCGCCCACGGAGTCATGAGCTCAGGAGAGCTATCTCTGCCTCTCACCAGATGCAGCACTTGGGAGAACAGCCCTGCACCTTGCCTGGACAGCCCAGCAGAGCTGGCCTTGGTGGTAGGGTGTGGGTGAGCCAGCCCTGAGGCTGTGAAAGCAGGAGAGCTGGTAGCCCAGCCCCTTGCCTCCTGCAGCACTCTGGAGAACAGCCCCTTGCCTAGGTCCCAAGGGTTTGAGAATGGGAGAGCTTGCAGGCAGCTCTAGCTAGTCCGAGTCTCCTCTCCCAGCAACTGTCAGAGGACACACCTTGTGGTCTTTTGAGTATCAATAGTTTCCGAAGACTTGAGCTTTGTCTACTTCCTGGATTTTGCTTTACTCCCTGAATCTTAGTGAGCCTCTTTCCAGGAAAGAATGCTTCCATTTTGAGGAAATAGATACAGGACATCTGGCACTAGAGCAAACTGAAACCTGGTGGACCAACACAAGGCTGAGTCTGAGCCAGAGACTGAGGTCATTGAGGTCACTGAGGTCACGCGGGCAATGAGGCAGATGTGCAGTCATTCCAAGCTCAGGGATAGACCCGAAAGTTCACATGATGCCCCTCAGTGTCCCCCAGTGCCTCCACAGTCCCCAGAGTGCCCTATAGCACCATGCTAACAGGAAACAAGTCTGGAGTCCCTGCCATCCACTAAGTACTCACATCGAATTAAAGTCACAAGTCCAGCTGTGCACATAGTTTAACACGTCACTTACATGCCCACACTGGTTGGTAAATGGCCTCTTCTACATGTCATACAAATGATTTCTCTAGCCACCTTGGAACCACCAGAGGCCAGAGCTAAGGCTCTATTTGGTTGTGATCAGCTTCCCTATACTTCTGCTGCTTGGCTTTCCCAAGTATTTAGAATATCAGTCTTTACCCAGCTTGTACCCAGGAGAATCCCAGGTAGGAACCTGCGGGGATGACTGCTGTTCATGGAACTGTTGGCCTATAAGCCAGGCTGCTGCAGCTCCTATTCCCACATCAGGCAGAGTTAGCGTGATCCTGGTTCCTGGATTATATAGGACTGCCTGCCCCAAGCATCACAATTGTCTCCTATACACAGCAGTTTATTGTACAAACTACAATCTCTGAGAGACTTGGGAGGATGTCTACGAGGATTTTCCTATTGAAGGAACAAATACCCACTCTAGTTAGCTCAGCAAAGAAGACTGTGTGGATCCATGTGGAAGAGGAACGAGGTCCTCAAGAACACCCGGGAGCAGGGATCATTCTAAGGTTGGTGTCCACATTGGCTCTGGATTTAAGTCAAATCTAGGTTCCAAGGAGCATTAACACCCCATCTAGTTCAGGGTTGCAAGCACCAATTCTTTCACTGACATACACCGGTGCCCAGGTGAGCCTGGCATGTCACTTAAGTGTGAGACTGAACAGCTGAAGCATGACAGGTTTGGGGGATTCTTCAGAGTGACGGGATCCTTCATATCCCGGTTGTTGGTGATCCAAGGACCTAAGATGCTAAAGATAGCCCTGTTGTGTAAATACTGCTTGTTTCAGATAGACTGAGAGGTCAAATTACCTGTTGCGTGCAAAGGCTGGTATGTACAAAACCCAGGCTCCAAAGCCCACCTTTAGCTCCTCCACCATCTTGTTGTTCAGGTCAGATGCCTGAATATGTCAGACGTGACATTCGGAAGTGCTCTGATTTCCAAGAAGGGTGTGCTCATCAGTTTTTATCAAATTGACATAAGCTAGCAGCACTTGGGAAGAAGGAACCTCAACCTAGAAAATGCCTCCATCAGACTGGCCTTGTAATCAAGCCTCTTGGGGGCATTTTTTTAAAAAAAAATTATTACTGATTGATGTGAGAAGGTTAGCTCACTGTGGGTGGTGCCATTCCTGGCTAGGTAGTCTTGAATAATAGAGAAAGAAAAATGACCATGGCACTGGATAACTAATTAGGGATCTCTTCTCTGGAAAAACTATTTCTCTTGCTCTCAGCAATCTTTAGTTGCTTGTAGTTGTCTAGGAGTGGTCAGTTTTGAAATCATATACATGCAACTAACACACACATATGAATATTATATACATATACATATATACATACACACATATGTATATATACATATATGTGTGTGTATGTATGTATATATACATATACATATACATATACATATACATATATCCTGAATTTGAGAGACATCAAGGAGGTGGGGTACATAGAAAGGTTGGAGGGAAGGAAGTGAGAAGAGAAAATTATGTAATTACATTTTAATTTAAAAAGAAAGTAGAATGAGCCACTGGGAGAAAGCCAGTAATCGTCGTTCCTCTGTGGCCTCTGCTTCAGTACCTGCCTTCTCTACTGGGACACATAAGCCAAACAAACCCTTTCCCTCCCCAGGTTGATTTTGGTCAGTGTTCATCACAGCAATAGAAAACAAACCAGGAAAATGGGCTTGACTATGGGTTTCAGCTTCCTTCCGAAGCAAACATTTGAATCTGCATTTAAAAAAATCGATTGATCCCTTTGAAAATGACCAACTGAGACATTTGGCCTATGTGGCAGGATGCGGGACTTCAAGCTGAGCTTTGGAGCCTGGCTGACACATATCACTCTTTGAACCTGCCAGGCAGATTGACTTCACTAACCCCCAGTTAGTCTGGGGAAGGAGAAAGCAGTATTTGTTTATTTTCCCCTGACCCTGCTTCATACATTGGTGCATTTCTCCTGGTCTCCACACAAAATGGGGCTCCTAGTGTTTAGGAGTGTTTTCTCAGACTACCACATAAGCGACTGAAACTGCCCTTTCCCCTCTTTTACAAAAGCTTCTTCTGTGTCAGAAGTGGGAGCAAAAGATAAGCAAACAGGTCGCACGCCTAGCTTTTCAAACTACTTTTCAGTGAGGAAAGGGGAAAGAGAATTCCAGAGCTGGCTCTGAGTTACGCTGAGCTGTTTCCATGGGTTCCATCACACGGAATCCTCCGTGCTTCCCAGAGAAGGCTACTTATTTATTTTTGTAACCAGCTCACTGAAGCCCTTGTAGGAGAAGTCACATCCTGACGTCTAGTGCTCACCACACAAATCACGGCCTTGTCAAGGATGAGTGTGAGGCTTACAGCTGGAAAGGCACTCATGAAAGATTAGATCCTCTTCTCAGGGTTCTTGGTGCAGTTCCGACAGGCCAGCTAAGAGAACTAACTCCCCCATAACTCCCTAGGGGCGTCGGGAGAGATGATGATATATCTGGTTTCATACAAAATTCCTTGGGTGTAAGATCCACACTCTAGAGATGAGGACATCGAGGCTGAAAAGGAGTCTTGTCGATGTGCTATGATTTCCTGCCATCTCAGGACAGTACCATCTGGTAAAACTTTCTCCTCAAAGATGGTTTTGAGCTGAGAGCAGAAAAATTGTGCCCTGGTCTCCAGGGTTGAGCTGCAGGTCCCTATGAAAGAGACAGCGTGTCTTTCTTCTGACTCCTGCTATCTTTGGCATGGTTTTGAACGCCAATCCGTAACCCATCGCCTTCTCCCCCGAGGGTCTGAATATTGGGCACTAGAAAAGGAGCCATAAAGAGGGCTCAAAAGAGCAGGAGGGGCTATGTCAGAGGAGGAGCCAGAGGGAGAACTAGACGGTGGGTGAAGAAACATCTTTCAGGGCTTCCCCAACACCAGCCACACTTTTGACAGATTTTCCTTATTTGTCTGTAAAGGGGATTTCAACTCATTCGAAGACAAATTCACCCGGTTGCTAAGGCGATGGTGTCGTAGTCCTCACTGCCATGGAAACCCTTCCAGTGGCATAATATAAATATTTTCTTTTAAGAATAAAATGTGATGTTGAGTGGGTGATAAGTTATTTTCTAAGGCTCATGGGCTGTGGACAGAGCCTACAAATGGATGGAGAAAGGATGAGACCAAATTAGCTCACATTCTATAGAGTTCACAGAACAGGCTGTTTTTATTTATTTGTTTTAGCTATAAAGCCAAAAAATGTGAGGAGGCAAAAATACCAACCAAAATAGTCCATAGTTGTGCAGTGCGGAGAAAGAATGTCCCGTTTTCTCATTTCTCTCAGAGAGTGGCTGTGAGACTGGGTCCTTTGGACCAGTGCAAAGGCATTGTAGCTTCCTGGCCTTCTTCTTCCTCTTCTTCTCTTTCTACCTCCGTCTCTTTATCCTTCAAGACCTTCTCAAAGAGCTGGGCAGGGGTGGCACATGCCTTTAATCCCAGCACTTGGGAGGCAGAGGCAGGTGGATTTCTGAGTTTGAGGCCAGCCTGGTCTACAGAGTGAGTTCCAGGACAGCCAGGGCGACACAGAGAAACCCTGTCTCAAAAAAAAAAAAAAACAAAAAACGAATAAGAAAAAAAAAAAAGACCTTCTCAGAGGGAGGATGAAGTTTTCAGAGAGTCTGACAATGCTAGAAAGTTCCAGGAGTAGTAGGGAAAGTAATGTCTAGGATGAGGCATTTTCTTGCCTTCTTTGTGGTTTTGGAAGTGGGAAGCCACAGAGGGTTCTCACGGTCGCTACAAGAGCACATTACCAGGGTGGCCCAGAGACACCATTACATCCTCATTTAACCTCCATCTCTGAATCGGAGAGAAAGGATCTCAGTGATACCCTCTGAAGTATCTCCTGACACGGAGACTCCAAGACTTCCTGGTCTCTGCTCACAAGTAGAATGGTGGTCAGGAGAGCAGAAGAGAGGTAGGAAGGTCCCCTGTGTATAATGGCTCACTTTAAATGCTGGCATGTCGTAACTTAAAATTGCCCGGGAAGAACGGTTCCCAGAAGATCAGGTTGACCTGTGGACATGTCTGTGGGGCATGGTCTTGACTCTTATTTGGCCTAGCCAGTTGTGGGTGGTGTCATCCCAGCAAGGGGACCCTGAAGTAAGAGGAAAGAGCAAGCAAGCAAGGATCCAAGCATTTCTCTCTCTGCTCTTGACTATAGATGCAGTGCTTTAAGTATTTGTTCTGACTCCTTCACAACATGGAATTTTAAGTCAAATATGTCCTTACACCCCCAAGTCACTCTGTCTCTGGTGCTTGTCACAGCAACAGAGAAGAAATTAGGACTGAATAGCAACAGCAAAGCTACAGTTAAATAGGAGGAATGAGAACTAGTGTTCTGTTAGGAGTAACAAGAATTTACTGTGGGGGGGTGGGGCAGACAAGATGGCTCAGTGGGTAAAAACATTTGCTGCTAAGCCTGAGGACCAGAGTTCAATTCCTGGAACCTACTTGGTGGAAGCAGAGAGCTGACTCATGCAGGTTGTTCTGACCACCACACTCACATGGCCAAGCCACCACTCCCACTTCATGCTCAGAGACACAATAAAGGTAAAATTTTAAAGAATTAGTGTACATTCTAAATCAGCTGGAAGAGAGGATTTGAATGTTATCATTATAAGGAAATGATAAATATTTGAAGAGCTAGATCTGCCTTCTCCTAAATCACCACACATGGTTACATAAATTAAAATATCAGTCTTAGCCCATGAGTATGTACAGTTATTATGAGCCAAGAGTTGGTTCCAAGTCTAATTTTGTCATCAGAGAGCCCAGTGTGGGGCAGTATGCACCCTGGAGGACAGGGTCACCGCTCTGCTGGCCTCTAGAACGTTTATGTCAAGACTTCCGCCTACTTTTCTGCTGTGGGAATTTTGCTGGCCTGGAGCATCTGAAGAAATAGTTTCACAGAAGGCACGGGCAGGCTCTGTGATGACAGGAGCTGGAGGCAGCAAGCATCGAGCATCTTGCTCGTGAAAGGTTTTCACAGACTCCCAGGGGGGAGTAATGGCAGAGTTCTAATCTGGTGCCATTTGTGACTGCGCTGGCCCTACCAAGATGTGAATAGGCCTGAGAGATGAAGAAGGTCCCTGTTTGTTCTTGTTCCTATACATGTTTCGTGAGCTGGCCTGAGAGATCTCTCGATCACGTGAGGCTGTGAGGAGCTTCGTCTGTAGTGGGAGAACAGCATCAGTGGCTGGCAGACAAATTTGGGGAATGAGTTCAGGCCCTGGAAATACTGCTCTTAAAGATTTATTTATTTTATTTATATGAGTACATTGTAGCTGTCTTCAGACATACCAGAAGAGGACATGGGATCCTACTGTAGATGGTTCTGCTGGGAATTAAACTCAGGACCTTTGGAAGAGCAGTCAGTGCTCTTAACCACTGAGCCATCTCTCCAGCCCAATACCAGAGCTGTATCACCAAGCTATAGATGTCCAGCCCT
This sequence comes from Uromys caudimaculatus, assembly GCA_028551405.1. Lineage (NCBI taxonomy): Eukaryota > Metazoa > Chordata > Mammalia > Rodentia > Muridae > Uromys > Uromys caudimaculatus. The sequence goes on from CM052713.1 coordinate 15,113,729, forward strand.
GGCCCCTTTACTTTTTATTTTGAGACAGAGTCTCACAAAGTGGCCAGGCTGGACTAAACCCACTCTGCTGCCCACATAGGCCTTTAGCTTGTGGTCCTCCTGTCTCAGCCTCCTGGGTAGCTTGGATGACAGGCCCCGAGTCTCTAGACTTAACTTGGAGGGTTTTTTTTTCTTTAATGCAGTGCTTGCAATCTTACCTCCCTGCTTCCACTTTCCTGGTTCTATGTAATCTCCAATAATCAATCCCCGATAACCATATTTCTACTGCTTTGTCTAGAAACAAGGGAAGCAGAAAGACAATAATTAAAAGAGCATATTCTAGAAATGTCTTCAGCCCTTTGCCACAGACATGACTCCTTTGATTAATGTAACCCCTGATGATGTTACTTTTCTTTTGCTTACTTGTCATCCCCTCTCCCCAAATTTTAAAAGAAGATTTTATTTTTGATTTTTAAAATTTTATGTGCATGAGCATTTTGCCTGATGGCACATGTGTGAGCATCAGATCCCCTGGAGCTGGAGTTCCACACGATCGTGAGCCCCACAGAAGAGCCTCAGATCCCCTGAAGCTGGAGTTCCACACGATTGTGAGCCACCATGTAGGTTCTAGGAATTGAACCCAGGTCCTCTGCAATAGTAGCCAGTGTAACCACTGAACCATTTCCAGTCCATTTCCCAGATTTTAACTCTGTGTTTGATCAATTAATTGCCATGAATATCATTGCATATTTATCAATGAATAAATTCCCCTGGGTCTTGTGTCCATCAGACAGATTTCAAGGAGAGGGGCTTGTGAGCGAGACAATATATAGGTTTTCATTTAAAAAATGAGGCAAGTTGACAGGCAAAGATCACTATAAATTTCTTCACATTAGATGAGCCATAGTGTCAAATCTAAATGTTGTAGCTGACACAAGAGAAATCCTGGCGAACTCTGGGCAAGCAGTGAACTGACAAAATCTGATGAATTCTATGCTCACTAGAATTGCAATATTACTTTTTTGACTGAGGAGCTGATGTTATCTTTTGTTTTGTTGGTGGATTCCAGCAAGTCAGACCCAAATCTTTAATAGTAGTTGTTGTAGCTTCCTTTCTGCGACTGTGATAAAATACCTTGACAAAAGTAATTTAGATGAGGAGTGGGTTATCTGGTTTACATTTCCAGGCTCCATCACTGAAGGAATTTAAGAAGCAGGAACTCAAAGCAGAAACCATGGGGTAACACTTCTTGTTGGCTCACTCTGAGGCCCATGCTTATCTGGCTTTCTTATACGCTCCAGGATTATCTGCCTAGGGAATGGTGCTGCCCACAGTGGGCTGGGTCATTCTATATCAATTAACCATTAATATAATCATTCATGGATACGCTCATAGGGCACTCTGCTCTGTAAAATTCTTTGGGACTCCCTTCTCAGTGCATCAAATTGACAATTAAAGCTAACAAAGATACTGGTTTCATTAATTATTAATTTTTAAAAATCAAAATGGCCCATATGCGAGCTTGAAAGCCAAATTATCCTAAACTGACCATGTTGAGAACACCTGTCTTCTACTCAGACCTTTAACTTCTTGTTCTTCATTATTGTTCCTTAGAGGTAATGACCCTCACTCTTTACCCAGCTCTTATAGACTTTGCCTTGAATTCCCCTTTAACTCCCAGCCTGCTGTTATCAGTTATTATTTACTTCCTCTGTAGTAGATGAGGTTTTATCACTCCTATATCAACGTTCCCTTTTTTCCCTCCTGAAGTTCCTAGAGTTATATCACAACTTGTAGCTAAATCAACACTCTGTATTTAATCTTCACTCTTCAATCAAGCTTATTTTTCCTTTCTTGTAAAAACATTGGGGTTTCCAAGAAAAAATATATATTGCAATATATATATATATATAAATAACATTTTCTGCTATTTTATTCCCCCAAAGGCTCCACTTTTCATAGCTCCAGGAATTTATTGGATGGATGGTGAGGGAATTTTTAAAAGTCAAACATATGGACACAGGAAATCTGGATCATCTAGGCTCTCTGGTTGAAAAGCTGAGGCACCCTGGCAGCTCAGCATGATTATTAAATATAGTTATACAGGGAGACTGGACTATTACATACAGTTGAACAAGGAGGCAGGGCTATTGCAAACAGCCAAACAGGAGGCAGGCACGGCTCATCTCAGTAGGTGCAGTCTCTGGAGGGAGCAGTCTTCAAGCTGTAAACATCTGGGTATAAAGCTACATGGACATTTCTGCACACACTGTCAACATTCACATTGGGACCTGAGGAAGGCTTTGCCATCTTTGTGATGGCCAAAGGGAAGGCTTTGTCAGTCTCATGGGGCTGAGGCACTGGATCCTTGATGTGGCCATGCCCAGGGCAACAACATATACAGGCTCAGGAAGTCACTCACCTAAGGTTTCCTCTCTCCCCACTCTCCATCATCCATCATCCGTAACTTATTCTAATCAATTAGATTTTTCATGTGCTTAACCATATTTTTATTTTCTGGTGTTTTTTATTTTGCTATCCATTCGTCCCAAATACCATGTTCTTGGCTTATGAAGCAATATAACTTCTTATGCTTGCTATACTGTTTCTTTTCGCTAATCCGTTTTTTCCTGGATATTTTCTCTCTCTTATGTTGGAAGCTCCTCCTTTAGCATATTGTTGCTAGTTATTTAAGAGAGAGGCAGTGAGAGGCTACTGGGAAGCATTTCAGTATATGTACAGAACTATCAACTGATGGGCTGTTCCTTAGGATTCCCAGACTGCAAGCCAGTGTCTCCGAGGAACAGATCCACCCATCAGTTTCTCAGTCATTACTATTTCATCTTTTGCGAAATCTCTGTTTAGTTCTACATCCATTTCTTTTTAAGTTGGGTTGTTTGTTTTCTTGGTGTTTAGTTTTTTAAGTTCTTTGTATATTCTAGATATTGACTGAGGTGGAAACTTAAGGGTTCTTTGGAAAGTCAGTTGTGTTAGATGGTATTTTGCTGGAGCATGTGAAGGAGTGTTTTCCTGAAGTGGACAAAGGTGAAAGGCTACGGCAGACTCGTGAAGGAACATTTCATTGAAGCGGACATAGGTGAAAGGATGTTTTGTTAAAACAAACATGTAGAATGACATGTGATAAAGGATTCTTCATTAACAACACTCATGTATTGGTCTGCCTTACATTGATTGCATAGTTGAGCTCCATAGAGTGAAAGACATCAAGACACTTCTGGTGGTCTATTGTGGCTTCTTGTCACTTCAAAGGACTCAGGCTGATTGACAGAGTGATGTCAGCTGAGACAGACTCAGGTGCTGAGGCAAAACCAAGATGTAGGATTCTCAGCATCTTCTCCAGCACTATGCCTGCCTGGGTGCCATCATGTTTTCTGCATTGATAATGGACTAAACCTCTGAAACTGTAAATCAGGCCCAATTAAATATTTCCTTTTATAAAATTTGCAATGGTCATGGTGTCTCTTTATAGCCATAGAAAGCCTAAGTAAGACACTGCTATCTTAGTGTTCTATTGCTGTAAAGAGATACTGTGACCATGGCACCTCTTATAAAAGAATTTAATTGAGACTGGCTTACAGTTTTAGAGGTTCAGTCCATTGTTGTCATGATGGGGAGCATGTTGGCATACAGACAGACACAGTACAGACAGACACAGAGCTGAGTTCTATATCTGGATCCAAGGGCAGCAGGAAGAGGAGAGGGAGAGAGAGAGAGAGAGAGAGAGAGAGAGAGAGAGAGAGAGAGAGAATCTCAGACCACTTCCAGTGACACACTTCCTCCAACTAGGCCACACCTCCTAATCCTCTGAAACAGTGCCACTCCCTGGTGACCAAGCACTGAAATATATGAGTCTATGGGGGGGGGGCAATTTTTATTCAGACCATCACATTCTACTCTCTGAGCCCCATAGGTTTGTAGCCATATCATGATGCAAAAAGCATTGAACTTCAAAAGTTCTCATAGTCTACCACAGTCTTAACCCTGTTTAAAAGTCCAAAGTTCAAAGTCTTTTCTGAAACTTACAGTAATCTCTTAACTGCAACCCCCTGAAAAATCAAAATCAAAAGCATATCACATACTAACAACATAAAATGGCACAGAATATCCATTACCATTCCAAAATGGAGGAAAGAGAGCACAGCGAGGAAGAATACTGGAACAATGCAAGACCAGAAACCAGCAGGGCGAACTCCAAACTTTGCATCTCCATGTCCGATATCAAAGCGCTCCTCAAATCTCCAATTCCTTTCAGCGTTGTTGATTGTACCACACTTCTCTCTTTTGGGCAGGTTCAACAACCTATTAGCAGCTTTCCTTGACAGGTAACCCACGACTCTGGCATTTCCAAAATCTTGGGTTTCCAACCTAATCCAGGTTTCACTTTTACAGTCTAACACAATGACCTCGCTGGGTCTCCACGAAGAGACACACCTGACATATGCCTGGACTAAGTGGCTTTCCTTAGCTGTAATGGGTAATTCCAAAACCCCATTTTTATATCCTAGACTCTAAACCCAGAACCATACGGCTGAAGCTGCCAGGTTCTGCTGCTTGATGGGGCTGGAACACAGTCCCATTGGTCAATTATATCTGCATCAGCTTTCTGTTTTAGATGCTTTCCTTTACTGCTTAAGGTTTTCTTTAATTCCTTTCCACCCAAGGAGGCTTACCTGAGCAGGGTCTTGCCCTGAGGTCACCACTCCCTTTATTCTATTTAGCGTCCAGCGTTTGTTTAAATGTTTTATCTCCTTGAGCCCTGGACTTAGCACCATTGCACTTCCTGGTGCTCCTTTTCTTCTCAACTGTACATTTTTTTATTTTCCCTTGCCTAGTTTGCTCCTTTTCATTATAGTTCTGCATACCAGTGACCAGTAACTACACAACAGAGTCTATACTAGACTGTTCTGAAATCTCCTCTGCCATTAATCTAAAACTCTTCAATTTAGTTTCAAGCAGAATTCTTGGACAAGGGAAGAAAGAAGCCACATTCTTCACAAAATATCACAAGAATGGTCTCTAGGCCACTTACTAATATTCTTATCCTCTGAAACCTCTTGACCTGCACGATCATAACTTGCATTGTTCTCAGCACCACTGTCTTCCACAAACCTATGCTATGGCCCATTAAGCCCTACTTAAAGCATTCAACTGCTTTCTTAATCCTAAATCCCAAAGTCTCATTCCGCCCAAACAGCATGATCCAGCCTGTCACAGTAATACCCTGACCCCTAGGACCAACTTCTGTGCTACTCATTGCTGTGAAGAGTCTCCATGACCACACAAGTCTTATAAAAGAATGCATTTGATTTGGGCTTCCTTACAGTTTCAGAGTCCATTATCATCAGGGTGGGAAACATGGCAACATGCAGGCAGACATGATACTGAAGAAGTACAGGAACAATTCTGGGTCACCTCCCCCTCCCTTGATGTTGCAGTGGAAATGAGAGAGGAAGCCTGCGGTGTTTGCATTCATCCCTATTCAACCCTAGCCAACTGGCCTGTATCCCACTCACAGATGTGGCCCCATCTCCACCCGTTTCAGTACCAGGTAGAAATTTCCAAGTTACATAGAGTCAGCCTCTGTTTCTTAAACCTTCGCAGTCACATCTGGTACTGTTTATCTTTGCCAAGTGCAACGTTCAAGTCCATGCCTTGCTCACAGGACCAGTTCTTCCACTGTATCCTGTTATAGGGAAGGCAGATATGTATTAAACCTAAGGAAGACTGATTTAAAGAAGAACTGCCATCTTCAGATGCAGCCTTGATCAGAAGAAAGGCTTAACATTTGGGGGCTATTATTTATTTTTTTTTGTGGGTTCTATGAGAAATCTCGGGGTTACTTCATGGTCAAGACTTTCTTCTGGATGTGATTTGGGGAAAGCAATTTTTCAAAAGCATCCATTTGAACGCTTGGATGCGCAGGATTCTAGGTCACTGTGAAGCAATATTTAGCAGACAGTTTAGTGAGAATGACAGTGAGAACACTCTGAGGAAATACGGGGTGATGGGGCCGGGAAGGCTGCTCGGTCACTGACGTTCATTTTCAGTTCCTATATTTACAATGTCTTGATGTGAGTGTGTGTGTGTGTGTGTGTGTGCGCACGCGCGTGCATGTGCGTGTGTTATGCATGTGCAGGTACAAAGGCCAGGTAAGAACATTAGATTCGTTGGAGCTGGACTTACAGGCCTTTGTAAGCCACCCAGTGTGGACGCTGGGAAGTGGCCTGGTCTTTTGTATAAGCAGTACTCACTCTTTACCACTGAGAGTTCTCTCCAGCCCCAAGCTCATTTTAAGCTACCCTTTACATGAATCTATCTATCCAGGCTTAGCCATATTTGGCCATGGGAGACAAGGTTCCTTTTCCAAAATTGTTTTGTAGGTTTTTATGTCAGGTTTTTATCTCTATCTTCCTCCTCCTCTTCCTCTTCCTCCTCTTCCTCCTCCTCCTCCTCTTCCTCCTCCTCCTCTTCCTCCTCTTCCTCTTCCTCCTTCTGTTCCTCCTCCTCTTCCTCTTCCTCCTCTTCCTCCTCCTCCTCCTCTTCCTCCTTCTCTTCCTCTTCCTCCTCCTTCTCTTTCTCCTCTTCCTGGAGCATCTGTCATTTCATTTTAAGATAGAATCACTCAGTCTCTTCTCCACTTTTTTGTTCCTTCAGTTCTTTTAGGAACAATTCTGGGTCAGAAATTTTGACTGTGGGTGAGTAACCCCGTCCCTCCACTTGAGGTGGACTCTTCTACTGGAGGTGGACTCTTCAAGTTCCCTCTCTCCAATGTTGGGCATTTCATCTAAGGTTACCCCCACTGAATCCTGAGTTTCTTACCTCCCAGGTCTATGATACATTCTAGAGGGTCCCCCCACCTCTCACCCCCCCACACCAAGGCTTCATATTTTCATTTGTTCTGCTGGCCCTCTGGGCTTCTCTCCACCCCACCCCCCATCCCGTTTCCCCTTTCCCCTCCCCCTCCCCTCTCCCATCCAAATCCCTCCCTCCCTCTGCCTCCCTTGATTATTTTCTTCCCCCTTCTAAGCAGGTGGGATTGAAGCATCCCCACTTGGGCCTTTCTGTTTGTTAAACTTCTTACAGTTTGTGGATTGTATCCTAGGTATTCTGTACTTTTTTTTTTTTTGGCTAATATCCACTTATTAGTGAATACATACCATGCATGTCCTTTTGGGTCTGGGTTACCACACTCAGGATGCTATTTTCTAGTTCCATCCATTTGCCTGAAAAATTCATGCTATCCTCATTCTTAATAGCTGAATAGTATTCCATTGTGTAAATGAACCACATTTTCTGTATCCATTCTTTGGTTGAGGGACATCCGGGTTGTTTCCAGCTTCTGGCTATCACAAATAAGGCTGCTATGACCATAGTGGAACACCTGCCCCTGTGGTATGGTGGGGCATCTTCTGGGTATGTGCCCAGGAGTGGTATAGCTGGGTCCTCAGGTAGTATTATATCCATTTTTCTGAGGGTCCGACAAACTGATTTCCAGAGTGGTTGTACCAGTTTGCAATCCCACCAGCGATGGAGGAGTGTTCCTCTTTCTCCACATCCTCGCCAGCATGTGCTGTCACTTGAGGGTGTTTGTTTGTTTGTTTGTTTGTTTGTTTGTTTTTTGGTTTTTCGAGACAGGGTTTCTCTGTGTAGCCCTGGCTGTCCTGGAACTCACTCTGTACACCAGGCTGGCCTCAAACTTGGAAATCCACCTGCCTCTGCCTCCCAAGTGCTGTCACTTGAGTTTTTGATCTTAGCCATTCTGATTGGTGTGAGGTGGAATCTCAGGGTGGTTTTGATTTGCATTTCCCTGATGACTAAGGATGTTGAACATACTTGATCCATCTCTTGGAGGGCGAGCAGCAAGGCCTGACACTATTACTGATGTTATGATGTGCTTGCTAGCATGGCTGTCCTCTGAGAGGCCCTACCAGCAGCTGACTGAGAGAGATGCAGATACTTACACCCAACCATTGGATGGTTGAATTAGGGGAAGGACTGAAGGAGCCGAAGGGGAAGGCAACCCCATAGGAAGACCAGCAGTCTCAACTAACCCTGACCCCTGGGAGCTCCCAGAGACTGAGCCACCAACCAGGTAGCATACAGGAGCTGGTCTGAGGCCCCTGGCACATGTACAGCAGAGGACTGACTGGCCTGACCTCAGTGGAAGAAGATGTGCTTAATTCTTGAGAGACTTGAGGCCCTGGGGAAGTTGGGAGATCTGTGGGGTGGGGAGCACCTTCTCAAGGGCAAGGGGGAGGAGGAATGGGATGAAGAACTGTGGGAGAGGGGACTGGGAAGGGGACAACAGCTGGAATGTAAATAAATATTTTTTTTAAAAAAAAAATACAGAATCACTCTCTCCCACCCCTAACAGAGACACAGCTTCAGAGTCTCCTTTCCCTTGTGCTATCTAGTGTTTTATTTACATACATGGAACAGTTTTCACCACGGTGTCATCTTTTTTAAAAAAGAAACTAGTAATTAGGCCATATAAATTGTTACATACCAGCACTCTATGAAACAAGGCAATTTTATGAGTATATTATCTCGCAGTTTTCATGGGTCCTTGCTTCCTCACATTGTAATTTTTCAATTTAGCAAAAATTATGCTTCCTAATAGGTCCAAATGTATATAGCTGCTCCAAACCACGTAAAAATACGTAAAAAGTAAAAACACTGAAAACTATGCTCTGTAACGAATTTTCAGTATTTTTCCTTCTTAGAAATAGTCTTGGTGGTTAATGAGTATCTACTGCTTGCTATAATGTTAGGGTCACAAACTATTAGAAGATTTTTAAAAAGTATTTTAGACAGATATGGTAAAGACACAATTATTTTTGAAAACCCTGTTCAAAACCCTTTGATTTAGTTTCCATTGTCGCACAAGAGCTGACTCAGAAGGCAAGTTGCTTCAATACCCCTACAGGACTAGTGCTATTTGTCAAAATTTCCCCAAGTCACAAACTTGAAAGAACACTTGGGGAAATCCTAATGCTAATGGATCTTGTAAGTGCCTCCTCACCAGAAGCATTTCTCTCCAAGCCAATCATAACAGAGCTCCTTCGTGGGATTTTACAAGTTAATTTAGTAGTTCCATCTGGGGTAAGAGACTGCCCCATATGTTAGCATGTGCAGATCAGAGAGGAGGCGGCAGGTGGAGAGCCTATAGCTTCCACTTAATGCTCAGTGAGCACAGTCATGCGAAGGCTGCCGCTTCAGATAAGTACCGTAGTTGGGTCTCTTCTTACTTCCCTTTTATAGTTTTGTATCTAAATTGAATTTTTAGTGGATGAACCAAGAAAGAATCTGCTTAATGAGGACTATGCTTTTTATCACCACCACCACCAAAACAGAAGCAGCTCCGGTGTCCAGCAACAGATAAATGGATAATGAAAAACGTGGTACAGATACAGTAGAGTCTTAGCTGCAAAGAAGAGTGAAGTCATGAAATGCAGGAAGCCAGTCAAGTCCCGAGTGGATGCAATGTTCAGGCCAGACATTTCTCTTCAATTCCGGTGTGTTCTCAGGTCCACAGGATGGGATGATGCAGACATTGATTTGACAAGTGCCCAGATCAATCCGCTCATTCTAGAAGAGGGTCAGCAAAAGGCTAGTGTAGCCAGCTTCCCCCAGAAATTGTACCTGGTAGCCCGGGACCATGCAATTAACTGGAGTCCTCCCTGCAGCCCCCACTAGAAGATCCTCCTCCCTCCTGACCCCAGCATGAATAGGCAAGTGATGTAGAATCTTCTCTCCCTTCATCTCTTCTCCTCAAATCTCTGGTGGGGATAGAATTATGGGAGGTTTTGGCTAACAGCCTCACAGCCTTAATTTTATTTATTGACACGTTTGACTCTGGGGACACCAACTGTACACTTACTCAAAGTGGTAAGGACATGTAAGAGTGCTGGGCTTTTCTAGCTTCTTATTCAAAAGGCTGAGGGTACCAATCCTCAGGACTTCCAAAACAAACAACAACTTTTGGAGTCCCATGCAAGAGGCAGAGGAAACACAGTGAACTGAAACTGGATTTCTAGAGCAGTTTCCTCCGCTGGCTTTGTCCTGAGGCAACCAGTCCAGGAGTGAACATCTCCTCTTAGCGGCGGGGCTGGGGTGGGGGGTTAGGGGAGTGGGGTGGGGGGGCAGGACGTGCTTGCTTCTATGCATACTGGATTTTCTGTTCTCTCCTTTGGGATGCCAGGCCTAGGACAGGAAAAGCAACTAGAGACAAGATTTTAAAAGCAAGTAAAATATAAGTAAAGGTAAAGATAGAGGTGGAAATAGAAATAAGCAGAGGTTCCTATTTCTGGCTAGGTGGAAGCCCCTGAATGGAATAATTGTGAGTACTCAGACTCACAGACTTGGCTGCAGAGGGGAGGAGACCAGGGGCTGGGACGGGTGTGTGTGTGTGTGTGTGTGTGTGTGTGTGTGTGTGTGTGTGAAGGCAGCTGCTAGCCTGGTGGGATGAGCCTCTGAAGAAGGAGGGCTGCCAAGCAGGTACAGTGTCTGGAGCTCCTGTAAGAAGTGGTAAGCTCCCTGGCAAAGGAAGGGGTAAGATGGTCCACTAGATAGTCTCGGCAGAGGGTGAAGCAGAGGACAAGCAGGTGCAGAGCTGGGGACCAAACAGCTTTCTAGAAGAGGAACAGGAGAGGCTTGCTCACACCCTGGGCACAACCCAAAAACAAAAGCAGAATCAGCCAGCAGAGCTGTGTGTGCCTGTAATTACAGTCCTAGGGAGGCTGGGACAAGAGGGTCAGGATTTTTGCGGTCAGTCTGGAATACTAGTAAAATCCTGTCTTGACAAAGTGAAAGAAAACCAGAGAAGAAAATGAGAGAAGATCAAAAGATTTGCCAGAGTTGAAGACAGCAGTGAAGGGGTGGGAACCTGACACCATGAAGGCTCAACTTCTGTGAAGGCTCAACTTCTGTGCCTCAACTCAGCTTCCTAGACCGAGGTCACTAGCCTAAGCCTGCAGTTAGGGCTCATCCTGCATGCTGTGGGGGTAGACAACCAGGTCACCACACTAGATCGGGTACCAGGGCTTTAGATTTGTAACGTACATATTTTGAAGGCTTTGGATGCAAAACCACTCCCGCCTTGAACAGTGGCTCTTGGTCCTCATAGTGCATCAGGTTCTTAGGCCATTCCTCTGTTCAGCCCCCGTGATCCATGGGGCTCATTATGCATCAGCAAACCATTGACTTAGAGTGACTAAAGGTGCACCAGGAAATAGAGCAGCCACAGTCCATGGATGGCCACTGAGATTAATTCAAGCTGACGTCGTGCTGCAAGCCCAACATACACATTAGATTTTGAAGACTCGGTTTTCTCACACGGATGGCAAGGTGCTAATGGGAACGCCATTTTGGATAGACACTGGGCTAAATAAATAATCCCACTGTGTGTTTTTACTTATCCTAGTAGTCAGTAGGCAATGTGCACTGACAAATCCCTCTCTTACTCTTCCCTCCTCCCCTTTCTTTCTTCCTCTCTCTAGTTCCCTTCCACTCTCCTTCCCTCACTTCCTGCCTTCTTCACTTCTATGGACAAGTCCTGGCCCTGAGCATGCTAGGCAAATGCTGGGCTCCAGTACCACCTCCTCAAGCCTCTGGATAAAGTTGCTTTTTTTTTTTTTTAAGACTGGTGCTCAGTGGAGCTTGTTTCACTCCCAACTCAAAAAGCACACAGAGGAAGTGCCTGTTGCTACAGCCAATGATGGTAGCGGCAAACACTGCAGTTTTCAATTGTCTTTTTGTTTTGCTTAAATGTTCCACACAAGGTCTTACTTTGGAGCCCAGGTTAGCTTCTAACGTGTGACCCTCCTGCCTCTGCCTCCCAATGGTTGGAGTAATTATGTGTTTCTTTGTGTTGACTTGCTCAGTGTCTCCTTTCCCTAGAATTCCATCTGCCTTGGTATATCTTGCTACTTCAGTGCTTATATTAGTGTATAGGACGTAGTCACAGCTCAAGAAATATTTATTAAACAAATAAATTGAGGAATGAGTGAACACTCAAGTGCTAAGTATATCTCTTTTTCCTTGCTGTAAGGCTTACATGTGGAGGGTGTGTGTGTGTGTGTGTGTGTGTGTGTGTGTGTGTGTGTGTGTGTGTGTGTTTCTGACATCTGTTGCCTGCCATTGGATCCACTTTCCCTACCTGGACTGCCTGGCTGGGCCTCAGTGGGAGAGGATGTGCCTAGTCCTGCTGGGACTAGATGTCCAAGGTGGGGTGGTACCCAAGGGGGTCCTTCCCCTTCTCTGAGGAGAAAGGGGGGGGGTATTAAGGGGAGGAATTTAGAAGGGCAAGACTGGGAGGAGAGGGGCTGTGATTGGGATGTAAAGTGAATAAAAATATAAATTATTGAAAAAAAGAGTCCTCTGCTGGCACTGAGTCTACAAAGTGGAGGGCACTTTGCATAGAAGGGAAGGGCGGCCGCTGAGGGGTGAGGTGCAAGGGCTCTGAGGCAGAGGCTCCTGGGCTCAAATCCTGACTTAGCCCATGCCGGGTGGACACTGTAATTCACTCCCTCTGTGAGGTGGGTGCTGCTCTTCACTGGGTTAGTGTGCTGGGAAGGGCTTCGCACAGTGCCCAGCACCTGGTGAGACCCTCCTAAAATGGGATCCCAGGATTAACCTCTGGTGTTGGAAGTGCTCGGGAGGTCACCTGAGCTGCATCTCTGAGGGCAACACGGTGGCCCACTGAGATTTTCAGTCTGTCATTCTGTCCTTTGGCAGTTTGTGCCTGAGGACTTTCTAGAGAATTGATGCTGTCCGATGACTCATTGTTACATATGATGTCTGTGTTGGCTCAGCACAGGAACGAGCACTGGCTATCCTGATTCCAGTTGTCATTTTCCTCACTGACTGCGAAGTCTCCATAGACAATGATTTTTTGGATGAGGTCTGATCTCAGAGCAGCACCCTAGGAGGTAGCAAGGTTTCTTTTGTGTCTCTATCCTGTTTGGCATGAAACAAAATTCTTCCTTCTGATCATGACAAGAGTCATTTGAACAAAGGGGATGCCAGGAGACACATGGGTTGGCCAGTCTGTTGCTGGGGTAGTAAATCACTATTGATAACTTGATTGGATATTAAATCGCCTATAAGATTAGTGAAGCAAATGTCTGGGCATGACTACAGGCATTTCCAGAGATCATGAGGGCTCTTCCAAAATGAATGGTTTAATCCACTGATGGAGTAACAATACAATGGAATTATTGGGAGATACAAAATATAGAGGCTGGAGCCTGATGGGAAGAATTAGGTCAGTAGGTCACTGGGGGTATGTCCTTGGGGGCTGTATCTTACCCTGACCACTTTCTCTATGTTTCTCCTTCCTAGATGCCATGATGTTAGCCCTCTACTTCCCTGCACCCCATGCCTTTCCTGCCACGGTGGACTGATAACTCTGAAACTGTGTGCTACGTCAATAATCCACATAGTTTCAAAATATCTCAGTTTGACCAAGCAGAATAGTACAAGCTGACCCATCGATCAGGCTCAGGGCTGGGGAGAGAACTCAGAGAGTTGTCAAGATAAAAAGAAGCTCTATCCCTTGTGGGCTTTTGTGGTTACTATACAAGGACATTTATTTAGATAGGACACATCCAGTCATACAGGATGTGTGTCTCCAAGATGAAGAGCAGCATTGTTGTGTTGAGAGGTGTCATAGAAGATCTTCATTCACAGACCTAACCCAGGGCCTTTGAATTCTAGGGGACCAGTTGTTTTACCACTGAGCTGCATTTCTAGTCCTTGTGTTTGTCAGACAGGGTCTTACAGTCGGCTCTTTAACTTGTGCAATCCTCCTGCCTCTGCCTCCCAAGTGGCGAGGCACTCATGTGCTACCATGTCCAGCCCACTTCTGGATTTAGAATACTCAGTAGCAACAATGATATGCATTTGCTAGGCTGAGTGTCAAAGTTATAGTCTACAGAATCAGTAATGCCCACCTTGTCTACAGTCAGCAGGGATGCCAAGGTGTGATAAACAAAATAACAAACTGGCCAAGACTCATGCAGAAACTAGAATGAAGAGACCACGCGCATGGCCTTAGGTTCTTAGGTCCACAGACTGATTAGGTCTATAATCAATGTAGTGCCAAAACTTTACTCTTGTAAAATTTTAGAGGTGCGACTGGTTGCTTCCTTGGCAGCCTGACCAGTAAAGCATTCCCAAGCCAGAAAACGTTGTGCAACATGGCAGAATGCTGACAAAGTTGTCAAAGAGTCATTCTCATGCTTGCAAGACTACCAACTCCCTGTTCACATAGGACCATGAAAGAACATCTCCTGCATGGTCAAGTTCCACCAGCAGCGTCTTTGCTTAATACCGTTTGGGGGAGTCTCACTGGGTGCTGTTGTCTAAGAACATGGTGTGTGACGCTCAGCCTCTGTGTGGGAGCCACGTTCGCCACTGAGACAAAACATGCAGCGGAACACTCGGCTATTAATATTTGTTTTTCACGGATAAAGGCATTAATGACTCATTTCTCTCTTGAGTCCAGACCCATCTGGGTTGCCCACAAGAAGCTCTGGGCAGTGACACAAAAGCACAGGGACACTGGCCAACCTGTTCCAACCCCAACCTGCAGACGGGAAGGCCACACAGAGCTTTCAGATGTATCCAACAGCTACAGCGAAAGACTCACAATGCTGGTCTGCGACTTTCTGCCGGGCTGGAGAAGCCTCCACAGAGGTCGTCTCTGGATCCCTTTGAATCTTTCTAACTGGGTTCCAATTTGTCACAAATGCAAATGAACATTTACCTCATAAGTTAGGCTTTAGTGTTGGTTACTTTTGCAGTGAAGAGAAAACCTACGTATTTACAAGGCTGACTGATTGGGTCCATTCTGTGTTGGTTACTGGGAGTTAGGCTATAGTATTGTAACAACTATCTATGCTCAGTGGCTGAAGCTCACCAAAGCTGCTTGCTTTCTTCTCCTGTGTTCATGTAGCATTTGTGGCAGCTCTGTCTTATTTCACCCTCCTCCACCTACAGCGTTTAAGCCACTGAGTACAAGGAAACACCTCCTGCTCGTGTCAAGAGCTTATAGGGAGTCTGGAGCCAGGTTTCTTGGGAAGCAGATGGTGAGGCACATATTTCTGTTCAGGAAGTCATTGGTGATTATAGTTGGGAGAGACACCTACTGGGCAGAGAGAGTGCAGGAGAGATCAGCAAGGTCTGCCACACAGAGAAGCGGGGACCTTCTTCTAGACTCTCTGGCACTGCCATGATCCATTGGCATTGCCCCAAATCGAGGCAAGAGAGCTCCCGTCCTTTGAACCAAACACCGTTCTTCAGCACAGTTGATTGTAGAAGGGCTCAGAAGTGAGCACTCAGCAGTCAGTACTCAGGGCTGTTAAGGAAATGGAGCTTTGGTCCTAAAAGGCATGATCTAGGTGACACAGAAGAGCATTTACTGCTGTCTATAGTTTTCATTGATCAAATATTCCAACTGGCACAGTAGGTTTAAGCCATCTGGGAACAGCTTCCCCAGGTTCTGGTTGGCTCTTTATCACTTACCAAAGGAAGGCTAGAGGGTGAGTCTATACCCAAGTGGGCAGCAGTTGCCCTCAACACTACTTACTGTCCTAATCTGCTTTCTATTGCTGTGATGAAACACCATGACCAATAGCAACTTGGGGAGGAATGCATTTATTTGGTTTACAAATCCTGATCACAGTTCATCATTGAGGAAAGTCAGGGCAGGCGCTGAAGGCAGGAACAGAAGCAGAAACCACAGAGGATCACTGCTTACTGGCTTTTCCCATGGTTTGCTCAGCCTGCTTTCTTCTATAACTCAGGACCTACTTGCCCAGGGGTGGAATTGTTCAGTGGTCTGAGCTCTCCCACATCACTGTTAATCAACATGATACCACATAGACTCGACCACAGGCCAATCTGATGGAGGCATTTTCTTTTCAAATGAGGATCTCTCTTCCCAGATATTTCTAGCTTGTCAAACTGACAAAAACAAAACAAACCGAAAACAAACCCTAACCAGACAGTGACCATTATCTGCTTATATCCATTATTGATTGGCTCATCAAGGTTTCTAACCTTGTAAAATAACCTAGGGCATTATGCCTGAACTTCTGGCCACGGTATTGTTCTTAGGCCATGGATACCACATCTGCCAACTCACTCCCAACGGCAGACAGGGAGCTCCAAGGAAGCCTGAATCAGCCTGAGTCCTGATGACCTGAGTTTGAATCAGAGCACAAACATAAACACACCTACATAAGCAAGGTATTGATATTTGAGCCACATCATTAATCACATTCCAATAAATGTAAGTTGTGGTGTCTCCAACTCAGCTTCCCCTTATCCAGATAACCCACTGGCCACGTGTTCTACAACACCACTTTGCATAAGGGGCTGTGTTGGAGAGGTTGCAGTGGAGAGAGATGATGGCCCGAGTCAGGTGCAATAAGTAGTTTTTATTTTATCCTTTATTTATAAAAAATTGAGTGTCTCTGAAGAACTCTCAACTGCCAAAGCTGGGATAATTTGAGCAATGGTCATGAGGGATTGCAACTTACAGAAATAGCCACATGTGTCTAATAATATAAATAAGATAATTTATTAAGTAAAGAAACAACGAAGGGATAGTTCTTCCTTTTAGAACAGTTCTAAGTAATGAATATAGAAAGAGATTTTTTTAAAAATTGAAGAATTGTCACCTGGAAAACACCACCCTATAATAATCATAGGTACAAACCATTAATGAATGTCAAGATCAATGGGTAAAGGATGATACTGAACAGGATATTTGTAGAGAATCAAAGTGCTTGTGAATGCCTTGGGTGAAATATCAAGTCTTACAAAAGAGAAACCTGGTGGATACCATCTTACCACATGCTCAGCGCTATCATCATCAGTAATGAGTTGTCATGGGACATCTGATACAACATCACTCATACATGAGTAATATTCAGGGTCTGTAGTTTGGGGCATAAGGGAGTATCCCTTGAAAACAGAAGGTAGACACTGTGTCCGACACCTCCCACCACTCAGAAAGAAGCCCAGTACCTGGCAAACCTCTTCATCGTCTGGAGACAGCACCTAGTGATATTGCCCTGTCTATCTGTAAAGTATATTCGTCAGTTTTCTGTACTGTAACAAAGTGTCTGAGAGAAATCAACTTAAAAAGAGAGAAGGTTGATTGGGGCTCAGTTTCAGAAGTTTCAGTCTATGATCATCATGGTGGGAGCACATGACCAAGAGGCTGCTTACCATCAGGTGTCCAAAAATGAAAGGGGGAAGGGAGGAGGTGGGGGATGGGTGTGTCAGGGTCCCACACTTCTGGTAACTTACCTTCCTTCCACTAGCTCAAACTTCTTAGAGATTGCATTGTCTGTCCTCCAGTGTCATAGAGGGACTAAGCCTTCCACCCACAGTGTTTTCAAGGATACAGAACAATCAAACAACTCAATCCCAGTAATGAGGAAGATGGCCGTCAACTTTGAGTCACAGAGGTATAGCGTGCGATACCAAAGGCTGTTTTGTGTGACCCAAATGATGGCCACACAAGGGATGCTGTATAGCTAAAATGATGGAGAAAGAAAGGGGTTGAGATTGGATCAAGGAAAGCATTGTCCTAGCTTGGAGGGTGGTAGCCAAAACAGATGGACTTCTTTGACAGTACGTGCAGTCTCGGGGTGGTGTTTACAAACAATGGTGAGAAAATCCTCCTGTTGGACAGAGAACATAGTCATTTAATGTTGTAGCTCAGACATGAGTCGCCCTCTAAAAGGCTCGTGTTTTGAAGGGTTAGTCCCCATCTGCTGGCAATGAAGGCGATTGGATTATTAGGCTATTAACGTCATCAATAGATTATTGACTGGCTGTTTTTGATAAAGTCACATCTGAATGGGCTATCAGGAAGTGAAGCTCTTGTTGGAGGAGGGGCAGGATAGATCTTGTCCTGCCACCCAATTTGTCTCTGCCTCCTTTGTATCACAGGTGAGCCGCTTCGTGCCACTAAACTCTCTTGCTGTCATGATGCTCTCTCTTGTGCCTCAGGCCCCAAAGCAACAGGGACAGGTGACTATGAACTAAAGTCATGAAATCAAAATAAACATTTGCTCTTTTAAATCATTTTTTTAGGTATTTTGTCTCAGTGATAGAAAGTGGCAGACACTCATGGAAGAGACATTAAGCAGGAATCTATAGCTCAGGACAATGAAAAATCACTAGAATGGCTAGGCAGGGCCCGAAAGGATGAAGGGACTGGAAAATAGAAGCAGATGGATCAGTGAGAGCGGGCTTAGAGTGAAGCCCGTGTGCTGCATGTTAACTCCCATGGAGAGCGTCTACATGGGTGGGCGCTGGCCTCTGTGGAAATGGGAGCCATTGCTCGAGACACTAATCACACCTGCTGTGGTTTTGACATGGTCTGTCCTCTAAACACTCACACTTTGGAACCTCGGCTCCGACGCTGTGACAACACTGATGTGGCATGGCCTTGGACAGGAGCCTAGGAGAAGGCCATTCAGTGAAGAGGCTCCAGTCTCTCACACTCAGGGGTGGGCCAAGTCTGGGAGGAGTGACTAGGTGGCCCCTCTTTCTGCCATGTTTGTGTGTGCCACTTCTGTGCGTGGCTGGTTCCCTTTCCACTCTCATATTATTTAATGTGGCCCTGTGCCAGCAGTACCATGCTGTTTGGACTATCTAGCCACAAGAACTGAAAGTCAAATTAACTTCATTTCCTTATAAAACTCCAAGCCTCCATGTAGGGAGCACGGAGCGGTAAGGACTGGTGTAGACACATGGTACAGGTATCCTGCATGAGCCAAGACACCTGTCCTTGAACATCTAGGAGGCCATGAGTCAGCACAAAATGGCTGATACGGGATGTCACCAGAACCTAAATGTAAACCGTGATGTAATCTGTGATATAAAGATATCTGGCAAAATGTCAGATATGTGTTATTTTTTACTTTGTTTTTGTTTAATAAATAAGACAATACCCTCACCAGTCTGTCCATGACTGCCTGTATGCCTGCTTCTTCTCATCTTGTGTGTCATTCTGGCTATATTCCTCTGCCTGATTATGTATGGACTGTATATGCCGGTGTTTGCCTCGGTGCCTGCCAGGATCTGCCTGTTTAGTAGCCTAGGTGCTAGTGAAGAAAGTGTATCTTATCTGCCTACAATTCCCTGCACTCTCTTCAACCTCCTGGTCTCCCATGACCTGCTTCCATTCCTTGCTTTAGAGCTTGGACCTCACTCAGTTTTGGTTATAGCAACAAAATGGACTAAATCAGTGCCCTGAAACCAAGGAGTTTTAGAGGAGCTAGAAGTCCCAGTAGGTAGAATAAGTGAGTCAAGATCCATGGGGTAAAAGTAGTAGCCCCTGTAATCACTGTGGATGTCCTTTTTAGAAAAAGATGCTTCTCGACACTGGTCTAGGCTTTGTGGATCTAGAGATCCTAATTCCCAAAGGGCATACTAACTGTCTCATTAAGGTTTTTTTTGTTTGTTTGTTTGTTTTTTTTTGTTTTTTTTTTTTTTTTTTTTTTTGGTTTTTTTCGAGACAAGGTTTCTCTGTGTAGCCGTGGCTGTCCTGGAACTCACTCTGTAGACCAGGCTGGCCTTGAACTCAGAAATCCACCTGCCTCTGCCTCCCAAGTGCTGGGATTAAAGGCGTGCGCCACCACTGCCCGGCTCATTAAGTTTTAAGCCTTGGTTGCTGTCTCACCACCTTGAGCTTCTTTTGACACAAGACCAGAAGGCAGCAAGGGTGACTATGTAAGTGTCTAATTGTCAGGGGAATGTAGGGCTGCTGTTAAAAGCAAAAGCAGTCAGAACAAGGAGCAGGTTGTCTGGGCTTCCTTGGAGCTCCCTGTCTGCCATTGGGAGTGAGTTGACAGATGTGGTATCCATGGCCTAAGAACAATACCGCGGCCAGAAGTTCAGGCATAATGCCCTGGGCTATTTTACAAGGTTAGAAACCTTGATGAGCCAATCAATAGTGGATATAAAGTAGATAATGGTCACTGTCTGGTTAGGGTTTGTTTCCTGTAGAAATGTTTGTGTGTAGAAATGACGTCTAGGTATACTTCTGCACAAATGTTCAGAACCAGAGCGTTCCTTTTGATGTGAATATACCTATAGCTCCCAACACTGAAACTACGTGGCTTGTGCTTGCTCCACCATTAAGGATCTGTTCAGGCTCTGACGTGTGGGTACAAAATGCATTTTTGAAACTCAGAGAGGAAATGTAAACATGAAAGGGTCCACAAACAGATTCATGAGTTCCATGTGCAATTTTAGCTTAGTCTGTAAGGCTTTTAGGTTCGTTGAATAAAAGGGTAAGGCCACCTGCTGAGTCCTGATGACCTGAGTTTGACCCCTGGAGTCCACAGTGCGGAAGGAGAGAACTGACTTCTACAAGTTGTCCTCTGATCTCCTACACACATGCTGTGACATGCTCACCCACCTACATACATGTCCCCCCCTACACACACACCCCCCCTTAAAAAATAAACACACATAGAGAAGTTAAAATAGAAGAGGACGAAGAAGTAGGAGTGGATGCTTCCCTTCTTGTTCTGCGTCAAGTGAGGGTGCAGACAGACAGACCACCATCTGTGAGCCAGGAACTGGCCCTCACAGGCAAGCCATCTGCTGTGCGTTTACCTGGGACATTTGACCTCCAGAACAGAAGGGAAATGCCCATCTGTTCTGGATGTGGTAGTACACATCTAAAAATCCCAGCACTCTGGAGCAGAGGCAGGAGGATTGCTCTAAGTTTAAGACTAGTCTGGTCTACATAGTGAGTTCCAGGCCAGCCTGGGCTATGCAAAGAAATCCTATCTCAAAGATCAAAATAGATAAGTAAAATTTGCAGAATTTAAGAGTGTTAAGTGTAGACTTCCAATTTTGAAATACAAAGAGTACACTTTTTTGTTATCTCTAAGTATATTTACCGAGCAGTAGAGAGGAATTTCAACAAAAGCTGTTGAAATAAAGAAAAACAATGAAATGAATAGAAATTAGTCTGCCACTAAGAGCAAAATTATAACCAAAAATTGTTTTACTAGATCAAAAGCAATTTTTTAAAAAGGAATAGACATCTTTCCAATAGACTAGAAATGCATAAACCCTTGAATTGTTAAATAATCCAGTCAATAAAAAGATTGGGTCATCTGACACACGGAGAAAAGATTGATATTTCTTACTATTTAATGTGAAAACTGACGGTGAATAGGAGAAGCCACGGTGAAGCAGCTAACAACAAGCCAACAAGACATTCCCAGTGCAAACAAGATTTGGTATTACTACAAACACGTGGTATGCCTAACATCTCATTATCATATAGGAAGGAAAATCTGTGAGACATTTCCTTTAAATTCACAACCTTTACAAACATTTACATGATATTCTAAGTGAGCCTGAGGCAGAAATGTCCAAACTGTCAGTAAGTGCACAAACACATTTGACCAAATATGTTAGAGATACGGCTGAGATCTCTGTCTTCTCTTTGAAGATATATTACTGTATCGGCTCCATTTGGAGATGTTACCCAGAGGATGTCATTCAGAAAAATAATGAAAAATATTGTAGTCATGTGGTAACAAACCATAAAGTATTGCATTGTTTTTTTCTGGATTTTGTTGTGTTCATGGCATTGACCAGCATTTTAAAGATTTAAAATTTGCTGTTATTTCTTCAATCATTCTAAGTAGTGACTTTCAAAGCTTACCTTGTATGAAACACTCGTTCTTCTTTTGCTTTTTAAATTTTCCCAAAGGCCGGGTCTGGTGGCCACATTTGTTCCCAGCGCTTGGGCTACAGAGGCAGGTGGATCTCTGTGAGTTCAAGGCCAGGCTGGTTTACACAGTGAGCTCTAAGCCAGACAGGGCTACACAGTCAGACCCAGTCTTAATTTTTTTTCCCCTTTAGTGGAAGCAAACACACTTTAGGTCTCAAAAGTCTGGATCTGTTTCTTCTGGAATCTCTAAAAAGGGCAAACTTCTAAAAGCACTTGCTTCTTCTTGGGGTTCTGATGTGGTGTACAGGGACAGGTAGTAGAGTAGTTGAACCATTACTGCCAGGCCCAGGGCTGTGGGATCCCAGTGGAAGAACCTCATCTCCCCTGTGCCATTGATGCCACGGTCCTTCACTTACCAGGTGTGAACAGTTGCTGGGGGTGTTAACGTGTGTTTATGCAACAGGTTCATAAGGAGTGTGGAGCTCTGTTGCTGCGAGTTTTCTTCTCCAGATGAAAACGGATGGTAAAGGGTGGTATCCAGAAACGGAACCTCAATGAAGGGCTTGTGGATATCACAATCTCTCATCGTGATATGCTAAATGGGAGTCCTGGGGTCTCTGAGGGCCTGACAGTTTTTCATTAGGGATGGGGTGTGGGTATGTGGAGGAAGCTTTCCTGGCATGGGTCTGGGTTAAATCCATACCGCCACCACAGATGCAGAATAGCCAGCCTCAGGACTGCGGGCTCATCTAAGAGCCCGTGTTAGACATGGAGATTGGCTAACGGTTTCCATCTTCCTCTCCACTACTCTCCCTTCAGAGAAGTCTCGTTACTCTAGGCTGCCAGTCTGCACTGATCTCTTTTGTAGAAAGCCCTTCTCCTTTCTCTTCCTCAATCAGCAGGCAGCTCAAATGCTGCTTATTCCAGAAGTCAGCACAGGTATCAGCGTGCTTTATTTCCTCTGTGCTCAAGTTACTATTCGTCTTAATCCCTTTGGCCTGGGTCACTTACAAATGACCGACGTGTGTGGTTTTACACTGCTGGAGGCTAGGAGGGCAGGGTCTGATGTGTCTGTAGCTCCAGTGAGGGCCCCTTCCTGGTTTTCACATGGTAGAAGGGTGAACGACTCCCATGATGCGCTACTAACCTCATTCAGTTGGGATTTGCCTTGAGACTTAACCACTTCCCCCAAAGACCTACCACTGAATACTGCCACCTTCAGAGGTGGGATTTCAACATGGGAATTTGGGGGAGGGTGCAGCACAATGGAGGATCACCCATTCCTCTATTCCACCTTCCTCTGGGAAAACAATGCTTATTGTCTGCCTCAGAGTAGAACTCTGTGTGTGTGTGTGTGTGTGTGTG
This sequence comes from Uromys caudimaculatus, assembly GCA_028551405.1. NCBI lineage: Eukaryota > Metazoa > Chordata > Mammalia > Rodentia > Muridae > Uromys > Uromys caudimaculatus. The sequence continues at coordinate 15,136,815 of CM052713.1, forward strand.
TGTGTGTGTGTGTGTGTGTGTGTGTGTTTCCTCCTTCTAGGGCTGGGAAACACTTGAGGGCAGGATCTAAACATGGCTCCCTGTAACCTCATACATCCACCATACATACCTATGCTGAACAAGTGCATGCAAAAGCAGCAGCTACATTGGCTGTGAGCATTAATTTTTCTAGTGCATTTCAATGGCCCCAACTTGGTTCTGACACAAAGCAACCACACAAGAAATAAGAAATACTAATGCTTCTACAACTTCCAATATAGCCCTAGCATGGGCCAGACCTGAGGAGGAGGCACTGTGGAGTTGTGGTTAGCTAACTTACCTTTGACTCCTGCTCGGTCACTCTGTGATCTCGAGCAGGTGATCTTTACGCAGAACAGATTTCTCATTTGAGGAAAAGGGCAGCAGTTGTAAACATGCAGACCAGGACCTGGGATACAGCTAAAGATGATGGTCAGCGCTAACTGCCTGTATCATCTAGCGATGACACACTATCATTAGGACACTTGCCACCCACTTGTCAAGGCCTCCGAGAACCCAGCTCTCCTAGCACAGCTACCCGAAAGGCTATCATATACCAGACAGTAAGAAATAAAAGGTGTGTCCGCTATCTCCTCCTTCTGCTTCCTGGCGTTCAGCATTGAATCTCCACACAGTTAAATGGCTTTCAGTTGCTAGTGAGAGGATCGGTGACCAGGGCTCCTAGGTTGCTTCAGGATAGGGTCTGGTAGTCAGAAGGACCAACCCTGTGATCAGAGGATTAGCACTTCCACTTTGGGTTTCCAGAAGATAAGGGAGGAGCAAGACGCAGAGTCACTAAGGACCTAAGGTGTAAGGCCTCTTTCCAAACCCAAGAGGACAGGTTAAAGAGCCACTAGGTTGCTGAACGTGTCGGAGGTGTGGGGAGAGTGGGCACCCAGCAAATGCATGGGAGCCCTGTGCCGTTCTGCTGTAGCTTGCTTTATGCATCTCTTCATTTGACTTATCCTGAGTGGTCCTGTGTGTGTGTGTGTGTGTGTGTGTGTGTGTGTGTGTGTGTGTGTGTGTACGCATGCAGGTACATACACAGAGGTCAGAAGAAGGCACCAGATTCTCTGGGGCTGGAGTTTCAGGCGTTTGTGAGCTGCCCATGTTGGCTGTCTTTCCCCAGGGCCCTTCAGAGTACCCAACTCCCTTCTCACCTGTGGGCTCAGTGGACCACAATGTGGAAAGCATGCAGTTGCTTTGTTGCAACCCAAGGCACACCTGGGACCAGAGAGAAATTAAGGGGAGCCTCAGCCAGCTAAATGAGAGCAGCACTGAATGACAAGGGGGTCAAATGGGCTTGCACCCCATGAGAAAGCAGGCTCTGGCAAGCCTGGCATTCAAACTGAACCCATAATACCTTTTGTTATGGTTGCCATGGAAACAATTAGCTATCTATTGCTGTGTAACAAAATGCCACACAACTTAGTGGTTTAAGTAACCACTTTCTATTATCTGGAAATGCTTGTGGGTCAGGAATTTGGGGGTGATTTGGATGCATGGTTCTGGCTCAGTTCTTTCCAGAGACAGTTCATGACAATTAGCTTGACTGGGGCTGGTGGGTCTGCTTCCAAGGCTCCGACACTCAGTTCCATACCAGTGGGCCCCTCCCTGAGGTGGAAGCAGTCTTCCTGAAGAGTATATGCTCCACAAGAGAGAGCAAGGCAGAATAACAAACATTTCTATGGCCCATCCTTGAAAGTCATATCCCATCATTTCCTCTCCGTCCTACTGATTAGCAGTGAGTCACGCAGAACAATCCAGACTCAAGAGGAGAAGATTAGTCTGCATTGAAGGAAGGCATTTCAAGAATTTTGGGGCTTATTTTAAAACCATCCCAGCCCTCTTCAGTGCTGCGTGACTGATTGCCTGTGCGCTGCAGGCAGAGCGTGGATGTGTTTGTAATCACCAGTGAGCACAAGCTGGACCGCCTTTGTAAAGTTGCTCAAACCACAGTCATCACCTCCCTTGTCCATCCCTGAGAGGTAGCTCAGCCCAGAACAATACAGACTTCTTAGTCACTGTGCCTTGTCAGTAAGGCCTAGCGGCCCATACCCCAAACCCATGCTGACTTTCACCTCCTCTAACATCATTGGGAGCCTTCTCTGGAGGCCATGGTCTGTCAGGTTGGGGAGAGGGAGGATGGAGAATGAGCCCTACCGCTCGCTTAGGAGGCCATGTCTCATACCAGCCGGCTCTACCAACCCCCTTTAGACTGAAAGGGAATGAGCTAAGAGGCAGCTGTCACTCAATAAACGCGCCACTTAACAAAGGATTGAAATGCTACCCTACTGGAGGGAGTGCTGTTCATTGTCAGCTGCCCACATTCACACAGGCTCAGAAGACGTGGGCCCTCCTTCATTGCAAGCCATAGGCCTTTACCGCACTGGCTTGTCTGTGTTTGTGAGGAACTGTGGCTGAATTGTTTTTGGGCAGAACTCTTGGGTCCTGAAGTTTGCATGATTAAAGATTAGTTTTGTTTAACAGCCCAATTCCCTGGCTGAGATGGGGCACAGTTCAAAATGCTCCAGTGGAAAAAGTATGTATGCCACACAATAGACCCAGTTTACCTTCAGGCTGTGTCTCTATTTGGCTCTTATTCTGAGTCAGGAAGTATGCATGTGTGTATGTGTGCCTGCCTGCCTGCATGCATGCATGCATGAGAGTATGCAGTTAATGCTCAAGGTTACACGTTATCTGTGGGGTGCAGGCAGTAGCTAGTGAGGGAGATGGGTAAACACAGAAGAACAGGGGTAAAATAACTGTAAAGATGTCTGAAAAGTCACAAGGAAACATACTATTAATGCCTTACTTTTCTATTGCTGTGCTAAGACACCATGACCAAGACAACTTATAAAATAAAGCATTTAATTTAGTGCTCTCTGTTCCAGAGGATGACTCCATGGCTATCGTGGTGGGGAGCATGGTGGGCAGGCATGGTGCTGGAGTAGTAACTAAGAGCTTACATCCATAGGCACAAGGCAGAGAATAAATAGGAATGGCCTGAATGTCCACCCTTAGTGACTCCTCCTCCAACAAAGCCACACCTCCTAATCCTTCCTAAACAATGTCTTAGTCGGGGTTTCTATTCCTGCACAAACATCATGACCAAGAAGCAAGTTGGGGAGGAAAGGGTTTGTTCAGCTTATACTTCCACGTTGCTGTTCATCACCAAAGGAAGTCAGGACTGGAACTCAAGCAGGTCAGGAAGCAGGAGCTGATGCAGAGGCCACGGAGAGAGGTTAACTTACTGGCTTGCTTGCTTCTTCTGGTTTGCTCAGCTTGCTCTCTTATAGAACCTAAGACTACCAGCCCAGGGATGACACCACCCACAATGGGCCCTTCCCCCTTGATTAATAATTGAGAAAATGCCTCACAGCTGGATCTCATGGAGACATTTCCTCACCTGAAGCTCCTTTCTCTATGATAACTCCAGCTTGTGTCAAGTTGACACACAAAACTAGCCAGTACACAGTTCTACTAACCAAGGACAAAGTATTCAAATACAGGAGTCTAGGGGATCCATCTCATTTAAACCTCTACAATCAACTATCTAACAATATCTATAAGACACATAAATCAGTGTGTGTGTGTATGTGTGTGTGTGTATAATGAAAATTTCCCAAAGACCATCTAACAAAAACCCCAACACCAGATATGAGAAGTCCTCTTTTGAGTTGTTGGTCAGGCTTGTCCAAGAGACTCTCAAAACATTACAAACTACTGCTACTCCCCTTGGTTTCTCCTTCCAAACACCACCCAGAAGTGAAAGGCAAGTCTGAATTGCTGAAGACATCATGTACTTTCTACACAGGGTCCAGAGACTTCTGAGCTGAAAATGATCCAAATGAGTCCTCCTCCTTAAGGACTAGCTTTCATGATACCAGAGGGCATCACACAGTTTCCAAAGGAAGGAAGCAACCAACAGTTCAGCCTAGCTGTGACACCTATGACCAGCAAGCAGGGCACCATAACTCTAAGGATACATTAGTGGCTTGCATATGTTGGTTGTAACCAACCAACAGAGATTCAGGGAATTTGGTGTGAGATTCTGCCTCCTAGTGATCTCAGAGGCTACATCCATAAAGTCTCACCAACATGGCTTCAACAAGAACAGCAATAGACATGCCAAAGTGGATGAGGGAAAGCCCATTGCTTATCCATTATCCAAAGTTCTGTGCTAAAAATATTCATGGGACTGTAAGGTAAAGGTATTACAGAGAATGGTACAGAAGTTTTGCTAATATAGAAAAACTAGGGCATCCAGTCTGAGCAGGTTGCACTTATGTATTTAGGAATGTGTGTGTGTGTGTGTGTGTGTGTGTGTGTGTGTGTGTGTGTGTGTGTGTGTGTGTGTAGGGTTTAGAAGGAAGAAACTAAAGGGAGAAAGGATATAATCATATTGCAATCTCAAAAAAATACTAAAAAATTAAGATTAATTCTATAGCAACCACATTGCTATCCTCGGTTTATGAAGCTTAAAATAAAGTGTCAAATACAGAAACAGAGATAACCTGGGCCTAACAAATTTCTGATTCTTAGTGCTGTGCTAAAAGATGGGGCCCAACCTTCAGATCTTTCAAAGAACTAGAAAGTGGTAGCCCCATGCAGCAGGGAAACAGGTGTCACCTGGCCAAGAAGCCTCTAGTGGGCATCTCTGCCTTTGCTGTATCATGCTGGGGTGGTAGGCAGAGGCACTGACTGCCTTTTAAACACGTACCCCCAGTCCAAGTTTGCAGTGTAAACACGTACCCCCAGTCCAAGTTTGCAGGGTAACTGGGCATTTGCCCTATTAATACATTTCAGCCAGCAGATGTAGACATGAAGCCTCAAGCATCCCGGAAACCACGGATCTGAGGATTTCTGGGGACCCTCCAGCCTCTAGCTCTGAGCCTACTGTGGGACAAGGAAGGAGGAAGGAACTGTGGGAGGTTGGAGCAGCTTTGGGAGCACTGAACTAACAAAGGTCACATTGCTCACCATTGCCTGCTACACTGTAGAATTCACAGACATATTTGAATGGAAAATCAACCTCTTTCTAAATTCAAATATCATAGCCAGCATACCTGGGGTTCTCAATAGTCAAATACAAGCCAACTTGGGCATGAAAATAATGGTATTAATTTGCTATAAGCTTTTAAAGATAATAACTCACAAGTCTATGTCTATGTAAAGAACTAGATAAACTGAAGACAAGAAAAGGCTCTACATTAGGCCAGCTTATAAATATAGAAGAAAAAAATCAAGAAAGTTAGAAAACTGCTATTGGCATTCATTGGTGGGTTTATTTAAGGGTAGATACCAGAATGAATGGGTGAAAATTTGATGAGAAACCTAGCATTTGATCTCAAGGAGTATTTCTGTAAGACACTTAGTAATGATCAATGGAATACTAGTTAACTTTACAAAGAAAGGTTGTAGACATCATCGCATCTGTGCCATAGATGCTAAGGTCCCCATTTGCATCTGATAGAGTGCAGAAAGAACACAGTTACTCCTCAGTGTGGTTCCTGCCAAGTCCAGGACCGGAGGCCTCAGAGGAAACATCAGAGTGGCAACTGACCTGTGCCCAACCCAAACACCAATACCTCTGAAAACTAGCGAAAATCGGGGAGCTGCTACACATAAAACGTTCAAAGAAAAGGAATACGTGGTCTCGGGGTGTCTTGCATTGCCCCTAAGACCAGAATGGAAAGGAACACTAAGAGGTCATCATCACTGTATTTCTAGAAAAGATACTGGGATAATTAGAAAAAAAGTGGTGTCTACAGTTATACACTGTGCCAGGACCATGCAAAGACTGTCCTCGTTTGGGGAAAGTGTACTTGGGGACACTATCACAACACTTTCTCTCTGTCTCTGTCCCCCCCCCCGTGTGTGTGTGTGTGTGTGTGTGTGTGTGTGTGTGTGTGTAGAAACAGAAGTAATAAAACAAATGTATTTCAAAGGAGAGTATATAGTAAATCTTCACTTAGGATATTTTTCTCTATAGGTGTGGAATTACTTTTAATGGTTGGTAAAAAATAAAAATAAAAATAGAATACCCTCATGTGGGTCATCTTCATTCACATCCTAGTGTGAGTTGATATAATTAGATTTCTATTGAACTTGTCAAGAAAGGAGATTTAACAGGATTTTCTGATTTCAGGGCATGCCACAGTTTCTTTTCTGTGGCTATGATCAAATACCCAGATAAAAGTTATCTCCGGAAGGAGTGGGTTTAGTTTGGGTGATAGTTCTACCATCAAGGGAAAATCAAGGCATCAGGAGCTTACAGCCGCTGGTCACATTGTAATGACAAAACAGAGAGCTAGGACTAGAGAGATGGCTCAGCAGTTAAGATCACCATCTGTTCTTTCAGAGGACCCAGGTTCAAATCTGATCACCTACATGGCAGCTCACAACCATCTGTCGCTCAAGTTCCAGGGAGTGGGACAGCCTCTTCTGAGCTTCTCAGCACTGAGTGCACAAGGCGTGTAGATATACCTGAAGTCACAACACTCACACACACAAAATAGATCTTAAAAACCAAACCAAAACAAAACAACAACAACAGAACACTTGAGTGCTTGCTAATGCTTAGCTGACTTTCTTCATTGTCTAGTCCTATCCTCTGCCCAGGAAATGGGAGAACACAATTAAAGTGGATCTTCCCTCATCAATTACTGTAACCATGAGAGTCTCCCCACAGGCCTTGTACTGTCAAGTTGACAATAACCACATGGGGGGTTCAGGATCAGTGAGAATCAGATCTCATTTTAAAATGTCAAATTCCAGCATATAAAAACAGAGTCTAACAAATCATTGTAGATCACAGGAAGTTTAAGAAGAAAGGGAGAGTATTCGCTTACTTTTAAACCTGAAAGACAACAGTTAACTCCCAGTTACATTGGAAGTCAACTCGGGCAGGCAGCTTCTCTGTCCATTCATTCAGGCGGCCCCACTCACACTTGTCCTGCTGCCCCTTGACTTAGCAGCCTGGGTGCTTCCTAAGTGAAAGTTCTGGACATCCTGAGCCAGTCCACTGGCATGGCCTTAAAGTTGCCTCCGGGACACCTCAAGAATGTATCTACAAGTCTATACTTGTACCTGGCACAGTTCTCTACTGGTCTGGGGCATGTTCTTCTTTTATGAAAGACACAGATTAAGGCTCACAACTGATTACAAACCCACCATGGAAGCATCTGTCAAACAAAAGGCTGTTGCTTTTTTATACCAGGGTTGTTAGGGTCAGAGCCTGGTCCCTGGCAGTGCCAATAAGTCAGGTTAAACCACTCATTCTCAGGGGGCCAAGTAAATAGCCAAGAAAAAAAAGCAGAGAATGGGGATTTATTCAATGTGGGCATAAAGGGAAAGGGAATACATAAAGAGACCTAGTGTCTTCACTCTGGTCCATTTCCAAGATTCTAACATGAGCTTGAGGTTTACAGAGAGAGGTATACATACTGGTCAAGGCATGTTCCCTCCCAGCATTGACCAATCTCTCCACAAGGCGGTCTAACATGTCAGAGCTGTGTGAAATCTCTTCCTGGGGCACACCAGGCTTCAGCTATTTCCTTCTCCCACATAAGATTCCTAGGGACATTCCAATTCTGGGTGACCAATGTTTCTAGTCTGATGGTTCCTGTCAGGACGGTTACAGTGTGACACGGCGGTGGAAATGGCTATGGTTAACTTGATGTTTTTCGAATGTAAGGGTCTGATCTAGTCCGTAAGAAGAAGAATGTTCCAGACAAGGAAATGGTATAAGACCATCAAGCCACTCCGAAGCAACCTTCATCTCTAAAGCAGTGACTGACCTGCTTCAGAGAAGCCAGCTGAGGTCACTTCTGATTTTTAAAGATGAATGAGCATAACTGGATGAAGGAAAAATCTGAGAGACAGCACAGTCATATTCCCAGGCTATACCAAGCACATCCTAGAAATATGCTATGCTATAAACTGATTCAAGACATCTTGTACATACCTGCTGGTCTTATTTTCCCACATGTATGTCTGATGTCTGCCCCATGCTATATTCAAATTAAAGAATTAAGCCCATATCCAAGCAAATAACTGAAATTATGACTGATGTTAGAGTTTTGTCTTCTATCTATCAACAGGCAAAATATCACCAGGATGCTGTCCTAGAGTTGACAGAGTTTACACAATCCTTCCTACAAAGTTAAAACACATAGAGCGAGCGGACCGTGAGGGGTACCAAGGGACCCCCTGGAAGTGTGTGCTTTCCAAAATCTGTATTAAATATTTTACGTCTCCAAATCTCACTGTGTCTTTTGATCTGACAAGTTTTCCCAGGCAGCTTTGTGAGAGCAATCTCAAAGAGCCCTGATTATTCTCAGCACCTCCTGCTGTATAAGGTGAAAGAGCAAATCTTGGTGATTTTTTTTTCAGGGCTCTCTGGGAGTCCCAAAATAGATTGATGTAAAAGATATCCCGAAACATCCTTTCTCCTCCTTAGAGTTCTATATTTGGACCTGATTTTGAGAAGGTAAAAATAATAAAGTTGTCAGAGGGGATTGGACATCTGATGTAAAAGGGATTACGGGTGCTTGGAAATGTCATTTAGCTTTATTTAACTGAAATAGCAGTGATTTTTTAAACCATAGAAAGTAAACACAATAATAAAACAACACGCATACGCTTTAGTAATGGCAATAGTTTCCTCTGAATCACCAAGGATGAACAGAGAACCAGGCAGATGACACAGAGAGCAGTGACTAGCATACTCCAGTGTCAGCAAGGAAGGCCAAGGAGTCACGGAAGCGGTCTCGAGAATGTAGGGCAGGCTTTACCTAAATGATAACACATCTCGTAGGTTCTCTCAGGGACCAGGCACTATAAACTGAAGCAAGTCAAACTCACTCACCAGCCTGTGTCCTTTAGCACGCTCCTTCATACTCAGGAACATCCGACACTGTCACACACTCTTCAGGCTCCATGAGCAATAGGTTAAAATTAATCTCAGGCTAATTTGAATTATGACGTTCTCTCTGGTTACATGCCACGTAGACCTTGTCACCATCTTCAAATGGAGAGCAGTGTTTTAAAATGGGCTTAGTTTTAGTTTTTAGTACAGTATCGACAGCTATCACCTACGCAGACAAAAGCAACCTGGGGCATCCTAGATAAGTTTTAGAGTATAAAGAGGTTCTGAGACTAAAAAGTTGAAAGCTAATTCTCTAGATGAACTGCCACAGTACAGTGCTGGGCGCTCGGTATGTAAAACGTGTGGGTCCAAGAAATCACAAGCAAGAATTCACTGCTGCTTCCTACCAACCCATTTGTGGAATTTGTTCCTACCCCAGTGCTATCCATCTGGGTCAGCTATGCTGACAGAGGGACACTTTTACCTTCTTCTGTCAATGACAAGCAAGAAAAGGAGTCACTGTCCTGATTGTGTACAGAAGAGGTCCAGCTAGGGCAGGGAGGAAAACGATTGACAGCCACATCTCGACATAAATGGAAGGTAGTGGTCATGGCCTTAGGGCTCAGACCTGTGAGTGTTAGAAGCCTGGATGCCACTCAAGGCAAACTGTCTGGCCTAGCACAGCTACCAACCGTGAGGAAGGGGCTTTGAATAGTGCTCAAGGAGGGAGCCTATGTATGATCCTCTGTATGACCTGCACTGTAGACTGCAGTCCCTCGTACTTCCTTTTGTTATGACGTGCCCCCGAAATAAAGAGCAACTAGAGATCCGGTGACTACAATATGCAAAGCAAATGATCAAGCTGCATGAAGTGTGGCCTGTGAGATGCTGTGGTGACACCCTTTTGCCCTCTGGAAGGCTGCTGTGGCGATGCCCCTATTACCTCTGTGAGGCTGAAGTACCCTGTAGAAGAACCAATTTATACTTCTCCCGGACTAGCTTACAAATAAATGAGACTCAGAATATGCTTATTTTATTTGGCTTTGACAATTACTGGGGGTCACCCCTAATCTACTCTTCTATCTGCTGGCCTGGCTACCCCCCAGTGGTGTACCCCAGATACTTGCTGTTTTTCCTGTCCATGTGCTTATGGTCCATCTCCCCTCATGTTGGCTTCCTCCTCTCCTCCTTTCTCCTCCTTCTCTCTCTTTCCCATCCCCAACCCCAAACCCGCCTACCTCTAATCCTTCTAGTAATTTGCTGCAGCCAATTTTATTTAACCAATAGTTTTAAACCAAGGAACAAGGTTTGCACAACAAAAGCTTGTAAACATGAGAACTCACTTGTAGACCTAGACCTTGGGGTACAGAATTTAGCATTACACTACATAGCAACAGACCAGACCTCAACAGTACCCTGTCTTCCAGTTGTGGGTTGGGATTCTTAAGAACTGGAGACACCAGTTGGTCCCTTAAGACTTGCCCTCAACCAAGGAGATCCTGACATGCATTCTATTTTTTTTTTAAAAAAAAGATTTATTTATTTATTAGATGTAAGTACACTGTAGCTGTCTTCAGACACTCCGGAAGAGGGCATCAGATCTCATTACGGATGGTTGTGAGCCACCATGTGGTTGCTGGGATTTGAACTTAGGACCTTCGGAAGAGCAGTCAGTGCTCTTAACCACTGAGCCATCTCTCCAGCCACCTGATGTACATTCTAAACTAGAGCAAAAATCAGGGGATAGGACTTGTGAGTACCTGACTCCCTTGGCTCAACACAGGACACTAAAGGACCATGTCATCTGCAGAGATGTCTACGATAAATGCATCTTTCCTGTGACTACAACACAGCCCTAGCCTCTCCCATTGCTAGCACAGCTCCTCAGGGAGATGAACTTGAGAACACCACCCCGTGCTGTACTCAGAATCTGCTTCCTGGAGATCCCCCCATGGCGGGCTTCGTCACCATCCTGCTCCGCTGCAGTTCTACACAGTCCATTGCATATGTAAAGTGCTGAGCATCCATGTGTGTGCACAGGGGGGTGCACACGTAGGAAGGCTGAGGGTTTGGGTGTTAGTTGGTTTCCTTGGTTATTTTCCACCTTATTCCCTGAGGCAGGGTCTTTAAATGAACACAGATCTTGCCAGCTGGAGATAGTGCAACTAGGTGGCTTACTGCAAGGTTCTCCTGTCTCTGCCTTCTGGGCGACCGAATTGCAGGTGTGTCCCGATGTCCATTCGGCATCATGTGGAGTCCAGGGATCTGAACTCTGGTCCTCAGACTTTTACGGAAAGTACTTTATCCACTAAGCCATCTCCCAGCCCTTATAATTATACTTAAAATTCCCACATACAGACATGTATATCCTTTTAACCTTAAGAAAGTGTGTGTGTGTGTGTGTATGTGTGTGTGTGTGTGTGTGAGAGAGAGAGAGAGAGAGAAAGAGAGAGAGAGAGAGAGAGAGAGAGAGAGAGAGAGAGAGAGAGATAGGGCATTTATGTGTGCATGGGGGGGCATATATACTTGCGACTACATGTGGAGGCCAAGAATAGATATCAGGTGAGTTCTTATCTACCTTATTATTGAGACAGGCTCTCTCACTGACCCTATAGCTCATCATTTTAGCTGCACAGGTTAGCCAGCCACTGAGACCCTGAATCCACCTCTCTCCACTCTCCCAGTAATAGGTTGGCAGGTGCCCGCCTGCTATCCTGGGCTTCTTAAAACAAGGAGATCCTAACTCAGCTCCTCATGCCTGTAGTCTGAGTGATCCATGCTGGCTATAAGACCGTCTCTGTGGCTGCAGTCCATCCTTGTCTGGGTAGCATATGAACCCTTCTTCCTGACTCTCAGGTGGGCATCTTCCCGTCTTGATGTCAATGGCCCTGGACTCACGCACCTGTCCCGTCAGCTACTGCTCACTGTGGTCTCTGTGCCTCCACCTCTGACTGCCAGGTCCCATGCACTGGGCTCTTCTGAAGCCGCTCTCTCCTCATGCTGTACATGTCACTGCCTGTGGAGCTGAGGAAATGGAAGTTTGAGTTTAGAGACAATCAGCTGCCACTCAAAAAGGATGCATTGCTATTTTTATTTGATGTGTATGAGGGCTCTATCTGTATGTGCAGCATATGCATGCCTGACGCCCGCAGAGATCTGCAGAGAATGCCGGATCCCTGATGGTTGTAAGCTGTTGTGTGAGTGCTGGGAATGGGATGGGTGTCCTCTGCAAAAACAGCAAGTACTCTTGATTCCTGAACCATCTCTCCAGCCCCAGTCAGCAGCCATTTTGATTGGCAGTTTTAAAAGTTAAAAGGGTCCTAGGGGATGCTCATTGTGTGTGTAAAGTCATTTATAAAAGTTGTTTGAGCCGATACCTACATTTGCGTTTAATAAATTGCCAAGCAGCAGAGATATTGAAAATCAATTCAAAGAACTCCACACTGTCTCACAATTGAAGTCAACATTTTGAAACATTAACACAATAGGATGTTGGCTACAGTGGTTGTTTCTGAAGGTTAATTATACTGAAGAGGTCATTAATGGATTAGGGAGGCTCCTCACATGCCCAGCCCACAAGTACCATTTAGAGAAGGGACACTAATGGACTTGTTTCCTCACCAATTGCTGTGGCTCTTATCAGAGGAACAATGGGATGCAATTCTGACCTCACATGAAATATAAGGAAGGCTAAATACTGCGAGGAAAGTCGGCATGCGTCCCTCTCCTGCGGAGGCATTCCATTTGGATGGTAGCCACCTGACTCAGTCAACGTTTCTATTTTAAGAAATATAAATGTCAGATCTCCTCTAGTGAAGGCTATAACCCAAACAACACTGAACTTTTGTTCTCGGCTTTTGTTCTGGTTTTCCATTAGATCTGGTGTACTCAGTCTCAGCATCATGCGGACCAAAAGTTACGGAGCACCAGAGGTGGTAATTTTTGTCACTCTGCCAACAGGAGTCTTCAAAGCAATTCTCTGTATCAAAGGGAGGCTCTGCGGTTACCAGGCGACCTGAGGGATATAGCAACTAACCATTGAGTGACATGGCAAGAGGGTGGGGTGGACGTGAGAGCTGGATTCACGTGCACTGGACTGAAGACAGTCCAGATCTTTCGTGGTCTCCAGTACACTAATGAAGGATTAATAAAGCCTCCTGTTTTAGTATCAGAATCCAGAGGTGTAGCCACCAAGGCTGTGGCTTTGGGGCCATGACAGATGCCATTTGGTGTGAAGTGGTCCTGTGAGTACAGGTGGGCTACTTCTAAGGACTAGGTGACTTCAGCTGGGAAATAAATCAACTGACTACACTGCTTGAAATGGGTAAGGGTAGGCCCCATGTAGGAAGTATTACTTAGGATTTGTTGTCTTACAGGCAGCTGCAGAACAAAGTTAGAAACCAATCAGATTCAGAACTTAGGTGGAAGCTGAATTCTTAGACACCAGTGTTTAGAGTTGATGCCACGGTCTTGACTCTCCAAAATGAGCAATTGTGAAAACTAGACTGTTACCTGAGAAGCGTGAGATGGGCTGTGGTTAGAAGAGTCCCACTGCTCTGATTTAGATTGATAATGTCTTCCAAAGGCCCATGTGCTTGAAGGCTTGACCTCTGACCTGTGCTAGTGGGAAGGAGCATTGTGCGCTAGGAAGTGACGTCTAGTGAAAGGAAGTTACATCATTAGGGTTGTACCCATAAAGCAGGCATTATCTCCAAACCCTTATCCTCTTCCTTACTTCCTGACCATGGTACAGAGAAAAGGTCTTCTTGGCAACCTTTGAGAACTTGATAAACTCATCCAGTGTAATGAGGCCAAGCAACCCTGGGCCAAAATCTCTCAAACTCAGATCCCAAGATTAAAATCTCAGCACTTAGTCAATCCTGCAGTAGTGCACTGCAGGGCTGCTCCCCTTTGTGCTAGATGTGAGCATGTTCCTCTAAAGTAGCCTTTACTCCATCATGGGTGATTATCTCGGTACATGGTCATAGTAATGGAACCCCGTAGCCTTTTCCAGATACAGGGCTCTTGCTTCAGTAGATCAAGACCTTAAGTCTCCAACCATCCCATGGAGAAAATGATTGCCTTGACATCTATTTAAATAATGATGCCCAGGATGTCCATAAATACCATCAACCTTTTAGACTGTCCGCCAGATCCTGACCAGTTAACACCTTCTTCCCAAGTCTGCAAAGATATGCCTATCCTATTTGTTAAAGAAATACGCTTAGTAGTTTCCTTTATTTACTTTAAGTCAACTGGCTGTGTCTGTCCTATGCATATATTTGTAGCCCCTGGCTTACTCTATAACATGCTTGTACACTGACCTACAGTAAAGTGGCTGAATAATGCACAGCTGCTGCTGAGAGCAGACAGGGACATAGACACACGCTCTGACTTCTTACTTTCCAGTGTGACACGGCTCTAGAACAGCAGTACTCTGTGGGGCAGTGATCTGTGTCAGGCAATCTGACACCCGGTTGAGCTCAGGCTAAAAATTCTGGGAGACCCCGTGATGTTTTTCACAAGGGACCAAACCATATTTTTAGCCAATGCTCCTGGAAGACTCCTGTAAAACTGGTCACAGCCTTTGCAACCCCTGTATAGAGAGAGGCCTGGCGTGTGAGATTTGTCATGTAGAAAGCAACCCTGAGTCCCGGGCAAGCAAATGAGGCACCACAAACCGAGCCAATGGAAAGTATCGATTACCAAACCTCTGTCCCCTCCCCAAAACAATATAATAGAGCACCCTGACCCGAGTAGCTCTCTCTCTCCCCTCCTTCTCCACCCGCCTGCCCTGTCCGCCCGAGGCGGGTCTCGCAGAGATGGTGACTGGAACCAGGTGCTGAGCGAGAAAGCGCCAAAAGCGGCCAGTGCTCCTTCACTTGTCCTCCCTCCAGACGATTGGGCCCAGCAGCCGCCACAGAAACCGGAGCCAGGGGACCCTGCCCGCGCCTGCGTTTCTCCCCGCGTGGTGGTGCAGCAGTACTCAACCTTCCAAATGCTGTGACCCTTTAATATAATTTCTCTTGTTGTGGTGTCTCTCAACTATAAACTTACTCTCCAATGTGACATTACTCTAGAGCAGTGTGTATTAAATCACACCTAATGCTGTGATTTCCTTGTGTTGTGGTGATCCTCATTCATAAAAGTATTTTGTTGCTTGGTCATATCTGTACTTTTGCTACTGCGCATAGGTTGAGAACCACTGTTCTAGAAACTGATCTGTACCAGTAGCTTATCTAAAGCCTTAGCATCAACAAACAGGGTGCCAATCCTGTCTACAGACAGCTGCCACATTTTAAAAATGTGTTTTTCGTTGTGGGATAGGAGGCAGAAAGATCATAAGAACCAGAGGATCTGGAAGTTTGATGTGAGACTCTGCCTGCTAGTAATGTCAGAAGCCACACCCATCAAGTCTCACCAACATGGCTGCCCAAACATGATCTCAGCAAAGACAACAGCAATATACATGCCAAAGTGGGTGGAGAAAAGGCCAGGAGGCCTCGACCTTGCACGAAGAACTGTAGGCAATGAAGAGCTGTTGAGTGTGGGAGAGATAGTCTGCCCAAAGGAAGAGCACACCAATTGATTATCCAACACCAAATGGTCGGCTCTAAAAACACGTAAACCAGTAACATTATTCAGATTGAACAGGTTATATTTAGGGATATATATGTATACGCATATGGATATATGCATGCAAAAACAATTAATGAACGAAGATGCCGTGGGTGGAGGAGGAGTGTGTGGGTGGATCTGAAGGGAAGAAAGGGAAGAGGGAGATGATGTAATAACATTATGATATTAAAGAGAAAAATGTGGTTTTGCGTTTTCAGTGAAGTGTCAAAGGGATGTACGAGAGGATTCTGGAATCCCATGTCTGGGTTGACGTAATATCTGCTTCGTGCTTTTTCTAAGAGAAGTCTTGGGCTAAACATCCTTAGATATAATCCAAGGAGATACAAGCCCAGGATTGAGACTGTGTGGGAGCAGGGCCTCAGCTGACCAGGAGTTTACCCTTAGGGACAAGTCCTTTTGTCCTTATAGGGAAGAGGAAAGACTCACCAAGGAACACAGAACATCACACAAAGCTTGACTGCACTTTCCTTTCAGGCAGCCGTGAGTAGTATAATAACATCCTACAACATTTGCTGAGGACTTCCATCTATTCTCACCGAGAGAACCCTGGAGGACACCCAGACCCCGGGAATCAGAATTCCAAAGCTGAGATGTTTACAAGAGCCGAGTGGGTGACATGAATGAATGAAGACCTGGTATAGGTAAAGGATAACAGCAGCTGAAGTTCAGACTCTAGCCCGAGAGGCACTGTGTAGCTGGGACAACTGCGGAGTCCACTCAGATCTAGCAGGTATTTCCATGAAGGCCGAGCACCAGATTTTGATTTTCTAGGAAAAGTTCTCATTCTAAATATTCCTATTCTTAAATATTGTTAAGAAAAATTCTTAAACTTTTGCCTTACAGAACTCCATAAAATGAATAAAACCCTACCTGATAGTAGAACAGGCCTTTAATCCTAACACTTGGGAGGCAGAGGGAGGTGGATATCTGAGTTTAAGGCCAACCTGGCCTACAGAGTGAGTTCCAGGAAAACCAGGGCTACAAAGAGAGACCCTATCTTGAAAAACCAAAATGACCACAAGAAAACAAAAAACAAAAACAAAAAAAACCAAACAAAAATAACTGAATAAATATTCTGGGGACTCCATTCAGTGCTTGGGCAGCAGTATGTGCCTGTGTGCTCTGAGCCTCCTGTTACTGTAACAAAATATCTAAAGCAATTAACTTACAAAGAGAAAAGCTTAGTTTTGGTTCATGGTTCTTGAGGTTCCAAAATTGTATGGCTCCATCATCTTGGGCTTTCAATGATGTGACAGATCATGTCATATGCCAACAGGGAAAAGAAGAGAAGGAAAAAATGGGGTCTCCTAATAATCCATTTCAGACTCAGGCTTTCCAAAGACCTTGGGGTACCTCAAGCTTCCACCACTTCTTAGTAGAGCCACAAGGAATCTGAACCTCTAGCTCATGAGCTTCCAGGACATTCAACAACCAAACCCGCCAGGACTAAGTCTTTGGTTGGTTTGTGATCTCAAAGATTTGAGAGAACAATGGGCATTCTGTCATACCTGAGCACTTGACAGTGCCCATATCCAAACAGCCTTGTAAAAACAGCCAGGACGAGCAGGGTTTCCTAGGTTTAGTTTCCTCATTCACAGAAGAGACAGCCCCCACCCTGCCCACAGCAGGATGCTGTCACTGGGCGTGGCTGAAAGGCTGCCACAGTGGAGAGAAGGCATTCAAGGGGACACCCTCCGTCTGTTTCCCCTCAGTGAGTCTGAGCCCAGGGTCTACATCTGTGCTCGTGTCCAGTCAAAACACTGAATTTGTGTTTTGCCACATGACCACAGGACTTCCCTAGTTCTTAAGTCACTGCTTTGGACTAACTTGTACCATACCCTTCCAAACTTTCTCATGCCTCTAGAAATCTCTAGAGAGTTCAGGGCAAGTGTAAGAGAAGGCCACTTCTGCCACCAGGCCATCACTCTGCATTTCATCTCAGTGCCTTGTACCTTGATACTGTGGATTTTTTTAAAATTTCATTAAGATGCTCTGAATAAAATGTCCCTTATACAAAATGAGAGCAACAACATATTAAAAAGGTGCTGTTGGTACAAGTGTTCTAATCCTGATACTCTGGAAGCTAAGGCAGGAGGATTGTAAATTCCAAGTCAGCTTTGACTGTACAATGAAACCCGGTGTCACAAAATGGGAAAGGAAATTTGAAATAGGGAAAATTTTAGCGAAAAGAACCTACCATAATAAAATAATCTAGGAAAATTTGAAAAAGTGTTTATATTTTATAAATATGTAATTATATAAATGTGATTCAATGTTTAACAAAAGTATTAGTACATATAGGGCATACTTTTAAAAATTGAGATGGTGTCCATTACCCTCCTTGTTAACTTATTTTAGCTTTACTGTGAATGCTTTTATGGACACACATTTTATAGTTTACAATGTTCTATGATATGAGCGCCATAATTCAGTTTGACAATTTCTTTGAGGGGGCCACAAACTGCCAAACCACGAAGGAAGTTCCTCCCACAGTCTAATTCATGACTCTTGATTCTTTTATGAAAAACAGAGACTTCTCTTGGTGAGATGGAGTGCCATTTAGATCAAAGTAACCCCCTTGGACACCCAGCACCGAGTTGTCACAATCAGCTGCATCACCTCCTACTCTTGGAAAGTTCAGGGGCCAAACTGGGGCCTCTATCTAGGACTGTGGCTGGTGTGAGACACTAGCCTCTCACAGGAATCCAAGATGGCCTTCCTTATGAAGCTGGAGATGTCAAGGACCCAGAATCCTATGGCATTTCTCCTGCCCACATCTGCTGTGGCAACTGCTGTGCTGACAAGCCCCACTACGGAGCCTATCATTTGTGCTGGAGTAGAAAGCTCTCTGTGTACACTACTGCACCTTTTAATGCAGACCCAGCCCAGATTCCTGGCTTCTTGATCCTCGAGGGACAGGGACTTCTCCAGAGGAAGCGGGGCCGTTCCCAGGAAGAGCCCACAGCTGACCCAACATAAAAAAGCTATCACTCATTACAGCAAGAAGCCCAGGGAACACAAGACCCCTCCCTCCCAGATCCTTCCAAGGCAAGACTCATTGCCCATGGTTTTCCTCCAAAGGGCCACTTACCATTGTCTCTTCCTTCCCTGCCCCCAACCCAGCTGCAGAAGCTATTTTTAAATTTCCCTAGCAACCAGAGGACAGAAGCTGGGCTTCCTGTGATGCTGTGGTCACCAGAGACTGGGCAAATGGGACAGGGCTGTCATAAGAAAGAAGCAGCCCCTTGTTCTCCTTGGAGACATGCTTTGCTAGTGACGTGGACATAGGATGCCACCTT
The DNA here is from genome assembly GCA_028551405.1 of Uromys caudimaculatus. Taxonomy (NCBI): domain Eukaryota; kingdom Metazoa; phylum Chordata; class Mammalia; order Rodentia; family Muridae; genus Uromys; species Uromys caudimaculatus. The sequence goes on from CM052713.1 coordinate 15,155,643, forward strand.
CTCACCCTATCTCTGTCTTTGCATCTAACTTGGCTATTGCTGGGTATTTTTGAAGAAAATGTATCATACATTAGCTTCTAGGAAAAATGGTGGCAGGTGCTCAGAATGCGTTTGGTGCAGGGGCATGCTTGGCAGGCGCATGGGCAGAGTGCATAGCCTACTCTGACGTGGTAAAGACATACAGAAAATACAAAATTAGTAATGAAACCTACTTAAAACTGACCTGTTTCTTGCTACCATCATGTGTCAGCAATTCCTCTGACGGTAAAAAATAGTCCTCACCGCCCCCAGCCCCTTGAGCACCTGAGCCCCCCCCCCCCCAAGTCACTCCTTTGGTGCCCTGGCCCCCTGGTGGTGATCCTGGGAAGTGAAAGCATACTTCTCTCAAATGCTACCAGTTCAGTGTGTGTGTGTGTGTGTGTGTGTGTGTGTGTCACAGGCAACCTGTAAGCATGGCCTGACGTGTGTGGTGTTTACTGTCTGGGGAACCTTTCCAACCTAGCCCAAGGAAAACAAACTATAGTGATTCCTCCTTATACACCAAGAAGGTGCCTCAAACCTGGTCGAGTTAGTCCTGAATAGGATGTGGACTTCACAGTTTCCTTCTGACAAGGCATATGTACCCTTCAGCCAAAAGCACTCATCCGTCTGGTCCATGGGGCAGGTGGGAAAGGGAGCGTGGGAAACAAGACCATAATAAATCATCTGCACAGCAGAAGTTTGACCTGGAGCTCCCTTCTGTATCTTTTGGTTCTGAGACAGAATATGTAGGCACAGTAATGATATGCTAATGAACAGAATCTAAATTGCATGGCCACACTTCCAAGACATATTTTGTAAAGGAGGCAAGCTCTACAGGCAGGCACAAGGCATGTGCTTAATTGGAGCCTTTGGTGGCATTCACTCTTCAAAGGACTTAAATAGTCTTTCTGTATTTTTATCTGACATCATCTGGAACTGTTCCCTCAACTTCCCTATGAGTCCCTCGCCTGAACCAAATTCTCTCTTCCTTTGGTGAGCGCATTGACATGGTGGCGCATAAGACACAGGAGCTCAGGGCCTGGGCAGAAAACACACTTCCGACTTGGGTTAATTTTCTCCTTTTCTCTTTTACTACTCTAGAGCAGTGGCTCTCAGAAAACACAGATATTTACATTACAATTCCCAACAGTAGCAAAATTACAGTTATGGAGTAGCAATGAAAATAATTTTATGATTGGGAGTCAGCACATGGGGAACTGTACTGAAGGATCACAGCATTTGGAAGGTGGAGGACCACTGCTCCAGTGTCTCTCCATGGGACTCTATCTCTCCGAAGCTGCCATCGGTCCCCCCTGCCCCCCAATCCTAGAGGTGGGAATGGGTCATGCTATGCCACCAGGAACCCAGTGACTGGTCTTCAGATGAAGACTGATACTTAGGCTTTCAGAGCCAGTCTAAAATGACCCATCCCAGGCAACCTACCCGCCACCACCCCTTTGTTTTCCAGCTCTATTGTCCTCTGGCCTGGCCACCTGTCACTGAATGGCCATTGCTTGAAAGCAGACAGGAGAAGCAAAGTGTTTCACAGTGGTACATCACTGCAGACACAGCCAGTCAGAGTGCATACTGCATGACAGGAGTGCCCCTCGAGTTCAGGCATTCACCCGCGGGGTCTAGTGGAGACCCGGGACAGAGGTGGGTGGTAGTGGCACTCAGGTGGGTCCAACGAGTAAATAATATTTCAGTGTTCTCAACAGCTGGGCACCATCATCTGTGTGTGCTGGCTACGAGTGGTACTCTGCTAAAGAATAAAATTCAGAATTCTGGTCGGTTATCTCAGGAATGAGAACAAAGGCAGTTTACTTGATGTGCTTGCTGGATGTGTGAGATTGGGCGAGTTAGGTACCATGCATGGTTTGCCCTTCAGAGAGCCGTCCCCTCTATGGCTGGCACTCACCTTTGGGTTTCCTTTAGTTGAGCTCACGTGGTATTCTGCCCCTTTTTGTTTTCCTTCTCGGCTCTGTATACAAGCAGCACACTGAGGCTTAGAGTTACTTAGGCTAGAGCAGAACAGACCTGGACCTGTTATACACAGTCCATCCACTGCAAGGTATGGACAGGTGTGCAAAACCATGCTCTGCTCCCAAAAAATGCCTTTACAGAAAAGCAAATTCTCTAGAGATGGCTCACAGGGAAGTGATGTGTTTAGGTCTGACCAAGAAGAGTCACTGAGCTATGAAACTCAGCTCTGTCTTATTTTGTGTAGCCACTGCCACTACTCGTAGACCCATGACCACAGGACATTCATTAAAGAACTTGCTTTAGGGGCTGGAGGTGACTCGGTGGTTTAGAAAATAGAGCTGCTCTTGAAGAGGACCTGAGTTTGATTTCTAGCACCCACATCAGGCAGCTCACAACTGCCTGTGTTTTAGTGAGGGGTTCTATTCCTGCACAAACATCATGACCAAGAAGCAAGTTGGGGAGGAAAGGGTTTATTGAGCTTACACTTCCAATTGCTGTTCATCATGAAAGGAAGTCAGGACTGGAACTCAGACAGGTCAGGGAGCAGGAGCTGATGCAGAGGCCATGGAGGGATGTTTCTTACTGGCTTGCTTGCTTCTTCTGGCTTGCTCAGCTGGCTTTCTTATAGAGCCCAAGACTACCAGCCCACAGATGGTACCACCCACAAGGGGCCCTCCCCCTTGATCACTAATTGAGAAAATGCCTTACCGCTGGATCTCATGGAGGCATTTTCTCAACTGAAACTCCTTTCTCTGTGATAACTCCAGCTTGTGTCAAGTTGACACACAACCAGCCAGTGCAACCTGTAACTCCAGCCCCAAGGGAATCCAATGCCTCTGGCCTGCAAGGGTACCAGTGCTCACGTGCAAGTGCACACACGAGTGAACACACACACACACACACACACACACACACACGCACACACATTAAAATAAAGCTTTAACCAGAACCTGTTTTAACATTTCATTCTTGTTCCAAGCCTGTCATTATGCTAAGACACCATGCTATCGCACAATAGCGTAAGTGCCTTGGGTTACGTTTGTTGTAAGTTTAAGGAACATTTGGCCAAACTGTGTGCATCTTCTCTGCTTTTCATGTAACCTCACTCTCATGGCAGAACCCTTGCTGGTCGTGTGTAGCACTATGGATCTGATCCCCAGCACTAGAGGAAAACAAAAATCAAAAAATATCCTGACCGGCACACACAACCTCATGACTCTGATGTTACCTTTGTTATTAACTGCCTAAAGCATAGGATTGCTTCAGACTCTGGGTGGGGCTGTAACAGTTCTCCTGGATGCTTGTTACGGTGGTCTAAATACTTAGGTGGGTCAGGAAGAGTGGAGCAGAGGTGCTCAGCTAATGAACAATGCATCTACTGTTTCCTTGCTCTAAAGAGACAGCCTGAGCTACTGCTACAACAGGAGGCCTCACCCTTGGAGCTGCCCACTTTGTTGTGTGGTTGGCACAGGGAAGGTAAATCTACAGGAAGTTGTTTCCTCTTAATGTAAACTTTAGTCTTAGTGGATTGTAGCTGCTTCAGCAGTCTGAGCTTCGTGAGAACTCAGCATTAAGGTCACCACTTTTTATGATCTAGTAGAATGGGAAAGGAAATCTGTTTAGCCCTTGGCATCTCTGACTAAGACAGGAGCTAGCCCTTCTGTGAAATCACCCTGTAATCACATGGTCTCTTTAAGTCCCTGAATAGTTAGGCCTAATAGCTTATTAGCTAATTCTTATGTGAAATTATTCAAGCTATCATTCTTAGTCTTCGTGGATTAATAACATTTGTGGGTTGTTTTGCAGAATGCTAATGTTTCAGAGCTACTCATATTTCATATCAAATCCTATTATTTCTAGATCAAGTCCTTAGGAAAAAAACTGGTACCATATGACCACATTTCTACCCTCTTCGAAAGTCCTCCAGCTAGTGTGTGAGTGTCTTAATATTCACCAACATGGCTGGATATTAAGCCACTTGAGTCTGGCTGGTGACTTCCTAGGTTGGACATGGCTGGATATTAAGCCACTTGA
>CM052713.1:15159780-15185390 GCA_028551405.1 Uromys caudimaculatus
GTGACTTCCTAGGTTGGACATGGCTGGATATTAAGCCACTTGAGTCTGGCTGGTGACTTCCTAGGTTGGACATGGCTGGATATTAAGCCACTTGAGTCTGGCTGATGACTTCCTAGGTTCCATGCTTTTATGGAAGATGGTGCTTCTCCTCCGTAGTCCACTGAGGACCAGCCTGCATCCCGTTAGGAGAGTCTTGAGGTCACTGACTACAGTCACAGCTCTGCCTCCCAAGTCACTGCCCTTGAAGTGAAGCCTTGACTGCCCATCCCTTTACTAACATAGTTTGGTGTCCCCCAAACACCCGCTTTTATAGATTACAAGACTATCAGACCGACACTCGCCAACCCGGGATGCTTCCTATCTAGTCCATCTTTCTGTATGACACATAAAAATGTTAAGGATGGCTAATCTTTTAATTAAATCTCTACTCTGCCGAGTTAGTCATCCAGAAGCAAATATCCTTCATAAAAATACCTCTTCCTTCCCGTCTCTACATATTCTGGAAACAACGGGAGAAAGTAGAGTGGTCAGCGATGCAGGGGAAGGCTCACAGGTCTCCTTACAGGGTTACAGCCAATGTAACCCGGTTCACTTGCTCTTCAGCCCTCAGATAGGACAGTGCACCCCTTATCGCAGTTTTACCTTATAAGACATAACCTTTCAACTCTTTATCAAGAATACATTGAATTTGCCTGCAGGCTCAACACTAGTGACCTTCAGTCTAGCAACTATCAACCCGCACCTGCAGCTAAAACTGTCTGTTTCTGTGTCGTGGCAGCCGGATTCCAGATTTTTGTATTATCTTTATTCTGAAAGAAGCACACAGAGTACCTTGTCCAGGTTTCTCACATTACAGACGTGGACAAGGGGCCCACAGTGTGGATGGGACTTGATTAAAGCTAGGGGATGAATGTTCTCAGTGGTTTACATTTTTAGGTACCTACCATTATAAGGTAGAATGCAAAACTGCTGACTTGGCATTTCTGCCATGCCCATCACAAGTAGACAGTCCAAATGAGCAGGCTAGATATTCAGCTCCCTTTGCTCTCAGCCTGTGTGCTGCTTCCTGATACAGTTAGGCTTGTGACATCATTGATGAAGTCATTCTGGTTTTATGCTTGAGCAGATGATAGCAGGTTCCTTTGCATCACAGTACAGTTATATATGTAAATGAATTATTCTTGATATAAATGCAAACAGTGAATTAATCTGGCAGCTGTATCCATTTACTTTATGCTAAGCCCCAATAACTTCACAGAGAATCCACGATTTACTTAAAACTGCACCTCAATAGCTGAGCGTTCCAATGATATACTTTAAACTCCTACGCTAACCTCGCTACCTCCCAGCCCCGTCCCGTGATACTTGCATATTACTATTGCTCTGGTTCTTCAGACACATTCTTCATCCCTCCCCTGCCTCCATCTTCCGGGTCCTCTGAATCCCACCCTTTCCTCTTGCTAGTGGAAGTCCCACCCAATTCCCTATTCTGCCCAGCCACTGGACGTTCAGCATTTATTGACAAGGCAGAGAATAAATGGTAAGAACTGGTCTACACAACTGTTTACATGTGAGACAGGCTACTTAGTATCGGCATCACGATGTCCTGTCCCGATTGAAATAAGATATGAGAGAAATCAGCATTTGAATAGCCCAAGGGTAAACTGTCCACAGCGTACAAACGTTATGCCTGCAGTATACTACTGGGATCTAGCTCTCCTACCCAGATGGCAAATACAGCTTTACAGTGGACGGTGGCGCGTGCCAACAGAAGAATGTGGGGGAAACAAATGGAAGCAGGAGGACTGTGCGCAGGGCCAGAATTACTTTTGCAGGCATTCAAAGGTTACATATGAACTATATCTAAGGAATCCCATTTGACCCTGCCTTCCCAATGCTTTGCTTTCTCCCAACAGAGATGCCCTGGGACTATAGCTTTAATCACAGTGGACTCTTGAGGGATACTCAGACAATTCCCAAATCATAGCAAGTAGTATCTGAGATTACAGTGGGTCCTTAAAAATGGCCAAGAGACCTGCTTGGAGGAAAGGGAAATTACCAGGGAGCCAAGTGGGGTAGCACTCACCTGCCAAGCCTGTCTCTGGGGAGATGAGACAGGAGGACTGCTGTGACTTTGAGGCTAATCTAGACTACACAGCAAGTACTAGAATAGCCATAGTCTATAGACTGAGACCCTACCAAAAAATAGAAGGGCGGAAGGCCAGAAGGAAGGAAAGAAGGAAGGGAGGGAGGGAGGGAGGGAGGGAGGGAGGGAGGGAGGGAGGGAGGGTAACCTAGAAAGGAACACAGAGGTAAATACATGGGAAAAAACCAACTATGTGTGTTTAACTGCAAAGTCAACCAGCACACAGACATTCAAGGTGTTTTCAACAATTAGACATCCAAGTATGAAGAACATAAACTTGATCCATGCCCAGAATTAACTAAAATCAAATAACAAATCTAAATTAAAACCTAAAACAATAAAACTTCTCTGAGAAAATCCTTCTAGCCTCAGGTTAGAGGATTATGCCTTAGATATTGTATAAAAATATAGTTCATGAAAATTATATATCAAGCCTTTTCAAACGTAAGACATTTCTTCTTCAAAAGGTATTATTGGGAGAGTTCAAAGACAAACATAGGGGCTAGAGAGATGGCTCAGTGGTCAGGAACACTGGCGGCTCTCGTGCTGGATCCAGGCTCAGTTCGTGGCACTCAAATGGCAGCTTACGACTATGTTTAGCTCCAATACCAGGACATCTAACACCCTCTTCTGGCCTCAAACACTCATACATATAAAAATAGCTCTTTTTAAATGCAAATCTAGTTGGGCACAGTGGTTCCCACCTTTAATCCCAGGACTCAGGAGAAGGCAGGCAGATCTCTATGGATTAAGTTCCGGGACAGCCAGGGATACATAGAGCAACTGTCTCTCAAAGAACAAAGAACAAAAGTAAATAATTAACTAATTAATTAAAAAATAAATGTAAACAGAGTGAGTTCCAGGACAGCCAGGGCTACACGGAGAAACCCTGTCTCGAAAAACCAGAAATAAATAAATAAATGTAAATATTTTTTTAAAAAGACATTCAGATATCTGGCATGGTGGTGCATGCCTTTAACTTCAACGACCAAGAGACAGAGGCAGGTAGGTCTCTGTGAGTTCGAGGCTAACCTTGTCTATATGGCAAGTTACAGGCCAGCCAGGGCTTCATGGTAAGACAGTCTCAAAAGCAAACAAGCAAAAATCCCACACAATTTATGGACTGGTGATAAGGCTCAGTGGGTAAAGGTATCTGCTGGGAAACCTGAAGACCTGTGTTCAAATCCTGTGTCCCACAAGGTAGAAGCAGAAAACCTACATCTGCAAGCTGTCCTCTTACCTCTACAGGCAGGCCATGGTGCTTATACAAATAACTAAAAACAAAACAAAAACGTTTTTTAAAAACAGGCACAGAAAGGGGGAAATATTTGCAATACACGTGACTGACAAAGCCCTTCACTTTAGAATATATAAAGAAGTCCCCCGATAAGAATAAAGCAAATCCACATTTTAAACGATTTAGTTTTATTTAATGCATATGAGTAATGAGTTTTTGTCCACATGTATGCGTGTGCACCATGTGTATGCGTGTGCACCATGTGTATGCCTCATGTCCTAGGAGTGGTAAAGGTGTCAGATTCCTTGGAACTGGAATTACAAACAGTTGTGCCAAGCAGGTGATGGGAACCAAACTCAGGTCCTCTGCAAGAGCCACCAGCGCTCTGAACCACCAAGCCATCTCCAGCCCCACAACAAAGATTGTGGGGACAAGAAGTGCCTGAAAACACTACCATCATTAATTAGGAGAGAAATGAAGTAGAAGCTAGCCTGTGCGTCAGTTAGAGCTGCTACAACCAGCAAGGGCTGCCCTCAGGGATGCTCACCACTTCAGTGTCACACGTGTCTGGTGGGAATGCACAGTGATCTCATCTAACCTGAAAACCATTTCAGATTCTAAGTAAAGTTAAATAGGCATCTACTTCACAACTCAGCAATCCTATACCCAGGTACATAGTAATAAAAACACATTAATATAATCTGCAATAAAACCTATGAATATCTGTATAATTTCTGTGTAACAGGGCCCAGTGGTAGAGCACATTCTTAGAATGCACAGGGCCTGGATTCAATCTTTGGCACTGATAAACAAAACCAAAAAGCCACAGTGGTCTAAAACTAGACACAATGTTCTTTAACTGCCTTGACCCAGTGTGAAGAAGCCAGACATGGCTGCTCATGCCCATAATCCTGGCACCTGGAGGGCTAGGGCAAGAGGACAGCCATGAGTTCAAGGCCAGCCTGGGCCACAGAGGGAGATTCTGTCTCAAAAGAAAGCAGAAAACAACAGAGCAGAAAACAGTGAATAAATAAACAATGGAAATACTCTGTATCGTGATGGTAATGCTACAGTTGTAAGCACTAAAGATGAAGTTTACTCTGAGTTATAACTAACACGCTTGGCTTGGAAACTACTTCTGTTGGATTTTCTTCCTTATGTTTTCTGATTCCAAGATTCTGGACTCTTCGAGATGTTATAAAAGAAGAGATCGGGAGATGCCACACTCAACTGAGCGCCTATCTCAGCCTTTGGTGAGAATTTTCAGTGTGTGCCAGGCTTAACGGTTGGTCAAATATTAGCTAAGTAATTATTATTAAGGAACCATTTACAGTTTAGATATGGCCCAGTATCCCAATCTTCACTAAGAATATACATTTTTAAAAATTTTGTAATATGCCGGGCAGTGGTGGCCCACGCCTTTAATCCCAGCACTTGGGAGGCAGAGGCAGGCAGATTTCTGAGTTCAAGGCCAGCCTGGTCTACAGAGTGAGTTCCAGGACAGCCAGGGCTATACAGAGAAACCCTGTCTCGAAAAAATAAAAATTGTAATGTGCACCCATTTTAGCGTAAAAAGACAAACATATTAAACAGCCAGTATTGGTTCTGAACAAACATGCATAGAGCATGTGCATATGTCCTAAACCATGTAGGAAGAGTTTGGAATAGAGTACAAGTTTATGTTCACGCAAGCGTATGCAGTGGGATTGTGGTGTATACCACCATAGGGTGTGAAGAAGTACACATAAAAAGTGTAAGAAACATTGTGTTGATCATGTTTATACTAAAGTTATGGTTTTTTTAATTTTAAAAAATTGGTGGCTTGATTGTTTGTTTTATTTTGACACAGGGTCTCACTGTGTGTAGCACTAGTAGTCCTGGAACCTTGCTATGTAGAGCAGGCTGGACTACAACGGAAAAACAATCCACCTGTCTCTGCCTTCTGAGTGCTGAAATTAAAGGGCTGCCCCCACCACGCCCAGCTAATTTATAAAAATGTAAACATGAACACACATACATAGAGGTGTACACGCTATGCTTTAATGTGTGTATGTTAAAAGCTGTTAGTGCTTTTAACTTTTAAGAGCATAAATGTTCTTACTTATACAACAAGTGTACTGGCTGGTTTTGTGTCAACTTGACACAAGCTGGAGTTATCACAGAGAAAGGAGCTTCAGTTGAGGAAATGCCTCCATGAGACCCAGGTGTAAGGCATTTTCTCAATTAGTGATCAAGGGGGGAGGGCCCTTGTGGGTGGTACCATCTGTGGACTGATAGTCTTGGGCTCTATAAGAAAGCAAGCAAGCAATCCAGTAAGCAGCATTCCTCCATGGCCTCTGCATCAGCTCCCACTTCCTGACCTGCTTGAGTTCCAGTCCTGACTTCCTCTGGTGATGAATAGCAGCGTGGAACTGTCAGCTGAATAAACCCTTTCCTCCCCAACTTACTTCTTGGTCATGATGTTTGTGCAGGAATACAAACCCTGACGAAGACAACAAGTAATACACACTGGCTATAGAAAGCATCTGGAATTCCAGATAATTAAATATGGCCTCCTAGGCCAGTGGTTCTCAACCTTCCTAATGCTGCAACCCTTAAGTATGGATTCTCATGGTGTGGCGACTGCCAACCATAAAATTAGTTTTGTTGCTACTTCATAACATTTTGCTACTGTTATAACTCATAATGTAAATACCTGCGCTTCCATGGACTTAGACAACCTCCCCACAGATGTCTCGACCCACAGTTTGAGGAGAAACGCTGGCTCAGAGCATTTGCTGTACACATACCACTCTTCCATATAGAAATATTTTTGACACTCTTTTACAGAGATGGACTAGGCTCATCATGCTTTGCCACATGCTCTTTCTACTTAATAGTATTTTATTATCCCAGATTCCTCTCCATCTGCACCCATTAAATGGGCCTGGCTGTCAGAGACTGACATAACCTTGCCGATGATCTGATAAGCGCCCCATACAGTAGGCAAGCTGTCTTTTTTCCAGCGTAAGTTTTCAAGGCTAATGGAAGAAGAAAAAATGTATAAGATAAATATCCCTCAGTGTTTTCCTGGAGTGCTGTCCCCTCCTGGAGGCTTGCGGTATGGAGGGGTTTGGGGTAGAAGGGGCTCTCTCCTCCAGGAGCTCCTGCCTTACCTTTGCACGGAGATCTTCTCTAGACCTGTCAGCCACTGACTCCACCTGGTGTCACAATGGCTCATCTGAATTCAGGACCAAGGAAACATTCATAAGGCTGATACTGCGCATGCTTCAGACCTCCTGGTCTTCGGGGATGGCTGGCTATGTCCCAGCTACAGACCTCATGACCATAATTACCACTCACCTGTCATCAGGATTCCTCACCTGCCTCAACTGAGAAGCGTGATTAGACTTGTAGTAGAACACTACTGTGTGGGCGGGACAGGACTGTGTGGGCGGGACAGCACTGCGTGGGTGGGACAACACTGCGTGAGCAGGGCAACACTGTGAGCAGGACAGTACTGGGTGGGCGGGTCTGCACCGCACCTCGTGGGCAGGACAGCACTGCTAGGGAAGGAACAGCCCTGCTTGGGTAGGGGCTGGCATGAGCAGGAACAAAGGTCACACCGGACAGTGGTGGGCTTTGGGAAGGAGACACTCTGGCAGCCGCCAAAACAGCTCAGCTCTGGAATTACTACAGTGGTGGCCAGTGGAAGGAAAGAAAGGAAGGGAGGGAGGGAAGAAAGGAGGTATAGAGGGAGGGAAGGAGGGAGGGAGGGAAGGAGGGAGGGAGGGAGGTTAGGAAATATTTCTTTTCCAGAGACAGGACAAATGTTTAGAAACAGCTTTTTAAAAATAAAAGCAGGACGTAGCGTCACATGCCTGTAATCCCAGCTCTCAGGGGCCTTAAGCAAATAGATCATTATGTGTTCAAGGCCAGCCCTATGCTGCATAGTAAGACCCTATCTCAAAACAAACAAACAAACAAACAAACAAACAAATATGTTCATTGGTTCATTGAAGGAAATCCAGACATAAATAACAGTGAATGTGGAAAAGATTACTGACTTCTTTGTTGTTGTTGTTTGGTTTTTTGGTTTTTTGAGACAGGGTTTCTCTGTGTAGTCCTGGCTGTCCTGGAACTCACTCTGTAGACCAGGCTGGCCTCGAACTCAGAAATCTACCTGCCTCTGCCTCCTAAGTTCTGGGATTAAAGGCATGCGCCACCACTGCCCAGCTGATTACTGACTCTTAACACCAGCATGCAGCAAGTGCTTGTTGCCACCGAGCTTTGCCTTCTGCTCATACCTAGGTAGGTATGGAGTCTTCTGGTCTTCCCGTGTCCACAGATACATAGGTCCCGCTGTATGTATCAAGGTGTCTTTGATCTGGGTCTGGAGAGGCGCCTTTCTCTATCTCTAACTCTTCTTCCCTGCTGAAGAGGGACAAGATGGGAGTTCAACACACACACACACACCCCTCACTCCCTCTGAGGTCCCTGTCTTCTCCCTGCACTCAGACAGCTGTCAGCTTATCTCTGAAAAGTCAAAGGTCACATGCCAATGGCAGAACACTTCAGAGCAGGCACTTGTCATGCTCCTCAGTTAGTTGCTGTGATATCAGTGTGGACTCTGGGAGAATTGGAAGAGAGTAGGAACACCAAAGACCCAGAGGAGGCTTTCTCTCCTCTGGGAAAGGAAAGAGAATCCTTTCTCCCTCGTTAAAAATTTTCTGGTTGTTGGGGGACAGTATTAAGGCAGGACTCCTCCACAGCTTAGGGAATAGAAACCATGTGGGCTTTGGAGCTGCGTATCCAAGGGTTAAGATGCTGGCTAGTGATATTTTAGATGGGGGACCCAAGGCAAGTTACTTTGATACCATGTACCCCAGTTTCCTCTCTATAAAAGGAGATAAGAAGACTCCCCTAATTGCTGCTGCAATAATTAAAATGAAATAATGTATTTAGTCACCAAGAACACTCCATAAATAGCAAATATTAATTATAAAACAACAAAAGTAATAATATAATTTTTAAACAAGATTTTAGCCAGCGGTGACATATACAGGTACACACCGTATCACATGTATTATGTGGTACATGAACATCTGGACTTAATAACAAAGTAAGTTTAATTGGTTATACCATGTGGGACAAGTTGCCTTGTGAGAAGTCAGTTGGTTCACCCATAGATGTCTTCTTGAGCATCTTATATAGATCAGGTACAGTTTGCGTACATAGAGGTGGGTAAGTCAGTCCCTGCTCTCCAGGTTTGGTTTGGTGGGAAAGAGAGATAGTTACCTCATTCTTTCATATGTACACCCATAGGCATTCATGAATGTGTAAGAGCCATATGCTCAGGTCTGTATCCCTGGTAAGGGGCATGTGCTATAGGGATACACTAGGATACTCTGGTCGCGGATAATTCTAGCTGTAACTTGAATCATAACCTTATTACTCTTAAGACTCTGAATAGGGGAGACCTAAGTGCTGAGGAAGCAGTCACGTGTAGATGGGGCAGGGACAGGTCAGCCAGGGCAGGGTCAAGCTTGTCACAGGAAACAGCAGCATTATGATGAGACAGAAAAGACAGAGGGCACAGCTGGGGAGGCAGGGGGACAGTGGTCACAGCTGGGGAGGCAGGGGGATCATAGCTAGGAAGGAAGAGAGGACAGCAGTCACAGCTAGGGAGGCAGAGGGGACAGAGGGTCTTAGCTGGGAGGCAGAGGGGACAGAGGGTCTTAGCTGGGAGGCAGAGGGGACAGAGGGTCTTAGCTGGGAGGCAGAGGGGACAGAGGGTCTTAGCTAGGGAGGCAGAGGGGACAGAGGGTCTTGGCTAGGGAGGCAGAGGGGACAGAGGGTCTTAGGGAGGCAGAGGGGACAGAGGGTCTTAGCTGGGAGGCAGAGGGGACAGAGGGTCTTGGCTAGGGAGGCAGAGGGACAGAGGGTCTTAGCTGGGAGGCAGAGGGGACAGAGGGTCTTAGGGAGGCAGAGGGGACAGAGGGTCTTAGCTAGGGAGGCAGAGGGGACAGAGAGTAATAGCTAGGGAGGCCGAGCCAGACCTTACTTTTAAGCGTGACCTGCCTCCCTTACCTCTCGGCTGTAGAAGTCCTAGGCAGAAGGGGCCTGTTGCTTAATACCCTTGCAATCAGACAGCCAGGATAGGGGTAATCATCAATAATTCAAGAGTCTGCAGGCGATCTCTTTTATAGGAAGTGGTTTTCTCTTCCACCATTTAGGTGATTAGCTAGAGATGAGGGAAAAAATAGTGTCCTTATCTGAGCTTCTCCGTCCTCTTCCTCGCTGCTTTTGGGAATGGCCAGTCGTAAGAAAGTGAGCAGGCCCTGAGGTGCAGCAAAAGAAAGGATGGCCAGCAGGCTTCTCCACAGCCCTAGTTCCTTTACCCAGGGGGCAGCAGGTACTTCCCACTGTCCCTTTGGCAGGAAGGGGAACCCACCAGACAGCCACCTGGTCCTACTGTGCAGTGGATTCACATTTCCTGACTTTCATTCAAAGGCTTGTTCACCCTGACCCAGTTTGGCCGTGGGCACTGGGCCTTCCCTGGGACCTGACTGGCTCCCTTCCTCACTGCAGCCTCTCCTTATCCTGACTGCTTCTCTGAGGCCTTGGGAGGTGAATGGTGTGTGAGAAGAACCTGCTCTGTGAGAAGAATTCGGCAGCTTTCCCTGTTCTCCTCAGAGTGTGAGCCCTCCAAGGCCCCCCCTGGGATCAAGGCACTAAAAATAGCCAGAGGCTTAAAAATGAACTGGACCGGTTTCTGCTGCCTCCTTAGTCCTTCAAGGTGGTGTGAGGACATCAGAGGACAGCGGTGGTTCTCTGCCTATTTCCTTATACCTGCTACCCCAACACTGCTTGTGGGGTACTGATGGCATTTCTATCCTCTAGCCTCTCATCTCTCCCAAGCAGGTACACCTTGTCCTGCTTTGGGACTCCGCTTGGCAGACCCCAGGGAGGAAGCAGATTTTGCATTTCAAAGGAAAGCAACTCCACACAGATGTGCCATAGATTAGATTGGCACGCATGCTGCCTGCAGTCAGTTAGGCTGCCTCCTTCCCCACAGCATTAGCCCTCCGAAAGACAAGCATTGTGACAGCTCCTCTCCCCACTCCCTGCCCCCCACCTGCACCTCTCTATCCACCACTATTTTCCAAATGCCTTTTCGGTATTGTATATTGTGCAAAAATATACTCTGTTAGGTGCTGATAATTCATAGACACATAAATGTAGTTTATTTGTAATCCCTCATCTTCCTTGGGAAGTAAGAAACAAGGGAGGGATGTTCCCGGGATCTTCAGTATGGTCCAAGAACAGACACAGCCCAGTGAAGGAGAGGCAGCCATGATCATCTCCAGGAACTGCCAACATCCCAGGGACATCTGCCTTCCCTGACTGCTTCTGTCTTGTGTCATGTCTTGGCCCCTCATCGGCCATTTGGTTATAGAGTACAGTGAGGGAGAACTTGTATGTCCGGACTCAGACAGGTCACTTCCAGGTGACTTAAATTCTCTAGGCCTAAATTTCTTCATCTGTGAAGCAGGGATTGACTCTTCCTCACAGGGTAGTTGTAAATAAAAGAGTAGTCGGGCAGTTGTGGCGCACACCTTTAATCCCAGCACTCGGGAGGCAGAGGCAGGTGGATTTCTGAGTTTGAGGCCAGCCTGGTCTACAGAGTGAGTTCCAGGACAGCCAGGGCTATACAGAGAAACCCTGTCTCGAAAAACAAAAACAAACAAATAAAAGAGTAAATAAGACAATCTATGTCAATTGTTCTCTGCCTGGCATAGAATCAATGAACAAGATATTGTTTTAAAACATGGTATATTGGTAGAGAATTTGAAGAACACTAAGGGAAACAGATTGGAAGAGAACTGTCATTAAGAAGAAAATTAGTTCTCAAGTAATGTTAGGCCATGGGTGTGGGACAGCATCAGGACTGTCAGAAGGAACAAGGGACAACAGCAGTTACAGCAGTGTCAGTGGAAAGGAACAGGGGAAGGCAGGAGAGGGACACTGGTCGGTGTGCGTATTTCCAGAGTCTCTGGTCTCAGACGTGCAGGGCAGGTGGAGAGTGGCACAGAGCATGAAAGCCTGGGAGGTGAGGTGTGTGGGGTCTGAGTTAGTTGGTCTAAGTTTGCGCATCATGATTCTCAAGGAGTCCTTCACTGGCTCTGGGAATTGACTGACGCTGGAGGGCAGTCTCTCTAGAGTGTGTACCCTGTATACCAACACATCGGAATAGCGAGACGTAAAGGCATGGGGAATATTTTTGTATTCACTTTGTATTATTCAACACGTGTAGCAGACAGAGTATGAGGCTTGGTGGAAAAAACTGGGAAGTTGGAAGTTGGGTTTGCCTTTCTTCTGAATTAAACTGAACCTGGCTTGGAGATGCAACTCAGTGGGGGCAGGGGTCTGCTCTGTTTAATGTCCTCTCTGTGTCCACACCTGACCTCATGATGCGATTCTCCAGCAAAGCAAAGAATTCTGGGAGTCCTCCCTGACCTTCAGACCAGTGCTTCCTTCCCACTGTCCAGACCCTCTTGACTCCTTGATTTGGGAAATCCAAAGAAGCTGATATTATGAGCCATGTGGCTCTGAGACCTCTCAAAGAACCCAGGGGCTTGGAAAGTGACCCAACCAACCCTTCCTCCGAGTCCAGGGAAATGGAGGCAACAGAGCAGCAAGCACTGCCCAGAAGCAGAACACGGAGGCGGGTATCAGCGCAACTGCAGAGCCCTTCCCCGTCCTACCCGAGGCTCTAGGCTGCCTTTTGGGTTCCTCTTTCTCAGCAGTTCCCACAGACAGTCCTCATCATAGGCTCCTCTGCCTCTCTGGGTGGTCAATGGTGTTCCAGCTCATTCTGCTTTGAGTGTGAGTGTGTGTGTGTGTGTGTGTGTGTGTGTGTGTGTGTGTGTGTGCGCGCGCAAGAAGACAATCTCGGGTATCATCTTTAATCCTTTGAGACAAGACTCCTCATTGCTCAGTTAGGCTAGACTGGCTGTTCCTATCTCTGCCTACCTAGCAGTGGGATTGTGAGTATATACCACCATGCTCAGCATTTTTACATGACTCTGGTTCCGAGGTCTCAGGTCCTCATACCTGCTGAGCAAGAGCTTTAGCAGTTAAGCGACCTCTCTGACTCCCTGTCTTCTTTATCCCGTATTAGATATTTTCCCATTGCTGGCAAAAAAATACTCAGCAGAGGGTCCTAGAAGGGAAGAGGCTCACAATGTCAGAAGGTGCAGATCATGGAGGGGAAGGCATGGGGGCTGGGGTGAGTTTGTCTGTGGAGATAGGGACTTATGGCGGGGAAGGTGAAGAGGTTGGAATGAGATTGTGTGTGGAGGGAGGAGCTTGTGGCTGCTTCTCACATGGCTCCAACCAGGAAGCAGCAATGAGACCACAAAAGAGGCCGGGCTATAGCTTTACACGGCCTGCCCCTGGTGGCCTTTGTCCACGGCTTCTTAAGTCTCTGCCATCTCTTCCTAAACCAAGTGCTCCAGACATGAACCTGGGAGATATTTCATATTCATAACAACTCACCATGAATCGAGACCCAGCATGTCTGTGTGACTCATTTACGCCATTGTAACTGTTACTTCTCTCAACACCCTATGAGCTATGTATTCTTATTGATACCACTTTACAGATGAGCATAACAAGGCTCCCCAAGGCAAGATCACTCATTTCTAGGATAGGGCTAGCAAACCTGAGCTCTGTCTGCCTGGACAGCTACTGTTCTGAGCCAGCATGCCAGACTGCCTATTGCTAGTGCCATCTGCAAGGAGCCTTTTCTAATTTCCCCAACTTTGAGCAATCCATCTATGCCAAAGGACCCAGTCTGGTTCCTCGTCTACCTGTATAGCCAGTGCAATAATTCACAGCCTCTCTTGCAGGAAGGTTGTTCACGGAACTGGGTTCCAGTTAATGGAATCACAGGTTAGTGGAAGTGGTAACAGCCACATCCAGACATGCCAATCAGGAAAACCTTCTTCAGGGCTGTGCTGCAGCCTCTGGCTGGATGTCACTTAACTTTAGGACCACATACTGAACAAGGACAACCTCCTGACAGCCTGGTCCCAAATGACCAAATGGATAAGATTGCCCCACCCTACTGAAGCCAGCACCATATTGCAAAAGTCTATTGTCTGTCTGTCTGTCTGTCTGCCTGTCTTTCCTTCTTTCTTGCTCTGTATTTATTTATGTATATATTTATGTATTCTGTATTATCTATGTCTGTACTTACTGATTTCCTTAACTAATACAGCTTCCTTTGAGGCAGTATTTTATTAAGATACATCATAACGGTTGATGTACAGATTTTGCAACTCCATGAGAGATCCTAACACATACTTCAGTGTGAACTAAATCAAGTACTAGTGAACCCCAAGGGCAATTGTAAAGGAAAACTTAGAAAAAGCAGCTTGCAGGACACTTGTGGAATGAGGAGAAAGTGGAGTTTATAAGAGAATCAGGCCAGGCAGTGGTGGCGCACGCCTCTAATCCCAGCACTTGGGAGGCAGAGACAGGCGGATTTCTGAGTTCAAGGCCAGCCTGGTCCACAGGTGGGTTCCAGGACAGCCAGGGCTACACAGAGAAACCCTGTCTCAAAAAAAAAAAAAAAAAAAAAAAAAAAAAAAAGATTCAAAAAAAAAAAGAATCAAGTCTTCTAATTCCAAACACCTGGCTGAAAGATGGCTTAGTGGCCTTCTAAACACAGCCAGCACCTCTTCCTTATCCTGGCTCCAGGTGCCCTGGGCCTTCAAATTCTATGATACATCAGAATTCCATGAGAACCACGCCAGACACTGGTATAGACCTGTGATCACATCACTTGGAAGGCTGAAGCAGGAAGATCAGAAGTTCAAAGCCAGTCTGAGCTATCTAACAAGGGTCTGTTTCAAAAGAACAAAAAACAAAACCAACACCCAAACTTACCTGGGAACCTCATTCTGTGACATTTTCCTGAGGCACCTTCTCCCTGGTTCTAATGGGTCAGACTGCACGTGAACTCCAGACAGGTACCTCTTAAACAAGTCTTTCTTATGCTCCTGAAGCAGGTGGCTCCCACTAGATGAGACACATGGGTACATGCTTTTCTAATGCGGCCCAGAGCCCAGTTCTCCATATCTGGCCAAGCTGTGTGGGTGGCTATCAGAGCCCCCAGGCAGCATTGTCAGGCCCTGACATTAGCATTGGTTTCATGGCAAGTATTTTATGAATGTGGTGGTGCCTTCTGTGCTGGCCTAGAACCTACACAACTCGGTGTTTCTATGGAAAATAGAAAAAAACCCTAATCTTAGGAGAGACTGTCTCTACAAGTAGACAGGACACTTTGGTACAGTGTAAAGTTTCTGTCAAGAACATGAAATATAGCCGGGCGGTGGTGGCGCACGCCTTTAATCCCAGCACTTGGGAGGCAGAGGCAGGTGGATTTCTGAGTTCGAGGCCAGCCTGGTCTACAGAGTGAGTTCCAGGACAGTCAGGGCTACACAGAGAAACCCTGTCTCGAAAAAACAAAACAAACAAACAAACAAACAAAACCATGAAATATGACAAGTAAGAGGTTGCTCTGACCAGTCACCTTAAGACCAACTAGCTCATTCCAGTGATCTGGAGGGTTGTAGGAGAGACAGTCCCATACTTAAGTCGGGTGGATTTAACTGGCACACAGCTGAGCATGTGAATTCACTTTTTCTCAACTTTACATCCTCATATGTAGTGAAAATTTTTTGTTTTGTTTTTGTTTTTGTTTTTAAAAAAAACTCCAGTTACGTTATGTGAATATGTTTTTGTTTTAATCCCAGGTTTGGGACATAGGGCTGCTTCAGATTGTTCACAGCAGCTAACTATGATTTGTCTCATGCTCTGGCATGGGTGTGATTCTGCCATCAGAGGATAGTTTACATTTGGAATTCTAGGGACTCTTGAGGGGGTATAAAAAGGCCAGAGCCCCGAGAGAGGTGGTGGCTGCTGCTGCCCCTGCTGGTTCCTGCTGGTTCCTGGTTGGAGATATCCTTACAACAAATATTGGACTTGCCTCAAGAAACTTGATTCCCCTAACTAGCAGGACGTCGTCTAAAGAGATTTCTGCTCCCTCTCACCTCTAATCTTCTTAAGTTAGAGGTTGGAAAGGATTAGGGTGGAGAGGGGTGGTAGACATAAGAACCCAACAAAGTAGTCAAAAAGTATGTTTACGCTTATCACACTATCTCAGTTCTTTTCTGTGTACCTGTGTGTGCACACACAGTAGCATTTGAGTATGACTGTGATTGTTAATTTACCAGGTTCTACAGTACCCTACAAAACCAGTCTGGAGATAATGTTTGTTGAGGTAGAAAGACCCACCTTAACTGTGGGTGGTCCTAGAGCATGGGCTAGAGTCTGGACTGAGTTGAAATGAGCAGTAAATGCCATTAAGCACCAGGACTTAACACTCTGTTTCTTGTCTGGGAATGCAATGTGAGCAGCTACCCCATGTTCCTGCCATGATGCCCTCCTGTAGAAAGAATATCTTGTGTATTTACGGATGCATTGCCTGTCAATTAAAAGGCCTATGGCCTATGGTTTAAGCAGGAAATAGAGGTAGGACATCTGGGAGGCAGAAAGGATCCTGGGAGAGAGCCAGGTGCAGAGAGATTCACTGGGAAGACAGACACATGATACTAGAGTTCAGGTAACAAGCCATGTGGCAGAATGCAGGTTAAGATAAATGAGTCAGAGATGGGCCTAGCTATATGGCCAAGTATTTGTAAATGTATTTTGGGTCTAACTCTTATTTCTAGGAGCATGGGGCTGGGAGGAAAAAATGAAACCTAACCTCTACACCCTCCTGCTGCAACCCACACAGCTTTAGTCTGGACCCTGACTAGAGGCTGTGAGGGAAGGAAGAAACCGCAGACACTAAAGGATGAACACATGGATACAGAAAAGCTGGGTAGGCTATGGGGACTGATAGATCTCCACCCACTGCCACTGCGACCCAGAACTTCAGTTACACAGAGAGGTGTTAGCTAGTCTCAGTAGGCCATTGCTGTAGGTGAACAGTCTTAAGCATATCTGAGAGGAGAAAGTTGCAATTGATGGGTTTTGTCCATAAACATTCATATGTGGTAGCAATTTTGGAATTTTGGTTTCTTTAAGAAAAAAACACAGAAATATCACAAGCATATGTTTTCATTTTAATCCCAGGTGTGGGATATGGGGCTGCTTCAGATTGTCTGAGGCAGCTGGCTATGGATTTGTCTCATGCTCTAGCAGAGGCATGATTTTTGCCAGCTACAGATAGTTTCTGAGATTATGTGACATTTGGAAATCTGGGTACTTTTCAGAGGTGGTTGTTGGATGGTTGGTGGTGGTTGCTGTTTGTTGGTCTTGGTTTGTTAAGTAGTTATGCACAAAGAAGAGGAAATTAGATATCCTGACAGCAAAGATCAAACTTGCCCCAAGGAACTCAATGCCCCTAATCAGCAGAAAGTAGTCTAATAATAATATCATCTCCCTTCCGGACCCTGACTTTTTTCAGGGATCTCTTTCCTTTTCTTTCTATTCTTTTTTTCTCCCTCATAGGGTTAGGGGGGTTTGAAAGGGTGGAAGACAAAGGGTGGGGAAGGGTGGAAGAAAGAAGAACCCACAGAGTAGCAGAGACTGGGCTATACTCATACTGAGACCGAAAAAGGAGAAGGCTTTGCCAATTTTGAGCCTGACCCAGACCAGGAAAGACTTTTCTATTTTCCCATGAGGCCTTGGTCCTTGCCATAGCTGTGCCCATTCAACAGGCCACATTCATTTAGGACTTGACTCACTCAGCTCTTTATCTGTTCCCTATACTTTCCCCTCCATGACGAACTGTGCCTTTGAATTATGAGCCAAAATAAACTCCTTCTCCAGTAAGTTGCTTCTGTTGGGGTATTTAATGGCAGCAACAGGAGACATAACAGAGTGGTGATGGCTTATATATTTCGAAACCTACTTTAATAAGAGTTCTTAAATGCTTTAACCTCCCCTCTAGCCCACCACCCACCAAACGTAGTGGAAAGGAAAGCTTAATAGAAAATGGGGGTTGTGGACCTGTTTAGAAATAGTTCTTTGGGGGTATTCAGCAGTCCAGTTCGCTAGGCAATAACCACTCATGAATCTGCAATGGCAGTTCAATTCAGAAGAAACTGCAAAAACAGCAAGAAGCCACCAAAATATCATGAGGAGTTCTTTGATGAGTTACTCTCTACAAAGTCACAAGTGAGAATAGCAACTCAATGTAAGGCAAACCAATACCAGAGCATTATCACCAAAGACTAGGGAGGTGGAGCAAGGTGAACCAATGCCAGAGCCTCCTCCCATTGTCTGTAGGGTCATAGTTAATATTCTTTCTAAACTGCATGCATCCTTCCACATGTCTGCTTCAGCAAAACATATGACATAACTGAGTTTCCAAAGAAACCAGAAATGTCCACTTCAAGTGGTGTGTACATGTTTGAGCTGTTATGTACATGTGCTCGTGCAGATGTGTGTGCATCTGTACATGTAATGCCGATGTGTGTGGGTCTGTACGTGTATGCATGCAGCTGTGTATGTGCAGCTGTGCATGCATACATGTAAGTGTGTGGGGATCTATACATGTATGCATGTAGGTGTGTGTGCATCTGTACATCATGCATGCAGGTGTGTGTGGGTATGTACATGAATGCATACAGGTATGTGTGGCCTGTACATGTGTGCATGCAAGTGTGTGCATACAGTTGTGTGTGAATCTGTACATGTATTGCATGCAGCTATGTGTGGGTCTGCATTTATGCAGGCAGGTGTTTGTATACATCTGTACATGTGTACATGCAGGTGTGTGTGCATCTGTACATGTATCGCATTCAGTTGTGTGTGTCTGCACATGCATGCATGCAGGTGTATGTGGGTCTGTACATACATGCATGCATGCAGATATGTGTAGTCTATACTTGTATGCATGCAGGTGAGTGCATCTGTACATATATGCATACAGTTGTGTGTGCATCTGTACATGTATTGCATGCAGGTGTGTGTCTGTACATGCATGCATGTAGGGTGTGTGTGTGTGTGTGTGTGTGTGTGTGTGTGTGTGTGTGTGTGTGTTCTGCAGAGCTCAGAGGTGAATGCCAGGTGTCTTCCTCAGTTGCTTTCCACCTTGTGTTTTGAGAGCTGGTCTCTCACTAGGCTTGGTATTCACCCATCTGGCTAGGTAGGAGAGCCAAGAAGCTGTCAGGATCTACCTGTCTCTACCTCCACAGCACTTGGGATTAGAGACAGCTGACTTTCATGTGGGTTCTGGGCTGTGAAATTAGAATCTCATTCTCATGCTTGCATGATCAACTGAACCATTTTTTCCAGCCTTACATGTTCTCAATTCTTGACATTTCTGCCTACTCTCTCTACAGTTACTTCCTTAATATTTATAAAATTGACATCTTATCAAGTGTAGAACATTGGAAAGTAAACTTCTAAGTAAGGAGAAAATATGTTCATGAAAATCAGAAAGGATCCTGCACCTAGACAGAAAGTGATGCCCCTTGTGAGAGGTCAGGAGTCATAGGTCCTGGGGCAGGGAGAAAGACAAACAACCTGGTGAAGCCAGCGAGATGGCTCAAGGGTGTATCTTGCAACCAAGTCTGATGACTGAGTTATCCACAGAACAGAAAGAATGCCTCCCTCTGGTTGTCCTCTGAGACAGACAGGCAGGCAGGCAGGCAGACAGACAGACACACACACACACGCACATGCACAGATTAAATAAATGTAAAAAAGCGTAAAGAGTAGCCATGGAGGCAATGCATGTTGGGTGTGTATGTCGGGGTCGGGGAGAGGTGTCACAGGGGAGATGACAGATGGAGTTGGGTGTGTATGTGGGGGTCAGGGAGAGGTGTCACAAGGGAAGATGACGGATGGAGGCAAACAGGGCCACATCTAGAAAAGCGACTCTTGGGGATTAAGAGGACAAGGCGCTGTAGGGACAGGAGCTGAGTCAAAATTGCAGGGCAGCCAAAGTTGGAGGACTCTGGCTGGGACCACAGGTCGAGGGAGGAAAGATGGAGTCAGGGGAAGTGAGGCACAGCATAAGGGGCTCGGGGATGTTAAGAAAGAAGGGTGTGCAGTAGAGGATGTGGTGAGAAAGCCTCAGTAGAGCCTTGAAGGCTGGGGAGGTACTGAGGGACAGAGGTGAACTGTATCCTGCAGGGCTGTCTTCTGGGACTGGACCAGAGCAATGTGGTGCTGGCAGTGGTCAGGAAAAGAGATGGCTGTTGGCAGCTGCATCCATAAAGCTGCTGTCATCAGGAGGGCCACTGGGCAGGGACAAAGGTGAATGAGAAAACACATGGGGCAAGCCCTAGCTATGCCAGTTCCCAGCACCATATAGTGGGAGCAGGGAGACACCAGCCATGTCGTCTACCGGGCAGGAGCTGGCCACATATATCACTGAATAACACATGGAGGACCTCAAAAGTCATTTGTGGGGTGAATCAGTGCTGGAGAGAATGAATAGCAGGTGACAGGCACACAGACAGTGAAGGCAACTAACCAGACCTAGCTCAAAGTCATCCTTCACCTTTCACTATTGCCTAAGAACTCTTACCCAGATGTCAAATCCATGGGACCCTCTTGGCCTGCCCATCTGTCTAATGGAGCGAAGGTTTTATTAGGCTGGATGCAGATTCTGCGTAACTACAGGAGTCACAACATGACATCTTAAAATACACACATCCTTCTGCCTTGAAATACCAATTTTGAAGTTATATTCATTTTTTTTGTAACTTTGTGAAATCAACTTTTTCAGTCTTCCAAGTTGATAATGCACTGTTATTAAGAAATAATAGTAGTTTAGGGTCATGTGATGGCTCAGGGGACAAAAGGGCTTACTACACACATCTGGTGAGGCTAGTCCAGTCCTCGGAACCCAAATAAAGGTGGGTGGAGAAACCTCAAGCCACAAAGGTGTCCTCTGACCTCTACGTGCATGCCATCATACACATGTCATCATGACACACACAATAATACATTTTTAGTTGAAAACAATAGTGACATGCATTATAAGAACAATGGTTAATAAGACACCAAGACATATAGCATGTTTTTCTCTATGTCAGATATTGTACCTTAATACCTATTATCTGATTTGATCCTGACCGCAGTGTGACAAAGGTCCAGTGGTAACTTCTTGCCCAAATTCACATAATAGTAAATATCCATACTTGACAATGGGGTTGTTAGAGCCTGAGTAGCAAATGTCTCCCAACAGGCGTGTGTGTGTCAGGTGCTTGGTTCTCACCAGGCAGAGCTATTTGGGGGGAGGTTCTGGAAACTTCTTAGGAGGTGAGTCTTAGCTAGAGGAGGTAGGTCACTGGGGGTGTGCTTTTGAAGGCTCAGTCTGGTCCCTGGCTCCTTGGTCTGCTTCCTGTCTTCCGTGACGTGAGTAGCAGTAGCAGGTGTTCCATTTCTAGGACGTCCTTCTTCACCATGGGCCCAGCCTCGGAAGCAGTGAGATCATTTCCTCTTTTGGTTGTTTTTGTGACATTGTTGCTGTTATTTTGTTACAGTGAGGACATGATCACTAAAAAAAAGAGTCCTAGTGTTCAAGCAATGGCCACTTCTTCTCAGTACCTGTTCTCAGTTCCAAGGGACACTCGCCCTGTCGTATGAAATTTTTTAAACAGTAGCGACGGAATATTGAACTGGGAGATGAGATCCTGGACGGAACTTTCCAAAATTCTCCAACTGCACACCTTTCATCAACAAGTCATTGTGAGCCTCGTTTACAGCCACTATAAAACAGAGGTGACGATATCTACACAATGAGCGTCACCCCTATTGCAGCTGCTAAAGAATTTAAATCATGTAGACGGCATCACTTTACAGAACAAAGAAGCTGCTGTTGCTTATGGAATTATCACTGTATCTAAGATCCAGGCAGGTGGATCCATGGACCGGACTCAAGCGGCTGCTACAATTGATGGTGAGGGACAGGTTTGCTCCTTCTGCTGTGATCCCTGGCTCTGGATTTGTCCTTCCAACCCTAGCATAGTGACCCTGTCTTAATGAGGACCCCTGGAGAGGCCTGAGTCAAACTGCTCTGGAGACAACAGTCCTTCAGAAGGTCAGAGGCCAGGAGGAAGGAGAGTCCATCTTTTTCTTTAAGCAAGGGTGGAGAAGATGCCTGCTCTGAAGACCTGTCCCTCTCCTGACTCTATTTCTAGGTAAACCCCACATGGTAGCTTCTTTCTGTTAGTATAATGGGACATCCTAACCCTGACCTTTGCACATTACTACCTAAGGCAGCTTCTCCAGGGAGAACTTGGTAACTTCACAGAAACTATAGTCCATTCACCCATCCACTACCCGAGAGAGCCTGTATTGGTCCATGAAGACTCACAGGCTTTGGCCCTGTCCTTTGGGGGGCAGCCTTCATCTGGGAGTAGATAAAGATGTTACCCTTGAGAGATATTTGGTGTGTTTGGATAGAAACTTGACTTAGATTCTTTATATTCTGACCTCCCTTTTTCTTTTTCTACTTCAGGGGCCAGAAGAAAGGGGACTGTTTCCAGACTATTTTAGGTGAATGTGCTGAAGAATAAAAAATGAAAAGAAAGAAGAAAATGAGTGTAGAGACGTCACAGCTATTTTTAGCTGGCTCTCCTTTCCCTCTAGGCCATGGGCTCTATTTGGGAACCCGTGTCTTGGTGGACAGCCAACCTTGTGCTTTTTCACAGAGCGGTCGTTGGCATAGTTTCTGGTCCTCCTCGGTGCTTTTATGGTGACAGTCTAACCTCTGTTCTGGCTCAGTGCTCCTGGCCTCCAGCGGCTCAGCCACTTTTCTACCATGCCAACATGATGCAGTCAGGACTTTGGCTCTGCCCTCAGGCTCAGGGGCATCAGAACACAGCAACTTCTAGCAAATTAATGACTTTGTGTCTATGACACATTTTATGAAGAATCATTCATTATTCACCGGTCTGGGATTCCTTGCAAACTGTGATCACATGACTTGCTACCTGCTCGGGGATCCTTGCTGCTAAACACAAACCAGAAATTTATGAACGGTTCGTTCAAGCAGAAACTATTTCGGTTTTGAGATGGGTCATCATGAAACTGGGGAAAAGAACATGCGTACTCAATGAAATGGAAATGTACCAGAGACCAAACCTAGCAGATCTAAGATCCAACTCAGGAAGGGGCCAGCATTGGCGAGGAAGAGGCTCCATGTGGGAGGTGACAGGGACCAACACAAGGAGTCACCAATTGGACAGTACAGAGACCTGACACAGACAGTCTGGTTCCGAAAAGGAGTTGCCTTGAGTAATGAGGTCCTGGTCTCCAGTTCTAGGGAGAAGTTAATGGGGCTTGAGGTCTGGGATCACATCTCTCCTGTCATCCAGGAAGTATGCTCCCAGAACTTTGTGGCCAGAGGGATCGTGTTTCCAGAACTAAATGGAAAGTCTATTTTTCTTCTCCCAAATTGAAGTAGCTCTTTGTTTTGAGACCTAAGACCCATTCATGCTCATTGTAAAGAGTGAGAAGCACCTCAACTCCACCACCAGCATTTCTTGGGGTGCCTTAGACACGCACATACCCAAATGCACAGAAACATAAGCATGAGCTTCTTAGGAATGAATTTTGACTGTGGGACATTCAGCCATTTACTTTTGGCTAAGAAAAAATACAGGGGTTCAAGAGACTGGGGTGCAGAGGGGATCCCTTCTTGATGCTACCTACTACAGCTCAGCTAGAGGAACGCCTACCTGTTGGCCTGCAGCCAACTCTTCTTCTAGAAATGTTCTAATCCTAGTTCATCAACCTTCCCACTTCTAGCTACAGAGCTAGATGTCAGAAGGCTACTCACTGAGCCTTCCCTTGTGGTGACTAAGACTCCTCCCTGCTCTGTGAGATGCAATCCACTCGGAATGTTTTTAAAGAGACACAGAGGTCTTCAGAGCCAGTGCACCTGGAGAATGGGGTGGCTATGACTTGAAGGGCCCATTTTAGCTCGCTCCAGTGGCCCTTCTGGGAAATGGTGAGTCTCTGAATGAGGAGCTGAAGACAGAATGCTCTCATCCTTCAAGGTGCTCCTGGCCTGTTTCCCTGAGCCATCCCAGGTTGCTGGATGACCCTACACACCTGTCATTCTCACTTTTCACCTAAGAAACCTGAGCTCAGACTGGGAAAGATACAACCCTAAATGGTCATGTCCACTTGACCCCAGAGCTCAAGTGCTCAGCCATTGGCTTTTGCCAACTGCCTCTGTGACAGCAGTCTGGTTTATAACAGAGAGATCGGGTCAAAGGGAGTGGGACAAAAGATGCCCACATTCAACCCTGCTTCTGAGTATATCCATGAGATATTAGCTTCTGAGTCAGGGATCTCACACAATTGCCTCAGTGTGGTTAGGCCTCATCCCTAACTGAAATCCTACATGGAGCAAGAAGGTGAGGTGGGAGCTCACCCCTTTGCTCTCTGCTACCCTAGCTCACAGGCACTTGGCGTGTACTGGATGCATCTCCTCTCAGATGGACTAGAAAATAAGGACTTATATCACATAAAATACATCACACATTCATACTGAGAATCGAATTCAAATTCAGGACTGCTACTGTCTTGGTTTGAACCTGACGATGTTGCCATTTTTATAGGTCAAGAATTGTTAAATGTGGGCGATTTTGATCAACTCAACCTATCACCTTCACACCGCTCTTTTAAAAATCAGTGGTAATATAGGATACATACTTTCTCCACTTTTTCTTCCATCTAAGAAAGAACTTTTGTTAGACAAAGTCTAATATAGAGAGATATATTAGTTTTTTGAAAGTGTAACAATTCAACAAAGGTTGAAGGTTATTGTGCTACTGTATTCAGGAAGCTACAACAAAGAGCCACAGAATGGAAAGCTTATAAATAGCAAAAATCCACTCTACTTCTACTGTTTTAGAAGCTGAGACACTCAGATTAAGTGTCTTGTGAGGGCTTCCTGGTTCACAGGAAGTTTTTGCTGTCTGTATCCACTCGTAGTGATGGGGGAAGGGTGCACTCATCCCGTTCTTGAGAAATCTACACTCATGACTCACTTCCCAAAGCCCCAGCCTTCTGATCCTACACATTGGATAGTTATAACAAATGTTCAGTTATTAACAAGTAGTTTAGATAACAATTTATAAGGGAACAGATATAAAAGTACATTCATATCTTATTTGCTTCCCTGCTACTGTGACAAACACAATGACTAAGAGACATGTGGGAAAGGAAAGGGTTTACTTGGCTTGCAGGTTACAGTTCTTTACGAAGGAAATTCAGGGCAGGAACTCAAAGCAGGAAGCTGGAGGCAGGAACTGACACTGAGGCCGTGGAGGAATGCTGCATACTGGCTTGCTCTCCATGGCTTTCTCAGCTGGGTTCCCTGGTTGTTTGTTTGTTTGTTTCTCAAGATAGGGTTGACATTGTAGCCCTGGCTGTCCTGGACCAGGCTGGCCTCCAAATCAGAGATCAGCCTGCTTCTGCCTCCTGAGTGCTGGGATTAAAGTCATTTACCACTACCACCTGGCTCTCAGCTGTCTTTTAAAAATACAACCCAGGACCTCTTGCTTAGGGGTGGTACTGCCTTCTGAAGAACTCTGCCTCCTTCAGCAAATCCTACCGGCGTGCGCCACCACAACCGGCCAGCAAAGTCATTTTCAAAATTTTTCGCCATATTGCAAAAAATTTTGAGCACACAGTCACCCAATTCATCAAGATGCCTGGTGGCACCAGCTTCTTTAAGTTTAAAATATATTTCCAACCACAGGTCTTCAATATTCTCCAAGCTCCCAGAAGAGAGCATATCTGGAGAGGTTTCAGCAGTTGAAGGTGCTGGTGAATTATTAAACCAACTCCAGATTCTTAAAAATTTCATCCTTATACTGCTTTCTGCTCCTCTAGAGCCACTCCCAGTACCAACTTCTTTCTTCAGGAGGGAATATATATCAGGGCAAAGTCACAATCAAAAGCGAAATCAAATTCCAACCGTCCGATGTCTGGGATCTACTCAGGATCTTGTGGATTCATCCAAGGGCTTGAGTCACTTCTCCAGCTCTGCCCTTTGTAGCACACACGGCTCCAGATGCCTGTACTCCACTGCTGCTGCTGTTCTTGGGGGTCATCTCATGGTACTGGCATCTCCAAAACACTGCTGTCTTCTGCTGCAACTAGGCTTTACAAACAGCTTCTCATAGGCTCTCTTCA
>CM052713.1:15185490-15200014 GCA_028551405.1 Uromys caudimaculatus
CTGAGGCTGCACCTTCACCAATGGCCTTCCAAGGCTTCTCACAGTGCCGGAGCCTCAACTCCTTTGCACGACCCCTTCAGTTCTGGAATTGCAACTGAGGCTGCACCTTCACCAGGGTTAGTCAGGGTTTCTATTCCTGCACAAACATCATGACCAAGAAACAAGTTGGAGAGGAAAGGGTTTATTCGGCTTACACTTCCATGCTGCTGTTCATCACAAAAGGAAGTCAGGACTGGAACTCAAGCAGGTCAAGGAGCAGGAACTAATGCAGAGGCCATGGAGGAATACTGCTTACTGGCTTGCTTCTCTTGGCTTGCTCAGCCTGCTTTCCTATAGACCCCAAGACTACCAGCCCACAGATGGTACCACTCACAAGGGGCCCTCCCCCTTGATCACTAATTGAGAAAATGCCTTACAGCTGGATATCATGGAGGCATTTTCTCAACTGAAGCTCCTTTCTCTGTGATAACCCCAGCTTGTGTCAAGTTGACACAAAACCAGCCAGGACACTCCATTAATCAAGAAAATGCCTCACAAGGTTGCTTACAGGCCCATGTGATTTAGGCAATTCCTCAGCTGAGTGTCCTTCTTTCCAGGTAGTCTTGGTTGACAAAACCTAACCTGCACATTCCGCTTTTCTCAAACAAAGAGATATATAAATTAAAACAACCACACTATGCTATTTTCTCCTCTAACCAGTTTGCAGTTAAGCTCTATGGTTAAAACGGAAGGGAAAAACAACTCACATTGATAACAGGAATTGAAGTTGGAAGAACCACTGTGGAGGAGCGCTTGGCCCTGTCTGCTAAACGAGAGAGAGCACTGAAGTCAGAAATTCGCATCTCGGAGTGTGCCTTACAGGTATAGTTACCCAAGTGCAGATAACACAGTCACAAAGGAGATTTACAGTATTTGGTTTGTAACAGTGAACATAGGGAAGCAACACGAGTGTCCACCAACAGAGAAGCTGTGAAATTAGCTATGGAGAATCTGAGTTCTGATGTTGAAAAGTAGCTAGGATATATTAACTAAAAACAAGGTGAGAACTTTAAGTATACTCTAAAACTTTGTTTTAAATGAGGAAGGGGAAAAAATGGAAGAGGACTTGAGAGACTGATGGCAGTGACCGGCTAGAAGGGGACTTGAGAGACTGATGGCAGTGGCTGGCTGGAAGGGGACTTGAGAGACTGATGGCAGTGACCAGCTAGAAGGGGACTTGAGAGACTGATGGCAGCAGCTGGCTGGAAGGGGACTTGAGAGACTGATGGCAGCAGCTGGCTGGAAGGGGACTTGAGAACTGATGGCAGTGACCAGCTAGAAGTGGACTTGAGAGACTGATGGCAGAGGCTAGTTGGAGCAGGGAATGAGGACTATGCAGATGTGAACTAAATGAAGCAAGCAGTTTGCTAAATACATTTACATATTTAAATTTATGGACTATGTAAACTATTAAAGATCCATAACTAAACTGAAAGAGAAATAAAGAAGCTTAAACCAATCCATACGCCTCAGTCCTCCAAGCTGCAGCGCAACCCTCCCTGTAGTCAGGTGGCCTCTTCCCGTCCCCCGTGACAACTATGGATCAAAAAACCACTGACCTCTGCAAACCACGGGCACAGATCCATGTCACACAGTCCTGACAGAAATAAATTAAATTGTTTTGTAGGAAATAATAACATAATTAAGGAAAAGGAGAACTCAAGGCAGGTCTTTGCAAGAGAAAAATCGTAAGTTCATTAATTTTCACAAGTTAGAAGAGTGTTAATTAAATATCCTGTGACTGAAGTAAAGTTTATTTTTTGAAAGAAAGTTGTCAAGAGGGGATAGGAAATTGTATTAACCCACTGCTATGATTTGAATCTGGGTGTTGTCTCCTGAAGAGCCATTTATAAAGCTTGTTCCCTGGGCTGTTGGTAGCAAAAGCCCCCGTCGGCCAGGAGTGGTGACATGTTGGCAGTCCCAGCACCCGGGACAGGAAGATCAGAATTTAAAGGTCCCTGGCTAAACAGTAAATTTAAGGCAAGCCTGGGACACATGAAACTCTGTCTCAAATTCTGCTCAAAAACAAAAAGCAAGAACCCGGTGGACTTTGTAGCAGTGGGCCTGAGGGAGGTCTTCAGGCCCTGAAGGGGAATTACAGCATTTGCCTTCTGGTTTGAGAATGTGCACTCCGTCAGACAGACTTTTCTACCATGTGGTGTAAATGTTTCTGGAGGCCTAAACAAGCACAACTACCTGATCTTGGCTTGAACTCAAAACTGTTAGCCAAAATAAGCCTCTTTACTTCATAAGTAGCGTGTGTCAGGTATTCTATCGTAGTGCTGGGAAGCTAATACATCGCTGGTCTCGTGAACCGCACTGTGTACGATACCCTCTTGGTATCTTTCCACATTATGATGAGCTTCATAGATGTCTCTAGCTCTTTCTCTGTGTTTTAGCCTTACATCCCTCTACCGACCTCCCCAGATATCTCACAAAGGCCCACACACAGCTGAGCCCAGTGACGTAATGTCTGCGATTTACAATCTCATTTTCCATGGTTTTAGTAACCTGTGGTCAATTTGGCCCAAAAGTATTAAATGCAAAATTCCAGAAACAACAAATTCATGTCATAAATTTAGAAACTATGAGAACTACTACAAATTTTAAAATAATTATTAAAAAGAATGATGAGGCATCATAAGGCACACCTGCAGTCTCGGTGCCTGAAGGCTGAGGCAGAAGGACTTTGAGTTCTAGGCCAACCTGGACTACCTCATGAGTTCTAGGCCAGCTTGGGCTACAGTGTGAGATTTTTCTCAAAGAAGAAAGGACAAAAGAAAGTAAATTAGCATCTACACAGCTCAATGAAGCCTCAACCACCTGACTCTGCCCCTCCCAGAACGTGATCATCTTTGTCTAGCACACCCACACTCCATGTGCAAGCGACATGTCGGGCACTCTGCAGCCTGCTCAGACTACCTGAGCATCAGTGTCTGTGTTAGGGTAATCTTTACTTTTCCTTAATAATCACCCAGGGTGCAACAGTAATAATGATAGCAATTTGGAAATGTTTCCTAAAGTAAAAAAAGATGAAAGTTCTCAGTGTTATGGGTTTGGTGTTATTTGTGGGTCTAGAAGCATGTCCTCTGCAGATGAGGGGGACTGCTGAACATGTCTCAGAAGTCAGTTCTCTGTGTAACGTAAGCAGGGTCATTTCTTCTCCCCCTCTTCCTTTGTGCCTTCAATTATAAAATCTCAAAGATCTCAGCGGCTCATGTCTTGTTGAGTCTCTTTCTCTTGTTACATGTCACTGCCACCATGACCACCTGCCCCTTCTAACTGTCCCCTGTGTTAGAGGAATTACTACTATGTTGTCTTTCTGCCTCCAGCCTGTCCAATCCACCCCCCATTAGCATCCCCCACATACATCTTCAGATTAGTGTCCAATGACCCCTTTAAAAGGTAAACATAGGGGTTAGAGAGGTGGCTCAGGGGTTAAGAGTAAATATTTCTCTCGTGGTAGCCCCAAGTTTGGATCTTACCCACTCACCAGGCAGATCACAATTGCTTGTCCCTTCAGCTCCTGTGTCCTCTTCTGGCCTCTATGTATGCCTGTATTCATGTGCACATACTCCCACATAAATACACACACACAATTGAAAATCATTATTTAAAAATAAATAAATAGATCTAGGTAGCTGTGTTGTGCTTGTGAGCCTCATGGGGCTAAAAAGACATGAGCTCCCAAGCCAGCAAGAGATCAAGGCCGCAGCACCAAGGAGGTCCAGGCCCGCTGTGCTTATGTCTGGCAGAGCTGGGCAAGACAAAGTGACAATCCTTCCAGCTCCCAGACAATCACGAGTTTTGGCTGGACCCTGGAGAACACATCAAGATAGTGAGAGGCCAGGCAAAAAGCACAATTATGTGGTTGAAACAGGAGCTTAGTGACTGGGCTGTGACCCTCCGACACAATGTTCTACAGGCCCATTTGGGGACTGTAGACTCTAATGACAGTCTGTATCAATGTACTAGTCTCATTTTCCTACAGACTACCCCTTCAAACCACTAGCAGCTGTATTTATAACAAGAATTCATCATCCCAATATTAGCAGTAATGGCGGCCATAGTCTCCTGGCTTAACTCTTGCTGCTCCTTGACCCTAACACACACCAGAGATTTCATACATCCATCAACAGAGGTAAGCACAATGCATTGTCTGGGGAATAGACTCAGCAGTATGGCAGGTGGTGTGACCTTCAAGTCCAAGAAGCCTGCGTCTCAGCTGAATAAACTTTACATGTGAGGCTGTTCCACCACCAGGCTTTATCTTTAAATATGAGTTTTGCTCACCTCCCTCCGTTCATTCACAGACTCACACTCAGGTTCTTTGGACTGCTTTGGACAATGATGGCTTTTGGAAGCTACACAGCAGTATGAGAGTGTTCCCTAACCATAGGAGTGAAAACAAAACAAAAAATAAGAGCACAAGTATTAGGCAGCCAGTATCTTCACTCGCACTTTGGCTATGAGGCTGAGCCATCCGTCATCACTCTACCATGTTTGTGAAGCCATCTGACAGGGAGGGAGATGGATGCCCAGCTCTCGTGTCCAGGGAAGCAGCATCATTCTGACGGCATGCACACCCTTTGGGAGGGGAGGGGATTCATGATACACTCCACGCTCATAACTGATGTGGCTGGAGTGTTGGTATTGGGCCTATTGCATCAGCAGAACAGAAAGTGTGATGTATTTTATGCACACCAGTAAAGGAGTGTGGTGTTCCTCATTCTGCAGAGAATAGAAACACCCTTTGGATTCTAAAATAGGGCCTCCAAACATGCTGTCATTTTCAGTTACATTGTTGGAGGCTTCTAATAAACTGCTTAACTGTTCATTGTCACCCTGAATAAATTCTGAACACTGTCTATGGACAAGCGATCAGCTAATTGTTCTGCTGATAACTGATATTTTTTCCAATCAGATTGCACGACAAGACTGTAAAATCTAGTTCTGTACCTTCCTGCTGAAGCTTTGTAACGAGTGCCATTGTTCCTATACCATAATTCAAATTCCTTACTATAGTCTCTAGAAGAGGGTGAGTAGACATCCCAGCATCCCCAGCACTGTTCCAGGTCAACCCATTATCCTGAGATCTATCTGGCCACCCCCCACACTCCCAGCATCCTAGTTTGGATATAAATTATCTGGCCTATCTAACTCTTAAGTTTTCCCGCAACCTGACTGTTGCCTGACTCTCCAACTTCACCTCGCACTACTTAGTCAAAACACTAGAGATATCACTACCATTTCTCTACAGAGAAAGTGATCCAGTCATGCCAAACTCCAGGTCACTCAGCTCACATATGCAAACTTTCTCATCTTCAGGCTCGTTCTCCTACAATCTGTGTTCATCGGCTTTCAGTTACTATAACAAGAAGAAATCAGCTAAGAGAGTAAGCTTTCCTTGTCTCTCGGTTTCAGAAGCTTCAGTCCATGGATGTTTGGCCTTCTTATCTTTGAGCCTGTGAGACATTACATCACAGCAGAGGCATGTGACAAGACACTACTCATGTCAAGACAAATGAAGAGAGAGGAACAGAAAGAAGTGCGCTCCCTGTGCTCCCTCAAGTGCATGCCCCCAAATGACCTAACTTCCTTCCATTAGGTCCCACATCTTAAAGGTTCCACATCCTCTCAATTGTCCACAAGCTGGAGGACAAGCAGCATTTTTGGATTATCATCCCTCCAAGAGAAGTGGAGACACAGAAGCTGCTCCAGAGATTTACATTGACACCACGACCAAGGCAACTCTTATAAAAGACATTTAATTGAGGGGGGCTTACAGTTCAGAGGCTCCATCCATTATCATCATGGTGGGAAGCATGGCAGCCTGCAGGCAGACATGGTTTGGGAGAAGGAGATGAAAGTTCTATATCTTGATCTGAAGGCAGCCAGAAGGAGACTCTTTTCCACACTGAGTGGAACTTGAGCACTAGGAGCCCGCAAAGCCCGCCTACACAGTGACACACTTCCTCCTTCCCCAACAAGGCCACACCTCCTAACAATGCCACTTCCTATGGGCCAAGTACATTCAAACCACCACAGGTACCCTAGGTTGATTACTGAGTGATGGGTCCTGGGAGAGGCAAGACAACCAGGAACTCTCAGCAGCCTCCTGTACCCTGCCCTCCCAACCCCAGGCGAAGCAACCACCGAGTGCAACTTTTGCAGACCATTCTGAAGAGACATTGCAGGGCATGAGGTCAAGTCCTATATGATGACTCATTGCCTGGGATCATGAGAAACTTGGGGAGCAGGAGGAAGCTGGAGGAGCTGGTACCCACTTTACCCCATCCTGGTTTTCTTTGCCTTCTGTTCACCAGTGTGTTTAGGGGATTTACTGTAGCGCCACGGAGATAATCTGAATGGTGGAAGAAGCAGATCATGCAGTCTAAAGACAGATTAGCATCCTTCATTCCTGCTTTCCAGCTCTGTGACCTTGGCCTTCCTCCTGAATGTCCACCCCCTCCTACAGCCCTTGCTTCCTCCCCACCCACCTGGCATTCACTGTGTGTTTTAATAAACACATACTTGAAAGTATTCTTGATAATATATTCTGTAAGCACACTGTGTTGTGATATCATTGCTTGCTTAATTAATTTGCATTGCCCTAACCCTACCAGCCAGTGAAATAATGGGGCTCACTACCTGCTACCCTTGCAACTCAAGCTGTGTCTTTGTACCCATAAAGGATTTCTGACACCCCTATGGATACGTGCTAGGTATCCGTGCACTCAGATTCCATGGCCACAATTTCACGGCTGCTCTCCTGGGCAAGCCTCTTTGTCCTCCTGGGTTCTCTCTGTGGGCATGCTACTAATGCCCAAGAGTCTTTTCAGTGCCAGGACAGAGCCATACGCCTCCAACCCCTTACCCTCCAGACACCAAATCCTATGCTGTCCTCTAGGGTTTGAACTGCACCAGGACAGGCAGGGAGTACATGTCTCCTAGCCTCTTCCCGCCATACTTTATATTCAGAACCTGTGTCACAAACCTTCCTTCTCATTCTGCCAACACCAGAAGGCTGGTCCTGGTGGTAGGCTCACCATATCTCCATGCCTTAAATGTAAGCAGGAATAGTCCTTTAAGAGTCTCCTAAAGAGAATATACCTGGGTTTTGACAGGTGAGTTGCACCTGAAGTGTTGATGAAGAAGGATTTCATGTCTCAAGGTCATGACAAGGGAATTTGAACTGAAACTGGAGGGCAAGGGAAAAGAACCTGGAGGAAGGGCTGGAGAGATGGCTCAGCTCTTCCAAAGGTCCTGAGTTCAAATCCCACATGGTGGCTCACACCCATCCGTAATGAGATCTGATACCCTCTTCTGGGGTGTCTGAGACTGGAGCATGCAAGACTGGAGAGAGAAGAAAACGTGTCTGAAGACAACTACAGTGTACTTACATATAATAAATAAATCTTTAAAAAAAAAAAAAAAAAAAAGAACCTGGAGGAAACTGGTTATCGTGACTGTCTTGGGTAAGTATTGCTTTCTGAAACCGAAGGTCGGAGCTTATTAATGTATCTTAAAATCAGTTTAGTATGTTGTCACCTTCGGTTTAAAGGATCAAACAGAAGAGCAGCGGTTTTCAACCTGTGGATCAAGACCCCCACAAGGGTCACATATTAGATATCCTACATATCGGATATTGACATTACTATTCATAACAGCAAAATTGCAGCTATGAAGTAGCAATGAAATAATTTTATGGATGGAGGTCACAAAACACAAGGAACTGTATTAAATGGTCACAGCATTTGGAAGCTTGAGAACCACCTTATTAGCATTAAAATATTAAAGCCCATTACATAGAATAAGGCTGAGTGTCCTTCCTGACATCTTTGCTTCTCTCCAATAGTTATTGAACTTCATGGAACTGCTTTTAGGTCAAACAGTCAAATATCTAGAGCCTCACCCTCTTCCCCTTAATAAACATGTACCTACTTGGTCATAAAGTTCAGTGAATCACAATTAAAATTTGAACAAGACTATTGGTTTTTTTGTAAAGAAAAAAATGGCTGCCAGTCCCAGCAGAGCTCTTGGCCCACTGTGTACTCCCGGAGGTCTCTCTCCTTTCTGTGTATTAGGGGGTTGATCAGCCTATTTGATTTAATCCATATTGGGAATTGTAGGAGAAAAGGCATGTGCTGGCATGAGATATATATTCAACTATGCACCATTTAAATGTGGATACAAAAGTGTAGGAGCTGCAAATAGTTAACTGCATTCCAAATAGCTGTCTTTAAAAAAAAAAAAAAAAAAAGTATATTTCTTCACAGTTTTGGAAGAAGCGAAAATCTAGAGTCTGCACGGTGAGGACCTTTTGACTGTACTGCCCACGGTAAAATGCAGAATGGCAAGAGATCATAACAGCATCAAGTCCACATATAATTGGCACGGACCCACTTATGAGGGTAGAGCCCACTTACTTAAACACCTCCCATTGGGCCCCATCTTCAAACACTGCTAATGCTGCGGATGCAGGTCCCAACTGTGGCTTTTGGGGGGACGCATTCAAGCCACAGTAGCTGCTCAAGCAGGAGAGAAAGAGGAAAGGGGGAGGGGGCTGAGCAAAGAAGCAACAAGAAGAGATCATTGCCCAGGAGTAGAAGAGTCTCCGGAAGAAGTAGATTCGAGGACTCGGATGAGATCCCTGGTCTCTGTCACTCCCAAGACTCTGCTGCTCTGCTTCCCTTTCAGAATGAAGTTCTCTTGCTCAGCAAGAAGAGAGGGAATGTTCCCTTCACCCCATCCTACTAATGGCCTACATGTACTTCCAGGGCAAGGGTCAAACCCAGCCAGCAGCACATGCTTTCCCATAAATCCGTCTCTACAACAGGAAGATCAGGTGAAATCAACTGGGCATAAGCCCCTTGCCTGTGCCCAGAGGGTGGGATGTTGCAATGAACCATTCTAGTAGAGATATGAGTACAGAGCTGGGAGCCGTTCTGAGAGTAAGAAGTTGTCCACAGAAGCAAGAGATGAAAATGGGGCCAACCATAGCATCCCATGTCCCCCAGTGCAAGGGGACTAAGGAGATAGGAGGTGGAGAGTCAGAGGCATCGTTTTCTATTATGGCTGTTTAAGATGCCCACCAACACAACGAACAGAGCAGGGGTGGTGGACGGAGTCACACAGGTTACTCATGAGGCCACATCCCTTACAAAGCTCTGGTCACAGTGATCAGGTGTGGGAGGACACATGAAAGGGCGTTCTTTATGAATGCCTGGAAAACATGCACATTATTGAAAGGTCAGGACAGATATGGGAGCCAGGAAGATTTAGGGCTCTCGGGAAAGTCCCATCACCCCTACCACACCCCTGAGAGTAGCAGCATTCAGGGGACTAAGAAGGAAATCCCACAAGGGGAGTGGACACTGGATCCTGGCCTTGGGGAGGAACAAGGCGCTTCTAGGGCACATCATAGAACTGGCCCAGCAGAGAGCAGGTAACACCGGGACTTGAGTTAGCAGCAGGTCCAAAGGAAGGGCCCCTTGGCTGCCGACTTCCTCCCGGACTGTCTTAGCACCCAGCGAAGAAAGGAAATGGTTGATACATTTCCCAGACCAAATTCCAACCAATAAGGAGGCTGAGACGGTGACGGGGGGGGGGGGGGGGGGGAGACAGTGAAGAGGAGCTTCACCGGAGAGAGGACAAAAGGTGTTCACTGTCAGCTTCTGATAACAGAGGAAGATAACGGGAGAACGAAACCAAAGATTCTCCTGGGGCGATGGATGTCCGAGAGTTGCAAAAGCTGAGGGTGATTTTATGGCTATGGACAGCTGGAAAGGACCAGCATGACCTTTAAAATATAGTTGTGGCCAGGTACACTCCCGGGACAAAAAGATGCTGGTGTCTGAAGCTCAGAAACAGTGGCCATTCTCATGACATCTGCTTCAGTTTCTGTCCATAGTAGAACTAAGCTTTCTAAAAATAATTTTTACCGTCCTGTTATCTCCATAAATGCATGTCCACAACCAGTGACAGGAGCGGGGGAGGGAGAGAGAGAATAGATAGATAGATGATAGATAAATACATAGATAAATGATAGATGATAGATTATATAGACAGATAATAGGTAGGTAGATAGATAGATAGATAGATAGATAGATAGATAGATAGATAGATAGATGATAGGTAGATCGATAGGTAGATAGCCTCCAACAACTAGATTCCTTGTTTCTCTCACCTCTTCCTCTACTCCTGTCAGAGAATCCAGCCAGTCACTAGCTTTGCCGTCATCCTCGGGTTACCACTCTATATTTAGAACATAATATTAAAAACCTGTTTGTGAGCTGAAATTCAAATCATTTGGGCACCTGCTTTTTGTTTTGGTTTTCGTTTCTGCACATGAGCTAAATCTGAAACTGTGCCCCTCTCACTCCCACCCTTCCTCCGGGAGAGGAGACAATGGCAAAGACACTTAGCAGGGGACGCAGCCAGGGGCCCTGGGTGTCTGTGGGTGCTGCGTCTTCAATCAACCACAGCTGAAAATAATTTTCTTAAATTACATCTGCACCAACCATGTACAGACTTTTTTTCCTTGTCATTATTCCCTAAACAATGCAGTTTAGCAGCTGTTATGCAGTGGGTTGTGACCAGCATTTTAAAAGATCAAATGGGGTAGAACAGAAGTGCTAGACTGCATTATCCATAAGGATGCGTATTGTTTGGTGACATTTTACATATCATTGGCCTTGTATTCGGTGTTAGGAATCTGGAGATGATTTAAAGGACTCAGGAAGATGTACATAAGTTACATACAAATAACACACCTTATACAATAAGGGTCTTTAGCATGCTTGGACTGGGACGCCATGCTGGATCCTGGAACTAGTCTCCCACAGACAGCAAGGGACAACTGGAGCTCCAGACCTGAGGAGTCCCCAACTGGCAAAAAGGGGGCAGCTACTGTTCCCACCCTGAGCCTTCTGCTCGCACTTGGAAGGGTCTCTCCTATTCTAGCCCATTCATTCACCGGGGTCGCTAGGGTCATGGGTAGGCTCCCAGAGCTGTTTTAGCTTATCACTTAAGAGCTGTGAGGAGACAGCACCTTTGCTGAGCTCTCAGAGAAGAAAAGATTGCTTCTGTCTCCTGCCCCACAGTTTCTCTTCCTGAGCCAATGACTCTGCTGTTGTAAACTCTCAGGACTCCCAGGTCAAGCCTTCGTTCCTGTCAGGGAAGCATCACAGCCTCCTACTTTCTCCCACAGTTCCCTCCCGGCTTTTCTCTGAGCCCTTCAGATGGTTGTTGTAGCTTCCCTTTGGGCATACTCCAAGTTGTTGTGGCCTCCCAGAAATGAACCTCTAAACACAGCACCCAGCAAGACACCTGAAGGAGAGCCTCTAGATTCCAGTGCAGGTCTGCTAGGGGCGGGGCAGGCACGGGGCGGGTTGGGGTGGGGGGATGTCCTCGATGAAGGCATTCCCTCCCAGTGCTTGGGATGGTTGCTTTTATGTCAACTTGTTACAAATTAGAAACAGCTGAGCAGGGAGCCTCAGCTGAAGAAGTGTACTGATTGCCTTAATTGACACGGGAAGAACCCTCAAGTGTGGGCGGCACCTTCTGGTAGCAGTCCAGATTTTAAAACGGGGGATGGGGGCGGGCGGGGGAGAGCTGGCAAAAAGAAAATCATTTGCCTTCTCCCACCTGGCCTCCCTCTCGGGGACACTTGATTTATCCCCTTTGTGCTGCAATTGATTCCTTTGCTCATATCAGAACCCAGATGTCCAGACTTCCATCACTGACTAAGGACCAGGTGCTGTTTAGGGACCTTCCGGGTCTGCAGCCGATGAAGCCTGCAGAGGTAATCCAGGCCTGAGCATGGAGCAGATATTTGGAATCATCTTTCTCTGCTTGATACAGCTACTGTGGGACAATCCAACTGCTGAGAGACCCAGGCCAAGGACAGAACAGCCTTCGCCTGGGGTCCCTGCTTCTGTCCCTGCCTCCAGGTTCCTGCTTAAGCTTCTGCCCTAGCTGCTGTGGGTGATAAACTCTATCTAACCTGCGAGATGTAATAAACCCTTTCCTGCCCGAGTTGCTTATGGGCAGGGTGTTTTATCACAGCAACAAAAAGCAAACTAAAATGACTGTCTCAGCTTGTCTAATCCCTCCTGTACCGTCAGTTTTCTCTGTTGCCCCGAATACTTTATTTAAATTGGGTCTGTTCTCCCCTTAATCAAATACCCACTGATCAGCGTTGATGGATATAGACCGTTTGCTGGGTATCCATGACATCCATATAAACATTTTGTACATTTGCCTGGACAGTTTCCCATTTCCTTCTTAAGACAAGTTTTTCCATTCACAGCTAACAAAATAAGAATTGATCTCATGAAAAACAAATCAAGGAGATGCTGTTTATTGCAGTTTAATAAAATGAACAAAGTCG
The DNA here is from genome assembly GCA_028551405.1 of Uromys caudimaculatus. Lineage (NCBI taxonomy): Eukaryota > Metazoa > Chordata > Mammalia > Rodentia > Muridae > Uromys > Uromys caudimaculatus. The sequence goes on from CM052713.1 coordinate 15,197,924, forward strand.
TTTACTCTTGGGAAATGTGTCAGGAAGAAGCACCTAGTAAAAGTGAGGTCATTGGGGATGGATGTTTTTCAAAAGCCAATTAGAGGACCAAATGATTGTCATTAAACTGTCCTTTTAGGAGGGAAGGCAGATCTGGTCATCAGAGACACTTTGATTACTTTGGTTTTCAGAGGTTTTCAGTGTGCGAATCTGAGATTCCTTATAAGGTGAATTAACAGTACCATGGGGAAAAATCTGGGAAACCCAACATCCCTTTCTGGCACTCCAGCTATAGCAGGTTTCAGATTTAATACAAATCGGACGTGGTTAGGAGACACAGTTGTGAACGTTAGCATAGAATATACAAAGTAAAAGTTTTCTTGAACCTTCTCTGTGGACTCTAGAAAAATGGCCGACATTGCTCACTCACATGCCAGTAATGGAGACATCCTCATGCTAAAATCTGAAAATGGAATGGACATGAATTGAAGAAAATAGGACAGAATTTCAGTATTGACAGGTAGCTTGTGTGCACTTCACACTCGGCAATCGTGGGGCATGGCTTGTGTGCACTTCACACTCAGCAATCGTTGGGCATGGCTTGTGTGCACTTTACATTCAACAGTCATTGAAAATATTACATCAAGAGACTTCACACTGCTATTAAAAATAATGTCTCAGGGGCTGGGCATAGCAAGGGTGTCAGCCATTGTCTAGGCAATTGCCAAGTTTGTTCCCTGGCACAAACAAAGAACCGAATGACCAGGAAAGACAGAAGACCAAGCCTCAGAGAAAAGGAAAGTGACAACTTAATACATTACTAATGAGGGAAACCCAAGGCTGAAAGTCCATTAAACAGTTGCTTACTTGGTCATTTTATAGGGCTCTTGGGTCCTCCCTAGTCCCTTGTTGGTTCTGTCTAGATACTTAGCCCTGTGCCTTCCTGATCTTTCTCCTTGCAGAAACTTCTGAGAACTAGAAGCCATCATCTCAGGGAACTTACCTTAGCTTTCCCTGCCTACCCATGTTCATCTAACCATGCTTCATAGGGAGATAGATGGTTGAGTCACGAAGCTGTGCAGGCATGTGGGCCTGAGTTTGTATCCCCAGCACCCACGTAAAGAACTCTAGGAGTGTTGATCTCGGTTGCCCACCAGAACTTGGCATAAGACCCTATTGGTGAAGACACTGCATGCATTGATCACAAAACAGAGAACTCAGGCTGGAGCAAAGCTGAATGTCTTGACCCTGCTGGCTGGCTTTCATATTGCTGGAAGGTGCTATATTGCTAAGTGAGAAAAGTCATCAAGACTTATCTTGAATCCTGCAAACTACAATCATGAATGGCCTGGCAGGATATGCCTGCCAGTGTAATAGTGACATGGCTCTTTTAGGATTAATCAACTGTTCTTTGATTGGATTGCCACTCCATAGGAAAGAACTCTTGGTTTCTAAATATTCATGTTTCTATCCGTAGATCAGTCCTGCCTTCAGCCTACTTCAGGGAAGCTTCTCATTGTAGCAGATGGCAGTTAATGCGGAGAATCATACATTTTCAATGTATCGAGAATAAGCAAAGGAGGAACACCTGACCCTACAGGGACACCTGTATCACCCTTTCCAACACTCAGACAACATTGCAGAAGAGAGGGTATAAGAACCCAAGAACATGGAGGTATGCCACCAAAAGATGTCTTCTGGATAAACATGGCCAGTGCACTCATGAGCTCATAGTGGCTATGTTTAGCAGCAGAAGACCAGACCCATCAACACTTCATCATGGATGAGAGGGGACCTCATGAGGTTCCACACCTCTCTGAAGGACAACTGGCAGTTAATAGTTATTGGGAGAGGGGGTAATTTCTTGAATGCAGCCATTAATTGTAGGAGTAATGTTTCTGTCCACAGTGAAGAAGTAAATAGCCTACACCTATGCTCATGTAAACAACCTTATCGAACTTGGAGAACCATACCCAAAGGGACCTGAAAGTAAGGGGGGCTTATTGGAAAGTAGGAGGGGCTTGTTGGAAAGAGAAAGGGTTTCATTGAATGTCTGTGGAATGAGATAAGGCATTGCCAGTGAAAAGGACTAAAATTCATTATATAATTTTA
>CM052713.1:15200514-15218405 GCA_028551405.1 Uromys caudimaculatus
ATTTTATACTGCAAATCTAGTTTTAAAAACATACTTTCAGCCGGGCAGTGGTAGCACACGCCTTTAATCCCAGCACTTGGGAGGCAGAGGCAGGTGGATTTCTGAGTTCAAGGCCAGCCTGGTCTACAGAGTGAGTTCCAGGACAGCCAGGGCTACACAGAGAAACCCTGTCTTGAAAAACCAAAAAAAAAAAAAAAAAAAAAAAAACCCAAAAAACAAAAAAAAAACCCCAAAACTAAAACAAACAAACAAAAAAACTAGTGAAAACGCACTTTCATTATTATTCCTATTTTAGCATGGATTAAGGGAGTAAGTGACAAGAACTTTCAAGAATCCATGGTCAGCCTTGGAAAAACCACCTTCAAGAATGTGACTTGTAAGTCTGTGGTGTGGCGGGAACCATGAAAATTAGTATTTTATGCAAGGTTTTTGGAGGATTCCAAAGCCCTGACCTCTTGGCAGCTACCAGCATAGAGCAGTGTGCAAGAAGGTGCTAAGAGCCAAGTCGTTTAAGGCTGAACCATGTACCATTTTCTAGACAAGATTGCTTTAATTCATGCAAGACTTACCTCTGCCAACTAAGTGTACGTTTATTTTTGATTCTTACCATGCACCTCCCACTAACCTTAAATTTGTGATCCTCCTGCCTCAAGCCTTTAGATGCTGGAATCACAAACTTGTGTCACAGAGCAATTCAACTTCTTCAAGGAAGGTAGCCTAATACCTGAGCACCTACCCGCTCATTAGCATATTCTAGCCACACAGCATCTAGAATACTAACCTGGGATCCAAACCCTGAGAAAGGATGCACAGGTCATTTTAATTGGTGTGGCTGGATACTATAAAGTATCCAAATTAATCTGTCTTCCCATCAAGTTCTGCACAAATTTTGCAAAACACTGACTGTAGAAAACACTTACTTCGTCAAACGAGCCTCCTTCACAGTTTTCTGCCAGATATGTATCTTCTGTTCTCTTTGAGCCAGTGCTTTCTGGTAGGCAGAGGGGAGTCCCCCAGGTATCTCTGCTGTGTCCCCTTCCATCTCAAAGGGAATAATAAATACGTAGAACTCAGAGGGTGGCAAGAGCCGGAAGACTCTTGTGTCAGTGCCTTCTCTGCACACCAGCATCGGGTTGTCCCAATAGTTAGGCACTGTGGCAAGGCCAGTCCTGGCCATGTGGTCTTCTAGCATTGGGTAGTAGGTATGGAAGGGGGCAAAAGTTACTGTCTGGTTTCCAGAGAGAATGAGTGGGCGTGAAGGTGTCATAATGTGAAAGGTGCAGCCTGTTGTAGAAGAGATAGACAGTCGGTGGCAAATAGCAATGACGTTTAGGTTCTCGCAGTCACGTAGGTGGAGAGCCGTCTCCACTGGACCCAACACAAAGGTACTATTCCTGCATTTTTCAATTGTCATGGATCTGAAAAATTTTAAATGAGTTAAATTCTTCTAAATGAATTACTTAGAATAGAATCATTTCTCAAAACAAAAACAAAACGCCAATCCAAAGAAAATATCAAAATATTAGGGACCTATGCTTACCGTAAGGGGGAGAGCAGATATATAAAAGAGTCATTGCAGCGATGAGCCCTGACGTGTGCTCCTACTAGAGTTTCTGAGCTCTTGGCTAGTGTCTGCTTGTAAACCTGGCTCATTACCACGATGCGGTGCAACCGAGGATCCGTGTGAGCACTGCAAGCAATCTTAGCTCTTTTGGTCACACCTTCAACTATTTAAGAAAACACAAATAATAAGAGAGTTTCAAATCAAAGAAAACATAACCATGAGATTATACATATCTACATGTGCTCATGCCTATAGACATTATATGTGAGGAAAGAAATGTAAGAGTTAATGATAAAGTAGTGTTTACTGTTCTTTTTTTATATATCCATAATCTTTCAAAATCATCTTTAACAAATGTAAACTCAAGATTTCCGGTAGAACTAGGATGTGTTTTCTCATTTACCTGCTAAGTTCAGTAACATGCCTAAGGTCCTAACTAGTGACAGATCCAAACAGCTCCTCCTCAGGATGCTCACTGTCATCCCAACCATAATGGCCTCCTCAAACTGCCATACCACAAACTCTGCATCCCTCTCAACGTACTGACAGCATCATCCCAGGACTCCCACTTGAGTTCATGCCTTCTCTCCCAAGATCATTACTCCTGGGAACGCATCTTCCCCTCACAGGGTCCCTACCGACACAGCCATGTCAGCGCGAGTCTTGGTGCTCTGCCTGCACCTCTCACTAGCCACGCGGACAATCTATACTGGTCCAACGTGGAAAGGATATACAGATACACTAAAATGGTATTTTTTTTAAACACTTAGTTTTTCATCGCACATAATCATATACACAATACATGGTTATGCAGAAAAATAACAGTAAAACGTTTAAATATTAGTTTGTTACAAAACTATTAGAATTTTAATATACTCTTATGAGATTATATTAAACCCTATCAAGGTTAAAAAGCTCCCTTAAGCCTAAGTGTTTTTAGGAAGCTAAGGATTACATAGTTTCACCTACATGTCTATAGGATCCCTGAATCTCAAGGAGACTCTGACACAGGGCGGAATGGCTGGGTTGGATACAGACTTCCTGAATCACCTTTTTTAAAAAAAACAAAACAAAACAAAACAAAACTTCACACTTAGCAGATAATGTGCAATCATTCTGTCTTACAGTGCTATAAAAATATAAAAAAATATGATTCTTTCTGGAATCTGCTCAATGGCAGAATACATGCTTAGGATGCATGAAGCCCCAGGTTCAATCCCCTATCATGTCCTAAAAAACCTGAAAAAGATTCAACTTTCTGGGGGAAAAGGAGTTGAGACAGGGTCTCAGGGTCTCAATATATAGACCAGGCTGTCCTAGAATTCACTTTCAGAGACCAGGCCTCCTGAGTGCTAGAATTAAAGCATCCAACACCACTCCCAGCTAAACCAATATATTTTAATATATATTTGGGACTATCTTTGCAATTTTGAGATTGTAGAAACAAAGCCTACTATATTTTTTCTCAATAATCTGGACTGGCCCCTAGCTTAGTAGCACAGATATCTGAAACGTTTTCATGGTTCTTTTCTTGAAACTTATACACGGGCCCTCGAGTCTACAGCAGTGGAACCTATCTGTGAGTCACAGCTGGACTGCCATGGACAGACAGTGACACAGCCAACACTGGTCCCTTGTTACTGTTCACACAATTTCTAACTTAGAACAGAAGAAAATATATTTCTTGCTTGTGTTGATGCAGCTAAAAGCCACTGGTCTCTACACCAACTCTGAGGTGTCGTCTATTGGTGTGCCAAATTCTGCTGGTAAATGGAAAGGAAAAAGTCTCAAGCAAGCACCTGACAGTAGAGGGAAGAGAGACTGGGGGAGGATGGACTATAGCTTCTGTGAATATTACGGAAGACCCAGGTCACCTCAGGGCACTGCTCCACTGTGCCAGGCACATACAGAAGACGGAGCCTCTTCTATATTGGAGATATTTCTTGCTTACTTACTGTGGTGGTCTGAACAGGAATGGCCCCCACAGACTCATGTGTTTCAATGCTTGGGCCCATGGGGTGAGTGGCACTATTAGGAGGTGTGGCCCTATTGGAGGAAGTGTCACTAGAGGATGGGCTTTGAGGTCTTGGAAGCTCGAGCCAGTTTTTTTCCTGCTGCTTGTGGACCAAAATGTAGAACTCTTAGCTACTTCTTCAACGCCATGTCTGCCTGCACGCTGCCATCCTTCCCACCATGATGACAATGGACTAAACTGCTGCAACTGTAAGCCAGCCCCAGTTAAATGTTTTCCTTTATAAGAGCTGCCATGGTCGTGGTGTCTCTTCATAGCAATAAAACCCTAACTAAGACATTTACTTGTTTTTTTCTTCTTTATTTTTATCTTATATTCATGTGTGTTTTGCCTGCATGTATGCTGTATACCACATGTGTGCACTGCAGAGACAGAATCTCACCATGTATCCCAAGTTGACCTGTGATTCTTCTGCTCTGTCTTCCAAGTGCTAGAGTACAGGTATGTACCACTGCACCAGGCTAGAAGACATCTGACCATCCATACACCAGCAAACAATAGGGTTCCCTGTTGTTCAGTTTAACATTAGGTAAAGTGTTTTTCTTTAAATACCTGGGTGAGCCCAAGCCAATTTCTTTCCAGACTTGAGGCAAGCAGATGGACCAAAAGGATTTGCAGTCAAACAGGCTCTCAACCATGCTTCCAGCTTGTAGAGAGAGAAAGTCTTAGTGACCTTTGAGAAGCCACTTGCTGTGTGCAGTGGTTGCCACAGTGCAAGTTCATGAAGGGGATAGACCTTCTTGGCTCTGCTCACAGTGCCTTCAATGAGAAAGCTGAGCGCTGTGACGGCTTCTCGGGAGAGCAGACTACTGTGAGTTGAGTGAAAAGACGTAGTGAGCTGTTCTGGGTCTAGAAGCAGCTCGAGGAGGTCTGACAGATGATCACTGACAAAAGCCTGGTGACTGTAGTCATTCCAATTCTAAAACAAAGGAAAAACACTCAACTGAACCAAGGTGTTCTACAAAGATAAACACTTGACATTTTAATTACATGGCCGTCCCCTTCTGCTGCCTGCGGATCAAGCTGCAGACCTCTCAACTCCTTCTCCAGCACCATGTCTGCCTGTACACCACCATGCTTCCCTCCATGGTGATCATGACTGAACCTCTGAACAAAGCCAGCCCCAGTTAAATGTTGTCCTTATAATAGTAGCCATGGTCATGCTATGCCTTCATAGCAATAAATAAATAAATAAATAAATAAATAAATAAATAAATCCCCCACTAAGACAGATGCCACAGAACTAGAGTTGTGGACGGCGGTGAACTGCCAATGGGTGCTAGAAATCAAACCTGGGTCCTCTGCAAGAGCAACCAGTGCTCTTCCCTGCTGAGCCATCTCTCAGCCCCTAACACAGGACTTCTTAAGACTTTTTCTACTCCTACTTGTTTGCCTGAGAAAAGTTTGCACAACCCTGGATGTGTGGGTGCACGAACAAACATTTGCTGACAATAAAACATGAAGAAGTTTACTTTAAGGTGAAAGCAGAAGTTGCACTGGGCAGGAAGGTGAAGGGTTAGCTACCTGGGTGAAAAACACCTCATTAAAGGTAACTCAAGCTGAAGGGCAGCTCTGCGAGCAGCCAGCTTACAGAACAATTTGCAGCTAGAGAGAATAAACAACATGTCAAAAATGGAATAGAAACTAAGGCTGCCTACTGGCCAAGGGGGCCACACTATATACATCTGATAGATATTCTCCCAAATAGGGAGGCATTGACAGCACGGCTATTTGACATTATCTGGGATCAACCTGACTACATCTGGAAGCAACTAAAACCCAAGATGTTGGGCACACCTCTAAGAGATTTTCTTAATCTGATTATTTGAGGTAGAAAGACCACACCTAAACTGGGCTATACCTGGTGGCAGTCCACAAAAAGGGCCTGGAAGAAGGAAGCTTCGCTTTGTGCCTGCTTGCTCTCACTCTTGCTAGCATGTTTATCTATCCTGGCTGAGGTGGTATTCTATCTAACTCTTCAAGACTCCAACACGGGCTGAAGACCAGCAGCTCTCCAGGACTCTTCCAGTCCTTCAACACCACACTGGGACTGCAGAGACATTCAGCCTAATGGACTGAGCAACTACCAGATTCTTGGCCTTTCCACTGCGAGACAGCCATCACTGACCTACATCCTGTAAGACAGTCTAATAAATCACCTTTTAATGTGGCTACTGTTTCTTGAGAATACTAAAACACACACCTTGTACTTTATTGTGGAATCTAGTAATAGACTCCCTTCTACTGAATTAAAGTTCTAACAGTGAGCTGCTAAACCAGAAAAAAAAAAATCAGAAATGGATTGTTTCCATATAAAGTGAAGTATTTGGGTCATAAGCGTTGGAGGGTCTGGCCTATACTGAAAATGGAGAAGTTACAGGTTTATAATAACGGATTCCTTTAAGAACAATCTTCAGAAAATGTATGAAGCAAATACCAGAAGTTTTTTTTTCAGAACCACCCTTCAATTAAGCCTAGGGATTCTCAGTATCCTGGGATATCTCCATAAGCATTGAGTGTATGCTGAGGGATAGCAGGGAGTCAAACCTGAGCACCAGGAGCCCTGGCCAGGTCTGTTTGGTACAGTATGGCCTTGCTTACTGGTACTGTCCAGAGGCAGCCCACAGAGAATACAGAAATGATGTGTTACACTACAGCACTCACAAGCGTTGACGCACACAATGGTGTGGCCCATCGAGGCAATTTACTGTGTGCTCCAGTGCCTGCTACACCTTCCTTAGAAAGATAACTTGAAAAATCCTAACTCCATTGAGAAATCCCAGAGTTAAATCTGGAGAGATCATGCAGGTTTTCGGGGGAGGGGTCGGTGGGGTCGGTTTAAGTCAGATGGAACTGCCGAGTAAACAGAAACACTATGAAGAAAATACTGGAGAAATTGAAACGTATGCAATATTCCTTCACCAGGACTAAACCAGGGGAAGCGAGGATGATGGCGCTGGACTTCCTGCTGTGGGAATGGAGCTTTGGGAACAAAATCTGTACCAAGAAAGCAATGAAAAGAATAAAGCAGTGTCTGGTGCAGGAGATACAGTATGCTCAACTACAGACACACACAAGGACAGGCAAGAGGGATGGGGAGATGGCCCAGTGTGTAAGAAAGCTTGCTTTACGACGCAAGAACCTGAATTTGGATCCCCACCATTCACACAGAAAGCTAGGCGTGAAGTGCAGGAGCATTGTGATTTGCTGACTGCTGGCCTAGTCCCCAATGAGGACCAGGCTCAAAGGGAAACCTTGTAGAGAGTCCACACCTTAAATACCCCCCTGTACACACATGCACAGAGGCAGGGGGAGAAGAAGAGAAAGAAGATAGGAGGGGAAGGTGGGCAGGGGAGAAGAGGGCAGGAGAGGAGAGAGATTTTTATCCCAAATATCATTACTATGACATTAAGGGAAGAAAAGGGCCCAGAAAGTTCAAAAGGCAAATGCTGGGAACTGACTTCCTTCCTATTCATGACATTTCCCTTCTTTTCTACTTTACTTTCAAGAGTTTTGTGGAACAAGAGTAATAATGACAGCTATGCTTCTGAAAAACTAAACAGCACTCTGCAGCTCACTGCGGGCCGGCCTGTGAGACAGCACGCTGCCGCTCACTGCGGGCCGTGTGTGAGATCTCTGGGCGGTATACCCTAAGGCAGTGCAGCCCGTCTGCACCGGTGATGCTGGAGAACACAGAAGGAAAGTGATGGTGAACACCTCTGCCCACTTCACATGTGCAACAGTGAAGAAATGTTTGACAAATGCTCACTTTTAAGGAACTGACAAACTTAAAAAGTAAGGTCTTGGCTTGATGCAAATCTACACTTTATTTTTGTAGAACACTGGGTTGACTTGTACTGATAGGAAATAAATTTCCTTTAAGACAATTCCTCAGAATACATGTAATTTTACCATGTATTAACTACATCAAATCTGCATTCTACCCCCATCTCGTAGGAAATAAATCAGACCAACAATCAACAAATGGGCTCCCTAAAAAGCTTCTGTCTAATAAGGGAAATTGTTAGGAAATTTCCTCCTCTCAGAATGGGAGGAAACCTTTGCCAGCTACTTAAGTAACAAAGGATTGATGTCTACAATATACTAAGAACCCAAAAAACTAAAGAAAATAAAGAACCCAATTAAAATGAGCAATGAGACTCAATAAAAGATTCCCAAAAGGAGATATGTAAATCAGTAGTAAATCAGTAGAAAACATCTTTAAAATTGCTCGACTTACTTAGTCATAAGGGAAATGTAGATAAAAAGTACATTAAGGTTCCATGTCACCTGGTCAGAAGGCCAGCATCAGGACAGGAATAGGGATAGGTGCTGGTGTGACTGTGACAGAGTGTGTTCTCCCTTATACACTGTGACTATGAAAGACAGAGTGTGCTCTCCTTCCTATACTGTGGGTGGGAGCACAGACTTGCAGACTATTGAGGTTTCTCAAAAGACTAGAAAGAGAGCCAGGTATCACGGTGCCCACCTTTAATCCCACAACTTGGGAAGGACAGATAGGCAAATCTTGCTGAGCTGGAGGCCTGTCTGGTCTACATAAAGAATTCCAGGCCAGCTGGGGCTACAAAGTAAAACCCTAGCCCACTCCCTCAAAACACACAAAAACAAATTAAGAAGCAAACCAAGAACTCCTGGGAATATGCGCTGAGGCCTTTATGACCAACTAGGGAGACATCTGCACGTCCATGTCCTTAGCTGCTCTAGTAACAATAGCCAGGAAAAGGAATCAACCGAGATATTCATCAACAGATAGACTGATAAGATAAATGTGGTACATATACAAAATAGAATTTTAGTCAGTTGTTAAATAAATGGAATCATAACATCTGCAGATAAATGGAGGAAACTGGAAAAAATTATACTGAGTGAGGTAATGTGGGTCCAGAAAGATTAGCATGTCCTTTCTCCTACTCGGTCCTAGCTTCAAGTTTTTTGTTTTTTGTGTGTGTAACTTGGAGCTTCAGTGGAAGCCAGGGAACTAGAGAGGGGTACAGGATACTCCCTGTAAGATGCAGGTCAGGGAGGCCTCAGAATGCCCAACACAACACATGCTTGCTGCTGCCCTTGGTGACTCACCATAACTGCATGGCGGGCGGGACCCTATGCTGAAGACACTACACTTTGTCTAACCTACACAGAGAAGCCAATCTCAAACTAACCAGGAAATGGCCCCTGCTGGCTGGCTTTAAAGTGCCTGAAGGTGCTGAGTAGGCTGTTGAGAAAGAAAAAATTTCAGTGATCCGGACCCTGAGCTCTGGAATACTGATTAGCCATGCAAGATGTGCCCGGGGCCAGCAAGAGGGCTCCACAGATAAAGGTGCTTTCAGCCAAGCCTGGTGACCTGAGTTCGGTCCCTGGGACCTGCATGACAAAAGGGGAGAAGCACCTTTACAAGTAGTCCTCTGACCTCCACAATGCTAGGGCACACCCACAAGTGTATACATCCACACTAAAAAGAAGCTTTCATAGGGTACTATGGTCTACATTTTCAAGTTTTTCAACACACTTTCCACACACAAAAAAGCAGATGAAAATATGTGGTTTTCTTTACAATAGAAAAGCCAGTAATACCCTTTCTAAGACTCATTGTGTTTGATAGGTTTTTAAAACACATAAAATTACTTAAGCAACTTAAGGAAGAAAAAAAAAAAGCTTTTTAAAAAATTTAAAAAATTTTTTTATTTTAAAAGTCTCACTCAGTAGCCCAGGTTGGCCTTGAATTCATAACCCTCTTAGCTCAGCCTCCCAAGAACTAGACTTATGATGCCTGGCTTCATTCCAACATACTTTTTTTAGTGAAGGGGAAGCATTTCCTTTATAAGCTATGAGCAATACCTTATTGTGACAATTGGGCCTTTCAGTCGGGCTAGGAGACTGAGGTCTGCTTCTGGAACTGGGCCATTCTTCCCCAATCAACGATGTCCGCAGCGAGATCTTGTTTAACTGCTGGATATACAGGAAGAGCAAGAACTGCAGCGTGTCCACAGAAAGCTGTTTGGAAAATAAGAGATGAATACATCTTAAAACACCACCGACTACTGGGTTACAATTCAGTATTCAGTAAACTAGGGTTCTATAGCTTCTTGATCTTAAAAATATCAAATTTAGAAACTGCTATCATGTGATGCCCAGACAGAGGAATTTCTAAACTATGCAACTGGAGTCAGTTCTGAAAACCAACGTACTTTCTGTAAGTACATCACAGGTGAAAAAACAGCCTCAGTTATAGTAAGTAAATGAACAGATGGAAGGAGAGTTCAACCAAGCATCAAGGTTTAACCCAGATCCACAGGCTGACCAAGACAACCCCGGGCATCAGTGTAACAACTAAAGCTGGTATCAGCGTGCCAAAAGGAACGAAGCAGTTTCTTCATGCGCGAGTATTCCCGAGGGGAATGGTCTCAGGCTCTTGTAAACTTCCTAAAAAGGTTGTTTGACTTAATCAAAATGCCAGTGTGGGAGCACACATCTATAATCCCAGCATTCAGCAAGCTACACTGGAGGGAGCGTTGAGTCTGAGCCCATCCTGGGCCACACAGTGAGCCCCTCTTTAAAACAAACAAACCCATACACAACCGAATCTAAAACCACTACTGTTCTGCTGCTGGCATCTTATTTGAGGAAGGGCGTGGCTTGAAGCTCATGCCTTTCATACTCCAGTCAGGTAATGTATCTGAGTGTACGTACGCTTAGATCTTGAGTATTTCTAGCCCAGTGTGCTGGCTAGTTTCTGTCAACTTGACACAAACTAGAGTGCCTGAACTGAGGACCCACCTCCAGCAGCATGACCCGTGGCCATGTCTGTGGGACATCTTCTTGATTAATGATTGATATACGAGGCCCAGCCCACTGTGAGTCGTCGTGGCAGCCCTGGGAAGATGGTCCCGGGTTGTATAAAGAAAGCAGTGAGCAAGCCAGAGGAGGCCAGGCAGGAAGCAGCACTCCTCTCTTGTCTCTGCTTCCGTTCCTGTCTCTAGGTTCCCACTTGAGTTCCTGCTCTGACTTCCCTGAGTGGACTGTAACCCTTAAGTAAATAAACCCTTTCCTCTGGTTTGGGGCAGTGTTTTATCATAGTAATAGGGAACAAACATACCTAAGAAGCTGAAAACCACAGATTCCCATGATCACCCAAATCCATTCAATCAACTGTCAACTGTGAGTACACATATTCAAAAAAGACAGGGTTATAGGCTGGCCTCTAGTTTGTAGCGAAGGATGGTCTTGAACTTCTGTTCTTCTTGCCCCCACCTCCTTAGTGCTGGGGTTACAGGCATGTACTACCACATCCAGTTTATTCAATGTGGCAGTTCAAGGCAAGCACTCCTTACTTTCTTAAACTTTTGCAGAGATGTAAGAAATAATATAAATCCACACAGCCTTCACCCAGCTTTCCACCTTTGAAACTGCAACAGCATCACAGTTAGGGTATCCACACTGAGACAACCCAGGAGAGCACTCCCATCAGCACGACCTGCTTTCCCTATCACCTTGACCCCACCCCCCACCCCCCTGCATCCACTTACCAACTCTTCTCCTCAGAGTTAAGAGTGTTACACAAGAGGACTCACACTGAGACAGACCAGCACGGGGCTACTGTAGCTTGGGGGCTCCATTAAATGGCTGTGGGTAATGCACACCCCCATCGTCTAACAGGGTACTTGCACTTAATTCCTTCAGCTGCACAGGATACGCACACACAACCCTCTTCAAACAACGGCCTGACAGCCTCAGGCCTCAGCTCCCCTGTACCAGGTTACCCATGCTCCCACAGCTGAACAGTACTGTGTGTTCCCTGACCCTGGAAACAATTTACAGTTTCTATTCAAACATGTCCCCCTGCATACAGGTATGAATAATAGAAGGGCTGATCCAGCCTCAGCTGGTTTTGGATGTATGCAGCAGAAGGTAAAATTGTGTTCTCTAGCCACCTTTTAGGGAGAATCCCCTATTTACCTTCTTATGCCTTTGCATTAATTAGGCATACAGATGGTTAAAATCAGATGCATTGTGGGGCGGTACATGGACAGTAGGAAAAATGAGTATGTGATCCAATCTATCCATCAAAATAAAGACCCACCCCGTTCCCCTTAATAAGCAGCCTTTCCTTTCCTCATATCCATAAAAAGACCCCAGGCTACATCCCAGGGCCTTGGAATGTCGTCACTCATGTGGCCTGCTGTCTGTCTTCACAATGCATCTCTCTGTACTATCGCTTTGTGCCAAATAAAATTACCTTGCTTCTTTTGTAAATCTGAGCCCTTATTTTCAATTCTTGGATAAAATACCGAGAACCTGGACACAGTCAAGCTGGGCCCTGACCACCAGTGACAGTGGGGTAACTTATCACTGTGGAGGATCAGCTTTCAGAACATAGACTCCTTCATTTTATACATTGATTTTAACAAGCTTGTTATCGTTTCATTGCTGCTTCAGTCAGTCTCCACGAGACTGGAGTCTTGTTTTTTCAGTTTTTATATCCCTAGTAACTAGCAAAAACGATGGTACATGATAAACATTCAAAAAACTTGGAAGTTTCTTAACATTTACTTCACCTCCATGTTCAGACACGACTGCTGCACTTGCATGTGTCAGACACTGGAAGAACCACGGGGTCAAGGACAAACTGCAGTGTCCCCGTCTTAGTTGTGGGGCACACTTCTTTCCCATTTTCTTTAGGAATATATTAGCACGAGGCTGCAGACACTGGTTAGATGGTGAGTCTTCTCTTCCTCAGGGCTCACATCCACGTGGCATTCACTTCCAGGCTGCTGCAGTCAATATGCTCTGAGTTACAGTCAGTGGAGCGGAGATAAAGTCCTATTCCTATGCCACTTTCAAGACTGGCCACAAAACTGAAGAAACAGAAGCCAAAGCCTCAGGTCCTATTTGGCAGGCTGTGGCAACTGTACTGTTTTCTGTAACTGTTTGTTCCCTGTCTTGCTAGAGACCTATATAGCCCTACCCATCCACGGATGGGAACAAAACATGCTAAGTAAGCCAGACATAGAAAGTTAAATAGGACTTCCTTTGTATCTTGTATTAGTGTACTTCTATTAGTATAATTAAATATGCATAGCAGGTTACTTTAAAAGAAAAAAATATTTTGGCTCACAGTTTTGGAGGTACAAGGTAAAGGGGCATCCACCTGGTAGTGGCCTCTGTTGGCAGTCACAAGCTGGCCTGGGGGCAGATAGCAAAAGTGGAAGTGGCATGTTATCTGTCTGCTCTCTCTCTTAGAAATGCCCCAGCATTATGTCTACTCTAATGACCTTACCTAATCCTAATCACTTTCCAAAGGCACCTACCTCTAAACACTGTAGTTAGATTGGATTTTGGAGTGTTATTTTAAAAAATTTTTAAAAGCACATTCTTAGTACATGGAACAACGGGCTTTGTTATGACATCATCATACACATAAATTATATTCAATAGTAAGAGCCATTTAATTCCATTTTACTTTTACAGTTCCACTAAACATATATACATTCCCCTTATTCATTCATCTGTTGTGGACAACTAATTCTATATTTTGGCTGCTAGGCAGTATAACCATACACATGGTTCTCAAGAATCTAGATTGCTATCTTGATACTAGGTATCAATCCGTTAGATACATGGTTTGCATTTTCTCTCATTCTGTGATCTGCTCACTCCTCTGAAATCTTCTCTCACTGTGCAGTTTTAAATCTCACGCAGTCCCCATCAGCAACTCTTGAGCTTATATCCTGTGCTCCCAGAGTCCTTTTCAGCAAGTCCTTGGCTATGTCTGCATCTTATGCTTTTCTCCTTTAACAGTTTTAGAGTTTCAGGTCTTTGGTGCATTTTTAGTTTTGTTCAGAGAAAAGAGGGTCTGGTTTTATTTTTCTATATATGGATATCCAATTTCCCCAGTAGCACTTACTGAAGATGACAGCATCTCTGCAGTGCCTTTCACATGTCTGTTGAAGATGAGGTGGCTGTAGCTGTGCTTGCTTTTTTCTCTGGGTCCTCTATTCTATCATCCACATGCTTGTTTTTGTTACTATGGTTCCTTACTACAACTCAAGATCAGCGACTGTGGTATCTCCAGCCTTGTTCTTTCTCCATAGAACTGCTTCGGCTTTTCAGGGTTGTTTGTGCCTCTATATGAATTCCAAGATCATGTTTCTTCGTACTCTAAAGAAGTCATCCAAACTCTGAGTTGTGTAGAGCCTATAGATCCCTTTTGGTAATATTGCCATTTTTTTTTTTATAACATCACTTCTGTTGACCTGGGAGTGTTTCTTTTTTCTTTTCTGTGTCTTCTTCAATCTCCTTCTTCAGTTTAAAGTGTTCCTTGTAGAGACCTTTCTCCTCCTTGGTTACGCTTATTCCAAGGCTGGTTGATTGTTTCTTCTTTCTTTCTCAACAAGTTCATTCTTAGAAAACAGAAAAACTACTGATTTTTGTATGTTTTCTTATATCCTGCTACTTTTCTGAAAGTGATTGTCTGGTGGAGTCATTAGGATCTTTTATAGGTAATATATACGCATTTTATTTATTTATTATTTTGAGGCCAAGTTGTCTAGGCTAGACTTAAACTCACTCTGTAGCCCAGATTGCACTGAACCTATGCTCCTCCTGCCTGTTTAGCAGTTGGGATTACAGCCTGTGCCATGAGACCTTGCTCAGACTAAGTCTGTATCTTCTCAGTCTCTCATGATGAGCATTAAAACCCAACACAGGATACTGTGGAAGGTGCTCTGACCATGTTCCAACCATAGCACAAATGAAATCTAAAATCATTAAGTGCACAGAAGCACACTGAACAGTGACTGTCAAATGCTGGAAGGCAAGGCAAACAGGCACGGTCAAAGCTAACAATGCCTCAATCATAGAAGGTAATTTAGTTCTGTGGGTCTGTAATACAGCACTATGCCTCTAGCTCACAATGGTGTAGCAGATATATAAGGTTTTCTAAAAAGTTAGAATGCATGTGCTCTTAATATAGACACTAGTAAAATAATAACACATGCAGGGGAATTCAGGAAGGAGACAGACAGACCCGGGCCACCTGTGGCTGTTACTGTTCTCAAGTTCATCGTGGGAGGAAAAGGCACAGGTTTCCCCCATTCTCCTGTTCTTCCTGTCTGTGACAAGAATAGGTGAGATCTACAAAGAAGCTATTTCTTCCCACAGGAGAAGATGTATACTGTCAAGCACACCCTGGAGGAGAACTGTGGCTCATGTGTAGCCTCTGTGTAGAATGATCAAGAACAAACTGTTGTTACATTGCGTAGCCTCTGCATTTCATTGTTTCGTTCCCCTGCCTCCCAGCAAAGCCATTTAACACCAAGTGACTCCAAATACAGAACCATGGTTTCTTAAGTCATTGCTCACACAAAAGCCCAGAGATTCATCCTATCAAGTGCAGCTGTGTAGGACTGTTGGACAAATGAGAAACAGTTGTTATCGGCCCAAGCCGCTGTTACTATAATTCACCTACTATATATAATTAATATACTCTGTGAAGTCATGAAAAACCCTCAAGCCTGTTTCTGAACTTGTATTCTGACCTTTTTGCACTCCAGTCATTCCTACTAGCTATGGAGTCCATAATGGCAGAGATGCTGGCCTTTGTGGTTTGGGTAAGCAAGTCAGCATGGATAAAACAAGGCCAGATGCACCAGAACAAGAGGCAAGTGACTTGGAGGGTACCTCAGAAGTCTGCAGGGCTGCCTCTCCCACCACAGGCCCATGGCCTTAATGGAAAGAACTACCTCAGGAACAGGCTCCGATCACTCCCCATAAGCTTGCACCTGCTGCTCCCTGCTTTCCAGAAGAACACTCTTTGGCCACTTCCACTGTGTCAGGCAGGCCCAGGTATAGCTGATAAACTAATCCAAAGGATGCTGCAGGCATGCATAATGCCAGGGCTATGGAGGCACAGCTGCTTCCACACAGATTTCAAATAAAACAGGAGGGGTCCTGTTATGCACTATCCATGGCCAACACTACTGGAACAGAAACAATGGGCCATCCACCAGGGCTCTGTAACTGGGGCTCTGCCAGCCTGGGAAAGCTGCAGTCATGAGCCTCTAAACTGAGAGCTGAAGTAAGGGCTGAGCCTAGCAGAGTCATAGAGGAAGAGCTACCTGTGGCTTTAGGGCACAACCCCAACCCATGAGAAGGCAATTTAAAGTTTTAACAACTTGTGTCTGCTCTGATGGTGTCTGGATGTGGCTGGCTAGTTACCGCTTTCTGTTTAACTATTCCCTTTGGGAGAGCAACGTTCACCCACAGCACAGCCTATCCCACTATACACTATGAATAGAAAACTTGATTTTACAGTCTCATAACTGGAGAGTTTGCCTTGGACCTCCAACGAGTGACTGGCATTTAGTAAGTTAAGATTTAGGGACTCTTCACAGAATGTGATTCTGTCTGTTAGCATATGAGCTGTGTGGAGCAAGAGGCAGAAGCGGAATGCTGTGGCCTGAACATGATTGGTCCATTCTGAAATTCATGTTGAGATTCAGTCCTCATGCTGGGGGACCAAGAGGGAAAACAACGTGGCTATAGTATTGAGTGGAGCTGAGGAGGCGATCAGAGTTAAACAAGGATAGCAGCTCAGAGCCCCGAGATTCACTACTGGCAGCTTTGTAAGAGGAAGAGAGACTGTCACACAGGCAACAGCGTCTCTCACTCTGTGATGGCCTCCCAGCCTGCTGCAGGCCTCTACCAGCAGGAATGCTAGAGCCATATACGTGGCCTCTCAACCTCCAATCTTCAGCACTTTGAGCCACAATAAAGCTCTTTAAAATTGGCCCAGTCTGTTGAATGGGTGAATTAATGACAGTCCAGATAGCTACATGGTTCTACCATACAGCAGATGTCATTTTCACCGTCTGGAGGGAATGAGGTGGCTGAGGAAGGAGACAGCAGCAGACTACTAAAGAGACTCTGGCGTGGGTGCCACCACCTGTAACAGATCAGCAATTTGTAATATTCTCTTGCCCCAAAATATTTTTAAAGTCAGTGGAAGAGGTTCCAATTCATGCTTCCTTCAGGAGTGGGGAAATACAGACTAGTAAGTAAGGGCTAATTAATCAAATACACACATCAAAATACTTCCAAACTGGAAATGCTAAAATTCAAATGGTACTTTAGAGTCACAACTTCCAACAACCTGAAACCTGGAACTACACCGTTAGCACAAAAACGAGGAACGGATTATTTCTCAGAGGGACTACATATGCATGGTTCATACCTGATTTCTTTGCTTTTCAACTTCATCTTCAGTCGCGCAGTTGGACAAAATTTCAGACCATTCCAGGCGTTCCTCAGGTGTCCTCACAGAAAGATCATCAAATATTTCAAAGTAAAGCCATGCTAGATCCTTAGCCAACTGCAGCTTTCCACATGCAATGTGCCTCCAGGTAGGCCAGTACAGGCGTGGGTAGGCGCCTTCTGTGGCCCGCGTCCGCACATAGGTGGCTACCTTCCTGAGGTAGTGAAGGCTGAATTTGGATGGAGGTGGCTCCTGCAAGGCACCCACTAGAAAAGGTTCTGCCTTTACCCAGAGGAGAACTCCAGACTGATCCATAGTCTCTCTGAAGACATCAGGACAAACAGGCTTCTTTGCATACCTAGAAAAAAAAGTTTTACAGACATGAAACAAATCTCATTTACCCATTTTCTTAAAAAGTGATCCTTCCTTAATTATCTGTATCGTATTCTCAGTTTAACAGCGGCTATGGTTCTCATCAAAAGCAAAAGATTTTTGGTCAAATTATACTGCAATCTATTTGAGAAAGAAAAAAACAAACAAATACCTATGAGGAAATTATCTTATTTAAATGTATTTGAAATGGCTGTTTAAAAGTATGTAAATGTATAAGGTCTGGGTTATATCCCTGCCCAGAAAATGAAGAAAAGGAGTACTGGTGATGGAGGAGGTGCTGTGGTGCTGTGGTGCTGTGGTGGTGTGATATGGTGCGGTGCTGTGGTGTGGTGTGGTGCAGTGCAGTGCTGTGGTGCTGTGGTGTGGTGTGGTGCGGTGCGGTGCTGTGGTGCGGTGCTGTGGTGTGCTGTGGTGCTGTGGTGTGGTAGTGCAGTGCTGTGCTGTGGTGCGGTGCTGTGGTGTGCTGTGGTGCTGTGGTGTGGTAGTGCGGTGCTGTGCTGTGGTGCGGTGCTGTGGTGTGCTGTGCTGTGCTGTGGTGCTGTGGTGTGGTGCTGTGGTGTGCTGTGGTGTGGTGCTGTGCTGTGGTGCAGTGCGGTGCTGTGCTGTGGTGCGGTGCTGTGGTGCTGTGCTGT
>CM052713.1:15218905-15260507 GCA_028551405.1 Uromys caudimaculatus
GTGCTGTGGTGCTGTGGTGTGCTGTGCTGTGGTGCGGTGCTGTGCTGTGCTGTGGTGCTGTGGTGCTGTGCTGTGGTGTGGTGCAGTGCAGTGCTGTGGTGCTGTGGTGTGCTGTGCTGTGGTGCGGTGCTGTGGTACGGTGCTGTGGTGTGCTGTGGTGCGGTGCTGTGGTGTGCTGTGGTGCTGTGGTGCGGTGCTGTGGTGTGCTGTGGTGCTGTGGTGCGGTGCTGTGGTGCTGTGCTGTGGTGCTGTGGTGCTGTGGTGCCGTGGTGAAGGGGGGATGTCATACTGTTACAGGCTACTGTGCTGTATCCTGGGTATGAAGCACGAGGAGACACAAGTGTGACAAATTTTTACAGTAATATCAATTACACAGAGAAGAGAGTTGGTTAATAATGATGTAGATATATAGGGTCAGAAAGATGGCTCAGGGATAAAGACCTTGCCACCAAGCCTGAGTTCAACCCTCCAGATCTACACGCTGAAGGCTATCTTCTAATCCCCATAGTTCCCCACCTCTCCTCAACTAAATAAATAAAGGGAATTAGAATTAAAAAGTATTCTCAAAGATCTGAACATGAAAGGTGGCCATAGAGCTCCACACAACCAGCATGTACGCATAACATTTGAACAGCAGGGGGGACCCAAGACTGGGAGTGTAAGGGTCAGAGCGAAGGGGTCAGTGGACAGCTCTCTGCAGCCCTGAGCAGGCTCTGATGTCCGCTGTGCTCAGTCCCGGTACAGCGCGTACAGACCGGTTGCACACAGTCATATGACACAAGGGGGGCCACTCATGATCCCCCACCTAAGGGAAATTAGTTACTGGCTTCTGGTACTTCCTTGTCTTTTGTCTAGACTGAATGAGACTTTGCATGGTCATGGCTATGATACATATATACAATTCTGTAGTATTTTCAAGGTAGCCTAGCATTCCCAATGTATTCCAGTTTACATTCCATACTTAATAGTTCCCAGTTTTTCATAGAAACAAGATGGGCAAAATATTGTTGGTTGTTGATAATGATAGGCAGAGGACCTATTTACCTCTTACTCTCCTTTATCTTTAAAATTTCCACTTTAAAAAGTTCGTATGTTTCTGCTATTACATAAAATCCTGATTATCATCTTCCTGCATATCATGCACTGTGAATTGCTTCCCAGGGATTTTTAGAAGTGTATTTACAAAATGACATTTCTGGAACTCCTGACATATAGTCCCCCTTCTCCAAACAACTGTCAAACTGCATCCTAACATCCATCTTAAGGAGCACGCCTTAGCATTAACATCACTTGAAAAGGACTTTTCATAAGACCAATGAGAAACATTGTATTATTCCATTTTGAAAAGAAATAATCAAGCAGCAGAGATGGCTCAGTGGTTAAGAACATTGAACTTAGACACTAGTTTGGCACACTTTGATTTAGGGCTCTGGTCTGCTTTGAGAAATTCATGGCTACAAAGGAACTTTGGGAAGTCATACAGATGAGGATGACAATCCTCAGGCACGAGGCCCTTTAAGCACCAGATGAAAGGACAAGGAAAGGTCAACTCAAACAGTCCAGGAATGACCGTGTACAGCTCCATCTCAGGAAGCCCCCTCGGTTTTCTCCAAAACGGAGACAGGGTATTTTCGAGGCACTGGACACAGGGTGCTGACGACCCGTTATGGCTCAGGGTTGACACAAACCCGGAGGCTGCGACCTGACCGCTGGCTCCGGAGGGCAAGGCCAAGGGCCCGGGGACACTCCCGGGGTCTGCCGCTCCGCCGCTGTCCTGCATGGAGGCGGAATGGCCAAGGGTGCAGACTGAGTCAGCGGGCTCCCAGACAGCTAACCGATCCTTCCCGGAGGCAGGACCGGTACCAGGGCAGCACTCACCACCATCCTTCTCCGCAGCCGCAGCAGGAGCATCCCCTTCACCCGCCCAGCCACTGCCGCCTTGCTCAGTGCGCAAGCGCCAGGCCTTCCACCACAGAGCCCTGGCTGACCAGGGCTAGAGCGACGAGTGGCTTGCTAGGTCTGAAGCTAACTGATTCCTGGGGCTGGGAATTTTCTGGCGCTGTGCTCTACACGCCAGGAGTAGGAAGTTTTCTATGGCTCCGTAAAATTGTGGTCCTCCACGAGGCTGATACTGATGGGTAATTACAACACTAACAGCAGTTTACAGCTACTTTGGGGTGTGTACTTATAAGGTTCCTGTCTTCTTAAGCACTCTGGTAAACTAAACCGAGGGTGGAAAGGCAGGCGAACTTAACCCAATCCTAAGAAAACTTCCTCTTACTGGCTTTCAATATTTCTGTTTTCCTAGTTCTTCATAGCTTCTCTAAGTTTGATAGAACATAAAAAGTAATAGTTTCTCTTACGGAAGATAAATAGACCATAAAAAGTAATGATCCTCTCAGGTAAACCCTCTCCTCCCAGTGAGAGGGGCCAGAGCGTAAAACAGAGCCTCCCCTTCCCTCCAGGTACTCTCA
Source organism: Uromys caudimaculatus (assembly GCA_028551405.1). Lineage (NCBI taxonomy): Eukaryota > Metazoa > Chordata > Mammalia > Rodentia > Muridae > Uromys > Uromys caudimaculatus. Next base: position 15,221,380 of record CM052713.1, read on the forward strand.
GAAGCAAACAATGAAGGGGAAGGAAGGACACCATGTACAGTGATTAATTTTTGTGAACTTGGCACAAACCAAAGTCATCTGGGAAGAGGGACTTTCAATTGAAAAACTGCCTCTATCAGACTGGTCTGTGGCCATGTCTGCGGGGGCATTTTCTTGACAAATGATTGATATGTGAGGGTCTAGCCCACTGTGGACAGTGCCAGCCCCGGACATATGGACCTGGATGCTATAAGAAAGCAAGCTGAGCAAGCCATTGGAGCAAGCCTATATAAGCTGCGCTCCTCCATGGTCTCTGCTCTGGCTCCTGCTTTGAGTCAACCTTGTCTTCCCTACATAAAATGGAGTGTTACCTGTAAGTCAAATAAGCCTTTTCCTCCCTGAGTTGCTTTAAGTCACCATGTTTTCCCCACAGCAACAGAAAGTAGACAAAGACACCAGAAAACCCCTCTCTTCTGGGTATTCAACAAGAGAAGAGCAGAAGCCATTTTAAGATTTCTGCTCCAAACACTGTGGGAACCCCAAACAAATGTGCTGAAACCTGGACAGCAGATTTCCTTAAGATTGTTGGGAAGGAACTTTGCAAAAGGCCTAGTCAGCAAATGGCAAGCGTAGTCAGAGCCAGAGTTGGTCTTATTCCAACATGGGGAAGGACCTGACAGTATCTGCCCCTTGGCTCCTGAGGACAGGCCCAGCACTGTGATCAGAACAGTATTCACAATCTGACCCCTGAAGGACTGCCCAGCACTTGTGACACCTCCTGAGAAGGACAGCCAATGGACAGGAACAATATCTGTAGCCCAACCTTGCAAATTACTGTCTATGGGTGTGCCTGGAATCTGAGAGCCTAAGAAGAGACACAGAGAATCCAAACTAACACCATCCATCAGTCAAGAGACCGCATTCAGACAGTGCCTCACCAGCTCTCTCCCCTTTAGTCAACGACAGGTTCAGTTTACTGGCCAATGCTGGCTTGTTCTCATCCTGGTATTTTTCTCTTACCTCCTTTTCCACTTTTACTTTGAAGGGCTTTCTCAAAGAACACAGGCTGACCTGTTTGTTGGGGAATTGATTTGTGCTTACATGGGAATTCTCACGGCTGCAGGACCCTGCCAATGGTTGGGTTTTTGACTGGTCAATAAAAAGCCAGTGGCCAATGGCTAGGCAGAGGGATAGAGGCAGGACTTTTAGGATTCCCCAGCAAGAAACACAGGAGAGGGAGAAGGATTCCACCATTAAGAGGGGTGTAGGACAGACCACGTGCTGTGAAGACAGATGCAGGAGGGTGAGACAGTCGACATATAGGTGCGAAGAGAAAGTGGCCCCACGGGAGGGCTGCCCAGAAGGAAAACAGGACAGCAAAGATAAAATATAGATTTAGAAAGTGTTAACTCAGGAATACCCTCAGAGGGTAGTGTGTGCTAGCCACAGGGAGATTTGGAAGTGCCTAGACATTGAGCTAGTTAAGGCAGATTAAATATAAAGGTTGTATGTATGTGTGTGTGTGTCTTTCATTTGTGAATCCAGAGCTCTTGGGTGCATAGAGCAGACATTTAAAGATGTACCACACTGGGCGGTGGTGGCGCACGCTTTAATCCCAGCACTTGGGAGGCAGAGGCAGGTGGATTTCTGAGTTCGAGGCCAGCCTGGTCTACAGAGTGAGTTCCAGGACAGCTAGGGCTATACAGAGAAATCCTGTCTGGAAAAACCAAAAAAAAAAAAAGAGACGTACCGCTATACCTGTTTGGTGGGGTCTCTGAGTCGCCTGAGGTTTTATTTTAGTTAGCTGATTGCATTTCTTTACCTCTCTTCAGTTCACCCTTAGCCTAAGCAGCACCATCTCCCTCTTGTATCCACTCCTTACTCGTTCTACTGACTTTCCCCTCTATTTTTAATCAACCCAACACTAGTCATAATTACTAGCTCTAATTATGGACTAATTATATATTAGAGGACTGCTATCCTCTAAGCATGGTGTGACTGTTGGCCTCTAAACTCTCCTCAGCTGTGATCATCTGCAAAAGACCTGTACAAGATTGAGTACATTGTTGCTCTACTCTGGAGGGTGCAAGGGCTCATAAGCCTGCCCCTCCCTGAGGATACTCAGGCAGTGAACGGTTGCTAGGATGGAAAGTGGCATGGTTTGAATATGTTCGGCCCAGGGAGTAGCACTATTTGGAGGTGTAGCCTTGTTGGAGTAGGTGTGCCACGGTGGGCGTGGGCTTAAAGACACTAGTCCTAGCTCCCTGAAAGCCAGTATTTTGCTAGCAGCCTTCAGATGAAGATGTAGAACTCTCAGCTCCTCCTGCACTATGCCTGCCTGGATACAGCCATGTTCCTGCCTTGATAATAATGGACTGAACATCTGAAACTGTAAGCCAGCCCCAATTAAATGTTGACCTTATAAGAGTTTCCTTGGTCATGGTGTTTGTTCATAGAAGTAAAACCCTAAGACAGAAGTGCTCAGAAGTCAAGCCCTCTCTGAAGATATATAGGCAGTGAGTTAACTACTGAGGTAGAGATTTTCTTCAAGGTGTAATCATTTATAAGCTGCCCGTGTTCCTACTGAATCCCCATTGCTCATGTTCCTGTAAGTAACCTCAATAAACTTATTGGTTATCATTCTAGACTTATATGCAATGTTTTTATTGTTGTTGGGCTGTTGTTGGCGATCTATCTGGCATGAACAAACATCTATTCGTGCTCCCAGAAAAAGTTAATCCTACGCTTGTTGCCCAAACACGCGACATGACCAAACCAAAGATGACTTTGTGAGGAACACTTGCATTGTCTTTGAAGCTGGCTGTTTAAGAATGGAGACTCCACGAGGACAACACTTCCAAATGTGGCATAGGATGGCATGACTTCCGTTACCCATGCTGTGGATAAAAGACATACCAGGAAATCTGCTGTGTCTGAAGGAGTAGTAGTGTGGACCTCAAGGTGGCCATTTTCCTCAATGAGTTATGGAGTGGCATGCCTCCTTGACAAATGGGTCCACTTGAGTATTGAGACACCCCCAAAATGGATGATGGATTAGAGAATATACTACAATCTCTCCAAGTAGCAGAGATGGGACAAGGCTTCAAGTAAACTATAGCCTGGACCTTTATCTAGACAGTAAGACATGCAAGTAAGGTTGAGCTATCTTCTCAGAAAAATTGTAGTCAAAGGGGAGAAATTAGAAGAAAAAGACATGCAGATGATATCCACACTCAGTGAGAGACAATGAGATGGAAGTGCTGGCTTGACACTTCTTATGGTGGCAGGGGAGGAGTGGAGTAGGAGTAGATCTGTAGCAAATAGCTGTCATAGTGTTCTACTGCTATGAAGAGACACCATGACTATGGCAACTCCTCTAAAGGAAAGCATTTAGCTGGGGCTTGCTTACAATTTCAGAGATTTGGCCCATCGTCATCAAGAAGAATGGTGCCATATGGGCAACCATGGTGCTGGAGAAGTAGCTGAGAGTTCTATACCCGGAACCATGAGCGACAGGAGTAAGAACTGCTTTTAAAACCTCAAAGCCCACCCCTAGTGACACACCTCCTTTAACAAGGCCACACCCACTCCAACAAGGCCACACCTCCTAATCCATCCCAAATAGTGCTACTCCCTTATGGCTAAATATTCAAACATATGAGTCTATAGAAGTCACTCTCATTTAAAACACCACATTCCACTCCCTTGACCCCATAGGCTTATAGCTATATATCATAATGCAAAAATGCATTCAGTTCAATTTCCAAAGTTCCCACAGTCTATTGCAGTCTCAAATTTGTTTAAAAGTTCAAGTTCAAAGTCTTTCATGAGGCTTATGGAAATCTCTTAACTGTAACCCCCTGTAAAGTCAAGATAAAGAAACTGATCACACACTTCCAATGTACACAGAAGTACATTACCATTCCAAAAGGGAGGAATGGGAGCACACTGAGGAAGTACTGGGCCAAAGGAAACAGAAAACCAGCATGTCCACGGCTGATGGCAAAGTGCTCTTCAGATCTCCAGCTCCTTCCAGCTTTGTTGACTGCAACAGAACTCCTCTCCCCCCCCCCCCCCCCCGTTCCACACCCTATTAGCAGGTCCTCTTGGGCAGGTATCCTACTATTCTGGCATCTCCAAAATCTTGGGGTCTCCAAGGCAAACCACGCTTCACCTCTATATCTTCACTTAATGGCCCCTCTTATCCTCCATGTAGGGACATCTGACACATACTTGGCCTTAACAGCTTTCCTTAGTCACAGAGGGAGATTCCACAGACCCTTTCTTGTATCCTTGACTCTAAAGTCAGAACTACACAGACAACCCTGCCAAGTTCTGCTGCTTGCTAGGGCTGGAACATAGCCCTTCCTTCAATTTCCATCAGCTCTCTGTTTTAGATGGTTTACTGCTTAAGCTTTTCTGTAATTCCTTACCACAAGCTGGAAGCTTAGCTGGGCAGGGTCTTGCCCTGAGGTCACCACTCCCTTTATTCCATTTAGCACCTGGCTGTTCTTAAAAAGCATTTTAACTCCTCATGCACTGGACTTAGCTCCATTACATTTCCTGGTGCTCCTTTTCTCTTCAAACTGTACATTTTGTATTTTTCCTTGCTTGGCTTGCTCTTTTTCATTATAGATCTGCATAACAGTGACCACTACCACCCATACACCAGAGTCAATACTGGGCTGTCTTGAAATCTCCGTGCCAATGCCATTAATCTAAAACTCTTCAATTTAACCTCAGGCAGATTTTTCTGGACAAGGGCAAAAAACAGACATATTCTTTGCCAAAATGTTACAAGAATTCTATCTAAGCTACTTCCTAATATTCTTCCCCTATGAAACTTCTTGAAGTGGACTCCTCAGTTCAAATCTCCCTCAGTACTGTCGTCCATGCTTATACTAGAATGGCCCATAAAGTCCCCTTTAACATGTTTAACAACTGCTTTTTTAATCCAGAGTCCCCAAATCCACATTTCACCAAGAAGCAGCATGATCAGGCCTGTCTCAACTATGCTCTGCTCTCTAGTAACAACTTCAGTCTTAGTCCCCACATTGCCTCTCATGGGATCCCAAAACTTAGAAGACATAGTAAGTAAACCATGAGGATGAGACAGCAGTGACAAAAGATAAACAACCATCAGGTCTAGCCTTTAATATAGAGAGGGAAATTCTTAGTACAGTACTAAGCGTCCAATACAAGAAACTATGATAATCAGGAATGTTCTGTCACTGAACTGTCTAAATTGGGAATGCCTTTTTAACGTGTGTGTGTTTGTGTGTGTGTGTGTGTGTGTGTGTGTGAGAGAGAGAGAGAGAGAGAGAGAGAGACAGACAGACAGACACCTGGTATTTCTTTTTTTTTGTTTGTTTGTTTTTCTACTGCTTCCTGAGCATAGATTCAGTGTGGTCAGCCACCTTTCTGTTCCTACTGTGATGCCTTCCCCACCGGAACAGACTATCACTTTGGAACTATGAGCTAAAATAAGCACTTTCTCCTCTAACTTGTATTTTAGCCAGGTTATTATTATTTTTTATCACAATAAGCAGAAAAGAAACTAATTCAAGAAATGGTCCGAAGAAGTGGCGGCACTGCTGCGGTAAGCAGACCGCACGGCCTTAGGCATTTGCTTTGTGGGCTGTGCGGATTTAGATCTCCAGGATGGAAACGCACTGACTGCTTGAAGTGGAAGGTAATGGGCCATTATAGTGAAGCCAAAGACAGCAGTGCAGAAAGACCAAGACAGTGGAGCCTAGTTCATGATGCTCAGGAGAGGGACAAGGACTCTATAAGGACCTACACTAGGGGCCAATAGTGTGATGTTTTGGCACAGAATCTGGCTGCATTCTGCCTCTAGGAATTTGAGTAAGCCTGACTCTAAAGGTAATAGACTAAAATTTTTAGACAGCCTAACACTGAGCTTGTTGCATGGTTGCTACTGATTACTCTGATCCATGCCTAGAATAAAAAACAGGTAAGGCAGAAAGAAATATATGTGCAGCTTAGAGGAGGAAAAGACAGTAAGAAGCTTAAACCTGCCTCCAAGGCATGCTCTGAAAAAAAGAGGTGGTAACTACTAAGAAATTAACACTAGTAAAGAGAAGCCCCTTACTCTGCACAGCAACAAAAGGAAAGGAAGGAGTCCTGAGGACCTCAACTAAGGTCCCAACCCAGAAAAGGAGAGACCCTATTGTCTTCATACCTAGCAAATAAATATGTCAGTAAGTTTTTACCAGGTGTAGCACACTGAAGTTGTTATAACACAGTCCAAGAGATTCAGGCTTCATCCTGATCTGGGAGAAGAAATAGGTCATGCTGATTTTGGATGCATGAAAGATGCAAGACAGAGGAGGTCATAGGTTGTTTTCATTTTTTCCCCCTTCAAAATTTCAGAGAGCATTTGAGTCCAGGCAATGTGTGTGGCAGGTTGGGAGTTCCTGCAAGGAGTCCCTGCGAAGCCACTGTGTGAAGCTGTGAAGATAAAGCCTGGGTTGTAATGGAAACCCCAAGATGTTTGAGATGCCATCACCATGGCACATATGCCAAGGAGGGCTGCATACGGAGTGGAACCAGCCCAAGTACCTGCATGTATGTTGCAGGTAGCAAAGCTGGAGGGACAGAATTAGCTTTGGAAACTGGAGTCCCAGGTACCAGAAAGGCACTAAAGGATTTGTTATTTTCTCTGCTGGATTCTAGCAATGCTTTGTTCTGATCTTTCATCACTATGCCTCATTTCTCCCTTCTGGAGTAAGAATGTCTACTCAGTCCCACTGTATGTTGGAAGTATGTAATCTGGTTTTTGTTGTTCAGTAGATATAGTTCAAAGATTGCCTTGAGTCTCAGAAGAGACTCTGGACTTTTGAGTTGTACTGGTGTAGTTAAAAAGGCTACGGGAACTTTGAAAGTTGGACTTAAATGCTTTTTGGATCATGAGATGGCCATGAACCTGTGGGAGCCAAGGGAAGAATGTTGTCAAGTAAATATGAAATAGTAACATGGGCTCACGCATTTGAATACTTGGTCCTTAGCTGGAAATGTGTCTAGGAAAGTTATGGAACCTTTGGAATGGGAAGCCTTGATGGAGAATACATCACAAGTGGTGGATCTTCGGGGTTTATAGGTGGACCGTGCTGTTTCTACCTCCTCTCTGAGTCCAGAGGCCGTGCGGTCAGCCAGATTTGTTCTCCTGACCATGCTTCTCTGCCTGATGCCATGGTTTTACCACCATGATGGACTCTATCTTTCTAGAACTTTAGTTCAGAATAAACCCTTTCTCCCCTAAGTTGCTTCCTGTCAGAGTATTTCATCACAACATAATACAATGTCCAATTCAGCTGGGCCAGACAATAAGGCATAATCTTTACAAGGTAAGAGAGGCTCTAACAGATCTGAATTATTTAGACTAGCATGTAAATCAAGTTTGCAAAATGCTAAAACATCAAAAGAGGATAAGAAAAACCAGACAAAGGGGCCTGTCTGGGAGTACAGGTTGGTCTTGGTCAACATAACACAAACCTAGACATATCTGGGAAAAGGGAATCTCAACTGACAGATTAGTTCCACCAGACTGACCTATGGGTGCACTTTCTTGATTGATATGTGAGAGTCTAGCTTCACTGTGGGTGATGCCACCTCAGGCAGGTGGTACTGGGTTGTATAAGAACCGAGCAAGCCAGTAAGCAGCATTTCTCCATGGCCTCTGATTCAGTTTTTCCTTGCCTCCAGAGTCCTGCCTTGGCTTCCTTCCATAATGGACTGTTAACTGTAAGTCAAATAAGCCCTTTGCTCCTCAAGTTCCTTTTGGTCATGGTGCTCATCATAGCAATAGAAACCAAACGAAGACACTGGATAACTCAAAAGAAAATGTGCATTTGTAATGACCTGAAATACATAAAGTCAAGATAGCCAAATGCAGTGCCAGTGAGACTCTGGAAGACTTTAAGCTTTCCAGACAAAAGCTCTTCAGGACAAAATTATACAGAGTGTGTAAATGGTAGAACACTACATGTTGAAAACCACGATTCCATGAAGGAATGCCTCAGCAGCAGGTCATGGGAACTTGCCGGTGAGAATGACGGCAAGCAGGTAAAAACCAAAAGTTGCCACTAGAAAATGTAGCCAGATTTAAGGTGGATCTTCCCACCTCGATAATCCAATCAAGAAAAAAAAAAATTCCTCACAGGTGCCCAGCTGCTTGGGTTTTTAGTTAATTCCAGATGTAGTCAAGTTGACAACCAATAATCACTATCATAACAAGAGTAACAAATCAGATGAGATGCCGGGCAGTGGTGGAGCATACCTTTAATCCCAGCACTTGGGAGGCAGAGACAGGCAGATTTCTGAGTTCGAGGCCAGCCTGGTCTACAGAGTGAGTTCCAGGACAGCCAGGGCTACACAGAGAAACCCTGTTTCGAAAAATCGAAAAAAGAAAGAAAAAAACAAATCAGATGAGATGATGGCCATATTCCCTCTAGGCCTTAGTGCAGTCCCCACCACACTCCCACCCCCACCAGGGACTTGCTGGAGCCTGCAGGAAGATACATGGTGGCCCTAAGGCGGTGCCCCAGGATAAGGAGGGAGGGCTGTGGGGTATGAATGTGGCTTGTGTAGGACAAACTAAAGTATCACTTCTCATCCATGCTAATGTACCTAATATTCTGAGGAAGGAATAAATGTTGAAATATTTTCATGCTGTATTGGATCTTGTTAACAGTTTTCCTTAGTGTCCCCTTAGCTGCTGACCCTAAGATCAACTCGCATTGGCTTGGATCATGGGTAGTGGGCCTTCAGTGATCCTGACTACCCTTTGCAGAAAGATTTCATTTCATAGGTATTATAATGCTAGTTTACCAACTCAGTAAACAACCTGAAAGGCATAAGCACGCCAAGAGGAAGATAGGAAATTAGTTCACACAGGATGCTATACCAAACACAGCTGCAAAATTCTTGGAAACTTTACAATTGGGTAAAGGTACAGGTGACATGCAAGGGAATGAGAACTCTCCAACAAAGCTAGGCTTGTGTTAAAGCAATAGTTATAGAGTTTGAAGTGTCCTGTATTGGTGAGGAAAGATACTCCCAGATGCCATAAGGTTGTTAATGAGAACTCTAAAACAAGAGACCACCTTCCTAAGAGTTGTTGGTCAAGGAACCCCTTCCCCCCCCACCCCAAGATATACAAGTTATCACCAGTGCTATGGGGTGCCCACAGAACTAGACGGAAAGACCCTCTTGGAAGACATCACACTCTTTGGCTGCTGGACATGGGGAAATCAAACTGGGATTAAGCTGGAAGCCTCCTCCAGCTAGTTTTTACAGTGCTTGAAAGGTGCTGTGTTAAGCTGAAAATTGCCACCAACAGCCTTACCAATCAATGCCTTCTGATACTGCAGTAGCATGGCCATTGTAGAGAAACCTTCTTCTTTTCAATTAGAGTTAAGGCCTGCTCCACAGAAAGAAATGGAAGAAATTCATGGCTGGTATGGTAAATCCAGTACTTAAACTCAAGTCAAAAGTTTATGGCTGGGGAGATCATAGGCCCTAGTGGAGAAGCTACTGCTGTGGATTTGCTAACTGAACATGATGTGTCTTCAGACTGCCTTCACATGTTTATCCTTACGCCCAGATTATTGCTGTTGTCATCTCTGGACCACAAAACTTCTTTTTGAAGTGGGCAATAGTTCTGTAGAAACAAAAGCGGCCATAATAGAAAAGAGTGATTGTTGAGTGCTTAGCCCTAAATAGGCTATCTCTATCACCAATCTCTACACCATCTGCACCTACATCATCTACAGCACCTACTCATTCACCCAAGAATGCAGAGGAAGAAGACTCGGGAGGAAGGGGTTGTTACGTCGTGGAATGCTTTCTACCAAGCATGACATGGCCATTGAGCTCTTGAACGCTAAACAACTATGGTCAACTGCAGGAGATCGGCACACCCTGTGATTGGCTGTAAAAGACTTGCCCATTAGTGTTCTATTCTGGAGGCCGCCCCTCGGAGGATGTATGGCAGTTAACAGTTGCCAGTGGGGGAGCTCGCCAGGCTGTGTGCCTCCCAGAGGGTCTCCAGGCAATTAGCTGCTGCTAGGAGAAATTTTTCTTGAGTGTTGCAGTAGCAAAACTGCCATACTCCTCTAAGTAGGTAAAGTTCACACACACTAATCTTACTCTGCTTTTTCTCTGTCACAGTAAACATACCTTAGTGAACTATCTTAGTTCTTTCTTAGTACTGTCAGTGCCCCGTTGCATCCAGGATAACTGAAGCTCAAGGGATGACTTGCTTTTTATTTTTCTATTACTGTATTTTCATACTGGACCCACATTTCAATAATGATTGTTTTTACAGACAACATTTACTCTGAGAGGAGTTTCAGTATTGTACTCAGTACCCCAAACACACACAGGGCCAAGACTTGGAATCATACATTTTAAGCTTTGAAAAATGATAACTGCCAGACCACAGATACCCAAGCTATCTGTCACAACAGAGGGAAAAAGGAGGCCTTCCCATGATAAAAACAGGCTAGTGCTACAGAAGATATCTGAAGGAATCTGTCATAATGGAAAAAAAGATAAAATATACCCAGAAGGCCAACAGAATAACCATGGAACAGAAGCTAAGTAAACAAGAACTAAAAAACACCAACCTCTACAAATCAACAAAATGATAGAGAGTAATACTTATTTTTATTGATAATTGAATCTCAATTATCTTGATCCCCCAATCAAAAGACATAGGCTAGCAGATTGGATTAAGAAGGGGTAGGGAGGATCTACCTTTTTTGTTGCCTCCAAGAAATGTATCTTATCATCAAGGACAGATACTACTAACCACCTTGGGGAGAAAGAATGGAAAAGGGTATTCCAAAAAAATGAACCTAGGAAACAAATGGGCATTGCTAATTTAGTATCTGACAAAATATATTTCAAACCAAATCTATTCAGAAAAGATAAGGTCACTTCATATTGACTAAGAAATAATCAATCAAGAAGATGTTACTATTCTAAATCATATATTTCCCAAACTCAGATACTACTATAAGTAGAAACAGACGGGGATGAGAAGATGGCTCAGAAGTTAAGAGCACTGGCTGCTCTTCCAGAGGACCTGAATTCCATTTCCAGCAACCACATAACAGCTCACAACTGTCTGTAACTCCAGTTCCACTAATTCTAGCTCCAGGAGATCCAAGAGCTTCTTCTGAACTCTGAGAGCCCCGGTACTCACACATTCACATACAAAGACACACACATATACACACATAACTTTAAAATAATAAACCTAAAACATTTTTAATAGACTAAAATAATATAAATACAACATACCAACACCTAAGACATAATGAAGGCACTGTCAAGGTGGAAGATGAGGGCAGAGTGTCCCTTACTCTTTCAAAGATTTTAATTTACATTTAGTTTGTGTGTGTGCTATGTATGCACAGGCCATGATGTGCACGTGGAAGCCAAGGACAAGAGTCAGTTCTCTCTTTCACCATTTGGGGACCACAGACTGACCTCAGGTAGTCAGACTTGATAACACGCCCGCTGAGTTCTCCTGTTGTTTTGTGCAACAGACAAGCTGGCCTTCAAGCAGACAAGTTGGCCTTCAAGCATTTGCCAGATGCCCCTTGCACTGCCTCCCACCTTGAAGTAGGAATGCTAAGATCACAGATGTGAGCCACCAACGTCTAGCTTTTTATGAGGGTCTCAAGAATTGAACTCAGGTTGTTAGGTTTGCATGGTAAGTGCTCCCCGGGAATTGGTTCTACGAGTGAAGTGCCTACCTGCATTTAAAAAAAAAAACAGGGACATCACAAATATTCTAAAAGTCACTTTAGGGTCTTGGAAAAACATAAGGCAAACCTCAAATCAGTGGGTGGAAAGTAAGTGGCCAAAGAAGAGCACGGCGGCAAGATGGCTGCAATGGTCTGTCTGTAACTGTCAACAGCCAAGCCCTGAGCCATCTGAAACAGTCTCAAATGAGGAATTACCTAGATCAGGTTGGCCCTGTGGGCATGAGTGAAGAAGACTGTCTCGATTATTAACTGACCCATTCCCTGGGCTAGGCTCTGTCCTGTATACAAGGGGAGAAAGCTAGCAGAATTGTGAGCCAGCAGGCAACATGAGTACTTCTGTTTCTGCTCCTGACTGGATAAGGTGTGGCCAGCTGCCTCAGACTCCTACCTCTGACACCTTCCAACAATGACAGGACTTTTCACCTGACCTGGAACTGTAAGGCAAAGAAACATTTCACTCCCCTCTGTTTTTTCCCCTTCAGGGTATTTTTACTATAGCAACAGAAATGAATCTAGGACAACAGTGCAGCGCCACTGTCACCAAACCCGGCCACCTAACTCAGTTCTTAGGACTGCCAGGCTGGAAGGAGAATGACAGCAGCAAGTTGTCCTCTGACCTCCGTATGCACACTGTGGTACAGGCATGTGTCCACACACAAAGTAAAATAGGAAATTGAAGGGGGCATAGATATGAATAAAACTGAAATGAAAACGTATGAAGACCCCATGAAATGACAGGATCAACAAACACTAACCCAACCCAGAGGGAAGCCCTAAATCAACAAAATCGGAGACGAAAGAAGGAATCATTACAAGATATTGACGAAATTCACATCTTCCGGAAATTTTAAAAGAAATGAATAATTCCTAGAAGTATATGACCTGCCAGTCAAACAAAGAGGAAATAAATAAACAACTGTGTAACAAGCATCAGTAATGAAACAGTAAAAATAACTCAAAACAACAACAAAAGCCTCACAACTAAAAAGAGCCTTGTGGTGGTTTGAAGAAGAATGGCCCCCATAGGCTCAGATATTTGAATGTTTAATCACCAGAGCGTGGAACTCTTTGAAAGGATTAGAAGGATTGTGTCGTTGGTGGAGTAGAGATGTCCTTGTTGGAGGAAAAGTGTCACAGGGTATGGGCTTTGTGGTTTCAAAAGCCATGACAGGCCCAGCCCCTCCCCATCTCTGTTTGCCCGTGTACCATAGTGTCTCTCTCAGCTACTACTCCAGTGTCTGCCTACATGCCACCATGCTCCCTGCCATAACGATAATGAACTAAGCCTCTGTAAGCAAGCCCCAATTGAATTCTTTTTTTAAAATAAGAGTTGCTTTGGTCATGGTGTTTCTTCACAGCAAGAGAACAGTAACTAAGACAAGCCCAAATATCCCAGATAAATTCATTGCAGAATTCCAACAAACCTTTAGGAAAAACAGCAATATTTCTCAAAGTATTCCATAAAATAACTTCTTGAAAATAAAGTCAGTATTGGCCTACTACTAGCACCAAAGACACAGCAAAAAAGAGATAATCATAGACCTATCTCCCTAATGAACATGGATGTAAAAATTCTCAATACAACACTTGCAAGCCGGGCTCAAGAGATGGTTCAGGGGTTAAGAACATTTACTGTTCTTCTAGAGGACTTGGGTTTGTTTCCTAGAACCCACATGGCTGCTCACATCCATCTGCAACTTCAGTTCCAAGGGATTCTCCACTCTCTTCTGGCCTCCTTGAGCAACAGGCATGCACTAGCTTACATTCAGGCAAAGTACCCATACACATCAAGATAAACCTTCTTTTTCTTTTTAATTAGGAAAGGGGTTTTGACAAAACATCAACGTTTGTTCCAGCACTATTCACATAGCTAAGTTACAGGACAAACCTAGGAGTCCAACAACAGCAGAGTAAAGAAAATGTGGCTTAGGTACAATGTTTTCTTTTCAACCATAGAGAATGCAGTTATAAGATGGGAAAGATGGCTCAACCATTAAAGGCTGGGATCACAAGCAAGAACGTAAGAATACAATTTCGTTGTCTACAGGAAAATAGATATAACTGGAGATAAACATCTTAAGGGAATTAAGCCAGTCTCAGAGAAACAAATACATGTTTTATCTCATTTGTGGTTCCTAGAGTTTATATAGGTACTTAAAATCATATATGTGTATATGGCAAAGCCAAACTGCCTAGAGAAACAAACGGAATAACAGGACAGAGAGAAAAAGGTGAGAGGGCATAATATATACATTATGCAGTTTGCTTATACAAGAAAGTACCATATACAATGAATATACACAATGAAAATCTTTTAAAAGGAAAGGAGTTGATTATTCTGGAACATGCTAAGATATTTAATAGGTGAAGATATATATCATTAAATTAGACAGCTTTGTAAGTGATCATAGAGTTAGCATTTTACTTTGAGTGCAATAAAAAGCCACTAACGGTTTTAAGCAGGAGAATGGCATGATTTGACATTTTTTTTTTTTTAAAGCAGGAGGGCGCTGGGGATAGTTCAGTCCATAAAGCTTGCCACTTACTTGCCCTACAAGCAGGAGGCCTCGAATTCCACCCATTGTAGCAGCTGCAACAACAACGCCCTTAATTCTCGGCGCTCAAGAGACAGAGGCAGGATCTTGAGCTCCTGGGTCCACCAGCCTAGTCTAATCTGTGATCTCCGGGTTCCCTAGTGCGCGAACGCATGCACACAATCATAGGGTGGAGAGCAGAAGAATTTAAAAATATTGTATCGAGATATGAAGTTTGGAGGCAGAAAGATCGGTTATGAGACCTTTGCAAGCAAGAGATAATTATGACTCGGAGGTGGAGCTATAGTGGACATGCACACGTTACAGTTCACCGGTAAAGATCTGAATAGGTTATGCAAGGAAGTAAAGCTGAGAAGATGCTTTCCTAAACAATTAGCTTTCTGAGGTAAACAAAACTGGAGAAAAGAACAAACAATGAACAAGCTCTACTCCTAACAATAATAATGCCTTTTATTGATTGCATGCTTACTGTGTGCAATTCTGCTAGGGAACTTACTGAAAAAATAATTCAGTCAATTCCCAACACTGCCAACGAACGCTTTGCCTTAGTTTTGTAGAAAACAGGTTCGAACGTGGGGTGGGGATGGGGTTGCCTCACCGCTACGTAGTGGTGGAAGCCGAATCTGAACTTAAGTCGGTCTCCACGGCGGCGTCTCTACAAGGTACCAGGCCTCTTTTCTACGATATCAAGACTGTAATAAGTTTGTACTGTGAGAGCCTATCCGTAGGCAAGACGCCCCACGTACTTTGACACCTCCTGGGGTTGCACGTCGGTGAGAGCGCCCGAGTCACGTGTGCACATGGTGTAGTTTCCAGACTGGTAACCACGGTAAGACCTCTCTCAAGTAATTGGTCGGAATCGGGAAGGAGCCCCGCGATTGGTGAACATTCGGGTTTCCTACTCCAGCGCCCTTTTTCTCCGCTAACTCTCTGGGGTTCTCAGACGCTTCCGGGCGGCGCGAACTTCTGACGTTTTCTCTTCCCATTGGCCGGCGGCCACGGCTACAGTTCCGCTGTCTGATTGGCTGCCCAAGCCGCCTCGGAGGTGAAGTGTACCGCTCTGATTGGCTGCGGAGTGGCGGCCGCGTGTGATGTCCCCGGCGGCGATTGGCCCACGCCTGGCTGCTCGCCGGCTCTGGGGCTCCCGGAAAGTGGCAGCTGAGGAAGGGGCGCGCTACCTGTCGCCGCGGCCCGGCAAGAGAGAGACCCCGGCGTGAAGCGGCCTCCTTGGGCCGGAAGGGCTGGCCAGCCGACACAGCGGCACGGGAGGCTGAGAGGGTGGGACCAGGGGACACCATGGCCCCGCAGAACCTGAGCACCTTTTGCCTGTTGCTGCTGTACCTCATCGGGACTGTGATCGCCGGGTGAGGAAGGGGTCTCCCGTGCGACACGGGGCCCGAGGGGCGGCCTTTGCTGAGAAGGACGCGGGTAGCATCGAGGAGTGAAGGAGGGGCACTGCCGGGCCGAGGGACGGAGGGGTAGTGTGAGCCAGGCTGACAGTGCAGGGGCAGGTTTCTCCCCAGAAGAGCAGGAGTTGGTTGCAGAGCCAAATACCACGTTTGTGGATTGGAGGGAGTTAAGTAGCTATGAGCAGAAGTAGAGACACGGACGTCTGAGGAATGGGGCTCCTATGAAAATGAAGGTAGTGAGTGCCAAGCGGGGATTGAGATTGTGGATACGATACGTCCTTGACGTCTGAGTTACAGAGTGGGACGGTGGGTTACCCAGTTTGCGACAAGCCTCTGAGAGGCTGACACTGAAGTGGGTGGGCCATGATGCCATGTCAAATGAGGAGAGCAAGTAAGGGAGCCAAGCTCAGACTGAAGAAAGTTGGCTTGAGAGAGCAACAAGACACTTTAGAGAGTCCTCATACCTTCTTGGGCTATTTCCCACCTTCTTGGGCTAGTGAACCCGAACTGTCTTCTTGCCTCATTGTCTCTCCCCATGGTTCCTTCTTGAGCTGAATGGTATGAATGAGAAGAACAATTCTCTAACAGGCACTAAAAACTAGGCTTCTAGTCTCATGCCACTCTTATGAATCCTACAAGCTTGATTGGACTGTATCAATTTTTTGACATCCGGGATAACAATGTGTCATCTTCAGGGAGAAAGAGCAAGCTTAGAGTTTCTCCCAGTATTAAAATGCACGACCCTACAGTTCTGATGACTTAGGATATGATATATCGGACTCGTGTTCTAGAATGCCTGCACCCTTAATCCCTGCTTTGGATGGGTGAAAACTGGTGGGTTAGAACTCAAGGTCATTTTCAGCTGGTGAGTTCCAGGCTTGCCTGGCCTATATCACCCTCTATCTCAAATAAGTTACCACAAAAATAAGGACTCACCAAAAGCTCATAAATGTCAGATTTTGACAATTTATAAGTTATTCACAATGGAAAACTCACTGCTTAGCCTAGCTTTTAAAGTTGCTTTTTTTTATGTTTTTGCTTTTTGTTTAAACTTTATCATTATTTCCTTGTGACATACTTTAAATTTCTAAAAGGCAACAGTTCTTCCATGTGCATTGTTGTTTTTTCTTTGTTTGATTGAGCCACGAGTACCCAAGGTATTTAATAAAACATCAACACAAAATTTTGCAGTTGGGAGTTGAGGTATGCTGGTCTCCAACTCAATATGTAGCTGAAGATAACCTTGAACTCCTTCATGATCCTTCAGCCTCCACTTCCCACATGTTAGGATTGCAGGCATGAATGACCATTCCTGGCAAATACTAATATTTTTGATAGCTTTAAACTTCAGTCCTTTGTAAAGCAGCCTCTGGGAGAATAGTGTTGACACTAAACTATATCAGCCCTCTTTTTTTATATTTTTCTGAGCTGTCATTTAACCTTTTCCCTCTTAAATCTTTAATTTATTCTCTGACAGTTTCATACACATACATATACCTTACCCCCCACCACCACCACCACCATACACACACATACTTGCCCTGGGCACATCCCATTATGTTCCCTTCCTAACTTCACGTAACTGTCTGAATCCGGTGAGTTAGTGCTGCCTGCTGCCATGGTGACTAATTGTATTGGCTTGCTCACGTGAAGGGCTTGTTCAGGTAACCATAGCTTGAGTGAATTCATGAACCGTTTGCAGAAGACAGAATTTTACACTACTCCCCATCCTCTGCCTTTACATTCTTTCTGTTCCTCCTTCCCCTGAGCCTTGGGGAGTGTGGGATAGGGCTGGAAGGTTGAAAGACTTGTTCCATTTAAGACTGATCTCTCAATACTCACTTATTCTCCATGCTTTGAACAGTTATGCAGATGCATTAACTACTGCCCCTGTAGAAAGAAGCCTCTCAGTCCAAAGAGGAGAGTGGCATAAATATAACCTTATACTCATGAATATAACATATATTTCCATATATATTCATATTTAATCTATGGATATAACCTAAATACAACGGTAACAAGTTCCTCCCTCCCCCAGGACCTGTGATTCCCCCCAGCCATAGGCTTTCAGACAGTTTTACAGTATCATATAAATTTACTCCTATGGAGCAGGCCTTAAATTCAATCAAAAAGCAGTAGGTTAGCTCCGTAATCTTTCTGCCACTATTGTACCAGAGGTGAGTGCATCTTGCCTAGCTAGTCAGCATTAGTGGCTTTTCTCCCCAAGCAGCCTGCATAATGCTCTAGCACTGTGAAAGCTGGCCAGGAGAGAGGACGTTTTCCTAGTATCTCCAACTTGATTTCTCTATGTCCTGTGACCACAGTGTGTGGGTCATCAGCAATAGAGTCTAACATCTAGTTAGGATGGGCAGCCAGGAGCAATAGCAGTGGCCTCCATTGTTGTGGGGGCCTCCCCGACTCACAACAACTCATAGGGAGGTTTCCCACACTTAGCACTGAGATTTTTTTTTTTTTTTTTGCATTATACATGCATAGAATCCATGTATCCTAAGGGAAGCGTCTACTCATGCAGGGTACCTATGTTCAGAATCCTCTGTGTCCGTATGTCCATCTGTCTCTAAGATTTTATTTTTAAGTACATGTATATGTGTGTGTATATATGTGTGTATATGTTTGCGTGCGTATGTGTGGGCATGGACCTATAAGTGCAGATGCCCATGGAAGCAAGAAGAGGGTGTTAAATTCCCTGGAGCTGGATTTACAAGTCCATGGAAGTCACTCAACATGGATGCTAAAAACTGAATTCAGCTCCTCTGTCAGAGTAATATGAACTTTAGTGGTGGGGGCATTATGCATTTCTTGAATGAGCTTACCAAGTAGTGGCTTTCCATGAGTTGTTTTCTTTTTTAACATCCTTAGTTTTGTTTAACCCACCCCTCTCCAGAAGCATAAGAGTATTACATAAGTAAGCCTCACTGTCTGTATAGTTAGCTTTTCGGTTATTAAGTAGCCTGTTCCTATCTCATGAGACGTCAAGACTTTAGAGATGAGGTAGAGACTTCCTGTGGGTGATAAATTTTAAAAATGATATCGTTGAGCTGGGCCTGGTGGCACGCGCCTCTAAACCCAGCACTTGGGAGGCAGAGGCAGGCAGATCTCTGAGTTTGAGGCCAGCCTGGTCTACACAGTGAATTCCAGAACAGGCAGGGCTACAGAAAAACCCTGTATTGGAAAACAGAACAACAACGACAACAAAAATGTGTATAGTTGAGCTGAATACGGTTTTGTATGCCTATAAACTCAGCATTTGAGAGGTAGAGGCAGGAGGATCATGCGTTCAAAACGAACTTCAGTACATAGTTCAAGACCAGTCTGAGCTACATGTCTAAGAAAACCAACCCAGAAACCTAACAGAATGATTAAAATAACTAAATTACTTTTCAAAAGTGACTAGGAGTTTATAAAATAACTCCAACCTCTTGAGTGCTAGGATTATAGGCATGTGTTATCATGAATTCAGACCTTCATAAATTTGAAGCAGGCACTCTGAGCCACTTGCCAGACCATAAAACGTATTTTTTAATATTCTGTATTATGTCTTGGTTCCCCAGTTCATTTTCCCCATACATTTTAAAATTACACCCCATACTATGTCAGTGACTATTATATGACTTCCCTAGCCCCATTGTTGAGATAATGTTTTCAGATTCTTTCTTGTTTCATATTCAAATTCTAGTGGTTAAACTGGCAAAAAGAATAGATGCCGTGAGCGTTCTTATATGTTCCCCTTACTCAGGGTATTTACTGGCCTCGTCAATGAGCTGGATATGGCCCTTGCCTGAAATGCTTTTTATAGTCTTCCTCTAGCTTTCTATTAACACTTCTTGCAGAGAAAGAACCCTTTTATGGCTGATTGCAGCATAGCTCCTGGCAATATTCTCTATTTTAGGCCCCAGTTTATATCATATGTGTATTCTTTGCTACAGTGATATAGAGGCTCCTGCATGTGGACTTTAGAAGTTGTCTGTCATAAAGACTTGATCTCAAAAACTAGCGTAGTTACTAGCAATGAATGCATGACATGTATTTTTTTCTCTCCCAGCAAAATACACCGTAATCCTTACATCCAGACGAGTGCTAGTTTTCTTTCAGTTTGCTTAATCTTTATCTTAGCTCCTTAGGCCAGTCCATCTTTAATGTTCCAAAAGTGCTACTGTGTAGGACATTTATGTGACATAATCTTTGTGAATAAAGATAACTATCTTTTGAAATTATTTTGACTTTTAGAAACAGTCAAAAGTCACTGGGGTGGGGCTGGAGAGATGGCTCAGAGGTAAGGGCACTTGCTGCTCTTAGTGGCGGACCCAGCACCCATGGGGTGATTCACAGCTACCTGTAACTACAGATCCAGGGAGCCAGCTTTAATTGACGCCACGGGTACCGGCCCTCACACCCACACATGAGCACACACATATGCTCATAATTAAAAATAAAATAAATTCTTTTTTTAAAAACATATTTGGAGCCAGTATAGGAAGTAAAGAGAGAGTTAATTGGATTGTTTGGTTGTTAGCTGGAAATAGCATGAAGCCATAAAGCACAGGAATAGTTTTACTGCTGAAGGTAATTCTAAAAGAAGAGTGCCACCAGGCCTTTACATAGTTTTGAACGGCCTCCAAAACCTAGTCCCATTATGATTATTTGAGTACCTAGACTGTAAATTCTGGCATCTCCCTTTTTTGTTCATTGATTTCTATATGTGTACGTGTCGCATATACCTTTGTCTTTATTCTTGCATGCTTCTATAATTGGATCTAACTGGAAAGGCAGAAGCTGTAATACACCCTGGTAGATAAGCAGCTGTTAGGAGCACTTGCTGTTCTTACAGAGGACTTGCATTCAGTTCCCAGCACCTGCATCAGGCAGCTCACAACTTCCAAGGTTCTTTTCTGCCTCTACACGCCTCTGCATGTAGTGCACATGTAGACAAATAGGCACACACACACACACACACATACACATAATTTTTTTTAATGTAATAGGGATCTAGAAAGGTGGCTCAGACAAACACATGAATTTAAAAAAAAAAAAGATTCATCCCTTGACCCCTTGACAGTTAATGGTTGCTGGGTGGGAGGAGTCATTTTTCTTTAAGGATGCAGGCACTGGTAAGTCGCCAGGCTCCAGTAAATACCTCCTCGCCCACACTCATGTAAGTCTCTCTAATTCAGCTCGGTGGGTCACAAACAAAATATATGAAAGGGGGGGAGCTTGTTGGGAAGAAGGAGGGGCTCAGTATGAGTGGGGTTATGAGAGAGGGTGAAGGAGTCACATGGAAATGACCAAAGAATGTTACATACATGCAAACAGTAAAAAAGCAAATTAAAAATGTAATGGAGAACTCTGTAATGATGGCTTACCTGTCCATCCTCTCAGGCGAGATTTTTATAAGATCTTGGGGGTGCCTCGAGGTGCCTCCATAAAGGATATTAAAAAGGCCTACAGGAAACTGGCCCTGCAGCTTCACCCTGACCGGAACCCTGATGACCCCCAAGCCCAGGAGAAATTCCAGGATCTGGGTGCTGCTTATGAGGTGAGTTGTGAAAACCAAAACGGGAACACCACCTGTGGATGCAGAAAAGACCAGCACTGGGGAAACTCCTTCGGGTCGTTTCTGTTTGAAAGCAGATAGCATGTAAGTGAAAACTGTATGTGTTCCTAGATTGTACAGACATTATCCACAGACTCCATTCCCTGCCCTTTTAAAGATGGTTTTATTTATGTGTGTGTGCCAGGTGTGTGTGTGTGCCCACAGATGCTAAAAGAGGTATCAGTTCTCCTGCTGGAGTCAGAAGTGATTGTGAGCGGCCTAAAATGTGGGTGCTGGGTACCAGACTCAGGTCCTCTGCAAGAGGAGCAAGTGTTCTGAATGGTGGAACCACCTTGCCAGCCCCTCTGACAAATTCTTAACTGGGACCATGTATAAATCTGTGTGGGTTGGTAGCCCCTAAAATAACACATAACATTTTATTTCTTATGAGATACAGATTACATATTTTGTACTGTTTCCCATGAATATTATCATTATTTCCTAGAAACCCAATACTCAAAAATACTTTCTAAGAATCTGGATTTGCACTTTTTTCAGTACTTTACAATGCACATGTGCCTTTTTTTTTTTTTGGAGACAAGGAAGGTCTCGCTGTGTGGTTCTGGCTATCCTGAAACTCAGTATGTAGATGAAGCTAACCTTACCATGCCTGGCTTCATGTGCTGCTCTTGATAATGAGTCTGTAGAGTTCTTTATCCGTGACCTGCATAGGCTATACCTATCTTGTGAAACTGAAGTTTATTTGACCCCAACTACCTCTGTGGCATTGTTGGTTTTCTTTGTCCTCGTATCACCCAAGCCTGTTTGCCTTTTTCCCAGGTAAATTAGTGTGCACAAATCAGAATATTAATAGAATACAAAGACTCTAGCAAACAAAAAGGTTTCTTTTCATCTACTGAAGTAAGATTGATTACTGTTAGCATTTTAGCTAGTTGAGAGTCTGCATGTTAGTTGACTAATCAATCAGCTACCTGCCCCACCCCCACTTGAAGTAGGCTCAGTATTGTAGAAAGCACCCGTGACTCTAGCTCCCTAGAACCTGAGCTAAATGTATCGCTTGAGCTCAGGGGTTAAACCCAGCCTGAGCTTCATAGCACAAGTCCAAAGGAAGAGCTAAAGCTCTCTAATTTTCAGAAATACCTATGTGTGCATGTGCTTCCTGTGTGCGTGTGCTTCATTGGTGCCTGTGTTTCACGTGTGCGTGTGCTTTACATGTGCCTGTGCTTCAGGTGTGCCTATGCTTCAGGTGTGCATGTGCTTCACGTGTGCATGTGCTTCAGGTTTCTGAAACAACTCGTTGATATGTTATTTTCAGCCTTTATTTTTATTATTTGTACATGTGTGTGCGTATGAGTACAGGAGGTGCCTGCAGAGGCCCAGAGGGCTCCGATGCCTCCAGAGCTGTAGTCACGGGGTTGTGAGCCACCCAGCATAGGTGCTAGGAATCAGTCTTGGGTCCTCTGCAAGAGCAGTGTGAGCTCCTAACTGCTAAGCCAGCTACTCAGCTCCTATTCTCTTTCGTTTCTTAATAAACTGTTTTGGCTTTGTTTTTTATATAGGTGAACATTTTGCTTGCTTGTCTGTAGATACATTTTTCTTCATGCCTCTTGCCCATGGAAATCAGAAGAGGGCATTGAATTCCCCTGGAACTGGAATTGTGGGTGTTTGCAAGCCATCATATGGGTTCTGGAATCAGACCCAGATCCTCTGCCAGAGCAGCGAATGCTTTAGCTGCTGAGCCATCTTTCTGGCCCTTTTTAAAATTAAGTCTTAAACTTAACAGAAAGTAGTGGATTTCACTGTGGGAATTTCATACATAAATATTTTTACACTTAGTTTTTATTAATCCTCTCTATATTTTTTCTTCTTGCATGTTGAAGTCAAATTTTTATACGCTTAGAAATCAGTTTTTTCTTATGTTCTTTGGATCATGCAAACATTACTCAAAGTTCTTTCAGGCAGTGGAATTGACTTGAAGGTACATTTATAGAGTAGTGTTTGTTAATATTTTTCTCAACAGTTTGAACTCAAGATGTCACAAACTTAGACACTTCAAGGCAGACAGCACTCTTCTACAAATGAATTTCTACACATATGAAAGCATGAAAAAAAAAAAGCAGTATGAAAACACAGCTTTGGCAACACAGCTCCAGATTTCCCTTCAGGCCCATGATCCTGTTGTCTTGGCGTGACAGACTTCTCTGTACAGTGTGTGCAGGAGTCAGGGAGAGGCAGCTGTTTTAAGACTACTAATTTAGTGCATCTGGTACTAGTGATAGCCTGTCGCGATTATATTCTAGTTTACAGTTTAGTGACATCATACAGCATGGAGCTTGCAGAATGTGCCCTGGAATTAATTTATCCTGAAAACCAACCTGAGCAGCCCATCTCCCTTCTTTCCTGGTACCTTCTGGACCTTCACAGTCACATGCTTAAATGCAATTTTTAAAGTACTCAATCAGGTTTGACAACTTGAAGTTAAAAGGATGAGTTGGGCAGTGTGGAGTAGGCAGTGCACCAAAGAATTCAGTTTGCTCAGACAGCTTCCCAGACGTGGTGCTACATGTCTAGAATCCTACTCAGGAGGCTAAAGCAAGAAGAACATGAGTTTAAAGTCAGCCTGGGCTACATTTGGAAGTCTAGGCCAGCCTGAGTCATATAGCAAGGACTTAACTCAAAAATCCCAAACAAACAAACAAAAAATAACAACTTTAAACAAGCATTAATACCATGCACAATGAAAATCACACTCTCTGAAGGCTTTAGAAACTCAGGGTCAGAGTAGAAAACAGCTGTAAGTGTGAATGTACTTTCACTGACCTTAGAGTATGACATTTTCTCCACTGGCATTTATCCCCAGGTTCTGTCAGATAGTGAAAAACGAAAACAGTATGATACTTACGGTGAAGAGGGCTTGAAAGATGGCCATCAGAGCTCCCACGGGGACATTTTTTCACAGTAAGTAATTTCCCCTTTGCAGAGTATTACATCCTGGGACTGGACCACTGTGCACTAATTGAGTTGCCTCTCTGTCATCCTGAGGACAGGAGAGGGGTGGCTATGACAGGCACCATCAGAGGAGGCATTCATAGGGTCTCTTCATCTCCTATTACATTTGGCTTTCTGGGAATTCAAGATGGCTGCAAAGCTAATAAGTGCTTCTCCTCGCTTTGAACCCCTCCTTGTTAGATATTTGAATCTCCATACATCAAAATGTCTTCAACTAGGAGATCTACTCCAGAGTTCAGCTCTGTAATTATAAACAGAAAAATATTTGAGTCTGCACTTCTACGCCATGAACGTTCATTTCTTTAGATTCTCAAAGGCTTCTGGAGCCTCCCCTAAAGTAAGAGCCAAGTTACAAACAATAGCTCTGTCTGTTTAGCTGTCAGGGAAGTGCCTCTCTCCTGACCATCGAGATGATGCGAGAGATGTCAGAAAGAGAAGCTCCCTGTCCTGCTCTGCCCTCTCCTCAGCAGAAGGGTCAGGAGTGCGTGCACCTGGGGTGAAGATTACTGCCTGTACGACTGAAAAACACTGTTTTTATCCACCTCAAAGTCATTCTTTTGTTACCTGCAAACATTCATTTTGGCCTTGTGCAGGGCAGCTTCCGTTTCCCTAAGGATGGGGACTGTCTGAGGCTTTTCTTGTCAACTTTAAACACTTGCCCAAGGTTTTTGTAAAGTGGTAGCTTCTTCATCAAGGCTAATAATCTCTAAAGAGCAGATAGAGTGAACACATGCATGCGTTCAGGATGTTCAGAATTAGCCTGAAGGAATTTCTTAAATGAGGCTGGGCATGGTGGACACACAGCTTTACTCCGAGGCAGGGGCAGGCAGATCTCTGAGTTTGAGTCCAGAGTGGTCTATAGAGCAAGTTCCAGGACAGCCAGGGATACATAGAGAAATCCTGTCTTGACAAACAAACAAAAGAAATTCCTTACATTAACCAAAAAGTCTAAATTGCATGGGATTTTTATATATAATACTTAATATATGTAAATATATTATTTACATATATTATATATAATACTCCTTTCAATATGTCTATAATATCTGGATTTCCCTCAGTACTTGAATGGATTATTCCACTGATTGAGTCCAACCTTGAATCCTTTGATGTACTGTACATTAATTTGTGGCTGTTACGTATGGAACACATTGTATTAAAGAGTAAATTTGGAGTGAGCAGCAACCTGTAAATTATGTAAATTAAAATTTTTATTATACTTGGATTCAGTATCTTAAAAATAATCTGTTTTGTATAGTGTGCTGGCAGGACAATATTTTATCAAGGGGAAGAAAATCAGCAACTGTGAGACATAGGATTCCAGTCCTTTCTCCTGATGAATTTGCCTGTATCCACAGCTTCTTTGGAGATTTTGGCTTCATGTTTGGAGGAACCCCTCGTCAGCAGGACAGGAATATTCCAAGAGGAAGTGATATCATCGTAGATCTAGAAGTCACTTTGGAAGAAGTGTACGCAGGGAATTTTGTGGAAGTAAGTTCACACAATACACCAACTCATACTGACCTGCAGAACTTGTACTTTTGACCATAAATCAGAGACTTTCAAGTAATTTTTGTCCTTTAGAGTGTGAGAGGGAGTGACTGACACACAGTTGAAATCATCAGGCTCCTTAGTTCATAAACTGAACTCACTACCTAGCCTGAGAGCTCAGTGAGACTCTACCATGCCTGTGCCTGCCTGTGCACTGCTTCTGTCCCCTACCTCACTGCAGAGATGACTGTTACCATTGCTGTTCTGGCCTATTACACATGTATGAACCTAAATGGCCTGTTTGTGTTGTCTTTTAGTTTGTAAAAATGGCACCTCATTGTCTCTGTGAGTCATCCTAGCCACCTACAGCTGCCAGTCTGCTGAGGAGACTCTTACTGTGACCACCAGTGGGCTGGGTTTCTTTTAACCCCCAAAGAGTCCTGTACATGAACGTCCTGTACATATTCTAGCTACAGATGAGCAAGGGTGTCCTCTTCATGATAAGTGTGAGAGGAGAATTGCTGGGTTGTGGCAACACGTTTATGCTCTGCACACAAATGCCATAATATGTTTGAAATTGTTTAAGCCAACAGTCAACATGCCACGGCAGTTCATGAGGCTGCTTAGGTTTGCTCCACCCCTGTCCCTATGGGATAGTCCCTGCTCCCTCTTAATATTTAGAATTATTAGAGTGGGTATGGGATGCTATCTCACTGTGGTCTTGGTTTGTGCTTCTTAATTTCCAATTAGGCTAAGCATCTCTTTCGTCGGCCCTGCTTGTTTCTTCTTGTGAGATACTCCTTCACCACGTGCTCTGCTTAGTCTTCATCTTGTTGACTTGTCAGACTGCTTCATTTTTGCTCTTAAGTTTTTGTGAGCTGTAATGCAGATATAGCTATCCATTTATAATATAACTTGTTAAGATTTATTTTAATTAGTACAAGTGTTCATTTTAATGTGAAAACATCTGATCTTTAATTGTTAATTTTTGAGTCTTTACCTTTTAAAAATCTGCTCTAAAATGAGAAAGCTCTTCTGTGTTCACTAGTAAACGTTGGCTTTCTTTCACCTGAGGTTGTCTTTCTGTAACATTTGGAATGGACTTTTCAGCTAGACTGCGCTTTCAAACTCTGTCGGCTCATTTAACTGAATGTGCTACTGGTTCCTCGCCGGTACATGAGAAGAGTGAGAACTCCCTACAGAGCTGTGATCCGATGGCCGTGTACACGTCTAAAGGCGTGTGTAAGCCCTGCTGTGGGCGTTTTCTCCGACGCTTATGTGACTTCCTACATGAGCACAGTGCCGTGAGATTTTGTATATCTGTGTAGATGTGTGTACACAGGAGTACAGGTGTTCAAGGCAGCAGACATAGATGGTGGAAGTCAAACTCCATCCTCTGCAAGAGCAGATGTGCTCTTAACCATTGAACTATCTGTCCAGCCCCAAAATACACCTTTTGGTTTTGTTTTTCTTTTTGGGGTGGGGTGGGGTGGGGTGGGTGGGTGGGATGAGGATAACATAGCCCAGGCTGGCCACAAATTCACTATGTAGCTGAGGCCATGTCTATGAGTGTGTCTGAATGGTGACAGCACTGGGGGTTAGTCCTGGGCTGGGTTGCCTAAAACAGAAAGAGGTGGTCTGGGGAGATTGCTCATAGAACTGGGAGGTAGCCACACAGCAGCTTTGGAATGCCGTGGCTGTTCTCTGGGGGGTTGTGATTTATACAACTCAGATTTCTCAACAGCATAGGAATCCTGTGAACTGCTTTAATTCAGCGGCGCTGGTGTGTCTTGGAAATGCTGGCACTAATACCTGGTTTTAGTCTCTTCTTACTCCCTCTTTCCTACAGCTTCGGACTGAGGTCAGAGTCATTTAGATGCACACTTGCTCCCACCCTGGGTGGGGGGTTGATTTGTACCCAGAGAGGGAAACTAAAGGCTGTTTCATGTGTTCCTAGGTAGTTAGAAACAAGCCTGTAGCCAGGCAGGCTCCTGGCAAACGGAAATGCAACTGTCGGCAGGAGATGCGAACCACACAGCTGGGCCCAGGGCGCTTCCAAATGACCCAGGAAGTGGTTTGTGACGAGTGCCCTAATGTCAAGTAAGTGAAAGGCCCTCGGTGTGCGTCTTGTGTCTACGTGACAGATGTTTTCCCCTCCACCTCTGCCCTTGAGCACAAACCTTTATGTCTGTGTGATGCAGACTCACTCTGCTCTGAGTGTTAGCATCTGGACACTCTAAACAGGCCCGATAGCCTTGGCAGACAGCACAGTGGGCTGTCCAAGAAAAGGCTCCCAGGGAGCACAGTGGTGGAGCTGATTGTATCTGGGCTTTCATTACTGTCTTCTTTCCCCTTTTGTCTCAGACTAGTGAATGAAGAACGAACACTAGAAGTGGAAATAGAGCCTGGGGTGAGAGATGGCATGGAGTACCCCTTTATTGGAGAAGGTGAGATGCTGGTGTTGTTATCATAACTCACTTCTGCCTTATCCCATAACTTAACTGTACGTGGTATGTGGGAGGAGTGAAGGCATTGCCTTCCCAGACAGACTTGAGGAGACATTGCCTGAGGCAGTGGATTTAAAAGTTCCTTGAAGTGTCATGTAAATACATGTTCAGCTTGTATAACTTCTGTTCTTTGGACTGCCCTGACCAGGTGAGCCTCATGTGGATGGGGAACCTGGAGACTTACGGTTCCGAATCAAAGTTGTCAAGTGAGTATCAGCTGGGAGAGGACGCCCAGCCTTGCTTTTTGCTTGCGTGATTATGGGGGTAGCGAGTCCTCGCTTTGTCTTCTGTTTTATGCTTACAGTACCATCAGTCATTGTTTCTAACTCTGCAACAGTACTGAAAATAGGAGGTAACACCCTGGCCTTGAGCCTCAGTTATTTACTTAGGACTTAAAAATTCAAAAGACGCTGGAAGAAAAGGCTGGGTAAGAGTTGAAGGGCGAGCGAGCTGGGCTCTGGTAGAGTGCTTGTAAGCGTGCACATGGCCCTGGCTTGGGCCCTGGCACTGTCTAGGCTGTGCTGGCTGCCACATGCCTGTCATGCCTTCCTGGTGGTAGAGACAGGCAGATCAGTAGCTCAAGGTCATCTAGCCTGGGATAAGTGATATCTTACCTCAAAACAAAACCAAGTAAACCACAAGAACTGAAAAGAGCTGTAAATGAGAGGCAGTCTGCAATGGGACTTAAGGCATGCTGCCCTTGTTTTCCATAAAAGGCCACTCGTCATATTAATATTCAGCCTCTCCATTTATAGGCTTCCCTCCTGTGTGGAGTGCTGCTTCTACAGCAATTTCACCCAGGACTCCGCCTTTCTGACTTAGTGTTCCCTCTTATTGTCTAGTTGGAAACCAGTAGTAGGTCTGTGTTCAGGCTTGTTTGAAACATTGTTCCCACCGGATACAGAACTGGCCTCTCTTCCTAGGTCTGCCCTGCTACCTCTGTGCATTGGGTGATCTTTTCGGGCATGTCTTGTCTCCCCCAGAGCTTCCCTGAGAAATTAGAACAGTTGTGTTCCCTCAGTAAACCTTTAGTAAGGTGGGAATGGGGAATTGAGAGATATGATCTCACTCTGTAGCCCAGGCTGGCCTTGAACTTAGTGGTCTCACTTTATCTGTAACTTGGGAAATCACAGAAACCCCAGCCAAACATGGTCTTTCTTTTCTATAACCTAATGATTAATGATTTTTTTCCCTTACATTTGTGTGCTTGTACTAAGTGTAAAGTATTTAGGAGTCGAGTTCGTAAGACTTTGACAGCTCTGTAGTCTCAGGAATGCCATATGCAAAGGCAAGTCAGATATCTACTGTTTGAACGAATGGTGTTCATCTTTTCTGTTTCAGGCACCGGATATTTGAGAGGAGAGGAGATGACCTGTACACAAATGTGACTGTCTCACTAGTTGAGGCTCTGGTTGGCTTTGAGATGGACATAACTCACTTGGATGGTCACAAGGTAAACACTCGCCCTTCCAGCTTTGTAGCCATGTGGTCTTGGGTCATCTCAGCAACTTGGTCATCAGAGCCAGAGGCCATCTCTCACTGTCTTCTCTCTGCTGCTGAGCCTCCAGCTGTATTTTATGTCTCTCTGTGCCTGTCAACCCATGCCCTTTGACCTTTCTTCTCTGCTGAGCTGTGACACTAGTTTTGTCCCCTGTGCCCAGTAGAAGTTGTGTGATGGACTTTGGGTGTGCCTGTCCCGCTCCACTGTGCTCCTTTTGCTTTCCAGGTACATATTTCCCGGGACAAAATCACCAGGCCAGGAGCCAAGCTGTGGAAGAAAGGGGAAGGGCTGCCCAACTTTGATAACAATAACATCAAGGGCTCTTTGATAATCACTTTTGATGTGGACTTTCCAAAAGAACAGCTAACAGAGGAAGCAAAAGAAGGTACAGTGTGAGTGTGTGTGTGTGTGTGTGTGTGTGTGTGTGTGTGTGTGTGTGTGTACATATGCGTGGTGTGGGATGACTGTCTGACAGGAGAATAGCAAAACCCTTTGGAGCCGGGAGACATGGCTCTGCAAAACAATAAGAAGCCCCACTGTCGCTGTGTCCACTAAGGGCTGTGAAGCGAGTCGCTTAGGTGAAGAAGCCAGACCAAACTGAAGGGAAGACTCAATGTACAGTGGGAGGGAGGCCTGGAGGCTCAGGGTGAACTTCTCTGCGCTAACCGAACATGCCCTGGTGTAAGCGTTTAAAATAATAAGGGAATGGGTAAAAGGGGTGGAAGCTGGCAAAAGGGCGAGGAAGGAGGAGTGGAAGGTCTGCTGAGGTGATTTTCTTCCCCTTGTTTACCTGATCTCGTTTCCCAGGCCTTCACGAGATGGGGGTAGGGGTGGACTTGAGAGAAAGAAACGAGATCACACGTGTGTTTGGAGATGTCCTCGAGTGAAGTTGGAAACTCCAGGGAAGCCACTTTTTCGTTAATGAAGTCGTTTACTTGTTCTTTCTGTAGGTATCAAGGAGCTTCTCAAACAAGGACCAGTGCAGAAGGTATACAACGGACTACAGGGCTATTAGGAGTGAAGAAACTGGACTTTGAAAGAGGTGGATCAGCGATATTTATTATCTGCAGGGGTTTTTTGTGTGTGTTTCATTATTTTCAATATGCAAGTTTGGCTTAATCCTTTTTTTCCCTGTTGATGGTCATGACATGAACTAGGGGTTTGAGAATCTGTCTATTGCATTCAGACAACAATGGCCAGCAGAAGGTTACCTAATACCTCTCCCTCTGGGGATTTAACGTCTGGTGCTGCCCAAGGTTCAAGGAATAAAGTCTCAGAGGATGCCAGAGCAAAGGAAACCAGATGAGGGTTAGAGACAATTGTTAGCTATTTCAAAATGCCAACTGGAGAAGTCTGTTTTTAAATACATCTTGTTGTTATTTTTTTTCCTTGACTCCTGTTTCTTTTACCTGTGAGCCGATGGGTAGTCTTCCCATCAGGCAGGATGGACACAGCATGCAGAGGAATGATGAGAGCCCGGCTCCCCAGGCCCCACTAAACACACATGGTGTCTAATAGCAGCGAGCTCGAAGAACCGAATAGATTAGAGGCTGAGCTACCCGGATTAAAGTTACACAAAGACCTCATTGTCTTTGAGAGAACGTAGTTTCCCGTTTTCTTTGGTAATAATAAAATCTGATATGGGTATTTTACTGTTTAAAAAGTACTTTTGTGTATCTATCCCAGGTAGCCTTATGACCAGAAACCTGTT
Organism: Uromys caudimaculatus; assembly: GCA_028551405.1. Classification (NCBI taxonomy): domain Eukaryota; kingdom Metazoa; phylum Chordata; class Mammalia; order Rodentia; family Muridae; genus Uromys; species Uromys caudimaculatus. The sequence goes on from CM052713.1 coordinate 15,252,912, forward strand.
AGTTTAGGAGCTAAGATGGCTGGCTCTAGAGAATAAATATTAGAAGTAGAATTGCAAGTGACTTTGTCTTCCAGTGGCACCAGATTCAGCAGACTCGAACGCACTTGACTTTTGAATCTTCTCTGTTGCTCTGGTACGCAGGACTTGTTGCCACAGCTGATGAGTATTTCAGTGTGATTGAGCAGTTGCCGCTGCAGTGTGTGGGGCTGAGCAGCTGCTGCTGCAGTGTGTGGGGCTGAGCAGCTGCTGCTGCAGTGTGTGGGGCTGAGCAGCTGCTGCTGCAGTGTGGGGCTGAGCAGCTGCTGCTGCAGTGTGTGGGGCTGAGCAGCTGCTGCTGCAGTGTGTGGGGCTGAGCAGCTGCTGCTGCAGTGTGTGGGGCTGAGCAGCTGCTGCTGCAGTGTGTGGGGCTGCTTTGGAAGGACCGGTGTGGTTCCTAGCCTCCCTGCCCTCTGTGGTTTGAGACTGTCAAGAATCCAACAAACCACAGAAACACAGACCTGGATCTAGCCGGCTTTCTGTACACTGTATATACATACATGTGCTCAGTGTGCCTTTTGCACATTTGTAGACACATATTCAGGTCAGTGGGTTTTCACACATGTTATACACATGTGCAAGTTCAGTAGGGTATGTTTACATAGTCTGTTGAATGCTGCCTATGGTAGCCCAGGAGAACCCTGGTCATTATTTGTACTTGGTAATGCACTTTTTCCAGGAGCCAGTCCACTCAGAGCTGAGGCTAGAACAGCCCACACAGACCTTGCTCTTGCTGTGAAGAAATGTAACCGGGGGTCTTAACTGATTTTTATTCATTGCCTAGACTCTTGCAATTTAAGGATTTCCTTCTATCACTGGGCTCCGAGCTTCAGTTCACTAAGTGAGTTAAAAAGGTTTATGTCAAAGTGCCATAAACCTTAGGTTAAACTGTGACATGTCATGGTGGGAATGGCAGAAAGGTCATAATGCCAGGCTCCAAAACTCATAATTTTTGCACAAGAATTAAGTGCCCTCCAAAGGCACTGTGGTCTCCGAGACAGCAAGTTCCCACCATATACTGATGATAGATGTCTATCCACTCAAGATGTCACAGAGGAGTTCTAGGCCTAGGAGGCTGTACCGTCATCACAGAAATTTCCTTCAAGCCAGAAATTTCCATTTGCTTGTGGAAGAGTTCTTTCCTGTGGGGACCAATGCATGTCTACTCACCCCATTAAGAATGGTCCAAAATAATGATCGATTGAACCAAAAGTCCAGCTTCGTGAGCTCATGAGCTCTTCCTGGGTGGGGTTGCTAACCAGAGCGAGGGTGAGGAGGTACAGCAGCAGGAATGACTGAAAAAAGCAGCTGCATCAGCAAAAGCTCACCTCAGCACAGGCGACAGTTCAGGAAAGCTGCTCCGGGCTACCCTAGGACTGCACAGCCTGTGGACCATCTGCAAACATCTGAGGTCAGCTGGTCAGTTCTGCATCTCTCCCACTCCCACCCAACAGCTGTTTACTCCTCCAGGTGAGGAGTCTTACAAGTTGCTACTTTCCCAGATGTGGCCTTTTGTTTATCTCCTGAGCCCTTTCTGGAGCTCCTTGAAAACCTGTTTTGTTCATTGACATGGAAAAAGGCTTGTTAAGGGCCTACCAGGAGCTAGCTAGGTTTTGTTCCAAGTCCTTTGTATGGGTAGATTCAGCTTTAAATTGGGGCTAGAATTTGAACCCAGGCAGTTTGCTCCTGGAAATGTACTTAGTACAATGAATATGTAAATCTAGGAACATAGTTAGAAAACAGGTAGTAAAGGCCAGAGAGTCCACTCAGTAGATAAAGGCGCCGCCAAGCCCCACAACCTGATCTCAATCCCTGGGACCCATATGGCGGAGGGAGGGAACAGACTTCTGAATGTTGTTGTCTGATGTCCGTGGAGCATCATGTTGCATGTGTGCATGCACACAGACAATGAATAATAAAAAATTCAAAAAAGAAAGTGGATGGTAGGTAAAGATGGTAGGCAAAGAACTGGTATTCTTTGCAGTTCAGATATGCAAGGAGAAACTGGCATTTGAGGGAACTATAAGGCAGATTTGATACCTGGCCTGGAAACAGAACTAACTTTGGACCACAAAAACCAGTTAACCCTGTTATCTGAGGTGAAGAAGGGCAAGGTGTTTGTTCTTTGTTTGGCTTGGTTTTGGTATTTCAAGACGGTTTCTGTGTGTGGCCCTGGCTGTCCTGGAACTCACTATTGTAGACCAGGCTGGCCTTGAACTCAGAGATGCAACTGCCTTTGCTTCCCAAGTGCTGGAGTTAAAGGCGTGCACCACCCTGCCCGGCTAAAGGGTGAGTTTTTAACCTAAGCTCTTGTGCATTCTTAACATATGGTTGGCTATTTAGACATCGTAATTTTTTCCTCCTCCTCGTTATTGGCCGAGTGGTGAGATTCCTATCATAAATGAATGACATGCTCAGAAGTCAGGGAGACAGCTCTTTGGACTTGCTGCACAAGTCTGATGACCCGAATTCCACCCCTGGAGCCCACCAAAAGCCAGACAGTGTGGCTTCTTGTATTCATATGCTTCTGCTGCAAGTTGGGAGGTAGAGACTGGAGAATCGGACAGGGAAGGTTGCAGGCCAGCTACCCTGGAGTATGAAGCAGGACACACAAGGGGAAGGGAGAGAATAGACTTCCAGAAGTCGCCCTCTGGCCTCAACACCCGTGCCATAGCTCATACAAGCATACAGCCACACACACACACACATAGCATAATTATAATAAATATTTTTAGAAGTTATTCCCCAATTAAAAAATTTTTAGGGTTACTACCCGTGGGCATAGAAAGAATTTTATTTCCTTTTTTTAAAAAAAGTTTTAGTTCTAGTGATGAGCTGAAAAAGCAAGTATGTTCAACAACTCTAGGAAATAAGCAAGAAAAACAATTACCTAATGCTCACATCCTGAAATTCCAGTGTTTCTCACACCACAGTTGCCCCAGTACTTGTGATCAAGGCTTGAATAAGGTCACACACAGACAGTGAGCATCAGTACAGTTCCTGTATAGATGTTATATGTCAAAAGCCCAGACCCAGACAGGAGGATGGCTCAGTGGGTAATGGGCACCTGCTGCCAAGCCTGCCTACCTGAGTTCCATCCCTGAGATCCACACTGGGGAAGGAGGGGACCAGTTCCTCCAAATTGTCCACAAGAGAACCTTACATATACCTTTCTCCAACAACATAAGGAAATAAGTAGAATAAAAAATTAAAACCCCAGACCACTGAAAGACAGGATACTTTTAAATGGTATAATAGACACATGCCCCCTATTAAAGTAGTTAGGAATAACATAGACAGTCTCCCTGGAGGACTGAGTGCCAGAGGCATAGCCGTGAGTGGTTCCAGATCTGCTGTAATGAAGTACAAAATAGCCACTGGATGCTTGTTTTGTAGACAGGGTCTCATGTAGCCCAGCTGGCTTCAAACTCACTAGTCCAGCCTTGAGCAAGAACCTTTGGTTTCCACTGCCAGGCCATGCCCAGGTTACTAGTACTGGAAATCAACTCCAGGGCTTTGTGCATACTAAGCAAGCACTTTGCCAGCTGATTTATATCCCTTGCTTCGTTGGCACTGAATTGTGAAGATTTAACTGTATGATGTACAAAATCTCAATTCTTAATATTGATTACACTACAATAATACCATTTTGAGTTATAACAGTTTTACAAAGAGAATATACTATTAGAATTCACTTAAGATTATTTTCAAGCTTTTCAGAATGTAACTACTAAAATTGCTAAAGCACATTTGTAGTTCACAAATATTTCTGTTGACAGTGGGTCTGTACCTAGGTTGCCCAGGTTAACATGGGAGGAACAAACTATATTTAGTGTCTCTTTCCAGGCTGATACACTGTGTTGGAGCCCTCCCACTGGGCAACCTTTTTTCTGCCTCTGCTCTGTAATCTGAACACTGTGTTTGCTGAGACAGAAACCAAGTCATGGATTTTGTTAGTGAAATTCTCCAGATTGACAAGCAGTAGAACTTCCTTAAAAACAAGCCATTTCCCTGCAGCTGTTCAGTCATGCCCTCAGGGGTGTGTGGAGAGGCTCATTTAGATCATCCTACCCAAGAGGTGGGCCCCTGTGGAGCTGCTTCCCCTCGGGGCCTTCGGTTAGAACTTCGCAGTTTCTGATGCTGGGAAGGGACTGGCCGGCTCTGGTCCTTCAGCCCTCGCTTCACAATGCCTTCAAGCTACAGACGTGTTTAGCATCTTTCTCAACACGCTTTGTCGAAAGCCATACTACCCGGAACACACCTGATCTTGTCTGAAGACATGCTTTGCTCAAACGGTGCTGCTGTCTTATCAGTCACTGCTTCCCCAAGAGTCCTCCTTTCTGGTATTCATTCTGTCTGGGGTGTTTCTAACACTGTTTGTTTTGGCAGAAGACGAAGGAAGATGGGAATTTTTCACGTCGTAGTGGGACAGTATACATCTAGACTCACGTTCAGAATGTCCACTTTCCATTTTATCACGAAGTGCCTCTCCCTTGTAGGATGGTGGTTTTCACAATAGCTACTTCCTAGATTATTAAATAGTTAGACACTGGCAACTGGAGGACCTTTCTTGGTACAGACAGACAAAAAGAAGCAACTTTGTATTTCTGTTTCTAAAGGTTTGGGAGGTTTAGTTTGGGGTGGTTCCCTCCCCTCCCCCCATTTCTTTCCACTGCAGTAAACAGCTTCCGTCCCCAGATGGCGCTAAAATAATGGCACAAACACTGTAAAATCAGCCCTGTGGCTATAGATTTTTTAAAAAACCATATTCTGATGATTGCCAATAAAAATCAAGCTATTTTGTAAAACAAATAACAATCGAAGTGCAATGTCAAATAAACAAAGCCTCTTAACTGCACCTACCCTCCCCTTGGCCTCCCTTAATGCTAATGTAGAGAAGGCAATTCCACGTGGGCAGGGTTGGGTTTTTTGTTGTCGTTGTGGTTGTTACATTTGTTATATATTTCTGTGTGTGCACACTGTGTGCAGGTATGAGTGTCATGGTACATGTGTGGAGGTCATAGGACAATCTATTGGAGTCTGTTCTCTCCTTCCACAGTGTGAGTCCCAGGGATCTAACCCAGGTCCTAAGACCTTTCACATACTGAGCCATCTTGCTGGCTGGCCCAACATGGGCTGGGTTTGTATTGGAGCTTGATTCTACCCGATATGAAAACAGTAATGTTAAGTTAAAAATCAAAGACAACTTCTCAGACAGACGACGGATGACAGGCCTGGGGACCACTGCCAAGTGCTGGATTGTGTAAACAAGAACAAAGCTGGTAGCTAGTTAAAGCCTTGGCCTTCTCTTTGAGCTGCATCATTAAACTGGGAGAACAGGGAAATATATGCTGTAGACAAGTTTTCCGTTGTAAAGTATTTGAAGATACCTCCTGAGATATTCCTGGAAGGCATGTGGTTGGGTTTCCTACCTCGCTAATTATGGTGGCATCTGCTGAGACAAGTGAATGACGGATCAGCCAATAGGGAAAGCAGAATCCGTTGGCACAAAGGGGCTGTGTTCTGATCGGCTCATTATTTTTATTGGCGCTGAGTATCTCAGGAAGTGCCAAATGCCTGCTGTGTGGGAAGACGAGGAGATCTTACAACTCTTGCCAGTTTGAAGAGCTCAGGGGAAGGCAGAGCACATTGATACTAACCAGGTAAGCTGGTTACATGAAACATGATGTTTCAAGGCAGAAAAGCAACATTAGTGAGGAGGTGTGGCTTGGCCACCCATCCGTAAAGTCATCACCTGAACTGACGTCTGTTGACATGGGCAAGCTTGTCCTACCTGTGTGGTCAGAGTAGTTAACAAGCTACCCAAATGAATAAATGGGTACTACTGTAAGGCCTCACATTATAATAAACTAAATCCCCCCTGTGGTTTGTGGTTTGGTAAAGGAATATTGAATCTGTTAGAAACAAGACTTCCTCTCTGCTCGGCAGCTGCCGGTAGAAGAGAGGTCAGGATCTCCCAGGGAGACTGGTGACATGAGACAGGCAGATGACTAGAAGGATTGTGTCCCATTGCTATTACTGTGGAACCAATTACTCAACATTGTGGCTCAAATAGCAACATTCTGTTTTCCCCTCAAGCCCACAATATGGCTGAGCTTGATGGAAACGCCTGGCTCTGCTTGGTGTCTCTGTGGCAGCTCAGAGGCTGAGGACTGGAGTCATTTAAAGGCCCTCGTCTCATATGTCTGATAGCTGACTCTAGGAGGACAGAGCTCCTGTGAATCACAGCCTTAAGACCCATGCCCCCAGAGGAAGAGAGACCAGGGTGGGGGTCTCTTCCATGAGCTGGCCTCACGACCCCTCAGCACCTCCTCGGCTACATTTCTGCCCATAAAGGCTCATCCATGGGAGAGAAGTTTGACTTGATCTTTTGATAAAATAAATAAAAGCAAAAGCCTTCAAATCTTGAAAGAGCATGTGAAGTGGAAACAAGGGATCTTTGAAAAGTCATTTGGATGGTGATTTGCTGGGGCAAACACCTGAAGGAACATTTTTGTTAAAGTGGACACAGGCGTGGAAGGCTAAGGCGGACTCCTAAAGGAACGTTTCACTGAAGCAGACACAGGAGAGAGGATGTCCTGCTAAAGCAAGCACGTGAAAGGACACTCAATGAAAGATTCTTTGCTAACGACACACATGGATTGATCCACCTTCCATTGCATAGTTGAACTGCGTTGTCCGGACACCATAGAGAGAAACGCACCAAAAAACTTCTGGTGGTGTGCTGCAGTCTCTTGCTGCTTCTGCGGACTCCAGCTAATTGGATGCACACGCTGAGGCAAGGCACGTGGAGGACACGTGATGTTTGGAGGGAATAAATAGGACTTGATGGAGGGACAGAGACGGGGCTTGGCTTGCTGGTACAGCCAGCTGTGTAATGCTAGTGAATCTCGAGTCTTCGCTTATCTTTGCTTCCCTGGGAGGGGTACAGTGACCCTCCATGTCCCTCTTGCTGTCTCTGGCTGAGGCTGGGGCCTGGCTTTCTCTGCTAGGTCGTGTCACCGCTGTTGCTGGCATGACTCTGCTGAACTGAACTGCTGGTGTATCTGTGAAGTGTTTGGGAGTGGATCGAGCTGCTGCTGCCTGCCAACCTGTGAACTGAACTGCTGCTGATTTCCAGACAACACAGATGGGAGTTGCTCCAGGGGACTTTTCTGAACAGGTCCACTTCCCCCATATCCTTTCTTTTCCACTACCTCTGGCGGGTGGCGGGCTACAAGAGAGGTTAAAGTGTTTTACGAACCATCATTAAAAATAAGGTTTGAAAAAAATTAAAGTTACAAATATGTAAAGTTGCAAGCATTACTGTGGCCATCTTCGAAAAGAGAATCCCTGGTGCTCACAAGAGGTAGGGGAGCAAGCAGAAACCAAAGCTGTAGGATGTCAGAGCAGCAACAGGGAAAAAGCCACATAGCTCCCAGAGGGGGAAATGGAGCTGAGACTCCAAGTGTAAAGTATCTCCTAACCTGTGAGGACCAACCTCTGGGAGGCAGGGAAGGGATGCCGAGGGAAGAATATGGGGACAGGTGCTGACATACT
>CM052713.1:15260607-15377221 GCA_028551405.1 Uromys caudimaculatus
AGACACATCAAGGTGAGCTTGTGAACTCTCTTGCATGGCCAGTTTTAGAACTGTAGGTATAAAGAGCAGCTGAGAACACCTTTCTCGATGGGGAAGTAACATGAAAACATAACACTCTAGTGGTCCACTGAGACACTGCTGAGTGAGTCCTAGGAGGCTCTGGGAAACAAAGGCTGCCCGACCTGTGAGGCCGTGTGGTCCAGTTCCTGCTAAAGATAGCACCGGGGCAGCGCTCTTCCCGCTGGCATTGGGTCGTCGCCTCACCTCTGGAGTCTGGTTCTCTGCTTTCTCCTGCCTCTGCTTCTTCCTCCTCCACACACACTCTTCTCCGACAGTGTCACCAGCACGTGTGTGTGTGTGTGTGTGCGCGCACACACGCACGCAAACACATAGCCCCGAGACAGATCCTGGCTATTTCATTCATGAAAGGAAAAGCAGGTCCTATGCCAACTGCGCTGCTATAACATGTCGCATGAGCACTGAAAAATAATCTCCCTCACCCCCTGCCTGTTTACACGTTTAATCAGAATAGAAAGTATAAGAATGGCATCAGCTTTAAACCACTCTTATTTAAATAGTCGACAAAATGCCTTTTACTGAGGAAAAAAAATGAGCAATTGAGACAATAGTGAAAAATCCAGATCTGACAACCAACATCGGCCTGTGTCTGTGTGTCTGTGTGTGTATGTATCTGTGTCTCTGTGTGCCTCTCTCTGTGTGTGTCTGTCTGTGTCTGTGTGTATGTGTCTTTGTGTCTGTGTGTGTGTGTGTCTGTGTGCTTGCATCTGTCTCTCTGTCTCTCCCCCACCTGTGTCTATGTCTGTCTCTGTCCCCCTCTCCCTTCTCCTCCCTCCCTCCCTCCCTCCCTCCCTCCCTCCCTCCCTCCCTCCCTTCCCATCTCCATCCTTTTGTCTCTGACCCCCAAACCCCTTGTGTGGGGATTGGGGGAGCAGGGTCACTTAAAACGATTGAGTCTAGTCAAACCTTGGCCAGAGTTGACCCAGAGCCTAGCATAGTATATTTCTATTTTTCTTGACCGGAGACCAAGAGCCACAGGACCCTTGCACCCGGAACTGGGCTTGGCACCTGGCTTGCATTAGGGCATAACAAACAGGATTACCCATTATCGGGGTATCGGGCTTCTTAGTGCCATTTTTCTAAACCCCATGATGGTGTGGCCTGTAAAGGAAAAGCATGTGGGGGTCTGTGGGGAAGGGGTGTTCTTCCCCATGGTGGGTATAGATGCTTTCACCATAGAGGAAGACTGGGAACTCACTGGTACTGGCTGAGGAGAGCATAAGCTTGGGGGTGCTGCTGAGTTAAACCTCTACTCTGACAAGGTGCAGGGAACCAAATGCATGAACAGCTGATACGGCGAAATGATGTCTCATGTTGAGCTGAGGAAACATTACTCACAGTAAAGGAAGAGATTGCTGATCTGAATCGGGGGCCTAAGCCTCTCCCCACCCACCCACTCGTCGTCCCCTGTACCCCTCATTTCCTGCTGAGGTTCCCTTGTCAATAGCTTTTCCCCAGACTGGTGTTTAAGGACACATGGATAACACGCTGACTGTGGACTTACATTGCATTGCATCACAAAGTAAATTAGCCTTGAACTGTTGGTTTTGGACTGTCTACAAGAGATAACGCAGTCACCCACTTGTTGCGTGTAGTTTCTGGGTTTCAATGTCCTCGGTAACCCTTTCCTGTCCCCTCTGAAACGTGGTGTTCCCAAACTTCTTTAGTTAAAGGTCCTATAATAGGTTCATTTCTCAAAATGTGCTATATAGTTGCTATTTAAATAAGTAGACATTATTTAAGAGTGATCTAGTGTGACACAGGGACCGTGTGAGCATCGTGCTTTTTTATTTTCCAAGGAATTGAATTGGTATCCCTGGGCACCACAGCGTATTTCTGGGCATTGCTAGCTAACCCTGCAGAGAGCTGTCCACCCCTTGGCTGTGTCCTTCTTCAAGATACTTCTGCTTAAGCTTAGAGACTATCCCCTCCCTATGGGTATCCATGCTTATCCCAGGATGCCACTCAATGGACACCACTGTCTGCACCCAGAAATGGCTGTCTGACACTGGTGACTCCTGCCAGGACGACTCCCTTCTCTAATCAGTAAAAGCATTAGTGTCCCTGAGAACTACTGCCTGATTCTCGACAACGGGCTTCTCCTGGGAGCCCTGCTTCTTCTTTTCAAAGTACCTTGGCTACCTCTGCACATTGCTGCTGTCTCCTGGGTACTACTGCTGGCATGGATGCCATGTTCTCTTGAGGAATGCTTTCTGCTTGAGAGTCCTACTGCCTGCCGTGAATACTACCGCTTGGCTGTGGCACTGCCTGTAACTGGGCACTGTCTTAGTCAGGGTTTCTATTCCTGCACAAACATCATGACCAAGATGCAAGTTGGGGAGGAAAGGGTTTATTGAGCTTACACTTCCATGCTGCTGTTCATCATGAAAGGAAGTCAGGACTGGAACTCAAGCAGGTCAAGGAGCAGGAGCTGATGCAGAGGCCATAGAGGGATGTAATTTACTGGCTTGCTTGCTTCTCCTGGCTTGTTCAGCTTGCTTTCTTATAGAACCCAAGACTACCAGCCCACAGATGGTACCACTCACAAGGGGCCCTCCCCCCTTGATCACTAATTGAGAAAATGCCTTACTGCTGGATCTCATGGAGGCATTCTCTCAACTGAAACTCCTTTCTCTATGATAACTTCAGCTTGTGTCAAGTTGACACACAAAACTAGCCAGTACAGACACTAACCCAGTTTAAAGCACAGCTGCCTGCCTCTGGACACGACTGCCCGGTGCTGGACAGCCACTGCATGCCACCGGGCATGCTGCCTACCCTGAGCCCTGCTGGCCTTTGCCCTAGGCATTACCATAACTCTTTGCTTGCTCCTGTCCCTACTGAGATCTTGAATACCAGGGCCACATGGCATTATAAAAAACTGTAGGATAGTGCCTTTGTTTTCCTTTGTCCCAAGCTAGCTATGAGCATCAAAACAAAGGTGTTTGGACTTCTGAAGTCCCCTTCAGTTCTTATAATAGAACTCAAATATTTATATCAGGAGACAAATCCAAGTGACAGGCACTGTTGTGTTTTGTCTGGTTAATCACAGGGACTCTGGTACCAGGCTAAGCCTATTAGTCTAGTCTATTTCAAGGAGATGTGTTCTCCACAAGAAGAGAGCCTCCTGGAAAAATAGATGATTCTACATCCAGATTCACAGGCACTGGGCCAGGCTTGGGCTTCTGAAAACCTTACCTTCACCCCCTGTGACACACCTTCTCCAACAAGCCACACCTACTCCAACAAAGCCACATCTTCCAACCCCTCCCAAGTAGTGCCACTCCCTGATGATCAAGCATCCAAACATATGAGCCTATGGGGACCATTCTCATTCAAACCCACCATAGCCTCTTCCGTTAGGTGGTCTGTTCCATCAGTCCCCAGAAAAGCAGCTATGCTGCCTGGGGTGAATGTGATGTGCATTAAATTGTCATGTACTGTTTGGAAGCAGGGCTGCACCCCTCCCCTCCCATTTCATACCCAAACTTGCTTATCTCAAAATGTCCTCCAACACTCCTTATCTGGGGGGTGATCTGGTCCCCTTAATTCCTATAACAGAGAGGAAAATACAGCAAAACAGCTGTGCCCTTGAGAACTACTCCCAACGGAGGTTACTATTGTTTATCCCGTGATTGGGAAGTGCCTGAAGCAGGGAGATGAAAGCTTAGCCACCACAAGTTCAGCTGCAGGAAGCTCACCTATGAGAGAAAGCTCAACCAGGAAGCCCAGAAGACTCGGAGCTTCCCCAGTTGGTTTCTGCCGGATGTACCCAGTTTGATGATGTTGTCTCTACCTGTAGCTGTTTGTGCTTTTACTTGGAAGTATTGCACAGGAGAGGATGTTCTGTCTGAGACTCTCTATCCATCAAAAGCTCCAGCTGGCCGTTTTAGCTCCCCGGGACTTCCCCAGTCAGTTTCTGCTGATGGTGCAGTTGTCTAATCCGATGCTCTGCTTTCTCTTTGCTGCTTGCTGTTTTCTTCTTTGGCACTGGCTTGCCGTGTACTTAATAAACTCACTCATATGAAACTGAAAATGCGACCACCATGGATCATTGTCTATAGAGAACAGACAAGGCAGGGACCCAGGGGTCCAGAAAACATCTAGCTATCTCTGTCACTGCCTCCTTAGGAGGGAAAGCTTAAATCTTGACAAGTCAGGAGACAAGAAAACCTCAAAGTTTGTTGAGTAAATGAAGTTGAATAATAGTGCAGGTCGACTGGAAAGCACAAAAGGCAAAGGGTTTGTCAGTTGTCACAAGTCATTTCTAGTACTAACCGGAATTGATGGCACTTGGATTGGCTTCATAGGAAACAGCACTTGAAATGCAAATATTAGGATAGGGGCGTTGAAAATAGAGATTGTGAGCTGTTTCTAAAGAAAAATGACTTGCCATTGTCTCTCTCAAGTCTCTAGGTGTGATTTCAGGTACTGTGCATGTGCCAACATTTGAGGTCTGCTGGATCACTCCGGGTTGCTGCGTGGGAAACGCATCACCTTGACAAGAAGTAGAGCTGTGTCAGTGTGAGGTAGAGGACACAGACCTGGGTCAAAGTTCTACCTCTATCTGCTGTGCAAATCTCCATCCAGAATTGTTGGCATAAAAAGAACAGAGGCAGCAAGTTAGAGGATGGAGCTCTTGCCTATTGCTCTGTATCTGATCTGTTCTTTACCTTACATAATTTTTTATAGTGCTGGGCATAGGACATAGGGCACCACACACGATAAGCAGCTCTACAACTGAGCTACATTTCCAGCCCTTATGTAATTATTTTTAATTTTTATTTCAATAACCATTATTTTTTCATTAAGAACGCATTGGTTTTTGAGATGCACCCCCCGCACACCATCAGCATTTATTTTGGAGATGGAGTTTCATAACATGGTCATAATTAATTTATTAATTGGGCAGGCACCTAGGAGATGAGCATCTGGAGGAAAGGACTAAGAAAGCCCTTGAGAAAAAAAAGCTACCCCTCCAGGCCAGCAGGGCATGGAGGACCCCAGCTGTGAGTAACTCAGAGGCAGCCCTCTCCTGGTCCACACCCTGCCCCTCAGCTTCCTCCCACTCCTGCACATCTTTGCAAGTCCAGGTATCTCCTTCTCTGAGGACGACGGCAGCACTTGGTTCCTTTTCTATACTACTCAAGCTGGACAGGACTACTGTGTGCTTTGTGTGGCTCAATGAGAATGAAGAACCCGGGTTCCCTTGTTCAGGGGGGAAAAATGTTTAGAATTTCAAGACATCTAACATGCAGCATTCTACCAAGCACAGGTTGCTTCTAAGTGCAGACCTGGTGCCCAAGCATGGGCAATTCCTGGGACTGACTGCGCTTATAGATTCCAAGGTGACACAGAGAGTCACCAGGCAAACCATCTTTTGGGTACCCACTGGAGCCCCTCACAGGGGAGTTTCTAAGATGTCTTCCTCCCCCATGCCTTGTTTCTGGGCTCCAGCACTTTATGCCTGCTTCTCTGGTCTCCTAAGTTCCCACAGCCACTCACACCTACTGCCTACTGCACACAATCGTGAACCTTGTCTTGTTGTCTTCCTCAGGTAGGAAACCTACTGTGTGTGTGTATGTATATATATATATATATATATATATTACTGCCTCCCTTTCTTCTTCTGGTTTCTCCCATTGCCAGATGCCATGCCATTGGGCCATACCATTTCTGACATCGGTTACTGAAGGTACTCTCCATGCCTGAGTATTAGGACCATTAAGAACTACTATTTACTGGTAGCCAACCCTGTGCCAGTCTTCACAGTAAACATAGTGAGCTGATGTTATCTTATGAACTCCTCAGGTTATCTTTACTAGCCTGCTCCTTAGCAAGATATACATTCCATTCGCTAAGTTGACAAACAGTGGCAGGAGGGTTGAGATTTTGGTGTGCCTTTTGGCTCCTCATGGAGGCTCCTAATCATGCTCATCTGCCCCAGAGGCCCGCCTCCCACACTGCTAACCTCTCTCCAAGCTGCTCAGCCTCACCTCCCAGCTCCTGCCTCTGCCTAAGTGGCAGGATTCAGCTCCTGAGGTACAGCCTGCCTCTTAGCCCATCAAATGACTGGGCTTCTGGTTGCAAATCTCAGCACACAAAGAAAGCTACCTTGGCCCCATGATCTGCCCCTTCACTACAAGCTTCCTCTCTGGTGTCCTGTTGGTGTTCAATGTTTGATAAGAACAAATGCCATGAAAGATGGCCCACCTCCCCAAGTGTAATCAAGAGATCAGACAGCAAGAAAAAAAATGCTACCAGCCTAGAGCCTTGCTGGATTTAAGACCAATGGGAGGCTTGTCCCATCTTACGATTCTTTCATTGAAGTCAATGTTTTCCCTGTACATGTTCAAGACACCTAATCAAGGCAATACATAGATAGGAATATCTGTGTTTTGACTTTATTGTTAACCCTTCTGAGAGTCCAGATAAAACTCTGGGAACCAGGAGAACCCCTACGGGAATGGCAACTGACCAACTTCCATCCATTAATTATTACATTAACTGTGTACATCAACTATGTGCATTCTACACAAGCCATGTCCACTCAGCTATGTAACTAATTGACTCATGACCACAAGATGGCTTATCTCACTTTTTAGCCATTGGCATCCGTCTTGCCAACTCAATCACATGATGAGATCGTCTCAACTTGGATTTAGTTGGGCAGTAACTAAGGAAGAGAGAACGGAGGCTAGAAAGCAGAGCAGGTAGAGCACAGATGTCCTAGAGTCTAGTGTAGAGACCGGGCACTAGTCTGTGTAACTGCTGAGGAAGAAAGCCTGGGATCCCCGGTAGGGTTTTTTTTTTTTAATTTTTTATTTTTTTATTTTTATCTTTATTTTTTGATACTTTATTTACATTTCCAATGTTTCCCCCTTTCTAGGTTTCCTCTTTGGAAACCCCCTATCTCCCCCCACCCCGCTTCTATGAGGGTATTCCACCTCCCACCCACCCACCCACCCACTCCTGTATTCCCACCTTGACATTCCCCTTTACTGGGGCCTCTAACACCCTCAGGCCCAAGGACCTCTCCTCCCCCTGATGGCCAACCAGGCCCTCCTCTGCCACATATGTGGTCCGAACCATGGGTCCCTCTATGTGTATTCTTTGGTTGGTGGTCCAGCCTCCAGGAGGACCTGGGGGGGGGGGGTCAGGCTAGTTGACACTGTTGCTCCCTCCATGGGGCTGCAGACTCCCTCAGCTCCTTCAGTCCCTTCTCCAACTCCTCCATCTAGGACCTCACTCTCAGTCCAGCGGTGACTGTGAAGTGAAACTTGGGTATTCCGAACTTTTGGGCTAATATCCACTTATCAGTGAGTACATATCATATTCATTCTTTCATGACTGAGTTACCTCGCTCAGGATGATATTTTCAAGTTCCATCCATTTGCCTGCAAATTTCATTAAGTCATTGTTTTTAATAGCTAAGTAGTACTCCCGGTGAGGTTTTAAATCAGGCTGGTGTAAAAGGAAAAAGCTCCGTCACAACTACAGTTAACACTAGAACAGGCTGCCAGAGTGGAAGAGAAGTTCTTATATCTGACTCTCAAGTGGTTGCCAGGCACCAGAGGGAATTCCTTCGAGGATGGCTGTTCTGCAGCCCCTCTGTGGGGCTCGCAGGGCAGGAGGCAGGTTCTGTGGTTACAAGGTTGAATATGAGAGAGAACTCTGCCCACCCCAGAGCTGTGTGCTTCTGGGTTTCAGGCTGAGGGCAGAAACCTTTCTGTGTGCTCACAGCAGGCAGCAGAGAGCCAGGCTGTCACACACAGCAGGGAGCATCTGGAAGAAATGGGACCATCTAGTGTAGCTTGTCCAGGGAATATTTTCTACTTCTCAGTACAAAGGTTCACAGTCTCTTAACTATCGACTCACTGCTGAACAGACCCACCGTAACCTCGACTACCCACAGGATGGATTGTTGAATGTCTAAACTTAACAGCTACCATGAGTCACTTGGTGCCAGTGGCCCCAGATAACCTTCAAGAGCGAAGCCATGGCTCTTCTGAAAGTCTTCGTGTCCAAACCCCAGCAAAGCACATGACATGGCTCATTCTCAACTCTCTTCTGTGGAAGAGCGACACTCTTCACCCCGAAGTTGACAAAGGGCGATGACGAAGCCAGCAGGAGAAGTGGGCGTGATACTCATTACTGGCCAAACTTTCCCTGAAAAACATGTAACTAGAAATAGTCTAATCATTTACCTTTTGTTTACCTTCTAAACTTGCAGTTGAGATAACTTCAGTACCATCGAAGTCATCACTAAAGGTTATAGAGGTTTTTTTTTTTTTTTTTAGAAAAAAAAATGGTGTCTGAGTATTTTTCACTTACTGAAATTATGCAAGCAGAATCACTGTAAGCTCCCCCCCCACTGTTAACCAAACTCATTACACTTTATATTCCTTTAGCCTCCCCTCCCCCAAACCATGGTTTTGTTGTTGTTGTTTGTTTTTGTTTTGTTTTACTGCTAAGAAGTTGCTAGTGGATCAGTAGTGGCCAGAAGCCAATTCCCCAGCTTCCTCTGGGCGCTATCTTCTTCTAGTTCAGGATTAATAGAGAAACAACTGGGTTGGGCCAAACCCAGGCTCTGATTTCTTGATGTGTTAGAGAGGTCAAGTTCTAGAAGCTCTCAGAGCTTTTGTTTCTCCCCCGTAAAGAAGGGAGGGTGGGAAGGGCATGGCTCTCCTGCCCCTACACTAGGAGGGAGAAGATCCTGGCTGCCTGTGGAGGTGAGGAGATCCAGCCTAGGCAGTCACACACCTTTTACTCTAAACTGTTTTTCTCTTTTTTGAAATGGAGCATGTGTTAGGCATCAAGGCCACACTGAGTAGCATGTAGTAGAAAGCCTTCTTTCATATGAAAGAGAGTGGAAGACTTCCATTATTTCTTCTGGGATCAGGTAAAGCCAGCCGCATGAATCATGGTGTTCCTGGAGCCTGCCTCAGGAGCTCAAACAATAAAAAAACACAGTAGCAGCAGTGGCCAGCTGACACTGTCCCTTTAAAAGAAGAACGAAGAGAGAAAGAGAAAGGTCTGTTGCGATCTAAAGGGTTTTCTTGCCGTCCTGAGTGTATACACTGCCTCTTCACTATAAGCCAGATAGGAAGGAAGAGCTTGGGCTCAGAACTGAAGGGTGAGCAACCCCAGGGGTGGTTCCTCTCTAAGCCTGCCACCTTCATCTCTTCCTGGCCTCACGTCAGTCTGCCTCTGCTCATCCCCTTCACATGTGCCCTCAAATGTAGCCTTCCATGTAGCCTTTTGGATTTAGATCCGAAGAGCCAAGCTGTGACCGTTAGGACCGGGACACTGTTGTTAATGTTTGGCTGTGTGCTCAGGACCATGCCATCCAACTGTAGTTCTTGGGGCAACTGGTGCTGAATTACCTTCCCAAGATACCTGATGGATCCTGGGACAGGGCTAACTGGCATTCTGTTGGCTGACATTTTATGTTAAAGAAATAAAATCCACTCTGTGTCTGCAGATGTGATAATTCAAACAATAGCATCGTGACAATTTTGTACAACAATCTATGGTTTCCAACGGATCAGATGCTACTGATGCCAGTGCAATGGTGTGTGTGTGTGTGTGTGTGTGTGTGTGTGAGAGAGAGAGAGAGAGAGAGAGAGAGAGAGAGAGAGAGAGAGAGAGAGAGATTCAGAATGAATGTCTTCTCCTTTCTCTGTGTCCAGGCACCTAACTTTGCATATAGTAGACATGCCCAACATGTTTTTCTTTGAACACAGGAATGAAGAAGCAGTGGGTTATCAGAATCTAAATGTCTGCCTTCATGGGGCTTTGGTCCTTTAGGAAACATAAAGGAGAGAGTCCAGTAGCTGGCCTGTAATTAACCCAACACTAGGGCTTCTTCCCCATGACAGTCAAGGCAGTCAATCGGGTCTGGCCTTTGCCGGCACACACACATTCTCTGTCTGGTTTGTGAGAAGCTATGTTTCTCTCACCCCTGCTGCTGCCTCACTTAGTATTTCACCTACTTCTAGGACTCTCCTTCTGAGCCCCACCTCCACAACACCCCACCCCAGGCAGGGCCACAGAGAGAACTGACCTATGAACACTCTGGTCTGAGACCTTAGGTTAATCTTTTTTTTTTTTTTTGTCCTGAGTTACATTCATAGCTGTAAATACTGAATTCTCAGCCATTCATCATCCATCTAATCTCTCTCTCTCTCTCTCTCTCTCTCTCTCTCTCTCTCTCCCTTCCTCTTCCTCTTTCTCCTCCTCCCTCCCCCTCTCTGTCCCTCCTCTTCTCCTCCCTCTCCCCTTCCCCATCCCACTGCCTTTATCTCTCTTCTCTCTCTCTCTCTCTCTCTCTCTCTCTCTCTCTCATCTCCCTTTTTATCAACTGGAGACTGAACCTGGGATATTGGTGACTGAGCATGCTGAGCAAATGCTCTACCACTGAACCATATACCCAGCCTCCCTTTTTTTTCCTCTGAGAATCACAATTAAGCTGACCAGGCTGGCCTTCAAATCACTCTGTAGCCCAGGCTGATCTTGAATTTGTGATCCTCCTGCCTCAACCTCCCTAGTAGCTATGATTAGGATTAACAGACTTGTGTTACCAGGCCTGGTCTAAATATCAAACTCTCTTGGAATGAGTCAAACATATCGCCTAGTCTAAAGACCCTGGCGACACATGGAAGACCCTGATGCCATTCCTAACTTCTGTCCTGAGGTTTGTGCCAACATTAGCGCTGCCTAGTACCCTGCTGCCACCTTAGGAACTGCTGATCCTCTTGTGCTCCCGAGACTGGGAACCTGTTCCCCTCAGCAAGCTTTACCACACTACATGGAATTCAGTGTGAGAACAGAGCACCATTACCCCATCATGACATGAGCGCTCAAGGAAAGTGCACAGAAGTCAATAACAGAGGTGCACCACAGAATTACACAGAGTCGTTACAAACATGTTTTTAAGTCCTTTTAATAACATGAAGCAATAGTCACATGATAGTGCTAAGTGGAAAAAATAAGAGTTTGATATTTAGACCAGGCCTGGTAACACAAGTCTGTTAATCCTAATCATAGCTACTAGGGAGGTTGAGGCAGGAGGATCACAAATTCAAGATCAGCCCGGGCTACAGAGCTATACACTTCTATTTGATAAGGATAAATGAGGTGCATGTTAAGAGCAACTGCCATCTCTCCTCTCACCACACAACTGGGCGGTCGACAGTCAACCACTAGCTTAAATACTGCTGTTTGTTACATTGCTATCTTGTCTTTTTTTTTCCCATGCAAAATCTTATTTTGATAGAATTCAGATCTCTTCCCAGGTAAACAGGTATAGCACTGGGAGATGCTCCCGAGAGGCTGGCTGGCTGGCTGGCTGGCTGACTGATGGATGGATGGATGGATGAATGGATGGATGATGGATGGATAGATGGCTGGCTGGATGATGGCTGGCTGGATGATGGATGGATGGATGATGGATGGATGGATAGATGGATGGATGATGGATGGATGGATGGATAGATGGATGGATGGATGATGGATGGATGGATGAAGGACCATTACTTCAGTGGTGTCCATGCAGATAGGTGTGAAAGCTGCTTTCCAAAACTCCCCATTCCTCATATGGACAAAGCAGCTCCATTCCCCCAGGTTCGAAGGAGTTGAAAGAAGTCCTGAAAGGCTCTCCTGGCTGGGATTGGGGGCCCAAGTGACCTGGAGTTGATGGAAGGGCTGTTTTACTATGGGCTACAGCAGAGACAAAGAGGAGAGAGCATACTGCTCACAGGTAGAGCTGTCAGGCTGATGATGGATGATCCAGGTTACTTGGCAGAGGATTCCGGAGCAGGCTCTTACAAAATAAGGAGAGGTGTACACACCTTTCTGCCTTTGACTAGTGAGGCACTTCCATAAATATCCCTTTTAATTTTGAGCCTTGTTCTAACCCCAATGGGGGACAAACTATACTTAATGGGATGGATTTCAATCCAAGTATCTGACTTGGGTTATGTGAAAGAGAGTAGATTAGGTATTCGCAAAAGAAGGTTCACAGTCAAAATTTCAATTTTGAATACTCTCTGGAGAGCAAAGTTGTCTGAGCTCATAACTTACAAAGCACTCCTGTCTTTCCAAATATTCAGTAATATCCAGATTTAGTATTTTCAAAGAAAAGCTTAGCTCTCCCAAAGAGTTCCTATGCCATGCCCTTAAATTAAATTGGCACACAGTTAATAAAAAATGGACTCTGCTTAATGACTATCTAGATGTCTCTGAGAGTTATGGCCCCTCTCCAGGAGAACCGGGAGTGCCCATTCAGGTCTGTACATGTGTACGTAGCTGGAAGCAGATGCAAAATGAGCCCTTGCTGCCACTGTCTCTGCCCTATCATCCTCCGTGTCTACCCACAACCAGATCGTCCCCTACAAAGTTGATGCCATTAAGAATTCCATCAGAAGCTTTCTCGTCCTTTTTTGTAACAAGTATTCCCCCCCCCCCCAGAAACAATGTTAAACCACAGGACAAATCCACCCAAATGTGATGATGACTTCTTGGTATTTGAAGTATGTATGGTGTGTATGTGAAGACTTCTTGGCTCTGGGTCCTTACATGACATTTCTGAAACCTGTCACTGTCCTGCACACACTCCCTGGAGGTCATACCTAGGACTGTCAAAGCCTGCAGGCACACTATCATCTTGTTGAAGTTGCAAAGAGGATAGAGCAGACCTTTGCTCATAATTGCCCTTGCAGTCCCTCACCCTGAAATGCTGGAGTCCAAGCCAGAACTGTGTCAAAGGAATAGCTCATAGGCCAGAACTCCACGGCATTGCACTTGTGCCTTGGCTGGGACCAGAGTGCTACTGATGCCAAACGGCCACACAGAAGACACAGAGCAGTGCCTGCCTATGTTGTTCCCTGCAGGTCCTGGTGGTAAGGTCTGCAGGGGGGAGGGTGAGGGGAAAGGGAAGTCAAACAGCTACACCAGTCCATCCCTCGATGCCATAAGAAGTCCTTCCTTTCCCTTCCATTCTTCTTACTAAGGACTTGGATATCTCCCATGGCTCACTGCCTCTTTGCTACTTATTCTCCTTCTAGGATTCTTCTTGAGGGAGATCAATCGCCAACATTAAAAGATTTATCCAGAGCATGCTATCTCCCTAGCAGGCTCATATTCAGGGTGCCATGGCATACTCCTTCCTATTCAGGTAGATGACACACTTCCCCCCCCCTCCCCCCACCACTGCAGCTGCACTCTGCGCTGGCCATGTCCAGTTTGTCCCTCAGCCACCTCCTCTCTCTGCTGTTATCACCAAGTTCCAAGTAGACTTTGGAATATCTTCCCCCACAGCAGCATTGACTTTGGCAGATCTACTGGGGATAGATGATGTCCTAACTTATTTGCTTTCCAGAGCTGCTGTTTGCAAGGATTATTTGGAACCAGAACAAAAATCATCCCACGCCTTTACGTAATTCCTTTGACAAGCTCTGTCCAATAAATTAAGCCCTCTGCCCCTCTATTGATCTAGCTGTCCAAGCTGATTATCTGGGCTGCTCCTGACATTTGCCCATCTTCCAGGGCCTCTCTGGAGCAGCCATGAAGTCCCTGGTCCTGCTCCTTTGTTTGGCTCAGCTCTGGGGCTGCCAATCAGCTCCCCCAGTTACAGGGCTGGGCTTTCGAGAATTGGCATGTGATGACCCAGAAACAGAGCAAGTAGCTTTGTTAGCCGTGGACTACCTCAATAAACATCTTCTTCGGGGATTCAAGCAGATCTTGAATCAGGTTGACAAAGTCAAGGTGTGGTATCGGGTAAGTGAGCCTACCTTGAATGAGTTGAATTAATTTATGTCGGGGAATCTAACCCAGTGCCCCAAAGGCTAGCATCTCCCGGTGGAGATAAGACTGCAGCAGAGACTGACCTCTTGCTAGAAGCAGGAAAGGGAAAGAGAGAGCAGAAGAGGCCACACCAGTACTATAGCCATGCATCTCACAGAAGATGTTCCAATGGCGAGGGGGAAAGACTCTGAAGCATAGTTCACAGGCCACAGGTGGAAGGAAGGTGGAACTTGCTGGGAGAACTTGGGCTCCTATTTGCTAATTTGAAAATCACTTCTCTTTCTTGGCTTCCGTTTATCTCTGATGAAAATGGAACGAGGCATTTGATCAGTGTCCATGTGTGACAGCCCTTTAATGCAGATCATTTCACTAAACCCTCCCTTCCCCTATTCCAGACCTGCCTGAAAGCCACGCTCCCCTTGGACAACAGATACCATATGATAACAGATTGAAACCATGAACCTCCAATACTTGTCTGCTTCTCTTTTCCTTTTTTCTTTTCTTTCTTTCTTTTTTTTAAGATAGAAAGGTTTCTCTCTGTAGCCCTGGCTGTCCTGGAACTTGCTTTGTATGCCAGGCTGGCCTTGAACTCACAGAGATCCACCTGTCACTGCCTTCTGAGTGCTGGGATCAAAGGCATGTGCCACCATGCCTAACTATCTGTCTGCTTTTAACATGCAAAGTTGGAAATTTCATATGGTTCAGCGGACCATCAGGATGAGAAAGACAAGTCTGTGTCACTAGAGACTTACGATTTAGGAGGAAGCAAGGCAAACATCAGGATGCTCAGAGTGAGGGCGGACAACCAGGTTTACAAAGGAACGGCTGATTTGAAACCAGGGTTTGTCCTGCGTGAGTTTTAAAGGCAGTTGGCAAAAGACATACTGGCCGTCCCTCAGCCTCGTAGACATGCTGGAGGGAAAACTGCGCATGTGCTACGTGCAGATTGCGGGCTGCTCACTGTGGGACACCCGAGTGGATCAGTCTTCAGGGGGTCACTTAGGACATCCTGCACATAAAACCCAGTGCACCTATCCATGGTAGTTCTGAGGTCTCTGGCAAAGTGAAAAGGATGGGTTGGGTTGAGAGTTTTCAAACTTTGGGGCATTTCAAGGTGTGAAAGGGGAATACATAAAGAGGCAGAGCACTGAACTCCTCACAGGGTCCTGCAAGCTTTCCAGAATGCTTCCACCCTAGTGATGACAGTTTCCTAGCCTCAGAATAGAGAGGCGAGGAGCAGAAGATAGGACTCTCTGTGCATACAGCGTCCAGTAAGTTAGCCGATACAAACCTCACCATGGGGGTAGTGTTCACACTAGGTGACACACATTGGATGGGTGGGGCATTTGCTCACTTCCTCCCTCCTTCCTTCCATCTCCACAGCGGCCCTTCGGAGAGATGTATGAGTTGGAACTTGACACGTTGGAGACCGACTGCCATGCTCTGGACCCCACCCCCCTGGCAAACTGTTCTGTGAGGCAGCCGGCTGAGCATGTGAGTGGTACCTTATGTTGGGTAGGTGGTGCCTGGCGGCACCACAATTCAGCAAAGAGCAGTTTGGCTTTATCCAACTCCCAGCAGTCATCTTGGCTAGCCAGAGAGCAATTTCTAGAACCCGCTCTGGGGTGGTTCCTTCCCTGAGGCTGATTTTCACAACACTTGGCCTTTTCTTCTTGAAACCCTCCTGGAGAACATGTTTTAATAACACCTGTGATGGTGGCCTTGGGCAGGTTACCTCCCACAACCCTGCCAGGATGCTCCCCAAATGAGCAGCCAGAGTGTAGTGCTCCTGAATGTCAGCACTGATTTCTTTCCTAGGCGGTGGAGGGAGACTGCGACTTCCACATCCTGAAACAAGACGGCCAGTTCTCTGTGATGCATGTCCAGTGTCATTCCACACCAGGTCAGAAAAATACTGCTGCTTATTTTTATCTTGTAGAATGAGAAAGGAATCAGAACAGTTTTGAACTCAAATAGTTCTCACTTCCTTGGTGAGGATTCCCGATCCTGGGATTCTAACACCATCTTTTGGATGAACATTGTCCCTGTGGCTGTGACTTGGTGACACCTCATACAGCTGCTTGAAGGTTTAGAGAAAAGTTGTGCTACGTTGGAGTATGAGGAGCCCTTTTTAAGTAAGCAAGCTGTGGTGAGTACATTGGAGAACTGCAGTTAAGGCTCGTTATCTTTCCACCCAGACTCTGCAGAGGACGTGCGTAAATTTTGCCCACGGTGCTCATTCCTGGTCAAGTTCAATGACACCAACGTGGTCCACACTGTCAAAACTGCTCTGGCTGCCTTCAATGCACAGAATAATGGAACCTATTTTAAGCTGGTGGAGATTTCCCGGGCTCAAAATGTGGTAAAAACTTAATACTCTTTTGGTAGATTTGGGCAATTTGGTGGCTCTTGGGGACTGTGTGTGGGTGATAACCAGAACAAACGGGAATATTGGTTGAAAGGGCTGGCAGGGGTTCTAGGGCTTTGAGGAGCCCCAAACTCTCAGCAACCCTATCCCAGACTGAGCCACTCCATCATAGGCCATCCACAAGCAGAAGGCAGGCAACACCCTGGCTTCCTGGCTTAACAGCAGGGCTCTCTGTTCAGACACAATATGTTCACTGGGTGCCACACGTTTGCAGCAGTCTGGAAATCAATACTAACGAAGGTCTGGGCAGACAAATAATGGTGTTGAGGTTGGGAGGGGACAGTCTAATTGTGTAACCAGAGTAACTACATGGGCGTGACAGACTTGTGGTGTTTAAGGAAGCTGGCAGTCTGGAAATAAGCCAAGACGTATTTGCAAATACATTGGTATGATGTAATTCCTGGGAACGTTCCCATCCCATGCTACACCAGGTTCTGGGCTTGCAGGGCCCAAGTGCTATGAGGAAGAAAGTGTAATGACTTCCATTTTGATACAGGTGTAGGAGACTGGGATGGGGCATCTCTTCACTTCCCCCCCTCCAGCATGGAATGACCAGAATATTGGGTTTCAATGGTTGAGGGCCAAGAGATGCTGGGCTCCCATCCCTGTCTGCCTAAAGCTAGCCTCTTGGCTTCCTGTTTCCTCTCTGAAAACTTACCTCTGCCCTGGGCGATGGACGATGAACACTTACCAATACTTTGAGAAGACTCGGCTCCTACCTTCGAAGCCCGAGCATCAGAACACAATCCTTCCAATTGCAATTGTGTGATTTGTGTTCTCTCAAACTGTGCCAGACCATGGCCTCCCCATCTCCCTCCCTCCCTTCCTATCTCCCCTCCTCCTTCCCTCCCTTGCCCTCCTTCTCTCCTTTGCTCCCTCCCTCCCACCCTCCCTCTTTCCTACCTCTTCGTGCCCCTCTCCTCCCTCCCTTCCTCCCTCCCTTCCTCACCGTCTCTCTCTCACCGTCCCTCCATCCTACCTCTCCTTTCCCTCTCTCCCTCCCTCACCCTCCCCCTCTCCTTCGCTTCCTCCCTTCCACCCTCCCTCCATCCCACCTCTCCTTCCTCTTCTCCCTCCTCTCCCTCCTTCCCTCTATCCCCTCCCCTCCCTCTCTCTCCCTCCCTCCCTCTGTCCCACCTCTTCTTGCCCGTCTCATTCCAGACCATCTTCCCCACGTGTGTTCTTATTTTCATCCTCAGCCTTTCCCAGTGTCTACTCTCGTGGAGTTTGTAATAGCTGCCACTGACTGTGCTGCTCAAGAGGTCACAGATCCAGCCAAATGCAACCTGCTGGCAGAAAAGGTGAGTGGGCCAGACCCTGGGGCTCTTTCTACCAGGCAAACCTGGTTATGGAACAAAGTATCCTTTTGCAGTTTACATCTTAGGGCTGAAGAAATAAAGTAAAGAACAAAAACAAACAAATAAACAAAAAGTGCAAAATGTCCACTTGTGAAGCTGGAGAAATGCCTCATCAGTTAAGAGTGTGTACTTCTTTCTCTGTTCATGCAAAGGGACCAAGATCAGTTCCCAGCACCTGTGTCAGGTGATCACCCTTAACTCCAGCTCTGACACCTCTGGCACATACACACACACGGGGGGGGGGGAGACCCATACACATAATTAAGAATAATAAAATCAAATCTTACTCTTTTAAAATGTCCACTTGCTATGGGGCTAGGCCATGCCAGGCCTTTCTCTCAGGCCTCACCTTCCTCTTTAAGTGTAGACACCAAACTCTCTCACCTCTGAGAAGCACATGAAATCGGATGAAAGACTGTGTCCAGTTCCCAGTGTGCCCTGGCTGCGGGGAACAGGAGGAGCAGACTTTGTAGATGTGTCCCTCATACTCGGAAACACGGAATCTCTGAGCCAGATGTGTCCATTTGTAGAGATTTAGCTTAAGGGGGGGATCAGAGGGGGTTTGACCGAATTCCGCCTGTAAAGATGAGGTGTCATGGATAACTGTGGTCAAACAGAGGAAGGAGCCCAGCGTTTAACCAGAGAAGGCCACTGAATGATGTGTGGCACATACATGAACAGAAAATTGTGCAGGGCAATGACAGATGTGAAAGCATCTCCAGAGTAAGTGGATGGCACAGGGCACCAAACTCACTCACAATGACTTCAAATCATGTCTAAGTTGTCTTAGCAACGGCTCTCTCCCTGTGTTAGCACCATCTCAAGGACTCCAGGAGAACGTCCTTGATCTCATAGTATTTCTGTACATTCACTGTGATATGTGGAATTGCATACCCTATGTATTATTAGCAAAATCCAGAAGTTTTAGTTAATACAAAGTAAGGGTTTATTAAGATAAAAGGTTCATTAATAAAGCGATAGCTAGCTGGGCAGTGGTAGCACATGCCTTTAATCCCAGCACTTGGGAGGCAGAGGCAGGTGGATTTCTGAGTTCGAGGCCAGCCTGGTCTACAGAGTGAGTTCCCGGACAGCCAAGGCTACACAGAGGAACCCTGTCTTTAAAAAGAAAAAAGAAAGAAAGGAAAGTGATAGCTTAGATTTAAGTGTGTATGTGTGTGGAGAGAGGATGAGAGAGAAAGTGAGAGAGCAAGAGAGCGAGGGGGGAAGAACTGATTTTCATTACATGGGTATGGCTTCTCAAGAGAGGGCTGCCCAGAAATGATAAACTTAAGGGGGGTAAATTAAAAAAAAAATTAGAAGTTTCTTTACTTCAATATATTATACTGAAAACCCAGGGAGATCCATATTTCGCATCATTTAAAATAACCCCTGTCTTTCTGGAAACAGCAATATGGCTTCTGTAAGGCGACTCTCCTGCACAATCTTGGTGGGGAAGAGGTTTCAGTGGCCTGCAAATTATTCCAAACACAGGTAACTTCATGGGTGTTCTTCAAAACAGTGTCCCCTTAACACTTCTGCAGTGGATTAGTAATAGTGGGGCATTTGCTGTCCTGCCCTAAGCCTTGAAGTGGATTGTAACCCTGTCTTGTGTGGACCCATCAGTTGGGTGAAAGATATTTCAGCCATGTTTTCCTTCCCAAGCTCTGGTGGCTGCAGGGCAAAACAATCCCTGTGTGTAATTGTCAAAGCCACCTTGTTGTTTGTGGAGTTCTTCCTAGTTACAGAGACCAAGTGGGCTGGTCTGCCCAGCAGTACCCAAGTATACATGGCAAAGAGTGAAGGTTCTTTATGGGTGGGGAGCTTGTAGACTATGTTTGTGGAGATCTGCTGGGACTAAGGTAATACAGGTGAGACTGCAGCGCCATAGGCCAGTTACTGATCTTCCTGTGATAGTCCTTAGCATCTCACCTGTTCTCTTTAGCTGGATTCTTCCCGACTAAAAATCATTGCCGCAAAGGAATAGGGAGGGGTGTAACCAGACTCATGGGGAGCTGTACCATGGGAGACCATCTTACCTACTGAAATGGTCCTCTCTCTACCTGTAACCCCACAGCCCCAGCCAGCCAATGCCAACACAGCAAGTCCTGCACCCCCAGTGGACCAAGCTCCGCCTGCAGCCCCACCAGCTGGCCCACCTGCATCTGTGGTGGTAGGACCTGCGGCAGTTCCTCTAGGGCTTCTAGACCACCAAACCCACCATGACCTACGCCATGCCTTCTCTCCTGTGGCCTCCGTGGAGTCGGCCTCAGGAGAAGTTTTTCACTCACCTAAAGCGGGCCAACCTAGTGATGCTGCTGCTGGTCCTGCTGGTCCTGCTGGTCCAGCGCCCCCTATGTGCCCGGGGAGGATCAGATACTTCAAAATCTAGGTTTGACTCAGTGAAGTAAGGTTTTGGCAGACAGGACATAGCCACCACTGAAGCTGGGGGCTTGTCCACTGACAAAGCAAGTACCACATCACAGCTTGAGTTCCAGGTCTCTTCATTCCTCAGAGAACAGGGGCAGAGAGGTGATGGCCTAATTTGATGAAAGGCATAAAGAAAGCCAGCAGCAACACTGGCACCGGTGGGGTGACAAACTACTGCTGTCATTTCTCTGCCTTCTTGCTGACCTCATACAAAACAGTTGCAACCACAACTCTGAAAGGTGCTCTTGCCAATCTTCAATCTACCCAGAAATAAAAGTGCCCAAACGAGCTTTCTCAAAGGAAAAGGTTCTGAACCAAAATGTGGTCATGCTCCTTGTCTGCCTCCTTCTGGTCTCCCTGTGTGTAATCTGTCCAACAAGCACACCAATGTTACTTTACCAAAGTCTGCTTGAGAAGAGAAACAGGGGATGCAGGAGAAAAACATCTGCTGGGTTGCAGCTATCAGGAAAGTATGAGATGTGCTCGAAGCTCATGGGAGAGGAGAAAACAACTCTGCCCCCAGATAGAGGACCAGAGACATTGTTAAGGGAGGGCCCAGGAGGAGGGACTAACACAGGAGTCTCCCTTTCACTGGCTTTCCTCATTATGCATGCTCAAAGCACCTCTTGAGGGGGCCAGTGACAAGATGATTGCCTGGCAAGCCAAATAACCTCAGAACCCACAGAAAGGCAGAAATCACAGAAAGTGGGCTTAAAGTGGGCTTGGCCTTTCTGGTTTACACCTTTCAAAGCCAAAGTAAAAGGTTTCAGAACACTTACAGGGAAGGTGACCTGTAGATGCTTTCAGGTACCCAGATGGCATGGTGGACATAGTTTCCAGTGTAGACTGGGTCCTAGCAGTGCCAGCTGTGTTTGTGTTATGCCGTTCTGGTTCCTCACTCCTGGGCCTTTCTGGGAAGGGTATTAATGTGTAAGACTGATCACAAGTCCAGTGGTCATACTGAACCAAGAAGAGTGAGCGAGTCAGGCATTGCTACTTACCTCGTCACCTGCCTTGAAGTTTTGTCAACGTTACAGAAATAAAAGGTCCAGAAAAGAAAGAAAATCACGGGAGTCACAGCATTCAGATAAAAAGAGGAGGCGGATACGGACTGAGAGAAGCCACTGTTTAGTTGATGACTGGGAGGTTATGGTGGCCGCTGGCTGGTGTGCTTGCACTAAGAGGGGTAACCTGAATGACAAAGGTCATGAGGAGGAAATAGAGAGCAGACAAGGTCCCCTCTATCCAAGTGGATTATGAAGGGAACAAGAGATCAAATATGGCCCAAAGAAGTAAACAATAGGAAGAAAGGTTTCTCTTTTAAGAAAAATAATTCTGAGTATTGTCAGGGAAACAGGAAGAAACGGAAGAGACAAAGGATGAGCAGGTGTTAGCGGGGCTCTATTATGGGAATTCTCATCTGCCTGTGAGGGAGCTCCCCGAGGATTCCAAAGAGGCTCTCTCCACCCAGAACTGCAAAGGATTGATCTATTTTCCACTCTTGCTGCACACAGGAGTGGCTGAGAGAAAGGAGCCTGGGTATCGAAGGCCCCCCCCAGGGCGGGTAGCAAGTGTACAACGAAAAGTAAGTAAAAAGAAGAATGATATTTATTGAGCTGTTCTTACCTAAGAAACAGCTGGATCCAGGAGTTCAAAAGATGTTTTCACGTCTCATCCTACCTGTTAGCCACGCCCTCTCTCTCCTGGCTTTCACTCCCTCCAACCCAGCCACCAACAGCTTTGCATCTACCCAGCCCTCCTTGATGGAAGACCAGCCAACACAGCAAAGGAAGGAGCATTCTAGGTCAGAACAGCAGGCACACGGCCCATGCTGTGGCAGGGCATAGATTAACGTGGCTAAGAACAAGAGAGAAGCTGGATTGAAGAGAAGGAAGAGACAGGAGATGAAAATGAGCCAGGCCACAAGTGGTTGTGATATCCCCAGGGGTGTTAGTCCAGAGGAAACAGGAGTGGTTTTAAATGAGAATGTCGATGTGGACTGATTTGCATGGAAGAATTGAGGGCGGGGTTTCTGGAGAGATGGCTTAGCAGTTAGGAGCATTTGCTGTTCTTGTGAAGGCCCTGGGTTCAGTTCCCAGCCATGGTATGTTTCTCCAGTTCCAAGAGATCCAATATTCTCTTCTGGCTTCTATGGGTATCAGACACACATGTGGTATTCATAAATACACGCAGAAATAAAACACTCATACACATAAAATATAAATAAAATTAAAATAAAAAAAAAGTCACTTATAGGTCAAGCCCCTCACCCTGGGGATGGGATGAGATGTGGTGGAGCAGAACCACACCACACCCCCGAGAGGCACTTGGAAGTGGAGACATTTCCTCAGGATGCCATTGACATTTAGAGGTCAGATGTTGGAGCTGGCAAACATTCTGAAATGTTCAAAACAGCCCTGACAATGATTAAACAATGTCTAGTCATTAAAGAAGTGCTAAAAAGCAGCTACAAAGTTGCTTGCTGGGAAGTAGGTTGAAGCTGCAGGCTAGGCTAGGATTAGAGCCTTCTGGGGGGAAGTGAATGCTGGTCTGAGGTGGTGAGCCACAGATGGGTACAAATTTGGAGTTGCAGCCCCAGGTCTTGCTGTTAGACTTGGCTTAGCGGTATGAAAAATGGCATGGTCTGGAGCTGTGCCCTCGCAAACCGGGGTGGACAGTGGGACCCATGACGGGGGGAGGAAGTGCTGCTCTGTTCCCTTGGCCTTAGTTCAAATTCTCTTTCCTCAAAGTTTTTCTGTTTAGCTGGCACGTATAATTCGACTTTCAAGGAGGCAGTAAGGTCAGACAGACCTGCAGGAGCTGGGCCACACGGCTTCCCCTTCGCTTCTTTTGCTGCCCTCATGGAAACAGGTGTATGAAGTGTGAGCATAAGGAGACGCTACAAATGTATACATGGAAACCTCCTGACACCTTCTAGGCCCCCCTGTGTGTGTGTGTGTGTGTGTGCGTGCGTGTGCGTGTGCGTGTGTCTGTGTCTGTGTCTGTCTGTCTGTCTGTCCATCTCTCCCTCCTTCCTTCTCTCTGCTTTCTCTTTCTTTGCTTAGAATTTGGTGGTTTCAGAGGCCAAGTTCCTGACTTTCTCTTAAATCTATACTGTCCGTTTGGCAACTTTGTCCTCTCTCGCGACTCCCAGTCAAGCACAGATCCGTTTTCCTGCTTTGCTCCAACTCACATGTCCTCCCGAATCCAGCATGGCACCTCAGATGCCTCCAGAAGTTCTATACTTGAATTCACTGAAAAGGTTTCCTGGGTAACTTACTTTCTATAAACAATGCTTGCTGGAGACTTAGCATCATTGCAGTGTGTTATTTTAGAATAACGACATCCCAGTTACAGACACACAGTAGGGGGACGCGTTAGAAGCTAATAAGCCTCTACTCTCACAGAGTCTCTTTATGTCAGTTCTGCCTGACATTTATATTCGCTGCTGCTGTTGTCACTGTCTATCTGTCTGTCTGTCTGGTTGTTGTTTGAGGCTCACTATTGAGCCTAGGCTGACCTGGGACTCATGATGAAGCTTAGCCTGGACTCAAACTCTTCGTCCTCCTTCTCCAGCCTCTCAAGGATGTACAGGCATGTGTCACCCACTGAGTTTATATTTTCCTAAGATTATCTTTAGTATTGTGCAAAGTGCTCCTTTCTAAACTAAAGCCATATATATATATATATATGTATATATATGTATATATGTATGTATATATATACGTATATATGTATAATATATGTATATATATATGTGTGTGTATACATACACACACACACACACACACACACACACACACACACATATATATATATTTCACTTACTTGTCTTCTCTATGGCCTTGTAGTCACATCTTTTCTCCACTGGGTTTCAGGCAGTGAATTCTAAGTATTTGTACCTCCCACTGCCTACATGGACGGATGTGTCAGAGGTTGCTTTCTCTTTCTGGGATAGGACACTAGGACCAAAAGCAACTTGGAAAGGAATGGCTTATCTGGTTTACATGTCCCGATCACCACCATGGAGGGAAGCCAAGGCAAGAACTCAAGGTAGGAGCCTATAGGCAGGAACTGAAGCTGAGGTCATGGAGGAATGCTGCTTACTGGCTCCATCCTTTGGCTTGCTTGGTTTGCTTACGGTATAACTCAGGACCATCTTCCCAGAGGTGGCTCCACCCACAGTGGGCTGGGCCCTCTCACATCAATCACCAATCTAGAAAATGACCCACTTATTTCAAATTTTAGTAATCACAAGTAAAGTGTAAAAACTTTTAAAAAATTCAAAATGAATAATTATCAACCTATGTGACTCAACATCAGTTTTGGCTTTATTGAGGCAAGGTCTAGTTACATAGACCAGTCTCAGCTCCCAAGTGCTGGGATTACAAACATACAATCCACTACGCCTGGCTCAAAACATCAGTTCTATAAAATATTATTGGTGATAGAATATACTATTTTTCCCACTTCTAACTATACTTTCTCTACCTGGATCCAAGAGCTACTAAAAATATGTGACATATTGCACTGGGTTGTAAAGACTATTGAAACTCTTAGTATATGTATGTATGTGTACATACATGTATATGTATGTGTGTGCATGTGTACATAATATTCAGTCAGGAACTGATGAACTACAGACCTCTTTTTACATGGCCTGCTAAAGCTAAGAATGTCTACAATGTTCATCATAGTATTACTTCAAAGAACAAAAATTACAAATATAAATTATTTATAACTTACTGTATATAAGCTATCTAGCAAGCTAATGTTGTATAACTTCCAAGGAATACTTGGCAGACATTTAAAATCATGTTGTTAAAAGTAACAAAAGAGTGCTGTCTGCTCTTCCTGATGCCCCTGGTTAAGGTCTCAGCACCTACAAGGCTCACACTGTCTGCAACTCCAGTCTCGGGGCATCTGATGCCCTCTTCTGTCCTTTATCGACATGGATGTATACGGAGGCAAAACACTCATACACATAAAATAAAAATAAACACACCTTAAAATTTAAAAAGTAACAATTCACCCGGGAAAATATTTACAGTGTATTGTAATGAAAGGGAAGATTTAAAATAGCATGATCCTGATTTTCTAAAATTAACTTTTACAAACATGTGAAGACATTAAAGAATGACTAGGGAATATAAAAGGAAATGCTCTTATGTCTGGATTATGGAATACAAGGGTTTTTGCTTTACTCAATTAGTATTTACTTCCATTTGCTACATTTACTATAATCTCGTGCATCACTGTTTTGATTTTTTTTGTGCAGAGCTGGTATTGACCTCTGGGCTTCACACATGGTAGGCAAGCACTGAACACTGAGTTATGTTTTCAACCTTCCTGCACTACTTCTGAAGAAAAACTATTTTATTTTGTATGTCAAAGGCAGGAATCGTCTTTTTGTACAGGCTAGCCAGTAATACTTTCCAGGTCATGGGCCACTTGGTCTTTACCTCAGCCATTCAGCTGGCTCGTGTTGAGAGGGAAACAGCCTGGACAGTGGATAATTGATGTGGCTGGTTCCAATTAGGTTTTTGTCAAAGATTAGCAGAGATGCTAATTAGCAAGTGCTTTTTTAAAGTGGCCCAGAATCACAGAAAAGGGGGAAGAATGGGTTTGGGAGAAAGACAACTAGCCAGAGACTATGTGCAATCTCATGTGGAGTTGGTTGCTAGTTCCTGGAGTCCAGAGAGTCAAACAAGGCAAAAGCTAGGAGCTGCTATGCGGGCTTATAAAATCACCCAATTACCTAAATAAAGGCAGTGTGAGAGTTGAGGGCAGGTATGCAAGCTAGGTGCTAAGGACTGACAACAGAGAGGGAGAGACCAGCGGGTCAGAGACAGTGGTGACAAGGATCGGGAAGCTGATTCCACCAGAGATGAGATGTTCTCATCACAGATACCAATTTGCTCTAAATCACTGGTTCTCAAGCCCCCTAATGCTCTGACCCTTTAATACAGTTGTAGTGACCCCCCAAACATAAAATTATTTTTGTTATTTCATAACTGTAATTTTGCTACTGTTGTGAATTATAATGTAAATAGTGATGGTTTTCAGTGGCCTTAGGCGACTCCTGTGAAAGGGTCATTCAACCTCTTTGAGGGGTTGAGACCTGTTAAGAAGCAATGCTCTAAATAAATGCCATCTGGTGATCTGGCCTTTAGCACATACCTTTGAGAGACGTCGGCTCCAACCCATAACAGCATATAAATTATTGGTAAACAAGTATATAATTAACAGTCATGTATATATTAGCAATGTGAAATAAAGTATCTTAGAGCTGGACATATAGCACAGCTGTAGAAGACCTGCCAACTTGAGCAAGACCGAGTGCTATCCTCAGTGCTGAAAAGAAGCAAAACCAACTTTTATAGATGGCTACATAATTCGCAACTTTTAATGTATGAATAAAATCTATGCTCCTCTTCCTGCTATTCCAGTTGTTACAGAATCTGATCCGTTCCCTCTTCTAGTCTATTTCCAGCACAGACTGAGCTTTAACAAAGTTAGCCCGGAGAGTCCTCTGAACGCATCCCTAGGCAACTTCCTGTGTCCTGCTCACTTTCCCACCCCATCCAGTAACAGCATCCATTTCAATACTGTTCCCAGACTAGTGGTTCTCCACCCGAGGGTTGCGACCCTTTGGGGGTCACATCAAATGTCCTGTATATCAGATTCATAGTAAGAGCAAAAGTACAGTTATGAAGTAGCAACAAAAGTAATTTTATTGCTGGGGGTCACCACAACATGAGGACCTGTATTAAAGGGTAGCAGCATTAGAAAGGTTGAGAACCACTGACATAAGCCATCTTATATACTCCCTGGTCAGAAAGTCTCCCCTAAACACAACTGGAAAAGCTTTCTTTCTTTGGAGCCGTTTGATGGCACAAACCCTTGCTTTGTTTCTCTGTGTGCTTATGCGGTAGCTGGTCTGGTTCTTTTTAATTCATCTTCCTACTGTTTTCCCCTTGTTCTTCTAAGGCGTGATCTTATACTTAGAAAGGCTTCATGTTTTTAATAGTTGGAATGAACTACAGTAAAACAACACTCCTTCCACCTCCACCTTGTACAGGGAGGAAGCAGGTTTGTGCATGCTCACTGAGGGCCAGAGAGGTATGCTGGGAAATAGTCTTGTGTCACTGACATGAGGCTGCCATCCTTATCCTCACTCCAATTACCCTGACCCTCGGGGACCCTCGTGCTCTGCAGCCTTGGCCACTCTCCCTCCATACCCAGCTCCCTGCCCTGCCCTGCCTCCCCTGCCCACAGCCGGCCTCTGAATCTCACCACCTTCTCTTCTCTACCTTTGTTTTATTTCTAATTGTTATTATTACAAATAATTATCCACTTCCTTGTTATTCGCCCTCTGTCCCACCCTTGTGCGGAGATGTCTTTATTCTGGTAACAAAGGTTGCCCTGCCTCACTCTGCCTTCATTTCTTTCTTTTTCCCCACCCACCTCTTGTCTGTCTCTCATTAATGTTGGTCAGCTCAGCTTGTCTTTCAGCCTCCCTGTGAGGACCAGTCCCTCTGTGTTCACATTATCCGATCTATCAGACACCTCCTGGTTTCCCTTCCTTGTCTGTGGGCTCCTGTCCCATCACTTATTTCAGAGATATTCACATAAGCATCCTCTGCAGCTCTTGACCTTTTCTCCACTCTCTCTCCTCCCCACTTCCAGCCTGGGGGGGCTCTGTTCCTGATGAACTGATGATTGCTCAGTGTCCTTAGATGCGGCCACAGGAAGGCCCAAGCAGCACTCTCTTCAGCTGTCTGTGAGTGTCTCCCAGTCCCTCTAAAGGCTGGTCTATGTTTGCCCCTCTCAGCTCTCCGATCACAGGCCTGTCTCGACTCTCAGAGGATGACTATCTCAGTTCCAAATAAAAAGCTATCAGCTAAGAATTCCCTCCAGTATATTTGCAAATCACCCCTTCTCACCTTCTTTGCAGCTCTGAGTATGTCTTACCTGTCTTGGGTTACACCCTCCACTTGTACCTTCCCTAATTACAGTTGTGTTTCCTGTAGCAGCAGTAATAGTTCTGAGGAGTGAGTGCAGCATCAGACTTCCTTCATTTCTTCCTTCTTTGCAGTTTTGTAACTTTATCTGGCACTCAGGAGTTCTCATCCACATTGGTGATCTCTCTCTCTCTCTCTCTCTCTCTCTCTCTCTCTCTCTCTCTCTCTCTCTCTCTCTCTCTCCCTCTGTGTTAATATGGTGATGGGCTATAGCTTATAAAGTGTCTTAGTTAGGGTTTCTATTGCTGAGATAAAATACCATGACCAAAAGCAACATAAGAAGGAGAAAAAGTTTATTTTGCTTAAACTTCTACATCCCAGTCCATCATTGAAGGAACCAGGGCAGTGACTCAAGCAGGACAGGAAGCTCGAGATAGGAGCTGATACAGAGGCCATGGAGGAGTGCTGCCACCTACCTGCCTGCTCCCCATTGCTTGCTCAGCCTACTTTATTATAGCTTCCAGGACCACCAGCCCAGGGATGGCTCTGTCCAGAGTGAGCCTGACATTTCCACCCGATCTCTAATTAAGAAAATGAACCACAGGCTTGCCCACAAGTCAATCTGGTGGAGGAATTTTCTCAACGGAGATTTCTTCCTCCAGAATGACTCTAGCTTGTGCTGAGTTGACATAAAACTAGTCATCACACAAAGTATAGTGAATGTTCACTGAATTGTTATTGTCGTCTTTTCTGGACAAACATACATGGGTAAACCTGAAACACGCTCAGAGATACTTGGCCAAAGTTGGCACCAATGCACCTAATTTCTTAATGGCAAATGTCTAGAGGCTCTCTCTAGGTAGGCCTGGCTGCTCTGGAACTCACTAGGTAGACCAGTTGGCCTTTAACTCACAGAAGTCCACTTGCCTCCTGAGTGCTGAGATTAAAGATCAGCACATCTGGCTTGGGAAATACTTCTCAGAGCCCACATGAGTGCTGGGAGCGTTTCTTAGGCTACCACATCATTGATGGCAGAAGGGCCCTTCTTTATATCACCACCCTTCTTTTTCAGGGCCATTCTACCAAGTCCAGATGGGGGGGGGGGGAGAGGATTCATAGAGTAAACATCCCAGCAGTTACTTTCACACAGTCACCCAGACAGGCCTCTTGATACTATCTAGAGACAAAATAAACATAAGATGTATGTGGCTGCAACTGGGGTACCGTGCACTGTTTTGATAGTAAATTTCTTTAAGAATCAGAAGGACTCGACTCTAGAATGAAGACAAAAGCCAAGTGTAGTAAACTCACAAACCGACTCTTGTTTGCTATCATTATCAAGGGCTAAGTATGGAATCGTTGCTGGGGCAATCACTGTGATATTGGCAGCTCTGACACTCTGCTCAGCATCATCAGCAAAACATGGGAGACTGGGAGAGGGGATGCTATGCTGCTCCAGCCGTTATCCTGTCCCTGAGTGATGAGAAATCTTCTGTTCTGTTATCTGAAGGGACCACTGCCATAATAGGGCCATAACGGACCACAGCATCTTATCACTGTGCCTTTCCTTTTCCATCTCTCTCTACTCTTAGCCTCACTCTTTGTACCAGTAGTGTAAACACTTTCAAGTGATCCTCAAAAGTTACACTTTCCTTGACCCATTTCCTTCTGGCCACTCCCCCTACTCCTCCCCAGCCTTGTAAAGAACAACATCTACTTTTGTGTTTTAAAAAATAATTTTCTAAATGCTAATTGTATTTCAATTTGACATCAGAGAAGAGGGAGCCTCAACTGAGAAAATGGCTTCACAAGATTGGGCTGTATGTACGCTGTAGGACATTTTCTTAATTAGTGATTGTTAGGAGAGAGCCCAGACCATGGTGGGTTGTACTATCCCTGGTTTGGAGGGCCTGGGTTCTGTATGAAAGTAGACTGAGCCAGCCATGGGGAGTAAGCCAAGAAGCAGCACTCCTCCATGGCCTCTGCATCAGCTCCTGCCTCTAGGTTCCTGCCCTGCTTGATTTCCTGTCCTGACTTCCTTCAGTGATGACCAATGATAGGGAAGTGTAAGCCAAATGAACCCATTCCTCCCCTGGTTGCTTTTAGTCATGGTGTTTCATCCCAGCAATAGTAACCCTAACTAGGACGTCTACATTCTTGTTTTCAAAAAATAGATGACGAATATGGGCTGGAGAGATGGCTCAGCAGTGAAGAGTGCTTACTGCTGTAGTCAGAAGGCTAGAGTTCAAATCCCAGCACTCACACCAGGTGTCAAACTGCCTGTAATTCTAGTTCCAAAGAACCCTATGTCTTCTTCTGGCCTCCATGAATAAAATAAAATAATTTAAAAATTTTAAAAGATTATAATGTAATTATAATATTTCTCCCTTCCCATTCCTCCCTTCAAAGCCTACCATGTACTTCTCCCCACTCTCCTTCAAATTCAAGGCCTCTTTTTTTCACTAATTGTTATTGTATATCTATATAATATATAGATATAATATATAACATATTATTATGTAGATAAATAAATTATATACTATATAGATTTGGCAACAGATCAGATTACATGCTTCCTCCTATATGTAGTCTACAAGACATTGCCCCCAGAAAATAGAAACTTAGTAACAAAATTAGTTTGCCTAAAACAACCTTTGATAATATATATAGATGACATAAAATTAATATAAAAATAAGAATTTGTCAATTACAAAGAGACTGGCTCACAGAAAGTTGCAGTGAGGTCTTTTAACTAGAAAACAAATGAACAGAGCAGGCCAGCCTGCAGCCTGGGAGAGCTTCAAGCTTTTAAGCCAGGCTAACTCACGAACTGTACTTCAACCACTGTGCATTGTTCCAGCCTTGGGAACTTGCCTAGACTGATTCAGATATTTTTCTTTTTTTTTCTTTTCTTTTTTTTTTTTTTTTTTTTTTTTGGTTTTTTGAGACAGGGTTTCTCTGTGTAGCTCTGGCTGTCTTGGAACTCACTCTGTAGACCAGGCTGGCCGCGAACTCAGAAATCCACCTGCCTCTGTCTCCCAAGTGCTGGGATTAAAGGCGTGAGCCACCACTGCCCGGCTTGATTCAGATATTTTTCTATCTGCTTAATGTTTCACTTTCCTGAAGAATAGAATGCCATATGTCATAAATGCTCACACGGATTAGAATGATTTGAGATTAATAATACCTATTTTTCTTTGTACTTGTAACTCTTATCCAGGGACAAAAATAACACGGTCTGTATTTCCTTTGAAATCTTAAGTTTGCCTCTTTTGTGGAATCTGTATCAATAAAGAAACATCCTGGCTGCCAGTCAGTGAGAGATGCAGGGATCTCCCAGCCACGGTCTGGTCATGGCTAGTTCATCTCCCCTCTGCCTGATTCCTATCTGCTAACCTGTCTGACCGCTAGGGGTGGCGGACAAGTCAAGTCAGCAATGCTTGGTCTGGGTACGTGTGCAATACGGTAAACTGTGCCCTCTGAGTGAACTTTTAGAGTAATCTATTTATTATCTTATACCTATTATTACATATGAGCATACATGGGATTAATACCACATGCATCATAGGAAAGGGCCATGTTCGGGAGGACTGCTTACATAACCCAGGTCTTTCAGCTAGAACAGAACCACACTCACTACACCCTTAGCGAGCAGCTTCTCCTAGACATCAGGTCCCCAAACAGTAGCCTGGTGCCCTTGAGTACTCTAACTCAGGGAGCCTCTTGCTCACTTGCACCGTATCTAATCTATATTATCGATTTCCTTAATCTAAATAAATGTCCCTTGCCGCTATATAATCTATATGTGCTTCTTCAGTCTGTTGACTAAGACATAAAAAAAACTGGACACAGCTGGTCCAGACAGCAATCTTCCATAACATTCTGGCATTGACAATGAAAGGCCTTGACACAGTCACAGACCCTAGAACATTCCAGATACTTCTCAACCCTTCCCTCCTTGAGTAACCATGTTTAATTGCTCATCAAGACTTGATTTCTTAAACATCAAAATAGCTCCGATTCATCCTTTCTGTCCCATGATTCTTTCTATCTCTGCTACAGGTTTCCCTCACTCAAGACTGTTAGTCAGGGTCCAATCAAATTTAACAGACCCAGGGGGAGAGGCATTATAAGGAACTGCATTATCCAATTATCCAGCTGAGGATTTGAACTCAAGTCCTCATGGTTACAAATTGGATAATGCAAATTGTGCATTATCCAACATATGGTCCCGTAAAGCTCTCTCCATGCTGTATGGTGGGGTCTGAAGTCTAGAATGGTCCTTCAAGAAAAGAACTGCAGATATAACAGGAATTGAGAGCAGACTGGAAGCCATGAGTGTGAGCCAAAGTTCACAGGCAAGACAGATGCCTATGCCTGTTTCATTGACCATGGCCTTGATGAGAAGGGTATCCTACAGATCCTGGGCCCATTCAGTTCAGAGGCCTATGCTAATCTCAGAGTCCAGAAGGTCCTCTGGCTCCTGCTTGCCCATCTGCCCATTGGTTTTGCTGGAGATGAAGTCCAGTGGGAGAGCGCTGACTAAGCATGTGCACGGCCCTGGGTTGAGTTCCCAATGCTACAAAAATAATATAAAATATATAATGATTTAAAACAATAGAAAAGTGGAGAGATATGGTAGCTTAGGGGTAGAACGATTGTCTAGTATGTCCCAGGCTCTAAGTTCTGTCCCCAGGAACAAAACAAAAAGGCACTTATATTATTTGGGGCCTGATTAGCCAAAACTATTTTTCTAAATGTAGGTATCTTAACTCCAAAAAGAACACTTTAAAAATTAGGTTGCTACTTGCTGAATATGCAAGTCAGGTACCCTGGTACAAGGATGTAATCAGTAATCACGTCGGCCTGTTTTCACAAGGTACAGCTGGCTTCTCTTTCATCTCTGACTGATCATTTGCAGTACTGTGCTTTCTGTGATCTTCCACCAGCCTTGAGAGCAAGCGCTTCTTCAGTTCTTACCAGGAAATGGGTTGAAATTCAAGCATTCATTTAAAAGGATGGGAGGATGTGTGCATGCGGGTACGCTTCATGTGCTCATGAGCACATATGTGTGTGTATGTTTGAGTGTGTGTGTACATGTGTGCATATATGTGTATGAATGTGAGTGTGTGCATGTATGTATGTGTATGTGCGTGTATGTTGTATGTATGTGTGCATGAACGTGTGTCTGTGTTGTATGTGCATAAGTGTTCTGGTGGCCATGCATGCAGAGGGAAGCAGAAGAAAGGCGGTATCCGCTTCTGTTCCTCTCCACCTTACTCACTAGCGACAGAGTCTCCCTCTGAACCAGACACTTTACTTTTTGTCTGGCTAGACTGTGAGCTTCCAGGATCCCCCTGTCTCTCCCTGCCCTCCCTGCAGCATGCATCTGCAGCCACGTTCAGTTTTTTTCAGGAGTGCTGAGGATTTGCGTCCTCATGGTTACAAAACAACCTATCCGAGCCATCTCCCTGGACCCTAAAAAGCCTTCTGAGTGAAGTTTTGGGTTTGGATGCCTAACCTCCTGAGTCTAGTTCTCCTGAATCTACAACATTTGTTCTTGCTTTGAGGCCTTGAACATGTGATCCATCTGAACTCCCTAGTTCTTAGTGGGACTGACTCCTATTCATTCTTCAAAGTTCGTCTCAGATTCCAAGTCCTTCAGGAATCCCTGCTTTCCCCACCCTCTTCCCAGCCTCCTCCACCCAGGTCAGAGCCAGAGCCTAATCTTTAGACTTTCTTCAGTGGTTAGGCTCAGAAATGATAATTTCTGCTTCCTAGGGCATGACGATGCCTTTTAGAGCTCTTTAAAAGAAATACTTATCATTATTTTGT
Source organism: Uromys caudimaculatus (assembly GCA_028551405.1). Lineage (NCBI taxonomy): Eukaryota > Metazoa > Chordata > Mammalia > Rodentia > Muridae > Uromys > Uromys caudimaculatus. The sequence goes on from CM052713.1 coordinate 15,294,504, forward strand.
GTGTAGGATCCGTGAGCACAGACCTGCATGCCAGGGCACACGCGTGAAGGTCAGAGGGCACCTTCCAGAATCGGCTCTCTCTCACCACCTCTCTGGGGGCTACCAGGCTCATGCGGCAAAACGTTTTGCTCACTGAGACATCTTGCCAGTAGGATAAGCTCTTCGGTTCTTCATCCTTAGCACGCAGTACAGGGCCTGTCACAGGCTGATGCTTCGCTTCACTGCGAAGAACTTTGGACCTTACTCACATGGAGGAATGCCCTTCTTATCCTTCAGAATCCAGATCCATCGCCCGAGGAAGAGCCCCACGTGTGACTCTTACCAGCCCCTCCTGGTCATTGCACACGAGAAAGGTTTCTGTTTACTGAGTTAGTAGCATTCCAGTAATGCTTGTTGCTGGTGACTCGCTCACTGCTATTGTGAACTTCTGTGTCCTTACAATCTTGCTGGAGAAGCATTGTCCTCTGACCAGTACAGCCAGCCATGGGCACAGCTCCTCCCACCCCCATGCACATGAAGCAAATAAGAAAGGGGCAACATTTGGAATATCAATAAATAAAATAATTAATCAAAAAATAAAAATGGAATATTTTAAAATTAAAAAAAAGAAAAAAAATTAAGTTAAAAAATTATACACACCATTCATATTTACACAAGACGATGTAGACAGCACATACCTGGTGAATAGAAACAGAAAAGTTGTTCACACTGGAGATTGTCTTTGACCCAGCTCCCGCCCGTTGAGTCATACATGCTAAGACAATAACGAAGACAAAGACACAGCAATTAAACAGATTTATCTACAAGAATGTTAACTGAAGTGATGCTTACCAAAGTAAAAAAAAAAAAAAAAAAGAAAATTAGAAACAATCTGGATGTCTTCTAAAGAGAGTTATGGTTTGGATAATGGCATCAACTGTTCAAAAGGAATTAAAAATTAAACTATGGAAATGAGTTTATTTGTATTTTCATTATTCATAATCTACGGCTATAATACAAAATTATGGTGTTATATTACTTTTATATGAAATGGGCCTGGTATGCGTGTAGAAGATGCCGAACAGCTATTTACCAAGCAGTGCGGGGGGCAGGCCTGTTTCCCCTGCTTACAGGTGTCCAGTGTTTTCTAATAGCACACAAATCACACTGCTGATGATCTTCTAGTGAGAAGAAAAGTTTGGATAACTTGGAGTGAATTTTTTCTGTGCCCTATAGATCCAGGTCCATTATAGGCGTAGATATTTTTGGACAAAGAGCAAGCAAGTAAGAGAAAAAAAAAACTATTAAACGTCACTATTCACTAGGCACGCACTGTCTGCATGGTCTGGTGTAAATATGAATTGTGCATATATTTTTAACTTAATTTTTTTCTTAAATTACATTTTTACTTATTTGTTTCATGTACATAGGGGTGGGAGGAGCTGTGTGCAAGGCAGGGTTCGATGGTCGTAGGACAACATGTGACATAATTCTCTGCGTCTGTGGTAGATTCTGGAGGTTAAACCCAGGCCGCCCGACTCCTCTCCCCACTGGGCCATCTAACTAGCTTCTACATTTTCACTGATGAGAAAACAAGTAAGGGGAAAAAGTACCCATTCCTCAAGTCAACGAGAGAATTAACAAATTCCACGAAACAGGTCAACCATCTGTAAGCTCTCTGGCTGTTCTTCCCAACAAATCATCCCTTCAGGTATCCTCCTCCCACCAGGATCCTCCAATGCAGGCCCGCATGATCAGGAGGAAAACACGCCAGTCCCTGAGATCATTGTCCTCTGATGTACACAGGAGGCCAGTGATCCTTGAAACCAGATCAAAGCCATGGGGAGTTTGCTCTTGTAGTTGAAAGGGTGTTTGCCTGAGATTGGCCCAACAAGACCCATGATGACCAGGAACAATAAACACGATGTACAGGCTGTGAGGCACACTGAGTTGGGGATTCTTGGCTGGATGTGTGCTCTTCGACCAATGTCGGATTTCTCAAGACTTTGGCTACATCATTTCAAGAAAGTAAGCGTTGGCCTACCGACTCTCTGAGGGTCTGTCAATCTATAACCTCATGATTCTGGTCAAATGTGGATCATATTACAGGTATGGCATCAGAGGGATGGAAGCATACATTTTTAATGCCCCAAAGGTCTCATGTCACCAACCATCAGAGGGAGGGAGACAGACTTATCCCCAAGAGGAGGAAACTGGTTCTCAGAAAGAAATAATTAGTCAGACTTTTGAGTAGCTTCTTTCATGGACTCTGAATTATTTCTCTCATTTTCCCTCCCTCTTTTTCTCCCTCCTTCTCTTCTACACACATCCTTAAATATCCATGTGAAAATATTGCTGTTTCCCAGGAAATTTGTTAGGGTAAATTAGTATTTTTTCTGACAAAGAGGCTAAAGCTGGCACACTGTTCCTAGGACAGAGCCATGTGGGTCTGCACAGCTCAGCCACGGGGCCTTTAGCCTGACGCGGAGTTGGACAATCAATGCCTTCCCAAAGGGGAATTCTTCTCTATTTTAAGATTTTTTTTTTAGTATGTATTGATGTTTTGCTTGCATATACATCTGTGTACTGTGTGTGCAGTGCTCATGGGGGCCAAAAAGGGGTATCAGATGCCCCAGTACTAGGCAGGAAATGCAAAGAGCTCACCCTCTGTCTAGGTCCAGAGTAGGAGTCTCTGCTTTTCCTCTTCTCTGCCAACCTACCTGTCACCTCTCACCTTGTATCTTCCCAACCACACTTATTCTTGTCTCTCCTGTATGTTCTCATAGCATAGCTCAAGCATGTGTGTGCATGTGTGTGTGCGTGTGCGCACACGCGCGCGCGCACACACACACACACACACAAGCTTGAGTATCTAAACTCTTGGTCCCCAGTTTGTGGCACTGTTTGGGAAGATTTAGAAGAGTGGCCTTCCAGGAGAAAGCCAATCATTGAGAATGGACTCTGAGATTATACAGCCACTCCTGACTTCCACTTCTCTCTCTCCCTCCCTCCCTCCCTTCCTCCCTCACTCCCTCTCTCTGTTTCTGTCTCTCTGTCTGTCTCTGTCTGTCTCTGTCTGTCTCTCTGTTTCATGTTTGCAGCTATGATCACACAACTTCCTGCCTCCCTGTCATGACAGACTCTTATCCCCCTGCAACAAAATAAGCTCTTTCTTATTAAGTCACTTTGGGTTATGAAACCTTAACACGACAACATAGAAGTAACTGATCCACGTACCCTTATTTATGTACATATGTGAGCAAATATATGTGTGGATGTACATTAATATACCTTTGTTTTGTAGGATGTCCTCCAAACCAATCGCTTCCCCAGAGCATCACAAAAAATGACACCCTGCCCTTGTTGATATGATGTGTTATATCAGAAAGCCTATGCCATCAGTTTCTCTTAGCATCAGTGCCTTAATATTGATCATTTGATTAATGTGGTGTCTTCCAGGTTTCTCTGTTTCATAATTACATTTTTCCCCCATCAGAATTAAGAAATAATCTGTGTGGCTCAGCAGTTAAGAGCAAGTAACACAGAGAACTAGAGTTCCATTCCAAGCATTTGCACTGAACAGTTTGCAAATGCTTGTAACTCCAGTTGTGGGAGATCTGATGCCCTCTTCTGGCCTCCAAGAGCACTACACTCACAGGCACATGCACATACACACACACACACACACACACACACACACACACACACACACACACACACCTTTACAAAAAACAAAAGGAGTTATCTGTGAGGAGAGAGTTAGACAGTTAAGAGACTCTAGGCAATCTGTTCTGTGTCATATTTTGCTTACTATGTTTAAGACACATTGATGATTCTTGCCTGGATTAGTTATTACAATAGTGGCTACAAAATTGTGACTTTGAAATGCCATTGGCTATATACTAAAGGATTTATGGGACACTACTTTTTTTAGTTTACTATAGGATATATATATATATATATATATTTTTTTTTTTTTTTTCGAGACAGGGTTTCTCTGTATAGCCCTGGCTGTCCTGGAACTCCCTCTGTAGACCAGGCTGGCCTCGAACTCAGAAATTCACCTGCCTCCCGAGTGCTGGGATTAAAGGCGTGCATCACCACCGCCCGGCTCACTATAGGATATTATTGTCATTATATATTCAGGTTGTCCAAGAGTTGACAGTGGCGTCCTTTACTCTGAATACCTCCTTACTTTCTGCACAAGGCTGGCTTATACTCTCCATTTCCTCCGAGCCAACCAAGTCAAATCGCCAGGGTTTCTAATAAAGACTGGGATTGAACTGGCTCTGGTGACACATGCCTTTGATACCAGCACTCGGGAAACAGATAGGCAGATATCCATGAAGGTCAGCCTGGTCTACATAGTAAGTTCCAGGATAGCCAAGCCTTTGTAGAAAGACCCTATTTAAAAAACAAAAATTAAAAACAAGACTAAAATCGAAAAACCAGGGTCAGCTCTGGGTGGGCTTGTTGAGCTGAAGTCTCTGTGCTCGCAGGCCTTTTCGGCCAACTTAGAAGGAAAGAATCATCACCTCCGATGGGCCTGGGTCAAGTTCTGAATTCACCTGCTGCCTCTAGTACTGAGCCCAAATCCCAGAGCTTCCTCATTCTCCCTCACACATTCTTCCCCAGTGAGAACCTTCCTTCCCAGCACAGTTTCCTCAACATCACAATATGTGCAAATAGCTTTGTAGAACTGCTATACCCATTCCACCACGGAAAAGCAAAATATTCCATACTTACCGTTCTTCTTCTAGGCGGTTGTGTGGTCAAAGAACTGCATTCAAGAACTTCGTCCGAAGGGTGAGTTGTGATTTTCTTTCTTCCACTGTGTCCAGGTTTCATCTGAAATACAAACTCATTCTTTTTTGTTTCCATTTAATTTTGTTATCCACCCCCCCCTTCAACTTTGCTTAATTAATTTTACAGTTCTGGACATGACCATCAGCCGAAGTGTTCTAAAATTCAAAACTATACAAAAAGGAATACTCAGAAAATACTGGCGATTTTGAGGAATTGACAGTTGTTTCTTAGTTGTGCTTTGAACATTCTCTGAGTCACTGCTAGGTGTACCCGGCCCCAGTAGGGTTTCCTGGGCCTTCCAGCCATACCTCCCCTAGGCACCACTTGACTGCAAACCTTACCATATTCTTTCATTTCCGCCAGCAAGCAAGTAAGCAGAGCTTCTCCCGTAAGTATGCCTGAGCTGGGCCCTTCCGTGAGAACCCAGGTGGCCAGATCAGCTTCTAATGATTTCACAGCTATTGTCACACGAATTAGAAAAGATCCCTGCTTTGTGGTAACACAGCTATGACGAGACCTTTGATACAGCTGCACTCCTCAGAATTCCACGTGAGTGCGCTGGACTTATTCATGCCCAGCCTGCTGCTGGCAGCCAAAGCCTTTCTGGGTCACTGTGTGTACAGTACCGATTATGGTGAGATTCAGCAATAAAGCCATCTACTGAGTGAGAGCCATGGGAATCAGCAGCTCTGGGTGGAGAAGGCCCTGTGCAGGGAAGCCACACCCTGTGGGTGGGACCCAAAGTGTGGGCAAAGCATTGGGAAAAGCCCAAGTAGAAACAAAGTGCTGGGTGGCTCCTTGGAAAGACTCAGAACCTAATTAGAGCTTATTCTCTCTAGGACCTTGCCTCTAATTCATATTTAGGGTGTATGCTAATTCCGAAAGCCAGCTAAGCAGTGTATTATTCCTGAGGTTCTGAATGATGGCACACTCTGTGTTTGCAAGATATAAAAGGGCAATCAGGGAGAAGCTGCCATCATCCTTTGCAGCACCATTGAGAACACCTGGAGAAGATCCCTCCTGTTTGTTAATTAACAAACAAGCTCCTTGTTTATACCGTGGTTGCTCCTGTGAGTTGGTCTCCTGGCCCAAGCGACTCCTGGTCTTCAGGAGAGCCTGACTGTCAGAGCTGGAGGGATGAGCCCCACTTTCCGTGCTACTTCCTTTCTTAGACCAACAGGACTGTGAGTATGTGACATGTGTGGATATCTTTCCTGCCCCCTCCTTACTGTTTAGACTCTTTTGGGGGAAGTACAGAGATAAAATCCACAGCCAAGCACAGTTCACTGATCCTCACACCCAGCCCCCGTACGTGTGTGTGTGTGTGTGTGTGTGTGTGTGTGTGTGTGTGTGTGTAAAATGCTTCCCGAGTTCCCATTGGTCTGCGTGAACCCAGCGTCTGTCCTATTGGCCTCTGCACAACAAGGATCTCTACGGGAAATCCCACTTGCGAGGCGGTAGGATCATATATCAACATCGTGAATATATCTATGTGCGTTGGACAGTCTAAACTTTTTCGTGTATTGCCGAAATGTGATTAAAGTCCGACAGAGCCAGGTTCTAGGAGCAGCTGTTGCTGGAGATGGAATGGCACCCCCTACAGAGAGAGGCAGGGTGCCTTCCCATCAGAGCTAAAAGGGCCCTTAGCAATCGCATGGTTTGAAGCCCTACACAGATGAGGACACTGGACTTAAGTGTTACACCACTAGCCTAGCTCACGGTGAGCAGACAAGGGCCGAAGCAGGGTCATGGTCAAAGTCCAGTTTACCGTGTGGTTTAGCATCCTTTTACCCCATTGCATCTGCCTTTTATTAAAGTTGCACCCATGGCCTCCACCTAAGTGTCCTGGGTACATTTCCTCAGGGATCGGGACACTCCAGTCCAGACCCCCATGAAGATGTGTTCACTGCTCGCTGAAAACGAATCTCTGTTGAACCTCAGAGTTTGAATATCTGAATTTTTTTGAATTGATAAAGGAAAACTTAAGCACATTTAAATTAAAAAAAAATTAGAGCATTCATCAACGTATGAGTCCAGGATTGTGGGAGGGTAAATGTGAACTAATGGAGCTGCAGAAACAAGGAAAGCTAAATGATGAATTTTATTGGTTAGAGCAGGAAGCTCCTGTCAAGAGGTTATTATTTTATTTATTTATTTATTTGGTAGAGATTTAAATTCCAGAGCCTCCCCAGTCTAATGGTTTCCCAATTTGTGTTGCTTTTCTTAAAGTAACCATTTCTGGCTTTAATACCCATTTTCTCACATTATTCCAATTTGAATAACCAAGAGCCCACTTTACTAACGACTTGTTTATTTTAAAAATAAAAAGTGGGTGTGGCTTCTTGTTAACATGGTCCATCCTGTGCTGTACTGCTGTCACAGAATCCTTCCCACCTTTCTGGAGGCTGGGAGGTCCACTGGGGACAGCCTTCTTGCTGTGTCACACTTGAGCAGAAGGCAGGAGGCGGTGGGAGGAACTCTGCATAACACATTGGCTCACCTGACATGGCCATGCTCCTCTCCTGAGAACAGAGCCCTTGGGATTTAACCTCCTCTTTAAAGGTACCACCTCCCCGTTGGGAATGTGTTCAAAGCACATCAGTCCTGCTAAGCTCTTGTTTTCGGACAGCCTACCTTGATTCCTGGCCTTGTGCAGTTGCTCAATAAGGACCCGTGAGTTACAGGTAGCTGTGTTACCCAACATCTAACAACGTCTAGCCTTCTGCACCAAGGATTTCTGGTGCAGGGTCATGAGTTGTGCACTTGACAGATTTGGCAGCGTGGCTCACAGCAGGTAAGTGGCTTCCCCACCTTGGCTGGTTGGTAGCTAAAAGACTAGTTCATGCAGTGTTCTAATCATCTGCGTGATGACAAAAATATTTTTACGTTTATTTATTTATTTATTTGTTTGTTTATTTATTTATTTATTTATTTATTTATTTATTTATTTATTTATTTATTTATTTATTTTTGTGCGGAGGTGGGGAGGGTGGGGATGCCTGGGTCAGAGTGCAGATGTGGATGGAGGTCAGAGGACAACGTTCAGAAGTCAGTTCTTCCCTTTCACCGTGAGGGTCTCAACAGTTAAACTCGGGTCATCGGGCTTAGCAGCAAGCACCTTTAGGAGCTGAGCCATCTCACCAACCTTAATGAAAACCTTCTAAAAGGGAAGGCTCCTGTGCTGTTGTTCCTTGTGTTGATTCATCAGGATTTTTACCCTTTCTGAACCCCTCTGCTCTCCCCTGGTTGAACTTGCTAAGTTTTCTTTGTAGTTTTCAATAAGTGTCTGTACTACCACTAAGTTAGTGAGCGAATGTTGTTACCTTGTTGTCTGTGAGTAGCTATCAAATGAGGGGGAGAAGTCTGTGTTCTGCTCAACTATGATACAATTAAATTTATCATAGTAAATTTAAGTTATTTAGTAAGTCTATCATAAAATTAACTTTTTCTTAGTAACTTATGTTATCTACAAACATAAGTCAGCATATTTAAGTTTAATATGTAATCAACATTTGACGTAAATTGGACCTTAGCAATGGTAACAACCTTCTTTTGCTTGATTCACTCACGTCAGCCATGGCTTACTGCATGTTGACTTTTCATCTAGACCAGAGGGACATTTCTTTCCATCCAAAGTATTTGACCCCTCTCACCAGGTTTCCATGAAAAGTCTCACAGACTGGCATCCTTATTTATGAACACAGACATTCCCAAAATATATTTGTGGATTAAAAATAAGCACTACTCAGAAAAACCTCTTATATTCTCTAGTAGCTGTAGGGAACTATGTTTGAAATAGTGTTGACCCCAAAGCTTTGGAGTCTTCAAGATACTCTGTGTATTGGGGGCCTGCCAGATGGATACCTGTAGATGCAGAACCTCCATCTACTGAACACAGAAGGCCTGGGCAGAGGTGGAGGTGGAGGTAGGGAGTGAGGTGTTGCTTACCTTAGGGAATGCTTTCAGGGATAGCCTACTCTGTAGGCTCTCTTCTTGACTCTCTCTCTCTCTCTCTCTCTCTCTCTCTCTCTCTCTCTCTCTGTTGTGTTTGAAGAAGAAACTTTAAAAAAATGGCCTATGGATGTAGCTCAGAAATAGAATGTATGACTGGTATAAGTGAGGCCCTGGGTTTGATTCTTGGCATCATATACACAATGTATGTGTGCCATTTATGGTGGTAGATACCCGTAATCCCAGGAATCTGAGCGGCTGAAGCAGGATTGCAAGTTCCAAGCCAGACCAGGAAACTTAATGAAGCCTTGTCTCAAAATAAAGATCACTGCGATGTAGCTCTATGAAAGCACTTTCACAGCACATATGAAGCCCAGTCCTAGAGGAAAGGAGTTTGAAAAGACACTTGGTTTTGGAGCCAGATATAATGATATGCACCTGTCGTCCCAGTAGATGCAAGGGGATTGCGAGTTCAAGGCTAGCTGCAGCTACTGAACAAGTTTAAGGCCCTGTCAAATCAAAAAATAAATTGCTTCTCATATATCCCTAATAAGCAGAACCTTCCTGGGCTCTAAATTGAAGCTCAGAAAGAAGACAACCATGACCAGTCTTGATGGCCATCGTTATCTTTCTCCTAAGAGTATCAGGTAGTGGTCTCTTGATGAATTTACCTTTAGGTGCACAAACAGAATAGACCTAGAGTATGCTGGGAGAACTTTTGGGGTCTTGTTAGCTTGCCACCTTAAATACAGTTTTGAGATGAAGCACATTTTCCTGTCCAGTATGGGAACTAGGAAGGGACATTTCTGAGGAATGCTTGTTTTCAGTTCCAGTTGGATTAGGACTCTTCTGTTCAGGACAGAAGCCAGGTCTCCTGTGTCTTGATCAAACATTTGCTATAATTACCGGGAAAGAGTTAGGAAACTTCAATTTATTTATATGAATGGCATGCCCCAGGTCCAAGGTTATAACACGGACAAATCCTATCCAAAATATTGACTCAGAAAATGCTGTGTTTGGATAACGGCGGTCTCAGGACATAGTGTTTCAAGTCATATTCCGCTATTCTGATTGCAGTTATAAGGCTGAGGCCCCATGCTAGGGTCCATCTTGGTAGCTCTGTACCGACGCATCCTGGATCTTGTTTCCCACAGAATGGGTCTGCTCCGACTTTTGGTGCTCTGCACCCTGGCTGCATGCTGCATGGCCCACTCTCCCCCAGTCCCACCCCTGCTGCAAAGCCCCTTCTCACCTCTGCATCCCCTGGGCTGTAACGACTCTGAAGTGCTGGCAGTTGCAGGCTTTGCCCTGCAGAACATCAACAGAGACCAAAAGGATGGCTATATGTTGAGCCTTAACAGAGTTCATGATGTTCGGGAGCACTACCAGGCAAGTTACGGACTTTGGGGCAGCCTTTGGACAGGCTGCAGGGACTAGCCAGGGGGTGGCAACTTAGGTCAACAGGTACTTTCCGGTCTGGAAACACAATACTCTGCCATCATCAGCAAGTGTACTATGATACTCTTGCTGTCCATAGAAATGGCGACAAGAGCGATCCAACTCTGTCCCACATCCAGGTTTCAGGAATACAGCAGAGCATGTATCACACACATGAGCTCAGCTCTCCCAGGAAGATGCTATTGGTCTAGTTGTCCTGGAGTTGTTTCACATGATGTGCTATTTCTCTGACCCTACCACAGGAGGACATGGGATCTCTGTTCTACCTCACATTGGATGTCTTAGAGACTGGCTGCCATGTCCTCAGCAAGAAGGCGCAGAAGGACTGCAAGCCGAGGATGTTCTATGAGTTGGTAAGCGCCTATTCCCAGGGGCCTGCTCGGTGTCTACCATCTGTTCAATTTTATCTTTATTATCTCCCAGACAACAGGCCCGTGTGCCAATTCTAGTACTGGAGACAGAGCCAAGTTTAGTCAGGGCAGGGAGGGTTCTTATGACTGGATTTTAAGTTTCTCATTACATTAAAATAAAATTCTACTTGGGGGAGGGGGTGGTGTTTAACCTCGTGGTTCTCTGAAGCATGAGTGTATTTGTTTTTTGTTTTCTCCTAGGTTTATGGCCAGTGCAAAGCAATGTTTCACATTAACAAGCCAAGAAGAGTTCTCTATTTACCTGCTTATAACTGCACACTTCGCCCAGGTAAACGTCAAAAGGGTTTTATACATCTTGACATCAAAAAACAGAAAAGAGTGTTGAGCTAGGGTCTTTGTCAAGCTGGCAAGCAGATTCTCCTCTCTTCCTCTGTATTCATCATCACAGCACTGCCTAACTCCAGCACCGCTTCCCTACTGCCATTCACTGCATACTCCTCCCAGAGGGGAGCCTTCCTAAATCACTGTCAAGTGCTACGTCCTGCTGCAGATCCTAAATGCTCATTCTTCTGTGAGTGGCACAACAGCAACAGCCGGTCCCAGGATCCTTTCTGTCTGTCCCTCTGTCCTGACACCCTTCCAGCTGGCTGCTGTGTCGTCAGAACACACACTGCATTTTCTTGTCTCTGCACTTGTTTGAGCCTCTCCCTCTGCCCTTGATGGCCTCTGCCACAGAACTCATACCCTTTTAAAACAAACAAACAAACAAACAAACAAACAAACAACAAAACACCCCTGATAATGTTTTCAAGATGCTCGTTACTCAAGAAAGGAATGGTACTTTCCTAGTGTAAATTTTTCCCCCCTTTGGCTACAACACTCATAAAATGCAGAACAGAACATGCACAGCCTTGATTTATAGTCTTATATCTTCTATCTTATGAGATGCATGCCCCTCTCCCCCAGTTAAAGATGTCCTAATTTATATCAAGTTTCTGAGGTCGTTACTATTGCTGAATAGCAGGGAAGCATAAGGCCGCAATGAATGGACCATTGAAATAAGCCTGTGCACTGCCCCCTCCGGAGCCTACCTTGTTACAAGAGAGGGTCTTGGAAAAGTGGGAGCCCACTGCATGGGAAAGTGGGAGATGTCTCCCTAACAACAGCTTGTGCTTCCTCACCTTGAAGACAGGGTCGGCCTGAAATCAATCTGGGGACTTCTAAAAGTGGTCCGGTGATTCCTTAGGTGTCAGGAGTTGGTGATAAGGCCCAAGTGGTAAGCTGTGGGCACAGCTCTCCCACCATTATACCCCAATCCCAAACATTCATTAGGGAAGACAATGGATTGTCTCTGAAAACACCCCAGGGCAAATTCTCTGGCTTGATGACCACATTTGCCCTCTCCAGCTCATCCACTTGCTTCACAGGCCTCTACCGGCTCTTCAGTATGTGTCAGGTTTATTCTTGATGCTGAGGACCGAGGCAGAGAAATAACTCATGGCAATAATGAAGTGCCAGCCTCTCAAAGGCCCTTGTCTATGGGAGCAGTTTTGAGAAAGGACCTTGAGCTAGGGAAGGGACTGATGTGTCCATTGTTTTGACACAGAAATACAATACTGTCATCTACCAAGTTCACACTTGAGAACTGTGTAATCATGTTACAAAAAAACCCCTCATAATATTTTAAGCATATTTACAATTCCGCGCCAGGTCACATTCTTTGCAGTCTTTGACACTGTGTTGTCCACAGACTACTGGTGGGGCATGCCCCATGTGGTTCTGAACAAAATTCCTGTAGTAAATAAGTCCATTAGAGGGCAAGACTATCTCATTTTGATTTCTTTTTAATTACAAAAGGAATAGTGCTTAGAGACTGGATGTTAGCTCAGGTGGTAGAGTGTCAAGCATGGGTGAAGCCAAGCACAATGGCGCATGCCGACAAGCCTAGTCTCTGGCAAGAAGATCAGGAGGTAAATGTCGCTTTAATTACATAGGCCAACCTGGGATATATGAGACCTTGTCTCACAAAAGGAAGGAAGGAAGGAAGGAAGGAAGGAAGGAAGGAAGGAAGGAAGGAAGGAAGGAAGGAAGGAAGGAAAAGAAAGGAAAAGAAAGGAAAAGAAAGGAAAAGAAAGGAAATAAAAGTAAAGCACCACTTCCGCTATCATATTGCCAACAACTAAATGCTTTCTAAGAAAAATGTCCTTCTCACTGAATCCTTGCCAGTACTGGATATTATCATTTTAGCCCAGTCTTTGTCTCTGGTATAGTTGTATGATTATGACTATTAATCAGGACTGAAAATTAATAATGTTTATAAACTATTCTCATCAATAGTTTCTCGAAGAAAGACTCATACAATGTGCCCTGACTGCCCGAGCCCCATTGACTTGTCAAACCCCGGTGTTCTGGAAGCTGCCACGAAATCGCTTGCGAAGTTCAACAGTCAGAACCCCTCAAAACAGTACGCACTCGTCAAAGTCACCAAGGCCATGAGCCAGGTAACCTAAAATGCCCATGGCAGTCACACAGATGTAGCTGCAGGGTCTGAGGTTTTGAGGAAGGCTGTCTAGCCACTCTGTCTGCCTAGGACCTGAGCTCCTTCCCCTACACCCCCATTTCCAGGACCTGAGCTCCTTCTCCTACACCCCCATTTCCAGGAGATCCGCTGTGCGTCCAGTCCTGTTACAACTTTTCCTACTCTTTGTAGTTTGTATAAATAGTGGGTGACTTGATTTTCTTAAAGCAAGAAGATTCCTAGTCTCATATGAGCTTGGGGTGAAAAAGGTGCTGTATTTTTCTGACTGATTATGGACCCTTTAGCAAGACAACTTTTGCTTCACTAAGGCCTGGGGTAGGTGCTGAGCTTTATGGGTTGTAGAAATAGGAGATTCATGTATATTTCAATTGTGTTGATAGCTCTTGTATATAAATAAAACTAAAAGCAAGTCTTTATTAAAAAAAAAAATTAAGCAAACCAAGAAAAATGCTTAGGGTGTCCTTCACACCTTTAACAGGGAAAGGCACTGATTTTATGTTTTCTTCTCTTAATTTCATTTCATGTGCATTTGTATTTTGTCTATATGAGGGTGTTAGATCCTTTGAACTGGAGTTATGGACAGTTGGAGGTGCCAGGAACTGAACTCAGGTCCTCTGGAAGAACAGCTAGTGCTCTTAACCAATGAGCCATCTCTCCAGCCTTGATTCGTGTTTTCTAAATAGCAGAATTACTGACATGGTCTTGTGCCTGTGGGAACTTTAGGAATAGTGAACTTGTGTGTTGGCAGTGCCTCAGAATCAGTTCTATACAAGGACTGTTGTCAATCCTGAGTTTCTCCTGGGGTAAGATTTTAATGTCTTAACTCTGATTTCATGACAGTGGGTGACTGGCCCTGCTTACTTTGTGGAATATTTGATCAAAGAGTCACCATGTACCCAATCCCAGGCCAGCTGTTCACTCCAGCCCTCTGACTCTGAGGTGAGTGCTCCCGACCGCTGTAAAATCTGCATTCACAGATCGTTAGTACTTGTTGAGCGCAAATTACACAGAGGATGTCACACATGATGTGACTCTTTTCCTTCCCTCAAGCAGTTGGAAACTGGGCGGGTCTTGATGCAGTGATAGGATTTGATTCTAAGTGTGGTTTTCATCCTCAATGTAATATAATTGCAAAAAATAGAATCATGAGAGGGCTTGGAAAACAGCCTGGTGTTCCATTCTTTGGCCCACTCTTCACAATAGAAAGTCTAAGTAAAATAAGGGACGAGCACCCCAAAACTATCAGAAACATACCGGGGATGTGACTCAGCAAGGTGTGCTGGAGGTCAACTGGGCAAAGGTACTTTTCCTTATTTATTTATTATGTTTTATTGAGATATAGTTTGTGAACAATAAGGAATATCTTTTGAAAGTAAATAATCCCATTTTTGTTACATATTCATGGACCTGAGCCACCATAACTACCTCATATTTTTAAAAAATATTTTTATTAGCTCTCAAAAGAAACTCCATTTCCATTAAGTCATTCAGAGTACATTAAGGGCTGCTGTAGAGAAGAAAACACCAAGGGCAGACCCTGGGCCAGGCAGTGGACAGTGTGTAGACACAGGGGGAGATTCCTAAAAACCACTGTTCGCATTGCTAGAAGCAAGCTGGACTCAGTTGTATTTAGATAATTCACAGGGAACTGACTGGAAGCCCACCCTTTTCCAAGGCAGGAGCAGAAGCAGACAGCTGTGTGTCTATACAAGCTGAAATGGAGGAGCTTGCATTTCTGCTCACCAGTAACTTAATACTCACTCAATGCCTTTCTTTCTTTTAGCCTGTTGGTCTTTGCCAAGGTTCTCTGGTAAAAGGCGCTCTGAGAGAAGTTTCTCTGATTCAACCCTTAGAAAAGTCTGTCACTGTGACTTGTGAGTTTTTCGAATCTCAGGTATTTATCTTTTGAAAAAAAATATTATTGTGCGTTTGTACAATGTAAGTGTGTTGAGTACGTGTGCCATGGCACACATGTGGAGTCAGAGGACAGCATAGTGTAGTTTGGGATCTGGGGGGGTTGACCTTGGTCACTGGGCTTGCAGGAGTGTGACATTCCCTATTGAGCCCTACCATTCTAACCCCTAGCCCCCCTGTTTTTCAATGGAATCAGGTGATGTATTTCTAGGTGCCTATTTCCCGACCTCTCTTGGCTTTCCCCAAGATCCAGAATCACTTTACTTAGGCTATATAAGCCCACACCTACAGGAGAGAAACATATCCTACCGTTTTAGTTCCAGTAGGGCCCTGCAGAATCAGGGAGAACACTTGGGAACAACACAGTCAACTACATACATACTTGCATAGCTTAAGCCTTCAAGGTGCTAAATCCAGTGTCTCCAAGAAGCCTCTCTCACCTCAGGGAGACTCACTTCCATGAAAATGTTCATTCTCTCTCCACAAACACCAAGTGTTTACTGTGGGGTAGCCTGATCCAGTCAGACAGGCTGCCTGGGCTTCTTCCCTACTCTGTCCCTCTAAGCTCTGTTGCCACCCCTTACTGTCTGGGTCTTAGTACCCTCATCACCTGCCCGTTCTGATCTCTAAGACAGACCAGTGAGAGGACTTGGGTGGAGGGTACTATACTGGGTGTGGCATGAAACAAACAGTAAAAGGCCACCTGCTGCCACTCCTGGGAGCAAAGGCAACTCCCTGGGGATCTTGAGTACATCTTTCAGCCCCTCGGAGCCACTGCTCTGAAATGAAAGACCCCATGTCCAGCTTCTGCGGGTCCTAGTTCCAGTTGGCCCTTACGTGTTTTGTTGTTGATCTTTTTATCAGGAAGCCCATTCCTGAGCTCAGTAGTATTCAAGCTGTAGGTGGCAACACAGGGGTCGCCTAAGACTATTGGAAAACACAGATATTTACATTATGATGCATAAGAATAGCGAGATTATGAAAACAATTTCATGGTTGAGAGTCACTACAGCATGAACTGTTTCAAAGGATTAGAAAGGTTGAGAACCACTGGTGTATCTGGTTTCTCTAAGCATTCAGAAACGCTCCAAGCAAAAATAAGTGTGGCAGCCCATGCCTGTAATCCCAGCACTCAGGAGACTTGAGGTTGGAGATGATGAATCTGAGCCTGGGCTATCTTAAGACTGTGTTACAAACACGCAGTCACAAAACAGCTTTGCCTGGTGTGGGTTATGGCAGGGCATTCCCTGTAGAATTCTGCACTTAAAAACATTGTTATTTCAGGCTCAGGTCCCTGGAGGTGAGAACCCTGCTGTTACCCAGGGCTCTAAGAAACTCCCTCAGAAAAACGCAACCCCTACCAGCCCCCCCTCCATAACCGCACCAAGAGGATCTATCCAACACCTTCCTGACCTGGATGTTGAGAATCCTGACGACTCCAAGGGAGAGAGTCCTAAGGAAACCTTTCCTGTGCAGCTGGATCTAACCACAAATCCCCAGGGGGACACACTGGATGTTTCCTTCCTGTACCTGGACCCTGAGGAGAAGAAGCTGGTGGTACTGTCTTTCCCTGGAAAGGAACAGCGCTCCGCTGAGTGCCCAGGGCCCGCAAAGGAGAAGAACCCTCTGATTCTCCCACCCTGAGGCTCACTAACAGGGTTCCATAGGGGGATGGTCCCCTGCAGTAGATGGGAGGTGGTGGGAACTGGGAAGGACACAGACAATCAAATGTAGATGGGCTAATAAAGTGTGTCCTTCTGATGCTTCTCGATCTCAACATGTTGACTGGAAATAGAAATGAGACTAAATCTATTCTGGAGCACACTGGTTGGGTTCTGTATGCTGGGCAGAATCCTGTAGAAACTGCCCAGACTCCAACTACCTTTTCTTTTCTCTTTCCCTTTTTAAAAAATCCTTTTGACGTCTTTACTTATGCAGAACTGCCGTAATACACGTAAACCGGAATGGCTGTAACATCACTAGAAGATTTAATCTACTGGGTCTGTCGGAATCTGAGGCTTACTGTTGTCACAAATGCTCTTTCTGGAGCTTGTGACTATGACTTCCGTCTCCGGTAACTGCCTTTTTATGATAAAAGGGCAACGTTCTTAGAGCTTCCTTTTCAAAAACTATTTAAACATTTTTTATACAGCATATTTTTATCACTTTCTTCCATTCCCCATCTCTTCCCAACTTCATGCTCTTTCTTTCTCTTAAAAGAAAGGGGGAACATACACACACAAAACCAAACCTCCCCCCAAGGCACAAACAAACAAAACAGCCATGGAATCCATTTTGTTGTTGTTGTTAACTACTCCTGAGCCTGAGGCCTGTCCTGGAGTGTGGTCAATAGGCACAGTGTCACTCCACTGAAGAAAACTGATTTTCCCTCTCCAAGCGGTTACTATCAATTGCAAATAGCTTTTCAGTTAGTGGTATCCACTCCCCTTCTCCATTCTAGAATGTCACCCAGCTTGAGCTTCTGCACGTCTTGTGTATGATGTCACAGTCTCTGAGATCATATGTCTATTAGCGCTGGTGAATCTGGAACACAGTGTTTCCTTGGAGTCATCCACTACCTCTGGCTCTGTATTACTCTCTGCACATTGTCCAGTTTGTGGGTCTCTGCGTTAATTACCACCTACTTCAAGAATAAGCTTCTCTGATGAAGGCTGAGCAATGATCTGATCTATGGGTATGGCAACAGACCATTTGGAGTCATTTCACGGTTATGTTTATTTAGCAGAATAATAGTAGTAGGTTTTCCCTTGGGTCCCATGACCTGTCTAGTCTTGGGTTCTTGGCCTTATTAGCATGTTGGGTATGGGTTCCATATCGTGGAGCAGGGCTTAGTTTCACCTGAGAAGTGAGTGGTTGCTCTCACAACATCTGTACCACTATTGCACCAGTGAGTATATCTTGCAGGCAAATTGCTATTTTAGATCACAGTATTTGAAGTCATGAGAGACTGATGATTACTGTGTGCAGAGCACCTTCCAACACCATGAATGCTGGTCAGTAAGGTGAAGCTGCTAATTGAGCACCAGCTCAATTCCTCCATGTTCGATAACATAATATTTATCCTTTTGTCTCTTAGTTCATTGAATTACTGTCTCTATATAACAGTACATATAATTATATATAACTTATTTTTATTTTATGTTCATTGGTATTTTGCCTTCATGTATGTCTGTGTGAAGGTATCACAAGCCCTAGAACTGGAGTTACAGATAGGTGTGAGCTGCCATGTGGGTGCTGAGAATTGAACCTGGATCTTCTGGGAAGAGCAGACAGTGCTTGTCTTAGTGTTTCATTGCTGTGAAGAGACATAATGGCCAAGGTAACTACCATAAAGGAAAAGAGTTAATTGGGGCTGACTTATGGTTTCAGAAGTTTAGTTTATTATCATCATGGTGGGAAGCATGACAGCATGCAGGTAGACTTGGTGCTGGAGGAGCCAAGAGTTCTGTATTCCACACTGGGCAGAACTTGAATATATATATGACCTCAAAGCCTACCTCCACAGTGACACACTTCCTCCAACAAGGCCACACCTCCTAATAGTGCCACACTAATGGGCCAAGCATTCAAATATATGAGTTTATGGAAGCCATACCTATACTTAACTGTTGAGCTATCTCTCCAGCCTCTAAAATTTTCTTCACATTTTTCTTAATTACTTTGAACTCTTTGTCAACCAGCCTCCCCTTAAAGGCCTAGTCTGAAATGCCTATACTATTTCCAACTCTCAGCCTCTTTCATCTGCCTTGAAGGTCTGGGGTTGCCTTAGTTAGGGTTTTACTGCTGTGAACAGATACCATGACCAAAGCAACTCTTATAAAAAAAAATTTATTTGGGGGCTGGCTTACAGTTTCAGTAGTTCAGTCCATTATTATCAAGGCAGGAACATGGCAGCATCCAGGTAGGCTTGGTGAAGGAGGAGTTGAGAGTTCTACATCTTCATCTGAAGGCTGCTAGCAGAAGACTGGCTTCTAGGAAGCTAGGACAATGATCTTAAAGCCCACGCCCACAGTGACACACCTATTCCAACAAGGCCACACCTCCAAATAGTGCCACTCCCTGGGCTTAGCATATACAAACCATCACAGGGGTCTTGACAGTGGCCCCACTCTGTGTGTGTGTGTGTGTGTGTGTGTGTGTGTGTGTCTGTCTGTCTGTCTGTCTGTCTGTCTATCCTGTCCATTGGAAACAGCAGATACACCACTCTCCATTGTTATATAACCCCTCAGAACAAACATCAAAGAGACTGAGGGCTCATTGTGACATTCAATTGTAGTCTTCCCTTTTCTATATTTAAAAAAACATGGGGCCAATTTCTTCTCTGTTAGAAACACACATGCACACATGCATGCACGATCAGTCAGGATCTGAAAAAAAAAAAAGCAGAATGGCAAATCAACCCAACCAAAAAAAGTAGGTGATGTCTGTAATAAACCCTTTAGGACAGGGAAGAGAAGGACAAAAGATGTTGTAATGCCTGGAGAATAGCCACAATAGGAGAGCTTTAGCATTCCAGGCCACAAAGGCAGGAAGGAAGAGAGGTGGTAGGCTACCCAAGCCCAGTGTGAGCTGAGCTGTGGAGCAGAACCTGCCTTGAAATAGCCACCTTGGTAATAGGATAGAGAACCTGAGACTGATCAACTGGATACATTTGCTGCCTTTTTCCTCCCTTCGTCCAATCTTCTCTACACCTTGACTCTTTGAGTCCAATAGTAAACCAACCAGTACAGAAGCTGGCATTCAGTAATCCCTGTAGGCTTAGAATTTTCAAAGCCTACTTTAATAAGGGTTTTCAAATGCTTCAACCCCCCCCCCCCTTCTAGTCCACCATCCAAAGGTAGGGGAGAAAAAATGGTAAATAGGACAAGGGATGTAGACTTGTTTAGAAGTAGTTCTTGCAAGTGTTCTTTCAGTAGTTCTTTCTCTGTTATCAGGATACCAGCAGTCCAGTTCAGTAGTGTCAGAGTATCAAACACAAATCAGCAACAGTGGCACGATCCAGCAGAAACATCCAGGCCTTCGAAGAATGGGCATGAGTCAGTGGGAGTGACCAGAACTAACTGAGGTGCTAGAAATTCTTGGCCATGCCTCTTTCAACTAAGCAAAGATGCAAGACCAAGGAAACATTGCAAAGCTAGCTATGTAAGTGCCCCATCACTGTTCACTGAGTCCTATTTATATTCTCTCCAAACATGTGTCCTCATGAGGGTCTTACCTTAGCAAAACACCATATGAGTCTTCCTCAGCAAGATACCATGTGAGTCTGCATCACCTGACATAACCAGAAACTTCTGCTTCAAATCCCTGGGAATCCTGGGAAATAGGGCCAGATAGAGAAAATCAAACAGAGGTAGACCTGGGGGCAAACAGAGACAGTTCCAGCAGAGGATTTTCCTAAGGGTACAAGCCACATTAAAAGAAAGATGGTAAGGACCTTTTCTTGACTGCATTCTTGGAGTAGGCTGTTCCTGTACTCACCACTCCTTGTCCACCATTCTTTCTTTCCCTCACTCTACTAATTGGATGCTAAGAACATCCTTAGTCTAAAGTCAAAGCAGGTCCTTTGTTTACATCTACTTCTGCTCTTTGTGGTTATGCTGACTTGATTTTCAAACTTTCTCAAGCAGACATCATCTCACTTCTCTGTGCTTTGTAGGGGGATTTCTCCTAATTATTTGACTGCTAATAAAGACAACAAGAAGCCAATTGTTGAGTGAAGTTAAGGAGGCAGGTTTTCTGGGTCCAAGAGAGGAAGAGGAGGACAAGAGAGAAAGGAAGGGCTTTTGGGATGAGGCAGTGAAGAGAGAGGACATGCAGAATGTAGGCCGGGTGGCAGCCTCTGTCACTGGAAGAATTCCAACAGAATAGCTGATAAATTTAGGACAATAGATTCTGCACTCAGCAGTTGTGTCATCTGGTTGATTTTAAATATCAAGTTTGTCTGGTGCTTTCCATTCTTGACAATTCAGGTGGACAAGTGAGAGGGTGTTGTGGATAGCCCTGGGGCTGTTTGTATTTTGATGCTAATTCTGCCCTCCTGGGAGGGGCTCCAGACAAGGAGTGAGTGACATACTCATGTGACTTCTTGTGAACCAATCCCCTAATGAATAAAGGAGCCAATCACTGGGCAATTAGGAGGGACATGTGGATTGGAGAGAGAAAGAGAGGAAGCAAGAGAGAGTTAGGTCCTTAACAGAGTTTGACAAGGGACTAAGTCACCGACTCCAACTGACCCAGAAAACAGTATTACATCATCATTGTTTCTCAAGCAATATTCGTATGTTGCACCAACATTTATGGTGGATTATACAGGAGTTTCCAATCTACAAACACACATGCTTTGCACATGGGCCAGGGACATGAGGAGTATATATGTTAGGATCACAGATGTGCATTAGTTTAGGTTGTAAAAGTTGATTGCGGTGATGGCACACACACCTTTAATCCCAGCACTCAGAAGGCAGAGGCAGGTGAATCTCTGAGTTCCAGGACACCCAGGGCTTCTTGTAGAAATCCTGTTTCAAAAAACCAAGCAAAGCAACAAACCAACCAACAAACAGTTGACTTCTTACACAGAGAAACCCTGTCTCCAAACAAACAAGCAACACAAAAACAAAATAAAATGTTGATTTCTTGGGAAATCCAAGGCAAAGAAGTGTGACTGTTACACTGTCCTCTTAAAAGCACATTAAATAAACAGGCTGAGTACAAGTACGAGAGGAGTCTTAGGTCTTAAGTGACTACAAAGTTTATTATTAACTCTGGCTGTGAGGCCCAGCAGGAGTTCTACTGTCTTAGCATGGAAGAGATATTTTTTCTTTTTAAAATGTATTTATTTATTTAGTTTACATCCCAATCACTGGCTCCCTCTTCCCAGTCCCCCCTTACACAGTCCCCCCCCCCCCAGTATCCCTGATACATCAAATCTCTGTGGGGCTAGGTGCATCCTCTTTCACTGAAGCCAGACAAGGCATCCCAGTTATAAGAATGAAGAGTCACAGGTAGACAACAGGTTTCAAGACAACCCCTGCTTCCAGTTGGTGGGGGACCTGCATGAAGAACACACTGCTCATCTACTACATATGTGCAGGGGGCTTAGGTCCAGCCTGTGTATGTTCTTTGGTTGGTGGTTCAGTTTCTGAGAGCCCTTAAGGTCCAGGTTAGTTGACTCTGTTGGTCTTTCTGTGAAGTTCCTATCCCCTCCAGGGCCCTCAATCCTTCCCCCAACTCTTTTATAAGACTTCCCGAGCTCTGTCCAATGTTTGTCTGTGGTTCTTCTGTGGTTCTTTCTCTGCATCTGTTTCAGTCAGCTGCTGGATGGAGTCTCTCAGAAGACAGTCATGCTAGGCTCCTGTCTGCAAGCATAACAGTATCATTACTAGTGTCCGGGATTGGTGCTTGCCCATGGGACAGGTTGAGATATTTTTATAATACTGCATCGCCACTTATGGACTCCATCAATGTGTCTCTGTATTAGTTTCTTTTGTGTCTTCATCTCCATACAGAAGCCCAGTCCTTCTCAGCCTTGACAATACTTTGAAGTGATCTGGGAATTTGAAATCTGCCCTTGCTTGGATCCACCACTAATTCTAACTGAAAGAATCTGGACATCTGCAGTGATAGTTTTCCTTCTGCTGGATGTGAAACCCAGGACTTTGTGCGTACTTTGCACGAGTCTACCACCAAGAAGTACCTCCAGTCTAACACTTGGGTTTTTCTTAAAGTTCTTTGAATGCTTCTAATATGAAGGCAAGGTTAGTCACCATTGCTGCAGATCTTCACTGTAGAGAAAGTTCAGGAAGAGGTGAGATGCTGTAGTGACAGTTCATGCAGTAGTGAGAAGAAAACCTAGGCAGGATCTCTTGGATTCTGTACTAGCTGGTTTTGTGTGTCAACTTGACACAAGCTGGAGTTGTCACAGAGAAAGGAGCTTCAGTTGAGGAAATGCCTCCATGAGATCCAGCTGTAAGGCATTTTCTCAATTAGTGATCAAGGGGGGAGGGCCAATTGTAGGTGGTGCCATCCCTGAGTTGGTAGTCTTGGGTTCTATAAGAGAACAAGCTGAGCAAGCCAGGGGAAACAAGTCAGTAAATAACATCCCTCCATGGCCTCTGCATCAGCTCCTGCTTCCTGACCTGCTTGAGTTCCAGTCCTGACTTCGTTTGGTGATGAACAGCAACATGGAAGTGTAAGCTGAATAAACCCTTTCCTCCCCAACTTGTTTCTTGGTCATGATGTTTGTGCAGGAATAGAAACCATGACTAAGACAGGTTCCTTCTGAAACTGCAGTCTCTACAAACATGAAGGCCCCACACTGTGGAAGGGTTGGATAAGGCTGCTGTATTTATCCCTGTTCCCAGTGGTTAGCCCTTCTCCAAATGGGATAGTCACCCAATTTCTCAGCCCTTATCTGTCTCACCAGTGTTTTATTTCATATGATTTGCTTTCAGGACCACAAGTAATGAGGATGGCATGGGAGGACCCCTAGTTACAGCACAAACACTAGTGAGAGTAAGTGGTACCAGTTACTCTGCACTTATGCTGTGCCCGAGATTGCACTGACTGACATAGACATGGCTTCTTATTCATTGCACAACATTGCCAAGAACTATCAATTCACATTTTATAAATAAAAAAATCTAGGAGTCAAAGGATGTGGTGGCTTGAATAAGAATGCCTCCCCCGACCTGTGCTGGATATTTTTATGTCAGCTTGACACAAGCTAAAGTTATCTGAGAGGAGGGAACCTCTGTTAAGAAAATGCCTCTATAAGATTGGGTTATAGACAGGCCTGTAGAGGATTTTCTTTATTAGTGATTGATGGGGTGACCCCTGGTCTGGTGTTCCTGGGTTCTATAAGAAACAGGCTGAGCAAACCATGAGGAGCAAGCAAGTAAGCAGCACTTATCCAGGGTCTCTAAATCAACTCCTGCCTCTAGTTCCTTGTGCTGAGTTCCTGTCCTGACTGCCTTCAATGATGAATGTTGATGTAGAAGTGTGAGCCAAATAAACCCTTTCCTCCCCAAGTTGCTTTTGGTCATGGTGTTTCATCACAGCACTAGGATCCTAATTAAGACACCCCCACATTGGCTCATATATATTGGAAAGCTTAGTCACCAGAGAACACCATTACTTAAGAAGGATTGGGAGGTGTAGCCTTGTTGGAGTGTATGTGGCCTTGTTAGAGGAAGTGTGTCACTCAGGGTGGGCTTTGAAGTTTCAAAGGCCAAGCCAGGCCCAGTGGCTCTCTCTTTCTGCTGCCTGTGCATCTAGAAGCAAAACTTTCAGCAATATCTCAATACCATGTATGCCTATGCATGCTACCATGCTCCCCACAATGAGGATGATGGATTTACCCTCTAAAACCAAAAGCAAACTCCAACTGAATGCTTTCTTTTATACGAGTTGCCGTGGTCATGGTATCTCTTCACAGCAATAGAACAGTGACTAAGGTAGAGGGGTTCTACAGCATCACACAGTAAGAAAATAACAGTGCCAGGGTTAGGAATGTCCATCTGATTCCACAGTCACAGCAGAAGGTCATGCCCTTCAAGAGGCAGGCTGTTGAATGTGTTACCTCCCTCAGATAATTTGGCTGTGTTCTGCTAAGTAATTTTAGTGCCATAATCCAAAGATGCAGTGGACAGTAGAGATATCCAAATGAGACAGATAGAAGAAAACTTATTCCCAACTCCATAGCCACCCTCCACAATAACTGCTTAGGGTCAAACACACCCTGAGTCCACCAGATATTGTGTATTGCACAAATGATGGTTTTTGCCCACTCATTGGTGTTATATCTCAACTTTCTCTACACTAATCATTTACAGATTGTTGACAGATATTTGAACCTGGGGTCAAAGTGAACATGCCCAGTTATACAACAAAAATCTATAAAGACCTTTATCAATTGAATGTGCGTCACTGTAGAATTCTCTGCTATGGTGGACCACAGCCGAGGATGGTTTAGCACAATGAAGGTGCTCACCGTGGCACTGCTTCTAGTCACCCTCCAGTGTTCCCATGCTCTGAGTCCCACCAACTGTGATGCTTCCAAGCCTTTGGCTGAGAAAGTTCTAGACCTGATCAATAAAGGGCGGAGGAGTGGCTATGCTTTCCAGCTGCATCGGGTCTCTGACGCCCACTTGGACAAAGTGGTAAGACATGGCCAATGGAGGAGTTGAGCTGGGTGACAATATGGAAGGGGGGAAAGGAACTGGAGCCTTGGAGCAGACTGCTTTGCGTAATTAATGACTTTAGTCAGGTTTCCTGCTTAGTCTGTGAGGCGTGCTCTAAATTGTTGGGTTTGCCTCTAAACTAACTTTTGTTATTGGCGTGTCAGTAACTATGCATCAGTCTGTAACTATTCTGAAGCACTATAGAGCCCATAGAATACTGGGAACACTTGGAAAGAAAACTAGAATAGTTGTGCTTCTCAAGAAAATAGTAGCCTGAAAAATTCACATAGGCCAACTGTGAAAAACAGGATATTTTAGTGACCATATGCATGCCAAAGATATTGGATCGATTTAATGACAGATCTCTTAATACTGAAAGGGAAATATGCTGGTGGGTTCTGGAGGGTAGATGGGATTTGAATAGGTGAATTCTAGCACCGCATCTCCTCGAGGTGAGCAGGGAATCAGAAAGAGAGATATTGCAAAGCAATTGAATAAGCAGGTAGAGATTACAGAAGTTCAATAAAGCTCCGGAAAGGCCGGGGTTCAGTGTGAAGCTGGGAGAGAGTATGGGCTTATCTTGAAGCCAACCAAGCTTACTGTCTTCATTTAAATCATATGGTTGTTTAGACCGGAGTTGATAGGCTAATTGGGTCTATGGAGAGATGCTCTTTCCTCCCCTGCAGCAATAACAGTAACAACAACAACAATAACAATTTTATACAGTTTCTACGATGGAATGTCTGAAAGCAGGCAGCCAGACCACAGACAACTACAGATGACACACAAAGCAGTTTGTACTTTTTACAGCGTTGGAGATGGGGAGCCACTGCCAAATGCAGAAAACGGGAACATGGGGACTTAAGACAACAAACAATTTAAAGGTCACCTGTCACACTCTGAGCTCTTTATCACATTTGTCTGACACAGGATCAAAGAGAATGGTGCTACCTCTGAATGAAAGTACAGAAAGGTGGGAGAAGGGGACATAATGGGACTGAGGAGACAGAGACAGGTGATAGGGACATGAACTAAGAAGCTGTTCATGTATCCAGGAATGCGGAAATGAGGACCAGACCAAGGCAGTGGTCAAAATATGGACTAGACGAGACATGAGAGACATTTCAAGGAAAGACCACTCAGCCTCGTTCATGATTGGCTCAAGGAAAAAAACTGATTGCAAGATGTATTTATGTTTTTCCTTGCTTGTTATATTCTGCTGCTGTTGCTACTGCTGCTACTGCTGCTAGCAAAGGCTGATCTTGAACTCTTGATTGTCCTGAGCTTTGGAATCATAGGTGTGAGCCTCATGCCCATGCAATTTACATTTGTACAGCCAGAAACCCCTCCCCCCAAATAATTAATAAAGCCACTGAGAAGAACAAGGGAACTCCAGAGAGATCAAGCTTCAGACAAGATTAAGGAAAGCCAGTTCAGGAACAGAGAACAGGACCACAAATACAGACCAGAGGAGGTGGTGGCTATTGTCACCTTTAACTCTGCACTTACACTTTCAACTCCTAGCCAAACCAATGGGCCACTTAGTGGCAGTTTTTAAAGGTGAGAGAAGAAACCTCTGGATCTATAGTAGTGTATGTCTATGTAGTAGTTATCTTAGCACTTGGGACTGTGAAGCAGAAAGATCAGTTCAAAGGCAACCTGGGTTCTTACATCTTGGAATCCTGTTCTTTAAAAAGAGAAAGAACAAGGAACAGAGAGATGGAAAGGGGAAGGAAGAAGAGAAAGAAAGGTAAGGGATGGGAAGGAAGAGGGGTGGAGGAGAATGGAGGAAAAGAAAGGAAGGAAAGGAAGAGATTGCTTTTATCAAAAACAAAATCAGGGGCTGGAGAGATGGCTCAGCAGTTAAGAGCACTGGCTGCTCTCCAGAGGACCCAGGTTCAATTCCCAGCACCGACATGGCAGCTCACAACTGTCTAGAACTCCAGTTCCAGGGGATCTAACACCCTCACACAGACATACATACAGGCAAAACCACCAATGTACATAAAATAAGAATAAATAAATCACTAAAAAATAAAATGAACAGAAGACCAAAAAATAAACCAAAACAAAAAAATCTCTGTGTTCCCACATCTTCCTGACCTGTTCCTTCCTTGTCACCCTTAGGGAACAGCCACTGTCTACTACTTAGTTTTAGATGTGATAGAATCTGACTGTTGGGTCCTCTCCACAAAAGCCCAGGATGACTGTCTTCCAACTGGGTGGCCATCTGAAACAGTAAGTAACTGGAGCCACTGGGTTCCTGTCATCATTCTTTCATATAGTCTGCTCACTCAAGGGAGCCACATGCTGGGCTACCACAGTGGGAAAAGCTGCTGGTGTGTTAAGATTCATGAAGATGACATTAACCTTCAATAGTACTCTTGTGGCCCCCTGGAATAGCACCATTAGCTTCAAATCTTGGGCAAATCAGCAAACATCCTGAGACTTCAGTCTTCTCAACTCCAATGTCGTTTACAGACCACACAGTCTATGAATTTAGTGCTGTCTCCTTTGAGAACATTTGGGATGTGGTCACAGTCCATTAAAACAGGTACTCTCATAAGGGTTTGGGGTGCCAATGGTGTGTAGCAGGACACAGTCTGTGATAGGACTGATGGAGAAACCCCCAAATACACGTTATGTGAGATGGTTGCTGTGTTTCCTCAAAGTCAACCTGAGGTACATAGCTCCATAAATGTTTTAAATTGTCTTCTTTTACAGGTGATTGGACAATGTAAGGTAATAGCCACAAGATACTCAAATGAGTCTCAGGATCTCAGCGTGAATGGCTATAACTGCACCACAAGTTCTGGTAAGGTCATCTGCTGAATTGCTAATTGATTCCAAAATAACCTAGAACTCGATCATACAGTGGTGTCCATTACGTAACAGCATGATCGAATGGGAAAGGGCGCCTGCCCTTGTATTCTCTGTTGATTAGTATGACTCTCCTGAAAAGAGACAGTGGACAGCTCTGGCATCCCTCACTTAGAGAGATTCACAGTGTCTTCATTGTGTCTAGATTTTGCCTCCGAGGCCATGCCATTGAACGTCAGTCAGCTTCACTATTTATCTCCAGAGTAATTGTGACTTGGGGAGCAGGTTATCGATTTAGGCTTTCCTTGTTTAGAATTCTTGTTGGAGTTAAATAGAATGAGTGGGCTTTTCGGAATACTTAGCACTTGATAAGAACTGGCCTCAACAGTTAAAAGTTCTATATTGCAGTGTATAAAGTAGTTATATACCGTAGTATATAGTGCTAATCGTTCCACTTAATCTCACACAAGGCTATGAAGCAAACATTCTGGAACTTTTTATTGCAGAGATAAAAATAATTGGGACTGGCAAAGATTTCAGGATATGTTCTCAGAAGCACATTGAGGCATGACAATGAATGTCTACATCTCTACAGCGCTGATGCTGGTGTCCTGACTCTTAAGTATTTTAGTACTTTTTCCAAAAGAATTAGGTTTGTTTGTTGTTGTTTTATTTTGTTTCTTGGTGGTTTTTGTTTTTGTTTTTGAATGAGACAGGGTTTCTCGGTTTAGTCCTGGCTGTCCTGGAACTCACTTTGTAGAATAGGCAGGCCTTAAACTCACAGAGATCTGCTTGCCTCTGCCTCCCAAATTCTTAGCTACCCACCTGAGAATTAATTTTAAAAGGGCATATTTCAGCTTGAACAGTTGAAAAGTTAAGACTGAACAGCGTCAACAGCACAGCAGCTTCTACAGGAATTACTTTTAAAAAACAAAGAAGCAAGAAGGTGGGGTGTTACTGGCCTGCATTCCCAGTACTCCGGGAGGCCATGGTGTGAGTCTGAGGGCAGCTACAGGATGATTCCTTGTGGGTGAAAAAGAAAGGGGGGGGGGGAAGAGAGAGAGAGAAAGAAAGAGAGAGAAAGAGAGAGAGAGAGAGAGAGAGAGAGAGAGAGAGAGAGAGAGAGAGAGATAGATTGTGGTCAACCATTTTCTGTAGCTCTGACTTTAAGCTGCCATTCTCTCCTCGACAAAGATAGGAAGCATAGATTAAAGCAGCAGCAGCACGTCTGTTGTAAAGGCCAGAGTGGGCGTGGCGTCATGGATGGAGGTCACATGGAGCAGCAGGGAAGAAACTACCGCCCCTCTGATTGATCTTGACAAGTTACTTTAACCTTCAGTTAGTCCATCTGTAGTAAATATCTCTCTCGGGGCTGTGCTTACATGTGCTGTATTCTGACCTGGCGTTGATGCTACCGCTTCCCACTCTGACCTGTCTTTCTCCTTCCTCTAGTCTCTTCAGCACTTGGCAACACCAAAGACAGTCCTGTATTCT
This sequence comes from Uromys caudimaculatus, assembly GCA_028551405.1. Taxonomy (NCBI): domain Eukaryota; kingdom Metazoa; phylum Chordata; class Mammalia; order Rodentia; family Muridae; genus Uromys; species Uromys caudimaculatus. The sequence goes on from CM052713.1 coordinate 15,324,035, forward strand.
TGGACTTCTTTGAGGATTCCGAGCCCTACAGAAAGCAAGCCCATGAAGCCCTCGACAAGTACAAAAGGGAGAATGGTGACTTTGCCTCTTTCAGAGTGGAGCGAGCAGAACGGGTGATAAGAGCGGTGAGCTCCCATTATCCCAGCCTGGCCGGTGTGAGCTGAGCATCTCGCCCTGCACACCGGCTTCACCTGGAGCTGCCTTTTAAATCATTGCAGCCTTTGATGTGTAGTGAATAGCAATCCCATAAACTTCTCTTATTGAAGAGACAATGGGATGAGGACAGAATTATTACCTGACAGAAAAAAAAAAAAAAAAAAAAGGAAAGGCAAAAACATTATTGGATTATTTGAGCACTAAAAACCATCCAGTGTTAGCCTCCTTGTGGTAGAATACTGAGGCTGGGAAAAAGAGTCTCACCATGACCAGCTTTATAGCCGAGGCTGAACGTCTCTGCCTCGGAGATCCAGAAACCTAGTACCTCCCATCCAGAGCTGTCATGTGGCACAGCCAGTTAATGTTTTGGCATTTGGTTTTTTAAAATATGTATTTTTAAGATTGACTGATTGGTTTGTGTGTGTGTGTGTGTGTGTGTGTGTGTGTGTGTCCAGAGACCAGAAGAGGGCATTAGATCTCCTCATGGGGAACTGAACTTTGAAAGGCAGTATGTACTGTTAACTACTGAGCTATCTCCCCAGCCCTGCCAAGTGTTTTGAAAAGGGAAAATCAAATAGATCGTGGTGTTTTGAGCAATGGGATGCATATAATGTGGCACCCTATAAAAAATGTTCTGACCCAACAGGCACTGGCAAGAGAGAAGAAGGTTGTAAAACAATACTTAGCATATGAGCCCATGTATGTGAAGTATTTAAATATCTGCGCACTCTCACATGTGGACAAAGCCTGTAAGGAGAAACACTTCAAACCAGTGGGAGTAGTGCTGGGGAGATGGTGCACAGGTTAAGAGCACTGACTGCTCTTCTAGAGGACCTGGGTTGGATTCTAAGAACCTACGTAATGGTTCACACCCATCTGTAACTCTTGACCAGGATCCTCTGACACCCCCTTCTGACCTCCGTGGACAGAAGCATATGCAGGAAAACCACCTCACACATAAAAACATAAATAAAACAAAAAAAAAAGCAACAGTGGCACCCCCAAGAATGAGGATGTGGGGCTCAGGGAGGGCGTTTTTCCCTGCTATGCTTCTGCCTGTATACTACAGAATTTCTGCAAAATGGCAGTCTCTTATCATTGATGTAATATATTTTTATTCAGCAGAAACCAAAGGAAAATAGCATATATTCACCATTTTAATTCCCATAGTGTTTTACAAGATGTATAATGGATATCTATTATTTTTTCTCTTAACTTTTATGCTCATGAAACTATGTTGATTCCTCTGTTCTAGAGAGGAGGGGAAAGAACCAATTACTATGTGGAATTCTCAGTGAGGAACTGTTCCACACAGCATTTCCCGAGATACCCTCCAGTAAGTATGACGTACCACCATTTAGAGAGTGCCTAAGGGGCTCCTGACACCATGTTCACTGCCTAACACTCACAGTTAGAAGGTAAGCACACATAGTCATTCTTATTTGCAGATGGGGAAATGGTTTTAGAATATGCATGGCATTGTATACATCTGCCTAGAATTGAATTTTCAATTCTTTAAGACTAAAGGCTTAGTGAGCTAATAACCAGCAGACACTAAGGCCATCTACACCAAGCCCTGATGCTCACAGGCATCCCAGATGACAAGAGAGGACGTTACTGTGGTCCTACCAAGCTTGGTACAGTCCAGGACATCTTCCTTAATCAGATTGACACATTATCTGCTGGAAGTTCTTTCTAATGATGCCCAATATTTCCTCCCTTTAGTCCTTACTTAACAGGTATTTGGTCACCGAGATGAGAAAATGACTAATGCACTCAGTATCTTGCTGTTTACAAAGCATCTCCACATATATTATTGTCTGCTGAGCTCTGTGATAGCCCCGCTGTGGAAATGCAAGTGTCTGGCTCAGTTACCCTGGGATGAGGCCTGAAATCTTAACCACTTACCTGGGTACTCTTAGTTGGTTAGTGTTAGCAATGTGGAAATTCGTTCTGTTCTCGATTTGAGGGCTTTTCCGGGGTTTAATGACACATCCACTTTCTCCAGCCAGAGGGAGGAGGCATTGCTGTGTCATCAATTTCACAAGTGCACATGCATACTTGTATACATAGACATTCCAGCTGCTCAAATTTCCCACTTGAGCCAGTTCTAGATTCCTCCTCAGAGGCTCCAAGACAAACGCTTCACTGTGATTGTGTGGTACTAAAAACACTGTAGCATCATGGAGGCTGGAGGAGGGGAAGCTAGCAGCCTCCCCTCATTTAACTAAAGCTGCTTGTACCTGTGGGTATCCCACTCATTTACAAACACTGAATTTCAGAACCTTTGTACAATTCATTTCCCACTGCTGGTAACTGGCAAGCCCACATTCAAATAGGTCTCTTTGACTTCGAAACTGTACAGACAGCCTCAATTCATAGCTTTTTCTAGAAATGAATTGTTTTCTTGTCCTTTGACAAATGGGTTTAGGGGCTTCCTGGACACAGAATGCCAGCCAGTGAGAGCCAGCAGACCCTCACATTAACGGGCTCAAGCAACCCCATCTTTGTAGTGGCTCTGCTCTTCCCAGCACTTGCAAGTTACACAAATCTATCTTCAACAGCGTTTCCCATTTGCCCAGGCACAAGCAACCCAGGTCTTTATTGTAGAAACACTAGTTCAAGGGTATCGGACTACATACAGATGTACAGTGTGTCTATTCATGGAAGAAACCCACAGACACCTGATAAAAACCTGTGGAGCCGGTACTTCACCCAAGTGCGGACTATGTGACGATAATAAATAACCGACGGTGTGTGGCAGCAATGTCTTTAGTTTTCCTTCTTTGTTTGGGTGTGCTGCATGTATGTCGATGATTCCACCAGGAAGATACAGGCCTGGCCCTTTCCTCTTGTTCATTTAAAGCTTTTCTTGGCTGGAAACATTCACACTCCCGTGGACACACACATGTGTGGACTCATTCACTGTACACTCCTCTTGCACATACTAACAGGCATTTCCCTTTGAAGGTCTTTGGATTCTGCAGAGCAGTTTTGTCCTACAGTATAGAAGCCTCTGACTTGGAAACCCCAGAATACACTGACATCAACTGCGAAGTTGTCAACATTGAGGTGGGTTGGCTGAGCATTCTTCATCATAACAGGACCAGACCAAGTGATAATTTCTCTCGAATAGTACATTTGGTTCATTTGGCTCTTATGATGTGTGTGTGTGTGCATATGTATATGTGTGTATGTGCATGTGTATGTATAAGAGAGAGAAAGACAGAGACACAGAGTAGGTTTGTTGTCACCAATATCACGGCTCTATAGATTTTATTTGTTTGCTTGTTTGTTGTTTTGTTTTGTTTTGTTTTTTTGAGACAAGGCCTCACTATGTAGCACTGGCTAATCTGGAACTCACTATGTAAACCAAGCTGGCCTCAAACTCATAGAGATCTGCCTACTTCTGGCTCCTAAGTGCTGGGATTGAAGTTAGACACTGTGACACCTACCATGCCTAACTATAGATTTTTTTAAATTAAAGTCTGTTTTGGTATACAACTGTAATTCCAACATGTGGGAAGCTGAAATAAAATAAAATAAAACCAAGTTCTAGGCATGGCTGAGCTATAAAGAAAGACTCTGGCTTTTTTATTTGTTTGTTTTTTTAAAGCTAAAGTTGAGGGTTTAGAGATTAAGTGTCTGTCTTCTGGAGAGTGTCTCAGGACTATGTTGGGAATGTCAGATCCATCAAAAAATGCTAGTTGAATGGACAGTTTCCATTCCTTGATAGAGTTTTATCACTTTTCATTGAGATGAGAAAAGTAAGGTTAATACAAATTTTCATCAAACAGTATGTAGTCCATCCAAAGGACCACTCTTACTTTGACATTAGCTTTCTGATTTGTCATATTCCTCTTGGGAAATAATAATGATATTCAACGACACATTTCTTTTTTATTTTAAATGTAATTTTGCTAGAAAAAAAAAGTAAGAACCAGAGCTGGAGAGGTGGCTCAGCAGTTAAGAGTACTTGCTGCTCTTCCAGAGGACCAATGTTCAATTCCCAGCCCCACATGGCAGCTCATGGCTGTCTGTAGCTCCAGTTCTAGGGGATCTGATACCTTTTTCTGGCCTCCACAGGTGCTACACATACACACACACACACACACACACACACACACACACACACACACACACACACACACTGTACAGACATACATGCAGGCAAATCTCTATATATTATAAAATAGTAATTTTTAAAAATTCAATGGCTTTTTTGGTATTCTACTTCTTAAATCAATTTGTGAAATCTTTGAGAGCTAAATCAAGCCATCATCTAACTTCTTATATAATTATATTCATGTCTCTGTGTCCTTTACCAGGATCATAAAAACACAAATGACATGAAACCCCATTTGGACCATAAGCATCCTCTTTGTGACAAACATCTGTGTAAGCGCAGCGGATCCAGTGATCATCACCCCCCCCAGAAGACATATGAATGTGGATGCCCGCCTCCACCAGAAGGAAAAGATAACTCAGACGAACCACCCCTTCAAGAAGGAGCCCTTCCACAACTGCCCCCTGGCCATCTCCCTCCTTCTGGTATCAACATAACCTTTAGACCCCCTCATAATCATGGACATCGTCCCCATGGTCACCATCCCCATCGACACCATCCTCATGGTGATCATCCCCATGGACACCATCCTCATGGTGATCATCCCCATGGACTTCATCCCCATGGACTTCACCCCCATGGACAACACCCCCATGGACATCACCCCCATGGACATCACCCCCATGGACATGGTTTCATTGACTATGGACCTTGTGACCCACCCTCCAATAGCCAAGAACTCAAAGACCAGCATCGTCGGGGCTATGGTCCACCACATAGACACTCAAGAAAAAGAGGTCTGGGTAAAGTCCTCTTTCCTTTCCACCAACGACAAATTGGATATGTCTACCAACTCCCTCCACTGAATATAGGTGAAGTTCTCACTCTTCCTGAAGCCAATTTCCCCACCTTCTCATTGTCAAATTGCAACAGACCCCTACAACCAGAGATTCAGCCCTTCCCTCAGACAGCGTCAAAGTCATGTCCAGGGAAATTTGAGAGTGATTTTCCACAAATTTCCAAGTTTTTTTGGAGACCTCCAAAATAAAACCTGATTCCTTGGTAAGGGGAAGAGGACAATATTCTGAATAAATAAAATGTGACCAGTTAGAAATGAAAAGTGTAACTACTTTAACTTTGGTTTCATACATAGGGAAATATGGAAAAGAAGCTAAAATGAGACAGACAGCAAATGGAAATGAGAGGAAAGATGTGGTCTTAAAGGAAGTCAGGACAGGACCTCACACAGGGTAGGAACTTGGAAGCAAGAGCTGATGCAGAAGCCATGGAGGAATGCTGCTTACTGGCTTTCTTCCCCTGGCTTGCTCAGCTTGCTTTCTTCTAGAACCCAGGACTACCAGCCCACAGATGGTACCACCCACAAGAGTCCCTCCTCCCTTGATCACTAATTGAGAAATTGCCTTACCGCTGGATCTCATGGAGGCATTTCCTCAAGAGAGACTCCTTTCTCTGTGATTACTCCAACTTGTGTCAAGTTGATACACAAAACCAGCCAATGCGAGGAACCAGAGGTGAATTATGTCTCTTGGTATTGAGTCAGTTGAGGCAAATCTGATGCCCAGAATTTCTCTCTACCTTGAGTTAGCTCCCTAATTCTTGAGTCTGTGTTCCAGTCAAGCTTTAGCTGGGTGTATTATCTACTTTTCTGCTACTATGATAAAATATTGGGACCAAGGCAACTTATAGAAGGAAGAGTTTATTTTGGCTTATGGTTCCAGACAGATGAGAGTGCTTCATGGTGGGGAGGCATGGGAGCAAGTGACAGGCATGTGAAAAGGAGCAGGAAGCCGAGGACTCACATGTCAAGCACAAAATAGAAAAAGCTAACTAGAAGTGACATGAGGCTTTTAATCTCAAAGGCTGCATTCAATGATATATTCCCCCACCCCCCCAGCAAAGTCATACCTCCTAAACATCCCCAGACATCACCACAAACTTGAGACCCAATGTTCAAAAATCTGGGCCTATGGAGACATTCTCATTCAAACTGATAAAGTTGGCATACCAAAAAAGTATATATTATGTTTTAAAATATTATTATAAGAGTCACATTGTCTCCTAGTGATTTCTAGTCTAAATTCAATTATGAAATGCTTAGTAAAACTGGCTAGTCAAACAGTGGTGGTGCATGCCTTTGATTCCAGCACTTGGGAGGCAGAGACAGGCAGATCTCTGAGTTCAAGGTCAGCTTATCTACAGAGCAAGTTCAAGGACAGCCAGGGCTACACAGAGAAGCCTTGTCTCTGGAAAACAAAAACCAAAACCAAACAAACAAAAAAACCAAAACTGGTTACCAGCTGTGTAAGACTCTGGCGAGCCTTAACTTACCAGAAACCCTCGAGTGAACACATGGAGTCAGGGATTGATGTAAAATGCAAGAGGAATTTATTGATTCAGCATGCTGAGGTTGCTCTGCATACCAAGATGGGAGAGCGACCACGAGGAGCCCATTCAGGGACCTTATATACGGATTTTAGAGCAGCAGCCATTAGGCACAATGTGATTGGGAGAACAGTGTGACTTTTAAACTAATTGGTCTTTAGGGAATGCGGTAGCAGGGGCTTAATCAGCCCCTCCCTTCCAGCCTATGTGCTCTCTAACCTGTTTCTTCCAGGAGAGGAGGGGTGCCCATGGGCTCGGAGCAGGGAGGAGACCCTGGTGGATATCTCAAAGTTCCCGAGCTGACTTCTCAGCTGCTAAGAAAATTTTAGCCTACTCATGAGAATGAATTCAAAAGTTCAAGAAATATCACTTATGTTCTAATTAATTCCCATTTCACGTAGGCACTCTGCTGGGCTAAGGAGAAACTAAACCCTAGTCCTTCTTGGACTCTCTCTTTAGCCTGCCTCTCCCCACATAGATTTGTACTGCTGTTCTAGAATCTCACATAGTGCCAAGTTTGGGTGGACGAAGAGGACCACTGGCCTGAACACATCTCTCTGTGAGGCTACTCTTAACTGCCATTTCTACATTCAACTAAGGACGAATGAAGGAGTCCCCAGAAGATCAGCCAGAGACAGAAGTGCAGAGGTGCACCACATGGCTATGTCCTCCACGGGATCTGGCCCAGGCTTTGTTCCCAGAAGAGACAGCAGACCTCTTCTCTTGCACTCCTCTCCCTTCTTCAGAAATCTGGACTCAAGCATCTGGAGCCAGTTTAATACACGTTCAGATTTTCTCTACCTTCCAGCCACAGTGATCGTTAGTGCTCTAAATATTAAATAACCAGTATGTCACAGGCACTGACCAGTTCCAGCAACCATTTAGAACATTAGCCAACCACGATTAACCAGGGTGACCATTCTATGGGGGCTACATTCTTTGACAGAAGCATGAATACAGAGTCAGCTGATTGAGATGAGTTGAGAAGGGGAGGGAGTGTCAGATAATAAGGAAACCAAGAACAAATAAAACTCAAGTTAATAACCCAAAATATTATTATCCCACAGAAACATTTGTTTTGTAATTCACAAAGGACTTTGACAAACATTTCTTGAATTTATGAAAATATTTCTTGAAAAGAAGAAATTAAAAGCGGGATCATTTTAAGTGATACCCTATTGCAGTTGCTACAGATAAACAATTGTATTAAAAACAAGAAACAAGCCAGGCATGGTGGCACATGCCTCAAAGTTCCAGCATTTAGGAGGCAGAGGCAGGTGAATTCTGAATGTTTGAGGCCAACCTGGTCTACACAGTAAGTTCCAGAGTGGCCAAAGCTATGTAATGCAGAAAGCTTGTCTCAAAAAACAAAAACAAAAACAAAAACAAAGAAACAAATAAACAAAACAATAAACAAACAAACAAAAGTATTGAGGTTTTATCTTTTGCTGCTTATTGTAATGCTAAGTGCTGACCTTCAAGATCTGGAGTCTGTGCATAGCTTCTGGGAACCTGCCCCCAGTTAATTCTGATTGGTAAATAAAGATGCCAGCAGCTAATAGCTGGAGAGAAGAGACAAGGCAGGGTATAGGTTCTCCGGGGGCTAGAGACCACGAGGAAGTTGGGGGAGAGAGACAGCATAGTCGTGGGAGAAGTAAGGAGAATGCCCTGGGCCAAGAGAACATGGCTCAGAGGGCTGACTAATTGGAGTTAAGAGCAGCCAAGATGGAACATAGAAATTAGTAAGTAGTAACAAACTCAGAGTTACTGGTAGGAGGTAGATTCTAGCAGCATGCAGGGTAGGCAGTTACCCAGTTATTGTGCTGCTTAAGGCATATTAAAATATAAAGAGAGAGAGAGTGTGTGTGTGTGTGTGTGTGTGTGTGTGTGTGTGTGTGTGTGTGTGTGTGTGTGTGTTTTACCCAGAGAACATAAATGGTCAGAGGCAAGAAGGAACCCATGCCAGGATTTTTAAAATAAGTTTAACAACACAAAAGCATCAGTCCTGTATGAAGCGTCTACATTCTAGTAGAAGTTTTAGGAAACATGCCTGTATAAACTGAGTTTTCACCCCAGCCTTAGGCTCCTGGAATTATAACTCTGAGACTTAAGTATTTTTTTACAATAACTTAGGCCATAAGCTTTGGCTGTTCCCTGATTAGATCATAACTTGATATTCCGTTTATTCTAATCTAAATTCTACCATGTGGCTGGTCACCTCTACTTAGCTCCTGTGTTTCTGACCTGTTCCATGCTCCAGGCTCTCTCCTCCCTATCCCAGAATCCTTTCTGCCTACTGGATGTCCCACCTTCTATTCTACCCTTTCCTATAGGATATGCTTTTTTTTTTTTTTTTTTTTTTTATTGACAAGTGATACAACCATACAGTCCCCAAGAGATTCTTTCTACAATTCCCCCTTTGGGTCGAATAAAAGGCTCTTTCTCTTACATCAATAAACTATATACAATAATAACAAATATGAAAACTATCAGGTAAGATTTACACTATGTCTAGTCCATATGCTTTGCCAACCTTATAAAAGGTATCTTATTACCTATTATTCTATTAGTGAGTTCAGAGTTCTGTACTTAAATCAACTTCTATCATAATTTGCATTATTGACCTAAAACATTTTCTTCGATCCTGAACAACATAAACTTATATGTGAGACGATTACTATCTAGTCTTCAACCCCATCATAGACTAGAGAAGGAATAAATATTACCCGAGTATGTAGGAAGTGCAGACAAGCAGCTTCCAAAACTATAGAAATGACAGAGACAGTTGGCTGTGTAGGCAGTTACCCAACTACCTCTAAGTCATAGAAGCATCATCTTCAGCCTTCTGGCCCAGACTATCTGACAGACTTTCTGTGAAGTGAGAACTATTTGTCCCTGCAAAGCTTAGCAGCCAACTTCTATGTTTGTCCAGTTTGGACATACTGTCAGCAGTTGAAGCAAGGGCAGTTTCTTGCCTAGTGGCTAGCTTACCGCATTTGAAGCAAACTCCATAAGGAGTTTCTTTGATGCTCATCATATTCCTTGAAGTAGAATGGAGGTGCTGCCAGGAATAAACATGTTTCATTGTTGAAAAATCTTTAAATGTCATATTCTGTAGGTCTCTGAGGGTTTTGAAGACCATATATCTATACCACATCTGAATAGGCAACCATTGCTTGTTTCTAGGTATTAATATCTGTTCAACCTAGGAAATATATTTTTGTGATAAACTAGTCTAGCATTTAACATGACCATGAGCTTGATTGACTACCTAGTAAATTACATTACTGAATTGTCTTAAGCAGTCTGTAATAGCAGCTTTAAAAGGCCTGGAACTAAACTTTGTATTTCTAAAATGAGCTTCATATGTACAATATGTTAAACAAGAGTTGAAACAGCATACAGCATGCTGTAACACAAATAACCTTAATCTTTGTACAAAAATCTATACCAACGTGGTATTATTGGCTTATAGAATGCTTTTTGGTTTAAGAGTAGATTCAATAATCTACCCTTTTTTCAATTATTCCTGTATTATTCATATACCCCCTTTTATCCTTTCAAACCCTCTCCTCCTACATAAGAAAGAAGGTTAGAGAAAAGAAAAACAAAGAGAGAAATCCCTGAGTTTGACTTTCTATACCTTGTTTTCTCCCTGATCAATACCATTTAAAAACTTGCAACCAACCTCTCATACAACAGACATTCATAACCCTTTGAACAACCAAAACCACTTCCACCCTGCCTTTTGGGAATGGGGTGCTACTCTCTTAAAATTTCCTCCTGGTGAGTTTGGGGCATATATTTTCTTTTGGTGGGGCCCAAAGGAGATTGGGAGAATGATCAAGTCTTAAGAAAGATAGCTGTGGAACTGAAGAGATGGCTCAATGGTTAAGAGCACTGACTGTTCTTCCAGAGGTCCTGAGTTCTATTCCCAGCAATCACATGGTGGTTCACAACCATCTGTAATGGGATCTGATGCCCTCTTCTGCCATGCAGGTGTACATGCAGACAGAGCACTCAAATACATAAAAAAGTATGTAAGTAAATAAATAAATAAATAAATTTAAGGAAAGAAGGAAGGAAGGCAGGCAGGCAGGTAGGCTGGACCTAGTGAGCTGCTTTGAAGTTGTCCTGGAAGCAAGTTTGATGAAACAGCAACTGAGACAGTCTGTGAGGCTGGATTACCTGGTCTCCTTGTTCTGTCATCATTGGTGTCTGGTCATTTTGCTCTGAAAGCACATAAACTCTCACAAATAATATGTTTTTGCATAAACATATGTGTTGAATGTGCATTGTTCACAGATCAGTTAAAGAAGCTTCTTTGCTCTCTGTTAGAGCAAATGGAAGACATCTGACTTTGTTAAGCTAGTTTGGACTTCATAAAAAAATCTGCAATATAAATCCCCATCCACACCATATGAATGGATGGCATGTAACAATAAGTTATGAGAACTCCATAGCCAACAAGATTTACTGGCTATATATAGACAAGTTTCAGCCAATTTCAGAGTTGTTCTCATGTAGAAGGATTACTTGTCTTGTTAATTTTGATATTCTTTCTTCATGTTTGTAACCAAGATCTTCAGGGGTCTCCCTCTATAATATCTGATTTTTATCAATTTTGACAGAATCCATAGTTTTTCTTCTCCTATAGAAACATATACAAAGCCTCTCCCCCAGCCTAATACATTTTCTTCCCTCCATTCACAAGGAAAAACATTCTTAATATATACAGGCTGATTTAGTTCAACAGTTTTTCCCTCTTAGTCCAATGTCTCTCAGCAGCTGTTGTTTTTTTGTTCATTAGCATTCAAGAATTTTAAAGTCAATAATGCACTATGTATTCTATCTCTGGGGGTCTTTGTAATCCCTCTTTCTTTGTTAAACATCTCTTTTAAAGTATAATTGGATGTCTCTACAACTGCTTGTCCTGTAGGATTGTAGGGAATACCTGTAATATGCTTTATACTATGATATGCAAAAATGGTTCAATTTTATTAGAGACATATACTGGAGCATTGTCAGTCTTAATAAATGCATAATTACAAAATCAGCCTTTTCAGAACATACAGCAGCTGTCCATTGAAATCCTGAATATATATTTATATTATGGTGTACATATTTCAGTTTACCAAACTCTGCAAAATGAAACACATCCATTTGCAAAATTTCATTTCTTTTAACATCTTTAGGGTTACTTCTTGCATGTAGTGGAATTTGGTTATATAAAGAACAAGTAGACTATTTCTTTATAATTTCCTTGGCTTGTTTCCAAGAGATAGGGCATTTTTGCTTAAACCTTTGCTATTAACATGGTGGTTTTTTAAAAGAAATTTCAAAATTGCTAATACATTTCCTATCAATAGCTGCTCAATTTCATCATTACCTTGTGGTCAAGGGCCTTACAGACCCATATGGGATCTCTTATGTGTTTTATATAATGAATGATTCCTAGTTCTGATCACTTGTTGTAGCTGAATAAACAGTGAAGTCAATTTTGTATTTGGTTCAGGAGTTTCTATATGCAAAACAACTCTCTCTGTATATTGAGAGTCAGTTACTATATTAAGAGATTCTTGAAAAATCTAATAACACCACAAGAATTGCATATAACTCTGATTTTTGAACTGAATCATATGGACTCTCAACCACCTTATTTATTTTTTGACTTATACACTGTCTTTGCTGATTTATTTGTATCAGTGTAAAATGTAGGTGCTCCAGAAATTGAAGTCCCTTTTATTATATGAGGGAGAATCCAGTTGGGGTTATTTTAAACTAAAGTCGCTTTCTCTTTAGTTGTTTTCTACTAATATCTCCCCCCCAAAATGACTGCAAGCTCTTTGCCAGAGTGCATGTTCTGCCCATAATGAGGCAATCTCAGCATTAGTAAAATGCACCACTGTCTCTGCTGGATCTGTGCCTACTAATTGATAAAGTCTCTCTGTGTAGCCCTGGCTGTCCTGGAACTCACTCTGTAGACCAGGATGGCCTCGAACTCAGAAATCCACCTGCCTCTGCCTCCCAAGTGCTGGGATTAAAGGCGTGTGCCACCACTGCCCGGAAACATTTTCTATATATGTTTTTAATTTTTATTCTGTTTTTGTGCTAAAAATATCCATTCTAAGATATATCTCAGTCACTAGAGCATGAGACTCTTAAGCCCAGGGTTGTTGGTTTGAGCCCCAGGTTGGGTGCCAACTGTAATTCTCAAGTTTTCCTCTCGACCCCTGGGTCCCAGAAAAATGACTCTGAAACTCAAATATTTTTATACATACCTAGGCCATTACTCTGGCTGTTCTCTGATTAGATCATAACTTAATATCTCATTTATTCTCTGCCACATGGCTGGTTACCTCTGCTCAACTCCAGTGCTTCTGACCTCCATGTTCTGGGCTCTCTCCTCCATCACTCTACCCCAGAATCCTTTGTGCCTACAGCACTTGCCAGCTCTCTTAGAAGTAACTGCTCTTCCTTGGATCTTCAGTCTTTGTCGAAAGTATGAATAGCTGTGCATGTGCATTAACTATTGCATTCACTTTTATGCCTTTTTGTAAATGAAGTCGTGTTGTGCAAGCTTTTAGAAATGTCTGTATTAATTTTGTATATTAGAAAGTAGATAATGTATCAACCAGGAGCACATGAACACCTACGCTGATCTGCCTGCCATTCCTGCTTTTGGAGAATAGTTTACAAGCTTGAGCATATTGAATGCCACACTTTACTCAGATTCTTTACTCAATCTGCTACAGAACTAAGGTTTTCTTGATTTTATTTTGTTTTCTTTTTTGAGACAGGGCTTCTATGTGTAGCCTGGCTGTCCTGGAACTCTGTAGATCAGCCAGGACTTGAACTCACAGATGTGCCTGCCTCTGCCTCCCAAGTGCTGCAATTAAAGGCATGTGCCACCACCACCCTGTTGCAGGAAATAGTAAAAAAGATGGAATATATGACATGTTCCCACGCTGTCGGAGACAAAGGCCTTGGCCTTTTGCACATCTGCTGGATGAAAGATCCCAGGTTTGTCTAAGTCTGCTAGCCACAGTGTCTCAGATAACTCAGCAGGTATCCCTTGATTCCTTTCTGCCAGATAACAGATTACCTAGGGTCCTGACTTTTAGGCTCGACTTGATTAGCGTTTCAAGGTGTTCCGGCTCCAGCAGGCCTCTCCTTGTTTCCTCCCCATTGTTACTGCCCCCAGGTAGGGATTAAACGTCCGGCCTTCAGCTCAGGGACAACTATAGCATAATTGATGTCTGGTCGCATTATGGATTCTCCCCACCCCTGCCATTTCCCGCCCTAATGTGCTTAAATGATTGTAACAGTAAAGATTTCTTCGGAGCATGATCGGGATTTCGTCTTGCTCCAACGCATTCCTTTGTTTCCTGCTTCTTTCTATTATCAATGGCTTCCTTCCACAGCACTTCCACAGCACGGAGTACCCACTGGCGGGAACTCCAAACCTAGTAATTGTTACACCACGCTATGCCCTAGTTCTCTCATACAGGCAGGCTAGCTGGCCAAGCATCAGCAAGCAATGGCTGAGCTCTGACTCAGAGCTCCACAATGTCTCCACCCAGCTCACTAGGTTCCCACTGGGAGGTCACTACCACACCAGCCCCATGCTTCAATGCCCCCATGGCTTCTGTGGTACACATCAGGCAAACCCACACTTTGCTGCTATACCTTTCTCTCTGGAACCCAGATGAGCCACTATGTGAAGGAAAATGCAACACAAACTTAGCTCAGAAACAATGGTAACTCAATCTCTGGGCACAATAACTAGAACCTACTCTTGTGAGCCTTATCAAAGTCTGATTCCTCTGGTGGCAAATCCTTGTGGATCCGCCATGATACCAGGAGACTCTAGTACCTAAATCTTACCTACATGCTGTCCCCATTCCAAAAGCCTTCTCTCACTCCTGCTTCCTCTCTTCTTCTCTCCAACCTGGAAGTACCCCTACGTGACCAGTGGTTGGCTCCTTTATTCATTAAGGGATTGGTTCACAAGAAGTCACAGGTATAACTCACTCCTTGTCAGAAGCCCCACACAGGAGGGCAGAATTAACAAAATACAAAAAGCCCCAGGGCTATCCTGCAAGCTTTAAAATTTATTATTAATATTACTGATGTTTGGAATATAATAAAGTATAATATGCCACTTGGGCATATCTTTTTGTTGTGCAATCGTTCAGAAATGTGGTCTACCCTTGCACATTCTTTCCAAAGGCAAACAAGCAGGTCCCTAACCTTGGTGTTGCAATGTTCCAGCCTGAAACCTGCTTGAACAGTGAGCAGAGTCCTATTTGTTCTCTGGGAAGAGGGCAAAGAACTAACGAACACAGGGATCTAAATAGGGACTTGGGTGGTGAGGCAGGGAGAGCAGAGGCAGGAGAGGTCAGAGAGTGAAGGCTGCTAAAAGCAGCTTCTGAGTTGGTTTCCCATTTTTGGCAAAACAATCCCTCAATTATAGAGGAACCTTAAATCATGAAGCTAATTAGTATCCTGCTCCTCTGCTCTAGGCTCCTGCCAAGTTTAGCCCAGGAAGAAGATGCCCAGGAAATTGACTGCAATGATGACACTGTGTTTCAGGCTGTGGATACCGCTCTGAAGAAGTATAACGCTGGGTTACAAAGCGGCAACCAGTTTGTGTTGTACCGAGTGACCGAGGGCACTAAAACGGTGAGTGACAGCTTTCCTGTGAAAGGACTTGTAATTGGTGCTCTCAGGCACAGGGTTAGGGCTGGAGATGGCAAGTCCTTAGGCTTCCTGATCATGAAAGCAGTATCCCAGGAAGAAAGAAACCACAGTAGATGGAGATGTTTGAAAGGGACAGGCATGGTGGGGAATCCTGCAACTCAGTCAGCTTGCAGCAGGAGAATGCACTGCATCTGTGAACTCAGCCATCTCCCAGCCTTAAGGGAGAGCTCCCCATGGGGATGGATACAGGGAGAAAGGAGAGAGTAGGCATTATTGCCTTGGACCGAGTACCTAGCAAGGACTGTGTGTGGCTGATTCTTTGAGGTTACTAGCAATGTTTCCATTAGTTCTTTAGTTTATGGGGTCAGGAGGGTTGATCCAGGGTGTCATCTAGCTTTAGACTAATCATGAACTTGCTGTGTAGCTGATGATGAACTGAAACTCTGGATCCTCCTGCCTCCAACTCCCTTGTGCTATGAATACAGGCATGGGCTGCCTCGTCAGGTTTATGTGATACTGCGGATTCAAACTCAGGACTTTGTACATGCTAGGCAAGGACTTTACCACCCAAGCTACATCCTGAGCACATTTTGGCTAGCTTTTACTATACTTTTATTTCTTTATGAGTGTACTCAGATATGAAACAAATGCAAGCAGGATGCATAAATTAGAGAAAAACATAATCCTTAAGAGTTTTGTTGTTGTTGTTTTGCTTTTTTCTTTTGTTGTTTTTGTTTCTGTTTTTCGAGACAGGATTTCTTTGTATAGAGCTGGCTGTCCTGGAACTCACTCTGTAGACCAGACTGGCCTCAAACTCAGAAATCTGCCTGCCTCTGCCTCCCAAGTGCTGGGATTAAAGACGTGCGCCACCAGTGCCTGGCCAAGAGTTTTTTTTTTTTTTTTTTTTTTTAAATATAAAGTTCCCAGGCTGGAGAGACGACTCAGTGGTTCAGGGTACTGGCTACCCTTGGGAGGACCTGGGATCAGTTCCCAGCACCTATGGTAGCTCACAAACATCTATAACTTCAGTTCTAGGGACTATGGTGCATCTCTGGCCATCCTGGGCACCAGGCACATTTGTAGTATACATACATACATACATACATACATACATACATACATACATACATACATACATATATTCAGGCAAATTGTCATACACTTAAAATTAAAATTAAAAAGATTTCAAAATGATAAATAAATAATATAATAAATTTTACTTTAAGAGACTCTTTCTTTGGATTAATCAAGTTATTGAAAAAAATCTAATCCTTTGACACTATGAGGATCAAAAGAAAGTCCTTATGGACACAAGCTTGTTTGATTCAGGAGGTTAAACTGTGGTACAGTGTGCCTCTGCCTCCTGCCACTGGGGACCACAATCCCTTAGTGTCTCCATTGACTGCTGGATGGACGCTATGGCAGTTTTGTTGTACAATGTCCAGATTGCCCTCTTCCCCTCTGGGATCCAGTCCTGGGCACATGTCAGTCAAATACTCTACCCCTAATCTGTGTCCTGGCCCTTGGGGTTTTTGAGTCAGGGCCTCAATCTTTAGCTCTCCTGGCCTTGAACTCCAGGTCCTCCTGTCTCAATCCACCAACTGTGCTACTGGGACTCCAGGCTTCGCCCTATGCCCAGCTTCAACCAGACATGTTGAATTCATACATGAACATGTAAACCAGGGTTTACATAAAAGAGGGCAGGGATAATACAATGCTTACTGCTTTGAAATCACTAAGAATATAAGTATAGGATGAATGTAAGTGTTTCTGCTCAGATAGGGGGATATCCTAGGACTCAGAAGCCCAGGAACCATACAGCTCTGAGGGGAGAAGGTTTCCCAATGGAAAGGAAACCTGAGATAGGGAACTAAGGAATCAGACAGTTCTAAGGAGGGACAGTGTCACAGTGGAAAGACATCCTGAGACAAGGGAGTCCAGGAACCACAAAGCTCAGAGAGGAAGCCTCTTCAGCAGTGATGCTGCAGCTCCCCTGGGGTGGGGATATCCCCAGCTGAGCTGAGGAGCCGAGGAGCCTCAGGCCCCCCCGCCACTTCTTCACTTTTTCCTTCTCTTCATTCCTTCTTAGCTTCTTCTGACAATGACTACAACTTTGATCCTAGCTTCTGTGACAACAGCCTCTGTCAGCATCGATGTTCTGTGCATAGATGACCCACTAATCTGCTCTTTTCCAGTTCCTTCCATGATACAAGTGGTAAAGCTTAATTGTTTACACCCCGGGCAGCAACTCTCATGAGACGATTTATTGGAGCATCCAGGGAAAGGAAGTAAGAATCCAGGGATGACTGCTGTCTTAGAGTTTTACTGCTGTGAAGAGACACCATGACCAAGGCAAGTCTTATAAAAGACAACATTTAATTGGAGCTGGCTTACAGGTTCAGAGGTTCAGTCCATTATCATCAAGGTGGGAACATGACAGCGTCCAGGCAAGCATGGTGCAGGAGGAGCTGAAAGTTCAACATCTTCATCTGAAGGCTGCTAGTGGAAGACTGACTTCCAGGCAACTAGGGTGAGAGTCTTAAGCCCACACCCAGAGTGACACACCTACTCCAACAAGGCCACACCTCCTAATAGTGCCACTCCCTGGGCCAAGCATATACAAACCATCACATTTCACTCCCTGGCCCCAATAGGCTTGTTCAAGCACATGAGTCTATGGGAGCCATACCTAAACATACCATCATGCAAAATACATTTAGTCCAGCTTCCAAAGTCCCCATAGTTTATAGCAGTCTCAACAATGTTAAAACTCCAAAGTTCAAGGTCTCTTCTGAGATTCATCCAGTTAACTGTAATCCCCAAAGCAAGACAGGAAACCAGCTGGACAAAGTCCAAACTCTGCATCTCCATGTCTGATATCAAAGTGGTCTTCAAATCTCCAACTCCTTTTTCATCTTTGTTGACTGCAACAAACTTTCTCCAGGGATGGTTCCACTCCATGTTAGCACATTTACTCAGCAGATAGCCCATGGCTGTGGCATCTCTAACATCTTGGGGTCTCCAAGACAACATCAATGTTACAGCTTCTTGTTTCAATGTCTGGGATCCACACAGGATCTTCTGGGCTCCTCCAAAGGGCTGGTGTCACTTCTCCAGCTCTGCCCTCTGTAGCACTCTAGGCTCAAGTTGATCCACTCCACTACCATTGCTATTCTTAGTGATCATCCCATGGTACTGGCATCTCCAATACTCTGTGTCTCCACTGCAACTAGGCTTCACCATAGCCTCTCATAGGCTCTCTTCATGGTGCCAAGCCTCAAATCCTTTGCATGGCCCCTTCAGTCTTGGACCGTCAACCACAACTGAGGCTGCACTTTCACTAATGGCCTTCCATGGTCTCTCACAGTACCAAGACTCAGCTGTTCTTCATGACTCTTTCCTGCCTTCAAAACCAGTACCACCTGGTTGACTCTTACACATTACCAAGTACAGCTGTAGCTCGGGGTACAATCTTGGCTATCTCTGGAACACAGCTTCTTGTGCTCTCTGAAAACACTTCTCAGAAAATTTCACCTCAGTGATGCTGGTCTCTTCTTAATCACCACTAAATTCTTAGCTCCAGCTAAGCAGCATCAATTGTTCTGTAGTCCCTTCTATTTTCCACTCTAAAGCCAGAGCCACGTGGCTGAAGTTGCAGAGTTCTGCTGCTTGCAGAGGCTGGAACATGGCCCCCTTCTTCTATTACATTATCACTAGCTTTCTCTTTCCCAACTCCTACACTGCCTAAGCTTGGCTGTCCTGGATCTTGCTCTGTAGATTGACCTTGTACTCAGAGATCTGCATGCCTGTGTCCTGGGATTAAAGAAGTGTACCACCTTGCCTGGATCTAAATTTTGCTGAGTAGAATCTTGCCCCAAAGTCTCACTCCCTTAATATCCTTGAACACAGGATTCAGCTCCATTTCACTTCCTGGTGCCCCTTTAATACTCACGTCATATATTTAAATTTTCTTTTCTAAGCTTGCTACACTGTTCAAATGTTCATCGTGAGACTTAACCAGAGAATAAAGTCTCTACGGCACTTTTTTGATACTTCCTTTGTCAATGCAATTAATATAAATCTCTTTACCTTAGCTTTAGGTAAACTCTTCAGACAAGGGCAAAAAGTAGCCACATTCTTCACCAAAATTCCACAAAAACAGTCTCGCGACAACATATTAAAATTCTTCTCCTTTAGAACCAGGCTTCCAGAGTTCAAATCACCCTCTCTTTTATATCCCTACTAGGATGGCCCATCATACCCCACTTAGAGCATGCCATGGCTTTCTAAATCCAAAGTCCCAAAATCCACATTCTTCCAAACAAAAGCATGGTCAGGCCTATTACAGCAGTACCCCACTCCTGGTACTAACTTCTGTCTTAGTTAGGGTTTTACTGCTGTGAAGAGACAACATGACCAAGGCAAGTCTTCTAAAATACAACATATAATTGGGGCTGGCTTACAGGTTCAGAGGTTCAGTCCATAATCATCAAGATGGGAACATGGCAGCATCCAGGCAGGCATGGTGCAGGAGGAACTGAGAGTTCTAAAATTTCATCTGAAGGCTGCTAGTGGAAGACTGACTGCCAGGCAGCTAGGGTAAGGGTCTTTTTTTTTTTTTTTTTTTTTTTTTTGGTTTTTCAAGACAGGGTTTCTCTGTGTAGCCCTGGCTGTCCTGGAACTCACTCTGTAGACCAGGCTGGCCTTGAACTCAGAAATCCGCCTGTCTCTGTCTCCCAAGTGCTGGGATTAAAGGCATGCGCCACCACTGCCTGGCTTAGGGTAAGAGTCTTAAGCCCACACTCACAGTGACACACCTACTCCAACAAGGCCACACCTCCTAATAGTGCCGTTCTCTGGGCTAAGCATATACAAACCATCACAGCTGCCCTCTGCTCCCAGGAGCGAATAGCAGGAAATCAGACAAAGGACAGACTTATATAGGATTTCTTAGGGAGCACAGCTTTTCAAGGCAGAGATTTCCAGATTGAGGATTGGTGGGATTTCAAAGTATGAGCTTACGGAGCTCAGAGATTGGTGGACATTCCTGTTTAAGGATTAAGGGTTATGCTGCTCTGGGATTGGTGGTTCTCTTGTGGGAAGCTTGGGGATTAGTGGATTTTTCCTGCTCCCGGATTGATTGCTTTTTTTCCCATCTCTTTCTCCCTGCATTTGGCCCATGGGTTAGGGTGGGAAGACCTTCCTAGTTACAGCCAGCTTTGACTGAGGCTCTATCTCTGTGGAACTTCTCAGGGTGTAGCTACTATAGATAGCTTCTGCAGGACAGCTCCAGCTGATGTTAGAAAGGGTATGCACCACCTTGGACAGCTTCTTGAGACAGCTCCAGTCTGAGGTGCAGTCATTTTGACAGATGCTGCCATCTTGACATCTTACAGGGGCCTTAGGTTGGGGCAGGAAAGAGGGGCTGGCTACTGCTTTGACAACTTATGCTGTTTCCCTTAGGGACTAAAATGAACATTCTTCCAAGGAGTATTTATACAAATGTAAACATTTATATTTTAATAAACATGGCTCTTCTTGAGTTTGATCAGGACTAGTGTTTGTAATGTGTCAGGGTCCACAAACTTGGTGCTGGGTCCCATGAGTGACTCCAGGTGTCACCTTTGCTTTCCTCAGGATGGCTCTGAAACATTTTATTCCTTCAAGTATCTGCGACTTCAGGAACGCTGAAGAAGCTGTGAGTGTGCTCTTTATACAAAAATCCCAACCTGCCCCACACAACCCTCTGGGTGCTATAAAATTTAAATGGGACTGGTAAACTGATAGATCAGTATGAAACTTGTATCCAGTGTGGGGCACACCTGACAACTTGGTTCCAAGGAACTTGTTTGAAGCAGGGTCCCCTGTCACCTCAGATAGTCATCAGCTTTTCATGGTGACAAAATTCAAAATCCTTTTAGCCATTCTCAGTGAACAATATAACATTGTCATCTGTGTTCACTCCAGTTTATCTGTCACACAGTGATCCTTGGTCAGCCCTGTCCTGTCCCAGCCTCCAACTGCTGGTGACTTCCGTTCTACTCCTAGCTTAGGTGACATCACCCGTTGTTAGCCTTTGATATCCTGTCCCTAGATGCTCTCACTAACGTGCTGGTTTCTAATTTCTTCCACGTTGCAAGTTTCAAAGCATAATTGTTCATACATCTATGGTGTTCTGTTCTGTATATACACCAACATGCTTGCTCACTCATCAGATGCGGTTTTTGTTGTCATGGTTAATTACAAGGGAATTATTTATATTATAGTGCCGGTACAGTACATAGAGGACGTACATAAACCTTGCAATATGTAGAAAATTTAGCCACACCATATCTGAGTTCTTGAGAAGACATATGAACTAGGAATATGCCAATCATTGAACAGGCGTGTGTCCACTCAATAGAAGGTGGCCCATGTAAGCATCCAAAGCTGTGCATCAGACTCCAGGGAGACAACAAGAAGACAACAGGTAGAGTTCAAGGTCTAGTGAAGGAAGAATATGGGAGTTTCAGCTATATTGTGAGCCAGTACAAATCTTGAGTCTGCTGTTCAGCCTCCCTTAGTAGGTGCTGTATCCTATTAAAATGAGACAATATTGATCTCTCTGGCTGTAGGAGACTGAAACTGGATAAATTATACAGAGAATGTGTTAACAATAAGTACCTTAAAGAAACACTGGATGTAGCACCTGCTGGTTGCCTTGCGCTGGTGAGAGGGAATTCTCTGTCTGAGAAGCAAGCCTTTCTTCATTCAGACTAGGATTCTTCTCTTAGATAGAGTGTCAGCATCCTCTGTGTGTTTGTGTACGCATTGTTCTCATTCATAGTTGGAACAGAGCCCTGTGTTCCAGATTAGGAGACCAGGATTTCCACTCTGGCTCTGCCCTCTGTGAGCTTGTGTGGCAGCTGCTATGCCCTGCAGTCAGTCTCTCAGAGATCCAGGGACATATCAGGGCGAGTTCTAGCTTACACAATAGCTCTTGATACTCAGGACAGTGGGCAAAAGTGAAGGACAAGTCAAAGCTATTCAACAACAAACATTCTTCACCACTAAGTGTGGAGAGGAGCTATATAAACACTGACTGTGTGCTGCTCCGTTAGGCACTTCCTGTGTGTTGGCACACTGACTCTTCACAGCAACCTGTCAAGTACCTGTGGTGCTGTTTCCACAAGGTGGGTAAACTGAGGCAGTGAGAGGCACCAGGGCAGCAGGAACAACTAGCAGCCAGCAGTGTGGAAGTAGGATGTTGTAAGAGGTTAAATTGAAGTTTGTGTAAAGAGCAGGCACCCACTGAAACTGAGGGGGAATTCAGGAGGAAGCTCATCCTGTTGTTCCTGAGGCACGGCCTCCATCTTGGTGACAAAGAAGCAGCCATAGATCTCCACATCAGGACTTAAGTTTACAGGCCTTACTCTGCCTCTCCCCTATCCCGTGAAGATCAGTGGCCTGTGGACACAATCACAAGGTCACGTAAATATTCATTCTCATGTCTCACAAGTTTCTTAATGGGCTGGAAAGATTGCTGAGTGATTAAGAGCACTTACTGCTCTTGAGAAGTCCTGGGTTGGGTTTCTAACATCCAGATGGACACTGAGAACTGTCTGTAACCCTAGTTCCATTGCTTCTGCTGCTGTCTTCTGAAGTCTGCAGGCACCGGGCACACATGCAGTGCACAGACACACATCCAGGAAAAGCACTCACATGCATAAGACAAGAAAACAGAACAACAACTCTATTAGGAAAAACAACCTTATTGCTTTTACTTTTTTTTTTTTTTTTTAAAGCCACATTTAGCAACAGCACTGCTAGAGAGTGTCATTAGGAAGAAAAATTCAGGCAAATGGCCTCTTTTTCTTTTAGGCCACTGGAGAAAGCACAGCAACTGTGGGGAAGAGAGGAAATAATAAATTCTCCATAGCAACCCAGACCTGCAAGTTTACTCCAGGTAGGTGACACATCTCGGGACCTGTCTTGTTGGTGACAGTGAGGAGGAGCCTGGCGAGTGGAGTAAGTTGTTGTTAACTATTCTTATATCCCAGGGACACAACCCATACCTATAAAATAGGTCTAGCATACAAATGAATAAGACTCAGACTTTGAATTATTTATTTAGCTTTGCACAATTACTGGAGAAGTTCCACTAGTCTAATTTTCTAACTGGACTGTTGACTTCCCAAGTTGTGCTCACCAATATTGGCTTTTTGTGTCTTCCTGGGTTATTTCTGTACCACCAGCTTCTCCTCATGGTCCATTTCACTCAGGAAGATTCATCTGGTTTATCATATTTAATGGAGACCTATCTTTTCTGTGGCTTCTTTCTCCTTCCCTTGTGGTTCTTACCTGGATCCCCCATCTCTATTTTCTCCAATAATTGCTTGTATTCACCTTTATCTAACAAATAGTTTTAAACTGGGGAGCAAGGTTTACATCACTTGGTGTACGTGTGGATCTACTTGTCAGGGCAACCAGATCAATTGAACACATAGCAACACCAGTATAACTCACAGCATTTCCCATTTTTGTTTAGATTATTACTTTTACAATAATAAATGGCATATAGTAGGAACAGATACGAAGCAATTATGAAAACTATCAGGTAAGAGTTACATTCATAAAGTCCAGTCCATCTGGATTTGGCAACTTTGGATAAAATACTGTATTATCCATCCTATCTTGCTGAGTTTAGAGTTTTGTACCTAAAACCATTTTCTATTATAACTTGTATTGCTAATCTAAAAGAAATTTTTAGACCTACAAACATCTCCTAAATCCTAAAAAACTTAAATTTAATTATGAGACTATGACCTAGTCTTCAACCCCATCTGAGACCTGAGTATACAGGAAGTTCAGGTAAGCAGTGTTCAAATCTACAGAAATAATAGATAGCGTTTGCTACCTGAACCCCCCTCCCCAATCTCTCTGTAACATTGGAGAACCCACCTTCAGGCTTCCAGCCCAGTGTGTCTGACAGACCTTTCGTGAAGCAGGAATTATGAAGGCCTGCTTACCATGTCTTAGCAGAGTTCAGCAGCTGACTTCCTACAACATGTTTGTCCATTTTGAACATAAGTTTTTTCTGCAGTTGGAGCAACATCAACATTAGCCTAATGACTCAATATTGAGGTTTTCTGATACTCATATCTTCTTCAAATTGAACGGGGTGCTGCCAGGAGCTGACATGTTTCAATGTCAGAAAATCTTTAGAAAACCAAACATCCTTTCCTTAGTTTGAGTTTCATTGCTGTGAAGAGATACCATGACCATGGCAACTCTTATAAAGAACAACATTTAATGGGGGCTGGCTTACAGTTTCAGAGGTTCAGTCCATTATCATCATGACAGGAACATGGCATTGTTCAGGCCGACTTGGTGCAGAGGAGTCAAGAGTTCTATATCTTGATGCGAAATCAACCAGGAGGAAACTCCTTCAGGCAGCTAGGAAGAGGGTTTCTCTCTTTCTCACTGGGTGAAACCTGACCACCTCAAAGTTTACTCCCAAAGGGACTTCTTCCAACAAGGACACACCTACTCCAACAAGGCCACAACTCCTAACAGTGTCATTTCCCATAGGCAAAGCATATTCAAATCATCACAATCCTTAAAAGCCATATTCTGTAAATATCTGAGGTTTTTGAAGATTATCTGCAGCATATTGAAATAGGCAAACTTGTTTTTTAGCTATTTACAATCTGCTCCACCTAGGAAGCATATTTTGGGATAAACTAATCTACTATCTAATGTGACCATGAGTTTTACCAACTATCAACTTGTATTTCTTAATTGTCCTAAACACGTTGTAATAGCAGCTTTAAACAAACCTAGAGCTTGACATTAAACCATCAAAATATTGTCCAATATCTTATATAAGAGTTGAAATATACTATATACAGTATATATATACAGTAGGTTGTAATAAAGCTAGCATCAACTTTTGTATTAATAGATAAAGATCTGTAGTATGTGTATAACAAAATGTAACCTTAATATGTATCAATATTCAAAGATTGGTACCAATGTAACAAAATATAACCTTAATATGTAACAATATTCAAAGATCTGTACCAATGTGACATTGGCTATAAAATGCTCTTTGGTTAAAGATTCAACAATCTACCCCTTTTTGTACTATCCTATAATATTCCTATATCCCCCCTTTTTCTTTTTAACTCATTACCCCTACATAAGAAAGAAAGAAGGATGGAAAAAGGAAAAGGAAAGGGAGAAATCCCTGAGTCTAACCTCCTATACCTTGTTTTCTCCTCGGCAAGACTTGTAACCAACCCCTATAGAACCACAAGCATATATCACCCAATAGATTGACCAAGAATCATCCATACCACCTCTTAGGAATGATTCCCTTCCTGTTGATTTGGGGTAAAGTATTTCTTTTTGGGGGATGAAGGGGATGGGGAAAATGGTTAGTCTGAAGTAAACTAGCTGTAGCATTTTTTGTGCAGTCTCTGCACACTGAGAAAGTTCAGGCTTAAGTGAAGTCCTGGTCCAGTCAGACTGTAAGGCTGGAAGAACTGAGGTCATCTGAGGCCATCAGGCTCCTTCGTTTTGAAGGTGCTCTGGAAGTAAGTCTTTTGAAGAAACAGCTTTGTAGTCTGAGGCAGGATCAAGTGTCTCAGCATCCCTGAGGGTGAATCTTGTCAGGGCTACCCTTTTGGTTGTTATTCTCTGTGAACATGTAAGCTCTCACAAGTGATATACAGTTTTGTATCAACATGTGTGTGAAAGGTGCACAGCTCAGTTAAGGAAGATTCTTTGCTCTTTGTTTGAGAAGATGAAACGCATCTGTCTTTCTTATAAGCAGGTTTGGACTGTAAACAAAATATAATATAAATTTTTATCTATGCCATTTTAAAAAAAATGGTGTGAAAAGTCCAGAAGGCTTTGTAGCCAGCAAGACTTATTACGTACACATGGATACTTAAGTCTCAGTCAATCTTAGACTGTTCCCATATAGACAGACAGCTTACACATTACCTGTTGTGGTCTTTTTGATCTCCTTCGTCTTGTTTGTACCCAATATCTTGAGGAGATCTCCCTCTGTCATATCTTATTTTATCAATTTGGAAGGACTCCATAGGCATAACCTCTCCTGCAACAAAACAAATTTCCTATTTTCCATTCTGAGTTTAGGACAGATTTAAAATGAACAGACTGGTTTAGTTCAGCAGTTTTTTTCAATATCCCAATGTGTTTCAGCAGTTCTTGCTTTTCTTCTCTAGCATTTACAAAATTTAAAGTTAATGAAGCACTATGAAATCTGTCTCTGGGGTCTTTGTTGCCACTTTCTGGTTGTTAAGTATCTCTTTTAGAGTACAATTAAATCTCTCCACAATTTCTTCTGATGTAGGACTGTTTGGCATACCTGTAATATGTTTTATATCCTAATATGTTAAAAAAAAAACTTCCTTTCATTAGAGATATATCCTGGATCATTGTCAGTCTTAATTTGTGTGAGTATTCCCATAATGGCTCTGGCATCTACAATCAGAACGTTTAAGGGCAGATTCCTACTCTAGAGACTAGCTGCCCTGACTACAGAGTAAAGAAGAGTTATCAAGATAGAAGCAAGCTGTTGGGGAAGCCGACAGGATCTTCAAAGTGTAGTAAGAAAATTCACACCTAAAAGTTCATACTTTGGGCTTAGTAGTTGTGTTTCTAGGAATCTAAAATAAGAACCTTCATATGGGATCATTGTCAATCTGTTTTCATTATAAGAGCGGAAGGCACGGTAAACTGTCCCACTGATCAGCAGGGCCAGTGATGGCTCAGATGGTAAAGGCATTGTCTACACTCGCCTAATGGCCTTAATCCCATCCCTGGAATTCACATAAAGACAGCAGAAAACTGATTCCACAAAGTTGTTCTCTGACTTCCACATGCGTGCTACGGGACGCGGCCCCTACACACACAGGCACTTATGCACACTAATAGTAGGAACAGGATCAACAATATGGAAGGATTAAAGGAAGCCAAAAGGATCTCTACAGTGGTGGATGAAGCAGAAACTTAAAGGCATCTTTGTAAGTAGTGTTTGATGGGTGTGTGTGTGTCTCCTGTTTTAGTCCTCAATAAAAAGCAGAGCATGAAAATGAATACACTTAAAAGTGAGTACCAACCATGTACATGTCCTTTTGGGTCTGGGTTACCTCACTCAGGTGTGTCCTGCCTTCAAGATGTCCAGGGACAAAAACGGAGCAGAGATTGAGGGAATGGCCAACCAATGACTGCTCCAAATTGAAACATATCCCAAGGGCAAGAACCAATCCCTGACACTCTTAATGATACTCTGTTATGCTTGCAGACAGGAGCCTAGCATAATGGGCCCAAACAGTAGCCAATGGAAAGAGAGCCAGAGATCCACAGCCAACATTGGTTGGAGCTCAGGGAATCATGTGGAAGAGTTAGAGGAAGAATTGAGAGACCGGAAGACACGGACTCCATAGGAAGACCTACAGAGTCAACTGATTTGGACCCATGGGGGTTCCCAAAAACTGAACCACCAACCAGGAAGAAAGTATTGGCTGGACCTCTGCTCCCAACATGTGTGGTGGCTTGGTCATCATGGGAATACCCCAACAAGTGGAGGAGGGCTTACCATGAAACCTGTTGCTTGCCTGTGGATCCCATTCCCCTAACTGGTCTGCCTTGTCTGGCCTCAGTGGGAGAGTATATGCCTAGTCCTGCAGTGACTTGATGTGCAGAGGGTAGTGGGTGATCCCAGTGAGATCCCCTTTCTCAGAGGAAAAGGTGAAGAGAGGGGGAATGGGGAAAATGATCTGTGTGAGGGGAAATAGGAGAGTGGCAGCTGATATTGGGACATAGGGTGAATAAAGAAATTAATGAAAGGGGGTATATAATTCACACCTGAACAGAAACAAAAAACAAACAAGAATAACTATTCTAGAGATTTTAAAAAAAAAACTATTGCTTTAAATTTATGATGAACTTGTGGAACTAGAAAATAGATGAGGGCCTGGCAGTGGTGGTGCACACCTTTAATCCCAGTATTTGGGAGGCAGAGGCAGGTGGATTTCTGAGTTCGAGGCCACCCTGGTCTACAGAGTGAGTTCCAGGACAGCCAGGGCTACACAGAGAAACTCTGTCTAAGAAAAAAAAAAAAAAAGAAAAAGAAAATAGATAAGAATTGTTCAGTTAGGTACTAGTCTTAATGGAAAGACATGTAAACAATTCTGCAGTAACTCCTTAAGCCTTATCAATCTATGTCATGAATTACTTTGAACTTATAGAATGTAAAAGTGCTTAGAAAACCATGTAATCAATTATCCTGCTGTAACGATTCTACCGATAATTATATGAGTTAATTTTTTGTCTGAGAAAGTATAAAAACTAAGAACAAAAATAAATTGACAGTATAGCATTTTTCTGGTTCATCCAGTGTGTGTGTGTGTGTGTGTGTGTGTGTGTGTGTGTGTGTGTGTGTGTGTGTGTGTGTGTGTGTTTGTACACTCCACTTTCATGGCCAGGTTTCTCTGTGTAGCGCCAGCTGTCCTATAACTCTCCCTTTAGGTCAGGCTAGCCTCAAACTCAAAGATCTACCTGCACCTATCTCCCAAGGGCTGGGAGTAAAGGCCGGCACCAAAATTCCTGACTTTTTTTTTTTTTAAGAGACAGCCTTTCTTTATGTATCCCAGGCTGTGCTTGGACTCATGAACCATGATACAACCCAGGCTAACCTCAAACTCTCAGCAATCCTCCTGTCTCAGTCTCCCCAGTGCTGGGATAACAAGTATATGCCACCCTGGGGTACATTCTGATAATAAGATGTTGGCAGACATCATAGTGACATCGATTATTTTCTAGTTGGGTAATTACACAGATGCAGAAACACTGGTAAGCAACTCTAACCATTCTGAGCATTGGCTCAGTGAGCTGGAGAGGGGGAGCAGAAAGCAAGTTTTTAGATCACACAGAAGTGAGACACTCTAAGCCTTCCTCTGGGACCTGGGCTCTCTCTGTGGTAAGGAAGTTCCATCTAAGGATTCCTGTCTACCTCAGAGAGAATGTTCCAGAGAGGGACTATAACCCTCTGTGGCCAAACTCAAGCTTCGGAGACAGCTTCAGTTCGCTACACGATAGCGATGGCTGAAAGGAGACCACTGGGAACGCATCGTGTCTGAATTTTATTTCGCCCAGGATCAGGCTGATGAAGAACATGCTTCCACGTTACAGACGTCCCAGGATTCTTTCGGTCCTTCCATGCCGGGTCGCTGCTGGGGCTATTGTGCCACTTGTGCTTGCTCTGCCCCGGTCTTTAAGTGTCTGCCCTTGTACTCACACGAGTTTAGGAGCCTCTGTAATATAGTGAAATGCTGTTAATCTCCTGCTTCTGTTCAACCTTTGCAAAGCACTGCAGCCGGTTACAGGGTGAGAATGTTTCCCAATGTAACTGGGTCTTCATTTTAAAGTGTAGGCAGTGACTAACTGAAGGAAACACTCAGCTCAAACGCAGTTTCCGCAGCAGCCAGACGCCCCCACAGGCTGGGGTCGCTGTGCAAAGCTGCATCCTCATTTCTCATTCTGTGCATCACTTCCGTGTAGTTTGCAGGTACTTTGCTTTCTCTAAACTGAGTTTGTGGCAACTCTGCAATAAGTGAGTCCCTTGATCACATATTTCTGACTGTTCTTATCCCCCACTCTGGGTTCTCCTTCCACACCTGTCAGGGGCCCCTCCTCCCTGTAGGTTCACTTCTGAGATTCAGGTCTTTGTTTAGTGACCAGGGAATTTACCTAGAGTCTCTCAGTGACCATGAGTATTGAAGTGTCTGATGGAGCCTGGAGGATTTATCAGTGGGTTCAAAAAGTCCTATCTTCTTTTCCCAGGCAAAAGCACGGCATAGGTTGCAAACCGCACACCTTCCTGACATTCTAAGGCAACAGATAATAAATAACCTTTTTCTGTTTCCCAAACTCAACAGTCTTCTCTGTCATAGCAAAAAGAACGAGTGATTTTGAGGTGAGGCTAAGGACCTGGCTCCTAAAAGGAAGGAATGAAGTTTTCATCAAATCCCATGAGCCGCCTTTGTCACAAGAAACAAAAGGTTGCCTTAGCAAACCTGCTTCAATATTCTTTGTTCTACTTTCTGTCCTTGGAGTTAGTTGCAGAACTGAGAACTAAGGATTGCTTAATCTGACCTCAGCACCACCACCAGAAAGCTCCTGCTTGAGAGCCTTATGACAGAGACCAGCTAGTGTAGACTAGTGAGGAACACCCTCAGCCAGAAGAGGAATTCCAAGGACAAGCTGCTCAAGTGAGAGACTCCTTGATATAATTAACCTGCTTGAGAGACATAAAGTAGTCATTACTGCCCCTTTCTCCCTTGATCAGCCCATTTCTGTTTTCTCATCTCTCTCTGACATCTGGAAGTTTGGCTGGTATTTTCCCCATCCATAAGCTCAACATTCAGACTCTTGGCTTTCTTGCTTTCTAGACACAGATGCCACAGTTTTGTATGGCAATGCTAATGTGCATCTTGAGATACCCACTCGTTATCAGAGCAGTGGATTCTGGTAGGCTTCTTCCTGTATTGGTTCAGAAAGTGTGTCAGGCAGGCTCAGAAGGGATTCAGAACGATGGCAGTTTTATTATCAGTCCACAGGGATTCATAAAGTCCTATTGACAGGCTGTTCTGAGACTCGTGGTTTGATCAGTTATATCACAATATTTGTGCTCGGGCAGTAGGTAAAGAGGCTGGGAAAGCATTTGTAAAGATACCTAGGCTGTATAAGTTAAGAAAGAGCATCAAGGAGATCAAAATCAGAAAATTCTGTTGTTTCTGTGTTTGGATCCTTCCAACTAACTGGCTTCCATGGGCGCCCAGGACATTTGTGGGAAGTTGTTTCTGGAAAATCAGATATCAGCTTAAATGAAAGGCTATCTGGTTGTACATGGATATCAGGGATCCAATCATCATGGATCTCAATGTCATAAGGTGGTGTGGTAGGTACCACCCCTTGAATGAAATCTGAGTCCTGAAAACCAGAAGAGATAATGGTTGGCTGGGCTAGGGGAGGGTTCAAGGTGGGCCCTGCTGTCCTCTGCTGTTTCTGTGTAGATGTAGTACTGTCTTCAGAAGGGCTTGTCAAAGGCTCTGTTCTCTGGTCAGTGTGCTTTACATTGTTTTTGTCTTTATTTGTCTGTTTACCATGACCAAGACTTTGACCATGACCATGACCATGACCATGTCCCAATGTATGTGTATGGTCATAGCCGTCTTCCCTTTGGTGTTTAAAATAATCAAGTTTAAATTGATGTTCACGATCAAGGCCATGTGGTTTCTGGTGTCCATGACCAAGACCACGCCTCTTTGGGGGTCTTTGGCCATGGTCATGCCCATGCTTATGGCCACGGTGATTCTTTGCTTTTATTTGCTTTTCATGCAACCAGCCATGACCAAAATTGGGTCTTTGTTCATTTTCTGGATCTTCTGGCACCCTGGCAATGTAGGGTGGACTTACAGTTGTTCCTTCTTTTGCTTGTTGTACTTGGACTGCTCGGAAAGGTGAAAAGCCTGGAGGTCTTCTCATCATTGTAGTCTACACAGGAAATATTAAGATGAATGCTTTATATTAGTATCAGACTGTTGATGAAGGAGGAAGAGAGTAAGAACCTGATGATGCCATTCTATATTACAATGTGGTGAGTATTTCCCAGATATCAAATACTATATTTGTTGGCATTTAATATAGGCTCCACCCTACAGTTACCTGGTAACAGCCAGGTCTGCCCAACTCACTATTAAAAGGGCTGCTTTCCCCCTCCCTCTCTGTTGCTCTCTTCTCTTCTCCTCCTACTCCTTCTCCCTTACCCTCTTCTCCCTCTCTCCCCATTCCCTTCCCACCTCTCTCTCCACATGTTCATGGCCCGCCTCTTCCACTTCTTTTTCCCTCTCCCCCGCGTCTCTCTTTGTTTCTACCTCTCTCTCCCTCTCTCCCTCTCTGTCTTCATCTCTGTCTCTCTCTCTCTGTCTCTCTCTGTTTGTCTCTCTCTCCCTCTCTCTGGTTCTACTACTCCCTTAACTCCCACCCCATGCCCTAAATAAACGCTGTTCTATATTATACCATCACGTGCCTGGTACCTCAGGACAAAAAGATGCCTCAGCTTGGGCCTGCAAAGGCAACCTTTCCCCACACCGTACTGCACCGCCACCAACCATATCCCTGGTTTCTCTCTTTTTTCTTACTTTCTTTTTTCTTTTTTATAAAACACAACAATACTACCTTTCTAGTAAAATAAATTAACAATACTTCCTCTCTTTTGATTATTCTTGAAAACTGTAGGCTTTGTTTGTGGTACTAGGGATTGAACTAAGAGTCTTGTACTCGTCAGGCAGATACTCCAGCTCTGAGTTATAGCCTCAGCCCTGCTCTGATTATTCTTCTTAATAGTCCTCTAAGGCTAAGAGTTTTTCTTCATTTACAAAAGTGGGTGGTTTGACCACATAATCTCTCGGGTACTCAGTTTGATAACTGATATCATTTCTGTTACAACCATTGCTATTATTAACCTTAAAGGTCTTTATGGCTAAACTTTGTCAGGCTGTGCCACCACAAGACCTGCTCAGAAGCATGATGGGAAGGCCTTTTACAATGTGTTAGAGATAGTAACAAATGACAAGAACCTAAACTACAAGAAGAGAGGCAGCAATTTGCACAGAAGCATGGCTTTCTGGATATGCTTCACCTCCCCCCTTACCAATGTGGGAAGGCCACAGTTGAAGCCAATGTTCAGAGATGAAAGAACTCAGGCTTCCCAGTCAAACATCTTCTAGTAGTCGGGATCATGATGGAAAGTGTGGGCTCAGAGTTGACCTGCACTCAACACTCTACACACTAAGTCCACTATGCTGCAAAATAAGAACCACAGCCCCTGGCTCCCAGGGCCCTCAGGACTGATGAGCATGTGCAAGGAACTTGCTGTGCAGGGCCTGGGATGAGGGACTTAGTGAAGTGATTCACTCTGGAGCCTCAGAGCACTTCAAGTCCTAGTGTCCCATCATTGGCAAGTGACGAAGCTCCAGGCACATTAAAGACTTAAAAAGACAATAGAGTGTTGCCTCTCAGATTTGAATTGTGTGGGGACCCCTTCAGGATTGTTTTTAAAATGCAGCTTGGTATTCATTAACTGTGGAAAGGGAGTAATCCATGTTTCTCACAAAGTCCTTCAATGAACAGAGCAGAGCACAGCACCTCGTTGTGCTCAGGCCTCAGGTGTGTCTTGGAAGTGTGTGGGTAGTGATAGGGCTCTGGCCTTCTCCTCACTACCAGACACAGAACTAGAAGGGATCACTGACAATGAGTTAAGTGCCTGAGAGGTGACCTGCTTTCTTCTCCAGCCATAAAACTCAAGATCACCATATAAATGTACAACTTCTTATGGGTTTAAAACAGTAGCCCTTCCCCCAATTTATTTCAATAATGATTCATTTTCAATACCCAGAGATTGCTTTTGGGAATAGACAGAACTGACCCCAAGCTGACCATACTTAAATCCTACCATTTCTAATGCTTGGCATTTGACAGTCGGGAAGACTTTGTTCTCCCAAGGTCTCATGTACACTTCAGCATTGCAGTTGAGACTTTGCTAATCATGAGAACAGAAGACAAGGGAAAATAAATCAGCATTAGTCATAAGGCACACGAGCAAGTGACCCTTAGAGCATCACACAGGGACAGCGCTACTCACACCACGGTGGTTGATCTCGCAATCTGCTGTCAGTTCTGTGTTATTTTCCTTGGAACATTTGGTTTCTCTGGCTATGAACTCAATAACATATTTTGCTCCGCCCACCACCTGTAAAGTTAATAGGACAAGACAAATATTTAATGTGGATTTCTATAACAAATTATACTTTTTTACTTCTGTGAGTTTAAAGTTAGAATCTTAACATCTTAATTATAAACAGACCATCTTAAAAATATGACACTCTCCCAGCTATCCATATCTGGTACATATCTGTACACATAGCTAAGATTTCTGGGTATTAGTCAGGCCAGCTTTGTTCACTAAGTAAAAGAAGTGCAGGCTAAACTTTTTACTTTAATATACACATATTAATTTTAATGTTCAAAGTCTTCAAACCACACCTACCAAGTATCTCAAGGGCTTACATTTTAGCACAATCGGAGGTATGGGAGGGAAACTTAAAATATTTTCTTCAAGCATTTTTTGTTGCCTTGCTGCCAAATAATGAATCAGAAAATTCTTATGTACTTTAAATTATCCAATTAGGAAAATATTTAGATTATCTATTGATTCATTTTTAGTTTTAAGAAACCTCTTAATGTTTAAATGATCTAGTTCTTGGTGGAACACGTCTGTAATCCCAGCACTGGGGAGGCAGAGGAAGGAAGATCTCTGTGAGTTCATGGCCAGCCTGATCTAGAGAGAATTTCAGGTCATTCTGGACTATATAATAAGATTCTCTCTGAAAACATTTTTTAAAAAGTAGTTAGGAATATATCTAACCAAATGATTCAAAGACCATTACAATAAAATCCTCTACAGTAAAATTTTCTAGATATTGGCATAGGAAATTATAGAAGATACTGTATAATGGAAATATAGTCCATGTTCCTTAATAGTATGAAATGTCTATACTACCGAAATTAATTCAATACCTATAAAAATTCCCATGTCATATTTCATAACCTTAGAAAAAATACATGAGTTTATATGAAACCACAACAGATCAAATGGCCAAAGTAATCCTAGGAGTAAGACAATGCTGAACGTATTATAATGCTTGACCTCAAATTATACAATAGAGCCATAGTGACAGAGACAGCCTGCAACTGGCACAAAAACAGACAGGAAGACCAACATCCCAGGCAGGAACCTGCCCCAGGAATCAACAGATGGGACTGCATGAAAATACAAAGTCTCTACATAGCAAAGGAAATAACCAGAGCCCATATGATCAGAGAAAATCTTTACCAACTACACTCCAGGCAACAGCTGACATCCAGAATTAATGAAGAATTACAGAAATTAAATACGAAGGGAATAAAACTGTCAATCAGCACATAGGAAATTAATAGGCAGTTACTAAAGCAGGAGACTCTCTCCCGTCAAACACTCTTGAGAAAGATGCCTAACACTCAACCATAAAGATCTGCTTGGCTCCATTTAGTCATTCCCGTACTGGGGATCTTGGTATTAGTAGCAGTAGTCATGTGTGGGTGGGTGGGTGTGGTGAGTGCCATGGCATGCATGTGGAAGTCAGAGGACAACTTTGTGGAATCGGCTTTCTCCTGTCCAGGGATGGGATTCAGGTCATCAGGCCAGTGTTAAATGCCTTTATCATCTGAGCCATCACTGGCCCTGCTGATCAGTGAGACAGTTTACCATGCCTTTTGCTCTTATAATCAAAATGACAATGACTATGGTCCTGTATGAAGGCTCTTGTTAGATTCATAGAAATGCAACTACTAAGCCAATTTCTTACTAGATTTAGAAGATCACGTCAGCTTCCACAGCAGCTTGCTTCTATCTTGATAATTTTTCTTATCTACTCTTACCTTAGTTTACCTTAGCTTAGTTTAGCTCAATCTAGCTCATCCAGGGAAGCTAGTCCCCAGAGTAAGAATTGGTCCTTTAACATTCTGATTATAGATGCCAGAACTGTTAGAGATTTTGGCTTTTCTAATCTAGCTGCTCATTTTACAGATGGCGCCACAAGAAATGAGATTTTAATAACCCCACAGAGTAACCAAGGATAGAGGTGATGATAGAGCTGATCCTCTGACTCCAGATAAAGGCAAATAGCCTTTATTGATAGAGGGCGTCCAGTGAAGAGAGATCAGAGGGAGAAAGAACATGGCAATGAGAGTGAAGGCTCTCTCTTTCTCTCTGTCTCTCTCTGCCTCTTTCTCTCTCTTTCTGTGTTTCTGTTGTGTATTTGTGTATGTGTGTGTTAAGACACACACACATCATGCTATGTCGCTGACCTACAACTTGTGGCAATCCTTCTGCCTCAGCTTCTGAGAGCTTGGATTACAGGTGTGCACCACAACACATAGCACAAAATGTTCCTAGGAGAGATGAGACTGGGATGTCAGAGAATAAAACCGTGCTCTTCATTGCTGTATTTTGCTAATTAGACAATGGTTTCTAGTATTTGTAGACCATTCTGGAGATTGGAAGAGACTGCTTACACATTACCTAATTTGAGCTTTGCTTTAGATATTTTCAGGTAAAAAACACAGCTGAGCTTCCCACACACCTTTTTTGTTTGTTATTTGAGACAGAGTTTCTCTGTATAGCCCTGGCCAACCTGGAACTCACTTTGTAGACCAAGCTGACCTCAAACTCAGAGATTTACCTGCCTCTGCCTCCCAAGTGCTGGCATTAAAGGTGTGTTCCTCCAGTACCCAATGAAAACAGTGCCTTTCAAAGATACTTGCCCAAGACACTCAAGCTTGCAGCAGAGTGGGGACTTGGAATTTAAACCACCAAATTCTGTTACCAAATACTATTTCCCCAACCAGAGCCAAGACCAGGGATCATATTACCAATCGATCTACACATAGGCAGCAAACTTCCATCTTTCTATTTACAGACCTGTGATGTTGCTTTTTTCACTGTGTCAATCTTGAAATAGAAATTATGGTTATTCTCTTCATTAAGCTTTACAATGGAATGATTAAGTGCCTCCTTCAACTTCGGGCTGTCTACAGGCAGGTTCCTGGGACAGCCAGGGCAATGTTTTGGAAGTGGTTCTACCAAATCATCTCCTGAAAAACATCAGATGTAAAGTCAGTAGGTACTCCCAAAGAGTAGTCCAGCCTCCCTCCTGTCACACACAACCTCTGTATTCTCATTTATAGAGGGTGTGAGGTAAGCAGAACAGGATTAAGTGAATATTGGCCCTGAGATGGTCACTTCTCCTTATTCTGCGGGAAATCAGATGTGCAGGGAAGCGTGTTTGCCCATGTTTTCCCATATGCTATAACTGCTTTGAGTTTAACACCCTGATATTATGTGTCTCAAGCCAGCCTTGAATTCTATAAGTTGCAGAAGTTGACCTAAAACTTCTGATTCCCCTGCTTTCAGTTTCCTAACTGACATGGTTACAGGTATGCAATACCACACCCAGTTTTAAATTTCCCATTTATGATGTAAACTATAGAGAAATGTTTAACTTTGAGGAAAGTGATTGTGAAGATACAGGAATGACTCCCCAATGGACAGGGTGGAGTCCATGGCTCCATTGAACAGGCAGTGTCAGTGGTGCTCCTTATGGCCTGTGCACAGTGGTGCTCCTCATGGCCTGTGCACAGTGGTGCTCTTCATGGCCTGTGCACAGTGGTGCTCCTCAACCTGACATATTTACAACTATTTGTCAATGTGAGTGAAGTCATGCCTTTTATTAGAAGTGATGGCTTAACTATAAGCTTTCCAGAAAGCTCCCCACATGAAAACACACTGGAAAACCCACCTTTACCTGGAAGGATTCCGTTGTGTTTGGTTAAAAACGAGATGCTGTTCTCTCCAACTCAAAACACCAGATTTAAGGACAATTTGTACAAAAGGGAAGGCAGCTGCCACTGTCCCTGAAGGTTGCCTTGTCTGGGGAAGCCACGTTGCTCCTTCAGTCACTGTGCTGCCTTGGCCACTTATAGACACAGTGCAGCTAAGTAAGGAGGCCCCACCACTTCCTGTGTCTCCATGCGTGCTTTCTCACCTGGATAAAGGTCACAGCTCTGCGAGTAGTCGGCAATTATGTTATTAATATCCACGAAAGCATGGCCTCTACACTCACCATCGTCCTGGTGGTTCAAAGTTATAAACATAAATCATTGTGAAAGCAAACAATGAGCAAAAAATAAAAGACAGTATGTCTACGTTACAAATCATTGCATCAGGAAAAGAAAGAAAGAGGAATAAAAGCTGAAAGCAAAGGAGAGAATGAGAAGCACAGACAGCCATGATATCCATGGCAAGTAGGAGACTCAGCAGGGCAGGGAACAGGATTGCCCACTGCACAGTGAATGCCCAAATAAGACACAATGTCTCACTGGACCCTGAGCTCATTGATTCCAGTAGGCTGCTGTCAAGTGAGCCCAGGAGTTCTGTTGCTATCTTCCTGATGCTTGGATTATAGATGTCTGCATGGGAGAGAGAGATCCAAAGACAAGCATTTACTGACTGAGATCTCTTCTCTTCCCTGGCTTCAATTTATGCTTTGTTTTGTTTTAGAGGGAGCTGAGCATATGGCCTTCACATGTATCTGTACAGGCGAGCACTCCCACAGATACTTAGACATACATATATGAAAAACACAAAGAAAAGGAAAGAATGTAATTACTCTTCCATACATCCAACCCATAAGCTTCTAACATACTTATTAAAATATTTCAGCAAAATAAACACATTAGCTCAATTATTCATTGAGAAACTAAGATATACTTAGCTATAAAATAGTGAATTTTAATGCAATAAAATTTAAATTAGTTATTTAAGCAAACAACTAATGAATAAATGAAGTTTAAAAGATTTTAATAACGATGATTATCACATATAAAACTGAGGCCCTATTCTGAAGGAAAGAACACCAAATACAAAAATAACTTCATTTTCTAAAATGGTTGCTAAGTTAGTAATTATATAAAAAATAGAAATGACCCAGGTGTCCAAAGGTAGGAGTGCTGTGGTAAAACCAATGTACGGTGTCCTTGCTGGAATACTATTACAGAGTCATTTTTAAAGTTTACCAAGATTTCTAATGACTAGGAACAATTCTTAGGTGAAAAAAAAAGTAGAGCATGTAAAACAATCACAAGCCTGGAGAAATGGCTCAGAGATTCAGAGCACTGACTGTTCTGATGGAGGACCTGGGCTCAATTCTCAGCATCCCCATGGCAACTCACAACCACCTACAACTTCAGTCCCAAGAGATCTGATGCCCTCTCCGCCCTCTGTGGACTTTGTATGTACATAATCTACAGATTGCACATGAAGGCAAAAAGCCCATATACATGAAATAAAATTAATAAATCTTAAAAAATGTAAATAAAATAATCACATCTTTTAAAAAACAAAAAGTCACTGAAAGATTCCCACAACTTTCCTTTCTCTCCACCCAAGGAAAGAGGAAGGGAATATGCACGAATCCCTCTGGGGGTTATCACCCTTCTGTTTGCATTTGCATTTCCTGATGGTTGGTGGTCCTGCAGATCTCCTCACGTGCTCATTGGCTACCTGCAGTCTAGACCTGTCCATTCAATCCTTTGCCCATTTTAGAAGTGGTCTGTCTTTTGGCGTTGACTTCTGGAATTTTGAACATGATCTTCATACTAAGCCCTTAAAGAGCAGAAGATTCACAGATGGTTCCTTTCATTTTGTGTCTCTCTTGGTAGAGTCCTTTATGATTCTTTCTACAGCTATAAATCAATGCATGATTAAGTAGAACATTTGAGAAGTTTTGAAGAAATCCCAATAGGTACGCAAAATCAGAAAAAAGTGTCCACAATTCTTCCTGAAGGTTAACAGTGTTCTGAATTATAACAAATTTATTTTTATCACTTTTATATTTATATTACTTTACCTTGTATATTTGCCTGACTCTGTATACACAGTTTCCCTTCCTTCCTTCCTGTTTTTCAATTTAAATTTAAAACAAATTTTGAGACAGCATCGTCTCTCTATGTAGCCCTAGATAGCCTAGAACTCAGTTTGTAGAGCAGACTGGTCTTGAACCCATGGACATCTGCTGTTTCTACAGTGCTGGTAAAGGTGTGTGTCACCACACCCAGCCTCTTTGCTTTCTCTCTGTCTTCTCTCATTTACAGGTCTTTTTGGCTTTCTTTCTGAAGCAGCATATTTCAACCCAATGATGGCCTTCAACCCAGGGTACAGTGGAGGATGGCCTTGAACTTCTAATCCTCCTTTCTCCATGGCTCCTGTGAGTATAGATTGTATCCTGGTTTTTGCCTTGTTCTTAACATATTACAATCTCTTGCTAATGTCCCAGAAGGCTCCAGAAGCAGTATTAATCTATGGTCCACTGTACATTGCATAATTCTTTCCTAATGATGCACATAGCATTTGTCTCAAAAGCTTTACCATTAGAATTAGCCAAGTGTGGTCCAGATTTCCCACCTTTCCCTCATAACATAGAACTCTCAAAGCAGAGATACTTAATGTAGTACTATTATAGAAACATCTATAACAATATTCCAGGAAAGTTTGTTCCTTGGTCACCTAGGCATTCACTAGCCACAGAACAGTCACTGACATCATTTCAATGACAAGATGTCATGCACAGTGGGAGAAGATGCCCAGAATGCACTTATTAGGTTGACAGGGGAAGAAGGATGAGGAAACACCACAGGAGAGTTTGCAGGAAGAAGCTGGGACACAGAGGACCCTGTGTGAACATGGAGCACACACGAAGGAGGAGGCGGCCAAGAGAGTGTGACACCCATCCCCATGGCAAATCCCATTCCTAATCCCTGACGGGATGGAAACATGTAGTGTGGCACACATGGATTCCTTCACCAGCAACTTAGGTCCTAAGACCCTGGGTGGACATGAGTGGGAACCACTAAATGACATCTCAGTGTCAAGTCACAGCGCTTGACAGTCCTGGAAACGCTATCAGCAAAATGTGAAAGACTGTCATTAAATGTCTACTACTTACACCATTGGGAAGAGACATGCAGTCTCCATGGAGGGAAGGAAAATTCTCCTTTGAACAATTCGTTTGCACAATTGAGAAGATAATATCAAAATTCAGGCCGGCCACCACCTGAAATGATTTAGGTCGAATGAGTACTTGAACCTCACATTGAACAATATTCACAGTCAGCAAAAGTTAATAATGTCTTTAATAAGTGAACTGGATATAATCAGTGCTCAGGAAATACAAACCATCATTATTACTAGGCATTAGTATCACTGAGGAAATATTGAATATTGTGACAAACACATACAGACACCCACACAGACACATAACAACACATTCCCCATGACATTTCTAAGTAACTGGAAATGTAAAATTATATGCATATATATTATATGTGTATATATAATATGTATCTTAAATATCATATAAGATATACATGAACTCTTGTGTATAAAGTACACATTTCACACAGGAGCAAGTTGAACTAAAAGTAGAGATTGTTACTCTCTAAACTGAGGGATTCTTAAGAAACTGGAATTCAAAGGACCAGATGAGCTCTCATAAAAGCCATGATAAAGGAGCCAAAAACAGATCTGATTCCAAGCTAGGCCTGGTGTCATAGCCTTTAATCCCAGCATCAGAGGCAGAAGTAGCAAGATCTTGGTTGGTTTGAGTCAACCTTGGTTTATAGACTGAGTTCCAAGGCAGCCAGGACTGTGTAGAGACTCTGGCTCAAACAAACAAAACAAACAAAGAAGTAAATGATTGTATTACTAGATATTTCCACCACACACCACCAGGAGGAAGTGGGCAGTATAATATAGGGCATTCCCAAAAAGACCTGTGCACCTTTTTTAGGAGAAATGTATTATTCTGGGGCCATTTTTAATTAATGACAGGAAGATAAAAATACAGATTTGGTAAAACCTTAAAGCCAGAATGACATCTACTTTTGCATTTCTGGGAAGAAAATATGTAATGCTGAGGGAATGGGGGTGTGAGAGTTCCTCCGTTCCTTCTAATGTATCTCACAACTCCCTTGGACCCCTGAGAAACTCCTTGCCTTAAGAGTTATCCTTATGAAAGCACAGGACACTCCAGGACCATGCCAGCACGTAGCCAGGCAGGTTCCTCCTGTCAATGGTTCATTTTAGGTGACAAAAATGCCAATCTAACAGATTTTTAACCACATCCCATGTCATGAATAATGGAACAACAAACCTGTCTGTGGGCGCTTTTTACTTCTCTGAGAGCAAAGAGGTGGGTGTGGTCTGAGTTGTTGTTGAAATGCTCAATGGCATGTTTCAGAACAGGCTCCAGGTCTGGGTTATCCGTCGATATGGGGTGCACGCAACCCACACAGATGTACTCGTCTGTCACGATGGGGCCCTTACCTTGACAAAGAGCAGACAAAGAGACAGCATTAACAACTGAAAACACATCTCATATTCATGGTCCTAAACCCATGAGACCATTTAGAAAGATCCTGAAAAGCTGACTTTCCTGTAACACCTGTGTGAGTTAAAGATAACGAGGATGAGGACTCCTGTGCAGTCAGAAGCAAAGATGCAGAGCATTAAGGATGGTTATTTTATGCTATACTATTGATTTCATTTTTTGACAGGGTCTCATATATTCCGAGGTTGGTCTGGAACTGTCTACACAGCTAAGGCTGGCTTCAAGTGTCTGATCCTCCCTCCTCTGCTTTTCTCCGGAGGCTCCTATGCCTGCTGTATGGAGTGATGGGGATTGAACCCGGGCCTTCAGGTGTACCAGCTTCTCAGAACAGGGGTCAGGAAGGAAGTTGTGTGAGGAGAGTTTTCAGTGTTTGTGAGAACACTCCAAGAATACAAGACAGGAATCCTGTGACCTCAGTTTCTTGAAAGCACAGAATTATTCTTGGAATGAGGTTCCATGATCCTCCCAGATGCATCAGATAGGAAGGAGTTTACTTCAGATTATTCATTATAGTTTGCTGTTCTTATTCAATCAAATCATTAAACTCTCCTGTATGTGACTATATTATTTAGGATTCTCTAGAGTCACAGAACTTATGGAATGTCTCAATGTATTAAGGGAATTTATTGTAATGACTTACAGCCGGTAGTCCAACTAACTCAGCAATGGACAGCTGTGAATGGCAAGTCCAAAAGTCTAGTAGTTGCTTTGTCTACAAGGCTAGTTGTCTCACCTGGTCTTCTGTATAAGGTGGAATCCAGAAGAGATAGATTCTAACAGATGTACTGGCAAGTAAATGCAAGCACATGAAGGAGAGTGAGTTTTCCTTCTTCCAGTGTCTATATGTAGGCCACCAGCAGAAGGTATGAGTCAGATTAAAAGTGTGTACCACCACGCCTGGATCTGGAACTTGTTTTGTCCAAGGCTAACCTTGAACTCACAGATCTACTTGCCTCAATCTCCTGGGAAAAGGTGTGTACTTCCTTTGTTTATGCCAAAATTTTTCATGGCCACTTTGCATCAAGATCTCTATGTCAAGATCCAGGTCTGAAGCCTGTGTCTTCCAGCCTCAAGATCTGGATCACAGGTGTGCCCTCCATTTCTGGATTGGAGTTCATTCCAGATGTAGTCAAGTTGACAACCAGGAATAGCCATCACAATGACTTTATGGAAAAACATTATTTTGTCAGGTGTGGCTTATCCCTGTGTTTGTATACAACTTGAACTCATGAGAACCTTACTGAGCTGACCTTTCTTCACCCTCAGAATATACGTTATCTGAAGTTCTGGATAAACTTGGTTGTTGCATGAGAAAGTAGTCGGCCTCATTGATCAGCTCCGTTCTCCCAGATCCCAGTGCCTTTTAGTGGCGACTTTAGCTGAGTTACATCATTTGGCCCCCTTTAAAGGTATTTTAATGATCACAACACAATAACCATTTTATAAATGGGAAGACATTACAGATATATCATTCTTTTTCAAGCTAATGAAAGCTCCCTGACACCTAACTCCATCTGTTAAAGTCAGTCTAATACTTCGGCTCCTGGAGAAGAGTCTTCCCCCACAGTCAGGATTGTCTTTCCATTTTTATGTCACACACTATTGTTAAACTTC
This sequence comes from Uromys caudimaculatus, assembly GCA_028551405.1. Lineage (NCBI taxonomy): Eukaryota > Metazoa > Chordata > Mammalia > Rodentia > Muridae > Uromys > Uromys caudimaculatus. Next base: position 15,368,096 of record CM052713.1, read on the forward strand.
TTTAGCTTTACTTTCAGGGGTGTGTCATCTAAAACCAGTCACTGTGAGGTAGTGTGCAGGCCAGAAAGTATTCCTTTGTGTTTTCATACGACTAGAACACAAGGCAAGAGGCGTTCTCACTAGTCAGCCCAAGAGGAGCCTTCCCTTGAGGTCCATCTGCCCCTGTTATCCCCTAGCAGGTGCTGAGCTAGGTTCTAGGGAGACCTTGTCACACCTGTGAAGGGACGACAGTCAGGTAAGAAGGACAGAATGTAGACAGATAATTTCATGGGATGGGCAAGAGCTGGGAAAGGCAGGAGGCCAGAATGGGCTGAGGGAGGACATCTGTGGAAAAGATGAGCATGCTGAGCGGGAAGGAAGAAGGTGACAAGAGGCAGCAACAAGACCTGGGAGGGGTGTGGGGATCAGAGAGAAGGGAGAGATGGCACCGAGAAATCAGGATGGGAAAGGAACAGCAGTGTGGGAGGTGGCATCCATTCAGTCTGCCAAAGTGTCCGGTGTGACATAGAGAGGGCCAGTTTGATTTAGGGGCAGTCAGAGAGAGGAGGCTGTGCTCTAGGCAGGAGAGACTGACCCTGTTTAGAATCACTATCTACACCTAAAGCTCACAAGTTCTTTGGCAAATCTGGTGAGAGCTGTAGCCTCTCCCCAGGAAAATGCAAATAATCACAATATTTACATAGGATTTTAGGAATCCCATAGACTCTGTGAAGTAAAGAATATGCTGATCGGGAATGAGGAGCCACTGAACAGTTAGCAATAAAACAATGTCAAATATATTTATAGGTATTTATATGAAACTACCAGGGGAAGAGCCCTGGCAGATAGATGGTGGCGCAGAGTGAGTGGTATAGTCGGCAGAGATGCCACCTCAGGATCATGGCTTCTTTACCTCTCAGGAACACATTTCCTGGGTTCCTCCTGTCCTTGGATCTCTCCTCCCACCTCTGTCTCACTCTCCTTCCCTCCTCCCCTCTTTATTTTTGAGACAGGGCCTCATATACCCCAGGATATCTTCCAGCTTGCTCTGTAATTGAGGATGAAACTAAAGTCCTAATCCTCCTCCTACCTCAACCTCCCCAGTGTGGGATTTACAGGTGTGTACTATCATGCTTGGATGTAGTTGGATCTTAAATGTGCTGCAAAGTCCAATTTGTCAGGAGCCATCACAGGACAAGCGAATAACTAGCAGGTGATCTTCCTGAGATGACCACCTCAGATTCACAGCTACGATTGAAGTCCAGTAGGCAAGGCCCAGGAGAAAATAATTTTGTGAAAGATTCCTGTTATTAATATGCTTTTTAGTTTTATTTTTGATGATATATGACAATCACTAGGGATTATCCCCCCCTTTGAGCAGATCTTTGCAGAATAAGAGATGTACTGTCTTTCGCTGATGCTATAGAGACAAATAAATGATTTTCGATTTTTTATGATGATTCTCTAGAATTCCTAAAATTATATCAGTATTTATTAAGCTCTTTTATGGTGGGACTCCTATTAAGTTCTTTTTCTGTTAGTCAAAACTACAATGAGAAGTCTGCCAGTCTCCCATGTATAACCAGTCAATTGCTTGCATTACTCTGAGCACATTCTAAGAGGTTGTAAAACCATTAACCTAAGGGCATAAAAAGGGAACTAAGGATTTCTTATTGGTGCTAAGACAGAAGATAAACTGTTGACTGGGTTTATCTATACAAAACGTCACTAATAACTTAGTCATGGTTTTTAACTTTTAATGGACCTGTAGAGCTGTGACAGGTGATGAATGTTTAGTCAGATAATTACTGTAATGGATATGCATGCAAATATTCTCTGTTGTAAGCTTCCATTTGAATTTATGATTTGATTTTATTCATAAACTTGTGATGAATTTTTTTTTTCAAGACAGGGTTTCTCTGTGTAGCCCTGGCTGTCCTGGAACTCACTCTGTAGACCAGGCTGGCCTCAAACTCAGAAATCCACCTGCCTCTGCCTCCCAAGTGCTGGGATTAAAGGCATGTGTCACCACTGCCTGGCCTTTTGATGAACTTTTTGACATGCGATCATGGATTCTGAAAGATGTAGAAGTGATGAGGACAAAGAGAGGAGACAGAACTGAGCAGAGGAGAAGTTTTTAGACAGAACACTTTTAGATAGAACTGAACTCAAGAAGGACTCAGAAGTATAGGCATAGCATTTGGAGAAAAGGCAGTGAGAGTAAGAGTATTATTGTGACATCAGATCAGGAAGAGGGAGAAAGATTAGAAGGAGAATGCAGCCTGGAACAACTTAGAAACTATAAGGCAACATTAAAAAATTATGAGAACAAGCCAGGCTGTGGTGGCACACGCCTTTAATCCCAGCACTTGAGCGGCAGAGGCAGGCGATTTTCTGAGTTCGAGGCCAGCCTGGTCTACAGAGTGAGTTCCAGGACAGCCAGGGCTACACAGAGAAACCCTGTCTTGAAAAATCAAATATATATATGAGAACAATATGCAGAATACAGAGAGAAAGAAGAATAAAGCTGTAGAGAGAGAAGAAGGAGCAGGCAGGCTTCTCCTTTCCATGGGACAGAACAGGTCTTATCTTACTAGCAAGGCAGCCTTAGTCTTATTAAAGGAACAGAGCTTTCTTCTTACAAACTTGGGTGTAATTCATTTAGCATTAAAACGTTAGAAGCTTTTTCTTTCTTTATGCAGTAAAGATTGGGGCTCATGTTTCATCCATAATAAGTGAGATCTTTCTGCACTGACACTTGGGCCTTTGCTTCATATACATATGTAAGTATGGATGTGAGTGGGTAAGTATGTAATTGTGGGAATGCATGCAAGTGGGGCCCCACTGGTCTAAATGGAAGTGGATAAACACACATGCGTGAATCTGGACATGAACTTATGTGAGTGTATGCACATTTCCTTATGTAAAAGTTTCTCCTTCTGCAAGGGTGATTCTCTTCTCCTGGGTCAATAGAAGTTTATTGCTCCAAACTTCCCCCTAGCCCAACAAGCAAGAGGCACCTGGACAAAAGGGAAAAGGCCCTAGCAATTAATCCTTTACTTAATCTCCTGCTGTGGAAGGATGAGGTGTTAAATGCCAGAGACTGCAGTTTCTGGCCTTAGAGGAACAGAGAAGGCAGGTCAGCTGCAGTAACAAAGTAACTCAGACTTACATAAGTAAGGTTTTCTTATTATGCATCGACCCTAAATATCTCCTAAGACAAAGTCTTACCCTCTGCCGATGCTCTTCCCCCTCCACTGCCTCAAAAAGAACCAACAAGAAAGAAGACCCCACCAGGGCTGTCCCCCAGCACCAGTTCTGGTAATTTGTTGTAGTATCTGAGAACTGACTTAACACAATAGCTATAATCTACTCAGTAGACTAGGTCTTGGGCTATGCTGCCAATATCCAACCCTCAACACAGCTCTCCTCAGGACTGTGTGGTGTATGGCATCTCTACTGCAGTCAGAAACCTTGTAAACAGTTTTCCCTTCTCTTCTTGCAGATGAGGTTGGGTCAGGGCACTGGACAGTTCTACAGCTGCAGAGAATTGGATGGGAAGGATGGGAGACTTACAGATCAACTGAGGTGAAAGCCACAGGAACTGTGGAGAGGACCCGGGTGGATTTCCCCACCAGCCAGCTCTCATTCAAGACAGAATGGAGTTGGGGAAGAGAGCAGGTTTGAGAGAGGGAAGAGTAAGAAGGGTGACATTTCTTTCCTGGGTAACTGAGTGCCTTCCATTCTGTGTATTGGTATACAGATGGCTTTGAATAGGAATAAAACCTTTCATTGCTGATGGGCACTGATGAGCTCTCCTCTGCCTTGGGCTGATTTCTTTAAATGCAACTTCTTTCAAGAGCTGAATTTTGGTGCCTTTGTGGGTTCTATATGAACAGCTTAGGCCAGTGTATGGAAAACACAACCCTATGGAGACAAACTATATCACAGCCAAAGATGTTGCTCCAGGGGAGATCCTCTCTGTCTTTCTGTCTCTTTGTCTCCTCCCTCCACCCCTCTCTCTCTGAACCCTGCAGAAGCCACGTGTGGGAAGGTTTTCATGATTGGCATCGCCCATACACACTCATACCTCTACAAACCCTTGGTATCTTTATAACATTATAGAACACGATAACAATGGCTGTATTTGTTCATAAGTTGCTTTAATTTTTATTCTTAAAGGAGGGTTTTTTGCCTTTTTAACTAAGGACTTACTCTACCCACTCTCCTACAGAGTATAACCTTAGGTAAGTTACTTCACTCTTCCTGCCTCAGTTTCCTTTTTTGAAAATGAGGGTGTAAACCACACTGACTGACCTGTAATGGTTGGAGGAATTAATGTATGTAAAGTCCCCAGATCATAAATGCTCTGTGTGTGTGAGCTATCGTCATCCAGAGTCTGTGTTAAGATTCCCGGACATTGCATCTTTAGATTTACCATCTCGTTTCCTAGCACCCCATCCTGTCAAGGGTGCAGTTCTATTATGGCCCTTCTGAGACAAAGGAAAGGAAGATAATCAAAATTTGGAATGAAGCTGGACAACTTTAGTCCCAGCACTGAGGAAGCAGAGGTAGGTGGATCTCTGTTAGTTCCAGGCCATCCTGGTCTAGAGAGCAGGCTCCAGGACAGTCAGGATTGTTACATAAAGAAACTGTGTCTTGAAAAAGAAAAGATAACTCAGAACAAACAAACAATATCAAAATGAAGAGGAGGAAGAAGAAAAGAAGGAGGAAGTGGAATAGGAAGAAGACGAGGAGTTTTGAGGTTTGGTCTTATGCTATCTATTTTGTAATACTAAGTTGAGGACCCCAAGACTTCATTGTCCCAGAGACTAGAGAGTCCACACATATAACTTGGACCCAAATAATTCTTATTGGTAAATAAAGATGCCAACGGCCAATAGTCAGGCAGAAGACACATGGGGAGTGTTTAGCTTTCCTGGACTGGGGGTCAGAGAGGGATCACTAGGGAGAAGTAGGTGTATAAAAAGAAGAAGAAGAAACTGCCTCCATGTGTTAGGTGAGCCATAAATACATGGCTCTGTGGGATAGCCCATTGAACTTAAGAACAATCCAGATGAAACATAGTAAATAGTAATTAATAACTCGGCGTTATTTATAGGAAGGTAGATTTTAACAGAATAGAGAGTAGGTGGCTGTCCAGCATTTGTACTGTTTAAGGCTTATTGCAAACACTTAGTGTGTCTTTTATCCGGGAACTAAATGACATAAGCTGAGGTAGAAACCTTGAGATGAGATTAATTAATTTCTACAACAAAGAAGAAACGATTCCAGACCAGGGAACACCTCAAAGCCCACACTCTGCTCCATGTAGGATGCTTAGTAGGACTGGAGGCAGGTTCATGGTGCCTCATCCTTTGTCAGCCAGCCTCAAATCCCCACCTCCACACGCCCATGCTGACACAGCACAGGGAGTTAGGATAGGTCTCAGGGATGATTGACACAAGCCCAGTCCAATCCAAGAACTTGCTGCAGTGCTTCTCTGCCCAACTTCTACCACAATCTACAGTGCAGATGCCATTGTCACCTTCTGGGAGGGTGCAGCAGTCTGGTCTGGGTGTATTCTTGGTACATAGGAATAGTTTACATCAACATTCCACACACACCCTGGCTCCTACTCACTGCCACCAACAGACCAGGTCCCTAGATGGATCACCCACCTGGAGTAATCTCGCAGTTCTGGACGGCTATGGAGAATTTATTTCCTCTCTTCCCCACAGTTGCTGTGCATTCTCCAGTGGCCTAAAAGAAAAAAAAGAGGCCACTTGATCTAGTCTCTCTTTCTCATGGAGACACCTAGCTAGTGCTGCTCACAAATGTGGCTTTTAACAAAGTAAGAAAGGTTTTTCTCTAATAGAGATTTTGTTTGTTTTCTTTTGATTTACTTGTTCTTATGCATGTGAGTGCTTTTCCTGGATGTGTGTCTGTGCACTGCATGTGTGCCCAGTGCCTGAAGACTTCAGAAAACAGCAGCAGAAGCAATGGAACTAGGGTTACAGACAGTTCTCAGTGTCCATCTGCATGTTAGAAACCCAACCCAGGACTTCTCAAGAGCAGCAAGCACTATTAACCACTCAGCAATCTTTCCAGCCCATTAAGAAACTTGTGAGACATGAGAATGAATATTTATGTGACCTTGTGATTGTGTCCACAGGCCACTGATCTTCAAGGGAGAGGGGAGAGGCAGAGTAAGGCCTGTAAACTTAAGTCCTGATGTGGAGATCTATGGCTGCTTCTTTGTCACCAAGATGGAGGCTGAGCCTCAGGACCAACAGGATGAGCCTCCTCTTGACTTTCCCCCTCAGTTTCAGTGGGTACCTGCTAGTTATTCCTGCTGCCCTGGTGCCTCTCACTGCCTCAATTTACCCATTTTGTGAAAACAGCACCACAGGTCCTTGACACATCTTGTCACCATGACAAACTGATGACTGTCTGAGGTGACAGGGGAACCTGCTTTAAACAAGTGCCTGGGAACCAAGTCATCAGGTGTGCCCCACACTGGATACAAGTTCCATACTGATCTATCAGTTTACCAGTCTCATTAAAATTTCATATCCCCCTAAGGATTGCAGGGGCAGGTGGGGCTTTCATATAAAGAGCACACTCACGGCTTCCTCAGCATTCTTGAAGTCGCAGTCCTGCCAGTCGAGGCCACTCTGAACAGAGCAGTTTCCCTCCTTGATTTCATACTTGAAGGAATAAAATGTTTCAGAGGCATCCTGAGGAAAGGAAAGGTGACACCTGGAATCACTCAGGGGGCCTAGCAGCACGTTTGTGGACCTTGACACATTACAAACAACACTCCTGGTCAGACTCAAGGACAGCCATGTTTATTAAAATATAAATGCTTACATTTGTATAAATACTCCTTGGAAGAATGTTCATCCTATGCCTATATTCTTAGTGATGTCAAAGCAGTAAGCATTGTATTATCCCTGCCCTCTCTTATGTAAACCCTGTTTACATGGACATGTATGAATTCAACATGTCTGGATGAAGCTGGGCATAGGGGAAGCCTGGAATCCCAGTAGCACACGTGGTGGATTGAGACAGGAGGACCTGGAGTTCAAGGCCAGGAGAGCTACAGACTCTGACTCACAAACCCCAAAGGCCAGGGCACAGCATGGTGGTACAGTGATTGCCTCACATGGCCGAGGGCTGGATCCTGGAGGGGAAGAGGGTTACATGAACACTGTACAACAAAACCATCAGGGGCACCATCTGTCAGTCAATGGACACTCTAGGGCACTGTGGCCGAGTGGAGGAAGCTGACTGCAGGCTGTGCTGCAGTGAGAAACTACAGGCTTCCTTTGCCTTCTGAATCAAACCTCTGTCCCTTTGGGCTTTCTTTTTATCTTCAGGAAGCCAAAGGATTGGATTTTTTCCTGTTGAAATAACATGACCAATCTAAAGAAAGTCTTTGAAGTGAAATTTATTTATTGAAAGCTTTTTAACTTTTAATTCTACTTTAATTTTATTTTAAGAGTAGGAGTGTACGCCCAAATGTATGTATGTATACTACATGTGTGCCTGGTGCCCAGGATGGCCAGAAAACACACCAAAGTCCCTGGAACTGGAGTTATAACTGGTTGTGAGCTACCATGAGTGTTGGGAACTGAATCCATGTCCTCCCCAGGAGTAGCCAGTACCCTGAACCACTGACCCATCTCTCTAGTCTGTACACATTATTTAAAAAATTCTTAAAGATTGTTTTTCTCTAATTTATGCATCCTGCTTTTATTTGTTTCCTACCTGAGTGAACTAGCAAAGCAGTGAGAATATAGTAAAAACCTGTCAAAGTGGTCTGGATGGAGCTTAGGTGGTAAAGTCCTTGCCTAGCATGCACAGAGTCCTGAGTTTGAATCCGCAGTATCACATAAACCTGACGAGGCAGCCCATGCCTGTATTCATAGCACAAGGGAGTTGGAGGCAGGAGGATCCAGAGTTTCAGTTCATCATCAGCTACACAGCAAATTCATGGTTAGTCTAAAGCTACATGACACCCTGGATCAACCCTCCTGACCCCATAAACCAAAAAACTAATGGAAACATTACTAGTAACCTCAAAGAATCAGCCACACACATTTCAGGCTAGGTACTCGGTCCAAGGCAATAATGCGGACTCTCTCCTTTCTCCCTGTATCCATCCCCATGGGGAGCTCTCCCTTAAGGCTGGGAGATGGCTGAGTTCACAGATGCAGTGCATTCTCCTGCTGCAAGCTGACTGAGTTGCAGGATTCCCCACCATGCCTGTCCCTTTCAAACATCTCCATCTACTGTGGTTTCTTTCTTCCTGGGATACTGCTTTCCTGATGACACAGGAAGCCTAAGGACTTGCCATCTGCAGCCCTAACCCCTGTGCCTGAGAGCACCAATTACAAGTCCTTTCACAGGAAAGCTGTCACTCACCGTTTTAGTGCCCTCAGTCACTCGGTACAACACAAACTGGTTGCCGCTTTGTAACCCAGCGTTATACTTCTTCAGAGCGGTATCCACAGCCTGAAACACAGTGTCATCATTGCAGTCAATTTCCTGGGCATCTTCTTCCCGTGAGAAACTTGGCAGGAGCCTGGAGCAGAGGAGCAGGATAGTAATTAGCTTCATAATTTAAGGTTCCTCTAGAATTGAGGGGTCGTTTTGCCAAAAATGGGAAACCAACTCAGAAGCTGCTTTTAGCAGCCTCCAGTCTCTGACCTCTCCTGCCTCTGCACTCCCTGCCTCCCCACTCAGGTCTCTATTTGGATTCCTGCAGTCACCCCTTGTTTTCCCTCTTCCCAGAGAACAAACAGGACTCTGTTCAATGTCCAACCAGGTATGGAGCTGCAGCATTACAACACGGGGTTGTTGACCTGCCTGTTTGCTTTGGGAAGAATGTGGGAGTGCAGAGCAGAATTCTAAAACATTGCTCAACTCTCCAGTGTGAATTACAGCAGAAACCAGTAAAAGAGGAGCTAAACCAACAACCATTTCCAGTATCCTCTTGCTACTCTTGGCCCAGTTACAAAGGTCTCTGCATACGTGAACACTGAGGACAGTGGAGAAACCAACCCCCACACATCATTGCTTGTGGCCGTGTTGGGGTGTACAGACACACGGCTTTGTCAGCTCTCATGCGTTCCTGAAAAG
>CM052713.1:15377721-15403388 GCA_028551405.1 Uromys caudimaculatus
CTGTCACCTCAGACAGTCATCAGTTTGTCATGGTGACAAAATATGTCAAGGACCTGTGGTGCTGTTTTCACAAAATGGGTAAATTGAGGCAGTGAGAGGCACCAGGGCAGCAGGAACAACTAGCAGGTACCCACTGAAACTGAGGGGGAAAGTCAAGAGGAAGCTCATCCTGTTGGTCCTGAGGCTCAGCCTCCATCTTGGTGACAAAGAAGCAGCCATAGTTCTCCACATCGGGACTTAAGTTTACAGGCCTTATTCTGCCTCTACCCTGTCCCATGAAGATCAGTGGCCTGTGGACACAATCACAAGGTCACATAAATATTCATTCTCATGTCTCACAAGTTTCTTAATGGGCTGGAAAGTTTGCTGAGTGGTTAATAGTGCTTGCTGCTCTTGAGAAGTCCTGGGTTGGGTTTCTAACATCCAGATGGACACTGAGAACTGTCTGTAACCCTAGTTCCATGGCTTCTGCTGCTGTCTTCTGAACTCTGCAAGCACTGGGCACACATGCAGTGCACAGACACACATCCAGGAAAAGCACTCACATGCATAAGAACAAGTAAATCAAAAGAAAACAAACAAAATCTCTATTAGAGAAAACCCTTTCTTATTTTGTTAAAAGCCACATTTGTGTAGAGCACTAGCTAGGTGTCTCCATGAGAAAGAGAGACTAGATCAAGTGGCCTCTTTTTTTTCTTTTAGGCCACTGGAGAATGCACAGCAACTGTGGGGAAGAGAGGAAATAAATTCTCCATAGACTTCCAGAACTGCGAGATTACTCCAGGTGGGTGATCCATCTAGGGACCTGGTCTGCTGGTGGCAGTGAGTAGGAGCCAGGGCGTGTGTGGAATGTTGATGTAAACTATTGCTATGTACCAAGAACACACCCAGACCAGACTGCTGCACTCTCCCAGAAGGCGACAATGGCATCTGAACTGTAGATTGTGGTAGAAGTTGGGCAGAGAAGCACTGCAGCATGTTCTCGGATTGGACCGGGCTTGTGTCAATCATCCCCGAGACCTATCCTTACTCCCTGTTGTGTGTCAGCAGGGGCGGGTGGAGGTGGGGATTTGGGGCTGGCTGACAAAGGATGTGACACCATGAACCTGCCTCCGGTCCTACTAAGCATCCTACATGGAGCAGAGTGTAGGCTTTGAGGTGTTTCCTGGTCTGGAATCGTTCCTTCTTTGTTGTAGAAATTAATTAATCTCATCTCAAGGTTTCTACCTCAGCTTATGTCATTTAGTTCCTGGATAAAAGACACACTTCGTGTTTGTCATAAGCCTTAAACAGTACAAATGCTGGACAGCCACCTACTCTCTATTCTGTTAAAATCTACTTTCCTATAAATAACGCTGAGTTATTAATTATTATTTACCATGTTTCATCTGGATTGTTCTTAAATCCAATGGGCTAGCCCACAGGGCCATGTATTTATGGCTCACCTAACACATGGCAGCAGCTTCTTCTTTTTATACCCTGCTTTTCCCTAGTGATCCCTCTCTGTCCCCAAGTCCAGGAAAGCTAAACACTCCCCATGTGTCTTCTGCCTGACTATTGGCCGTTGGCATCTTTATTTACTAATAAGAATTATTTGGGTCCAAGATATATGTGTAGACTCTCTAGTCTCTGGGACAATGAAGTCTTGGGGTCCTCAACTTGGTATTACAAAATAGATAGCACAAGACCAAACCTCAAAACTCCGCATCTTCTTCCTATTCTACTTCCTCCTTCTTTCCTTCTTCCTCTTCTTCATTTTGATTTTGTTTGTTGGCTCCTAGTTTTGTTTTGTTTTTCAAGCCACAGTTTCTTTATGTAATAATCCTGACTGTCCTGGAGCTGGCTTTCTAGACCAGGATGGCCTGGAACTCACAGAGATCCACCTACCTCTGCTTCCTCAGTGCTGGGACTAAGGTTGTCCAGCTTCATTCCAAATTTTGATTATCTTCCTTTCCCTTGTCTCAGAAGGGCCATTATAGAACTGCACCCTTGACAGGATGGGGTGCTAGGAAACGAGATGGTAAATCTAAAGATGCAATGTCCGGGAATCTTAACACAGACTCTGGATGACGATAGCTCACACACAGAGTGTTTATGATCTGGGGACTTTACATACATTAATTCCTCCAACCATTACAGGTCAGACAGTGTGGTTTACACCCTCATTTTTCAAAAAAGAAAACTGAGTCAGGAAGAGTGAAGTAACTTACCTAAGGTTATACTCTGTAGGAGAGTGGATAGATTAGGTCCTTAGTTTAAAAAGCAAAAAACCCCTCCTTTAAGAATAAAAACTAAAGCAACTTATGAAGAGATACAGCCATTATTATCATTTTCTGTAATGTTGTAAAGATACCAAGGGTTTGTAGAGGGATGAGTGTGTATGGGTGATGCCAATCATGAAAACCTTCCCACAGGTGGCCTCTGCAAGGATCAGAGAAGACAGAAAGAGAGAGAGGATCTCCCCTGGAGCAGCATCTTTGGCTGTGATATAGTTTGTCTCCATAGGGTTGTGTTTTCCGTACACTGGCCTAAGTTGTTCATATAGAACCCACAAAGGCACCGAAATTCAGCTCTTGCAAGAAGTTGCATTTACAGAAATCAGCCCAAGGCAGAGAAGAGCTCATCAGTGCCCATCAGCAATGAAAGGTTCTATTTCTATTCAAAGCCATCTGTATAGCAATATACAGCATGGAAGGCACTCAGTTACCCTTCTTACTCTTCCCTCCCTCAACCTGCTCTCTTCCCCTACTCCATTCTGTCTTGAATGAGAGCTGGCTGGTGGGGAAATCCACTCTGGTCCTCTCCACAGTTCCTGTGGCTTTCACCTCTGTTGATCTGTAAGTCTCCCATCCTTCCCATCCAATTCTCTGCAGCTTAGAACTGTCCAGTGCCCTGATCCAACCTCATCTGCAAGAAGAGAAGGGAAAACTGTTTCGAAGGTTTCTGACTGCAGTAGAGATGCCGTACACCACACAGTCCTGAGGAGAGCTGTGTTGAGGGTTGGATATCGGCAGCGTAGCCCAAGGCCTATTCTACTGAGTAGATTATAGCTATTGTGTTAAGTCAGTTCTCAGATACTACAACAAATTACCTGAACTGGTGTTGGCGGACAGCCCTGGTGGGGTCTTCTTTCTTGTTGGTTCTTTTTGAGTCAGTGGAGGAGGAAGAGCATCGGCAGAGGGTAAGACTTTGTCTTAGGAGATATTTAGGGTTGATGCAAAATAACGAAAACTTACTTACCTAAGTCTGAGTTCCTTTGTTACTGCAGCTGACCTGCCTTCTCTGTTCCTCTAAGGCCAGAAACTGCAGTCTCTGGCATTTAACACCTCATCCTTCCACAGCAGGAGATTAAGTAAAGGATTAATTGCTAGAGCCTTTTCCCTTTTGTTCGGGTGCCTCTTGCTTGTTGGGCTAGGGGGAAGTTTGGAGCAATAAACTTCTATTGACCCAGGAGAAGAGAATCACCCTTGCAGAAGGAGAAACTTTTACATAAGCAAATGTGCATACACTCACATAAGTTCATGTCCAGATTCACGCATGTGCGTTTATCCACTTCCATTTAGACCAGTGGGGCCCTACTTGCATGCATTCCCACAATTACATACTTACCCACTCACATCCATACTTACATAACTATATTAGCAAAAGCCCAAGTGTCAGTGCAGAAAATTAGCCCCAATCTTTATTGCATAGAGAAAGAAAAAGCTTCTAACCTTTTAATGCTAAATGAATTACACCCAAGTTTGTAAGAAGAAAGTTCTGTTCCTTTAATAAGACTTAGCCTGCCTTGCTAGTAAGATAAGACCTGTTCTGTCCCATGGAAAGGAGAAGCCTGCCTGCTCCTTCTTCTCTCTCTACAGCTTTATTCTTCTTTCTCTCTGTATTCTGCATATTGTTCTCATATATATATTTGATTTTTCAAGACAGGGTTTCTCTGTGTAGCCCTGGCTGTCCTGGAACTCACTCTGTAGACCAGGCTGGCCTCGAACTCAGAAAAATCGCCTGCCTCTGCTACTCAAGTGCTGGGATTAAAGGCGTGTGTCACCACAGCCTGGCTTGTTCTCATAATTTTTAAATGTTGCCTTATAGTTTCTATGTTATTCCAGTCTCCATTCTCCTTCTAATTTTTCTCCCTCTTCCTGATCTGATGTCACAATAATACTCTTACTCTCAATGCCTTTTCTCCAAATGCTATGCCTATACTTCTGAGTCCTTCTTCAGTTCAGTTCTATCTAAAAGTGTTGTGTCTAAAAACTTCTCCTCTCTCAGTTCTGTCTCCTCTCTTTGTCCTCAGCACTTCTACATCTTTCAGAATCCATGATCGCATGTCAAAAAGTTCATCAAAAGGCCAGGCAGTGGTGACACATGCCTTTAATCCCAGCACTTGGGAGGCAGAGGCAGGTGGATTTCTGAGTTTGAGGCCAGCCTGGTCTACAGAGTGAGTTCCAGGACAGCCAGGGCTACACAGAGAAACCCTGTCTTGAAAAAAAAAATTCATCACAAGTTTATGAATAAAATCAAATCATAAATTCAAATGGAAGTTTACAACAGAGAATATTTGCATGCATAACCATTAGAGTAATTATCTGACTAAACATTCATCACCTGTCACAGCTCTACAGGTTCATTAAAAGTTAAAAACCATGACTAAGTTATTAGTGACATTTTGTATAGATAAACCCAGTCAACAGTTTATCTTCTGTCTTAGCACCAATAAGAAATCCTTAGTTCCCTTTTTATGCCCTTAGGTTAACGGCTTTACAACCTCTTAGAATGTGCTCAGAGTAATGCAAGCAATTGACTGGTTATACATGGGAGACTGGCAGACTTCTCATTGTAGTTTTGACTATCAGAAAAAGAACTTAATAGGAGTCCCACCATAAAAGAGCTTAATAAATACTGATATAATTTTAGGAATTCTTAAAGGATCATCATAAACAATTGAGAAGTCATCTATTTGTCTCTATAGCATCATTAAAGGCAGTACATCTCTTAGTCTGCAAAGATCTGCTCAAAGGGGGATAGTTCCTAGTGATTGTCATACATGTTTAATAATAACTGAAAAAGCATATTAATAGCAGGAATCTTTCCGAAAATGATTTTCTTCTGGGCCGTGCCTACTGGACATCCATAGTAGATGTTAATCTGAGGTGGTCATCTCAGGAAGATCACCTGCTAGTTATTTGCTTGTCCTGTGATGGCTCCTGACAAATTGGACTTTGCAGCACATTTAAGATCCAACTACATCCAAGCATGATAGTACACACCTGTAAATCCCACACTGGGGAGGTTGAGGCAGGAGGAGGATTAGGACTTTACTTTCATCCTCAACTACAGAGCAAGCTGGAAGATATCCTGGGGTATATGAGGCCCTGTCTCAAAAATAAAGAAGGGAGGAGGGAAGGAGAGTGAGACAGAGGTGGGAGGAGAGATCCAAGGACAGTAGGAACCCAGGAAATGTGTTCCTGAGAGGTAAAGAAGCCATGATCCTGAGGTGGCATCTCTGCTGACCATACCACTCACTCTGCGCCATCCTCTATGTGCCAGGGCTCTGACCTTATAATTTCATATAAAGACCTATAAATATATTTGACATTGTTTTATTGCAAACTGATCAGTGGCTCCTCATTCCAGATCAGCATATTCTTCAATTCAGAGAGTCTATGGGATTCCTAAAATCCTATGCAAATATTGTGGTTATTTGCATTTTCCTGGGGAGAGGCTACAACTCTCACCAGATTTGCCAAAAAACTTGTGAGCTTTAGGTGTAGATGGTGATTCTAAACAGAGTCAGTCTCTCCTGCCTAGAGCACAGCCTCCTCTTTCTGACTGCCCCTAAATCAAACTGGCCCTCTCTATGTCACACCGGACACTTTGGCAGACTGAATCGATGCCACCTCCCACACTGCTGTTCCTTTCCCATCCTGATTTCTCGGTGCAATCTCTCCCTTCTCTCTGCTCCCCACACCCCTCAGAGGTCTTATTGCTGCCTCTTGTCACCTTCTTCCTTCTCGCTCAGCATGCTCATCTTTTCCACAGATATCCTCCCTCCGCCAGTTCTGGCCTCCTGTCTTTCCGAGCTCTTGCCCATCCCATGAACTTATCTGTCTACATTCTGTCCTTCTTACCTGACTGTCGTCCCTTCACAGGTGTGACAAGGTCTCCCTAGAACCTAGCTCAGCACCTGCCAGGGGATAACAGGGGCAGATGGACTTCAAGGGAAGGCTCCTCTTGGGCTGACTAGTGAGAACGCCTCTTGCCTTGTGTTCTAGTCGTATGAAAACACAAAGGAATACTTTCTGGCCTGCACACTACCTCACAGTGACTGGTTTTAGATGCCACACCCCTGAAAGTAAAGCTAAAGAAGTTTAACAATAGTGTGTGATATAAAAAATGGAAAGACAATCCTGTGTATGGGGGGAATCTCTTCTCCAGGAGCCGAAGTATTAGACTGACTTTAACAGATGGAGTTAGGTGTCAGGGAGCTTTCATTAGCTTGAAAAAGAATGATGTATCTGTAATGTCTTCCCATTTATCAAATGGTTATTGTGTTGTTGTGATCATTAAAATACCTTTAAGGGGGGCCAAATGATGGTGCTCAGCTAAAGTCGCCACTAAAAGGCAGTGGGATCTGGGAGAACGGAGCTGATCAATGAGGCCGACTACTGTATCATGCAACAACCAAGTTTATCCAGAGCTTCAGATAATGTATACTCTGAGGGTGAAGAAAGGTCAGCTCAGTAAGGTTCTCATGAGTTCAAGCTGTATACAATCACAGGGAGAAGTCATACCTTACAAAATAATGTTTTTCCATAAAGTCATTGTGATGGCTATTCCTGGTTATCAACTTGACTACATCTGGAATGAACTCCAATCCTGAAATGGAGGGCACACCTGTGATCTAGATCTTGAGGCTGGAAGACACAGGCTTCCGACCTGGATCTTGACATAGAGATCTTGAGGTATAGTGGCCATGAAAAGCTTTGGCATAAACAAGGTAGTACACACTTTTAATCCCAGGAGATTGAGGCAAGTAGATCTGTGAGTTCAAGGTTAGCCTTGGACTAAACAAGTTCCAGATCCAGGCGTGGTGGTACACACTTTTAATCTGACTCATACCTTCTGCTGGTGGCCTACATATAGACACTGGAAAAAGGAAAACTCACTCTCCTTCTTGTGCTTGCATTTCCTTGCCAGCACATCTGTTAGAATCTATCTCTTCTGGATTCCACCTTATACAGAAGACCAGGTGAGACGACTAGCCTTGTAGACCAAGCAACTACTGGACTTTTGGACTTGCCATTCATAGCTGTCCATTGTCGGTTAGTTGGACTACAGGCTGTAAGTCATTACAATAAATTCCCTTAATATATAGAGACATTCCATAAGTTCTGTGACTCTAGAGAATCCTAAATAATATAGTCACATACAGGAGAGTTTAATGATTTAATTGAATAAGAACAGCAAACAATAATGAATAATCTGAAGTAAACTCCTTCCTATCTGATGCATCTGGGAGGATCATGGAACCTCATTCCAAGAATAATTCTGTGCTTTCAAGAATCTGAGGTCACAGGACTCCTGTCTTGTATTCTTGGAGTGTTCTCATAAACACTGAAAACTCTCCTCACACAACTTCCTTCCTGACCCCTGTTCTGAGAAGCTAGTACACCTGAAGGCCCGGGTTCAATCCCCATCACTCCATACAGCAGGCATAGGAGCGTCTGGGGAAAAGCAGAGGAGGGAGGATCAGACACTTGAAGCCAGCCTAGCTGCGTAGACAGTTCCAGACCAACCTTGGAATATATGAGACCCTGTCAAAAAATGAAATCAATAGTATAGCATAAAATAACCATCCTTAATGCTCTGCATCTTTCTTCTGACATGACAGGAGTCCACATCCTCGTTATCTTTAACTCACACAGGAGTTACAGGAAAGTCAGCTTTTCAGGACCTTTCTAAATGGTCTCATGGGTTTAGGACCATGAATATGAGATGTGTTTTCAGTTGTTAATGCTGTCTCTTTGTCTGCTCTTTGTCAAGGTAAGGACCCCAGGGTGACAGATGAGCACCTCTGTGTGGGTTGTGTGGACCCCATATCGAAGGATAGCCCAGACCTGGAGCCTGTTCTGAAACATGCAATTGAGCATTTCAACAACAACTCACGTCACACCTACCTCTTTGCTCTCAGAGAAGTAAAAAGTGCCCACAAACAGGTTTGTTCCATTATTCATGACATGGGATGTGGTTAAAAATCTGTTAGATTGGCATTTTTGTCACCTAAAATGAACCATTGACAGGCGGAACCTACCTGGCTACATGCTGGCATGGTCCTGGAGTGTCCTGTGTTTTCATGAGGATAACTCTTAAGGCAAGGAGTTTCTCAGGGGTCCAAGGGAGTTGTGAGATACATTAAAGGAACGGAACTCTCACACCCCCATTCCCTCAGCATTACATGTTTTCTTCCCAGAAATCGAAAAATAGATGTCATTCTGGCTTTAAAGTTTAACAAATCTATATTTTTACCTTCCTGTCATTAATTTAAAATGGCCCTAGAATGATACATTTCTCCTAAAAAAGGTATACAGGTCTTTTTGGGAATGCCGTAAATTATACTGCCCACTTCCTCCTGGTAGTGTGTGGTGGAAATATCTAGTAATCCAGTCATTTGTTTCTTTGTTTTGTTTGTTTGAGGCAGAGTCTCTACATAGTCCTGGCTGCCTTGGAACTCAGTCTGTAAACCAAGGTTGACTCAAACCAACGAAGATCTTGCTACTTCTGCCTCTGATGCTGGGATTAAAGGCTTTGACACCAGGCCTAGCTTGGAATCAGATCTTTATTGGGTCCATTATCACAGCTTTTCTGAGAGCTCATCTGGCCCTTTGGATTTCAGTTTTTTAAGAATCCCTCAGTTTAGAGAGTAACAATCTCTACTTTTAGTTCAACGTGCTCCTGTGTGCAATGTGTACTTTACCCACCTGCATTCATGTACAGCAGTCAGCATAGAGACAGTGGTGAACATGGACACAGAGGATGGGAAGTGGCTGTCAAGAACAAAGCAGGAGAACCTCACTACCTGGTGACCTACAACCAGAGGGCTCACCAGGAAAGGCCTCTCCCATTTCCCATTGCTCCTACCTAGAAAATCATATTGCTTCACAAAACTAGGTGATATATGCAGTCTTGGCAACCTGAGAAAGAAAGATTGTGGGGTCTTTGAAGATATAGATATATAATATATATGATATGTATATGATATGTAACACATATGTTATATATACACATATAATATATATGCATATAATTTTACATTTCCAGTTACTTAGAAGTGTCATGGGGAGTGTATTGTATGTGTCTGTGTGGGTGTCTATATAGGTTTTTGTCACAATACTCAATATTTGCTCAGTGATACTATTGCCTAGTAATAATGATGGTTTTGTATTCCTTGAGCACTGATTATATCCAGTTCAATGATTAAAGACATTTATAACTTTTGCTCACTGTGAATATTGTTCAGTCTGAGGTTCAAGTACTCATACAACCTAAATCATTTCAGGTGGTGGCTGGCACAATTTTTGATGTTACTTACTCAATTGTGCAAACGAATTGTTCAAATAGGCACTTTCCTTCTCTCCGTGGAAACTGCATGTCACTTCCCAATGGTGTAAGTAGTAGACATTTAATGACAGTCTTTCACATTTTGCTGACAGCGTTTCCAGGACTGTCAAGCTCTGTGACTTGACCCCGAGATGTCATTTAGTGGTTCCCACTCATGTCCACCCAGGGTCTTAGGACCTAAGTTGCTGGTGAAGGAATCCATGTGTGCCAACTACATGTTTCCATCCCGTCAGGGATTAGGAATGGGATTTGCCATGGTGATGGGTTGTCACACTCTCCTGGCTGCCTCCTCCTTCATGTGTGCTCCATGTTCACACAGGGTCTTCTGTGTCCCAGCTTCTTCCTGCAAACTCTCCTGTGGTGTTTCCTCATCCTTCTCCTGTCAATGTAATAAATGCATTCTGGGAATCGTCTCCCACTGTGCATGACATCTTGTCATTGAAATGATGTCAGTGGCTGTTCTGTGGCCAGTGAATGCCAAGGTGACTGAGGAACAAACCTTCCTGGAATAGTATTATAGATGTTTCTATAATAATACTACATTAAGTATCTCTGTTTGAGAGTTCTATGTTATGAGGGAAAGGTGGGAAATCTGGACCACACTTGGCTAATTCTAATGGTAAAGCTTTTGAGACACATGCTATGTGCATCATTAGGAAAGAGTTATGCAATGTACAGTGGACCATAGATTAATACTGCTTCTGGAGCCTCCTGTGACATTAGCAAGAGATTGTAATATGTTAAGAACAAGGCAAAAACCAGGATACAAACTATACTCACAGGAGCCATGGAGATAGGAGGATTAGGAGTTCAAGGTCATCCTCCACTGTACTGTGGGTTGAAGGCCATCATTGGGTTGAAATATGCTGCTTCAGAAAGAAAACCAAAAAGGCCGGTAAATGAGAGAAAACAGGGAGAAAGCAAAGAGGCTGAGTGTGGTGACACATGCCTTTACCAGCACTCCAAAATCAGCAGATGTCCATGGGTTCAAGACCAGTCTGCTCTACAAACTGAGTTCTAGGCTATCTAGGGCTACATAGAGAGACGATGCTGTCTCAAAATTTGTTTTAAATTTAAATTGAAAAACAGGAAGGAAGGAAGGGAAACTGTGTATACAGAGTCAGGTAAATATACAAGGTAAAGTAATATAAATATAAAAGTGATAAAAATAAATGTATTATAATTCAGAACACTGTTAACTTCAGGAAGAATAAGAGTTGTGGGCACTTTTTTCTGATTTTGTGTACCTATTGGGATTTCTTCAAAACTTCTCAAATGTTCTACTTAATCATGCATTGATTTATAGCTGTAGAAAGAATCATAAAGGACTCTACCAAGAGAGACACAAAATGAAAGGAACCATCTGTCAATCTTCTGCCCTTTAAGGGCTTAGTATGAAGATCATGTTCAAAATCCCAGAAGTCAACGCCCAAAGACAGACCACTTCTAAAATGGGCAAAGGATTGAATGGACAGGTCTAGACTGCAGGTAGCCAATGAGCACGTGAGGAGATCTGCAGGACCACCAGCCATCAGGAAATGCAAATGCAAACAGAAGGGTGATGACCCCCAGAGGGATCGGTGCATATTCCCTTCCTCTTTCCTTGGGTGGAGAGACAGGAGAGTTGTGGGAATCTTTCAGGGACTTTTTGTTATTTATAAGATGTGATTATTTTATTTAAAATTTTTAAGATTTATTAATTTTATTTCAAGTATATGGGCTTTTTGCCTTCATGTGCAATCTGTAGATTATGTACATACAATGTCCACAGAGGCCGGAGAGGGCATCAGATCCCTTGGGACTGAAGTTGTAGGTGGTTGTGAGTTGCCATGGGGATGCTGAGAGTTGAACCCTGGTCCTCCATCAGAAAAGTCAGTGGTCTGAACCTCTGAGCCATTTCTCCAGGCTTGTGATTGTTTTACATTCTCTACTTTTTTTTCACCTAAGAATCTTTCCTAGTCATTAGAAATATTGTTAAACTTTTAAAATGACTCTGTAGTAGTATTCTAGCAAGAACACCATAGATTGGTTTTACCACAGCAGTCCTACCTTTCGACACCTGAGTTATTTCTATTTTTTGTATAATTACTACTTAGCAAAATTTTTGAAAATGAAATTGTTTTTGTATTTGTTATTTTTTTCCTTCTGAATAAGGCCTGTTTTATAGGTGATAAACATAGTTATTAATATATTATAAACTCTTCATTTATTCATTAGTTGTTTGCTTAAATAAATCAGTTTAAATTCTATTGCATTAAAATTCAGTATCTTATAGCTAAATACATTTTAGTTTCTCAATAATTGAGTTAATGTGTTTATTTTGCTGAAATATTTTCATAAGTATGCTAGAAGTTTATAGGTTGAATTTATGGATGAGTAATTATATTCTTTGCCCATTCTTTTCTTTGTGCGTGTGTGCGTGCATTTGTGTGTGTGTGTGTGTGTGTGTGTGTGTGTGTGTGTCTGTGTGTGCTCACCTGTACAAATACATGTGAAGGCCATATGCTCAGCCCCCTCTAAAACAAAACAAAGCATAAATTGAAGCCAGGGAAGAGAAGAGATCTCTCAGTCAGTAAATGCTTGTCTTTGGATCTCTCTCTCCCATGCAGACATTTATAATCCAATCATCAGGAAGACAGCAACAGAACTCCTGGGCTCACTTGACAGCAGCCTACTGGAATCAATGAGCTCAGGGTCCAGTGAGACATCGTGCCTTATTTGGGCATTCACTGTGCAGTGGGCAATCCTGTTCCCTGCCCCGCTGGGTCTCCTCCTTGCCATGGCTGTCATGGCTGTCTGTGCTTCTCATTCTCTCCTTTGCTTTCAGCTTTTATTCCTCGTTCTTTCTTTTCCTGATGCAATGATTTGTAATGTAGACATACTGACTTTTATTTTTGCTCGTTGTTTGCTTTCACAATGACTTCTGTTTATAACTTTGAACCACCAGGACAATGGTGAGTGTAGAGGCAATGTCATCGTGGATATTAATGACAAAATTGCTGACTTCTCACAGAGCTGTGACCTTTATCCAGGTGAGAAAGCACACATGGAGACACGGGAAGTGGTGGGGCCTCCTTACTTAGCTGCACTGTGTCTGTAAGTGGCCAAGGCAGCACAGTGACTGAAGGAGCAATGTGGCTTCCCCAGACAAGGCAGCCTTCAGGGACAGTGGCAGCTGCCTTCCTTTTTGTACAAATTGTCCTTAAATCTGGTGTTTTGAGTTGGAGAGAACTGCATCTCGTTTTTAACCACCCACAACGGAATCCTTCCAGATAAAGGTGGGTTTTCCAGTGTGTTTTGATGTGGGGAGCTTTCTGGAAAGCTTATAGTTTAGCCATCACTTCTAATAAAAGGGATGACTTCACTCGCACTGACAGATAGTTGTGAATATATCAGGTTGAGGAGCACCACTGTGCACCTGTCTTAGGATTTTACTGCTGTGAACAGACACAATGACTAAGGCAAATCGTATAAAGGAAAACATTTAATTGGGCTGGCTTACAGGCTCAGAGGTTCAGTCCAGTATCATCAAGGCAGGAACATAGCAGCATCCAGGCAAGCATGGTACAGGAGGAGCTGAAGTTCTACATCCTCATCTGAAGGTTACTAGCAGAATACTCGCTCCCAAGCAGATAGGACAAGGGTATTAAAGCCCACACCCACAAGGCCACACCTATTCCAACAAGGCCACACCTCCCAACAGTACCACTCCCTGCGCTCAGTATGTACGAACCATCGCAAACACTATGCACAGGTCATGAGAAACACCACCATGCATAGGTCATGAGGAGCAACCTGTGCACTGGTCATGAGAAAACCACTGTGCACAGGTCATGGGGAGCACTACTGTGTATGAGTCATGAGGAGCACCACTGACACTATCTGTTCAATGGAGCCATGGACTCCACCTTGTCCATTGGCGAGTCATTCTTTTTTTTTTTTTTTTTTTTTTGGTTTTTCAAGATAGGGTTTCTCTGTGTAGCCCTGGCTGTCCTGGAACTCACTCTGTAGACCAGGCTGGCCTCGAACTCAGAAATCCACCTGCCTCTGACTCCCAAGTGCTGGGATTAAAGGCATGCGCCACCACTGCCTGGCTGAGTCATTCCTCTATGTTCACAATCACTTTCCTCAAAGTTAAACATTTCTCTATAGTTTACATCAAACCTGAGAAATTTTAAACTGGGTGTGGTAGTGCACACCTATAACCATGTCAGTCAGGAAACTGAAGCAGGGGGATCAGAAGTTCTAGGTCAACTGCTACATGCAGAATCCAAGACTGGCTTGGAACAAATAAGACCACGTATCAAGGGGCAAAACCCAAAGCAGTTAAAGCATATGGGTGAACAAGGGCAAAGACGCTTCCCTAAATGTGAGGCCAAGGAGGACACGGGAGCAGTGACTGTCATGGACCACTTTCCTTAACCCTGTTGTTTACCTTGCACTCTGCATGAATGAGGATACAGGGGTTGGTTGTGACAAGGGCCAGGCAAGTCTACTCTTTGGGTGCACCTACTGACTTTAAATCTGATTTTTTTTTTCAGGAGATGATTTGTCAGAACTACTTCCCCAGAATTGCCGTGGCTGCCCCAAGAGGATACCTGTAGACAGCCCGGAGCTGAAGGAGACACTTGATCATTCCATTGCACAGCTAAATGCAGAAAATAACCATACTTTCTATTTCAAGATTGACACCGTGAAAAAAGCAACATCACAGGTCTGTAAATAGTTATAAAAATAGAAGGTGGTAGCGTATGTGTAGATGGATTGGAAATATGACCCTTGATCTTGGCTTTGGTTGGGGGAACAATACTTGGTAACAGGATTTGGTGGTCTAAATTTCAAGTCCCAATTCTGCTGTGTACTTGAGTGTCTTTGACAAGTCTCTGTTTTTGAGGGGTAGTAATGGCCTACAACTTTAATCCCAGGACTTAGAAGACAGAGGCAAGTAGATCTCTGAGTTCAAGGCCAGCCTGGTCTAAAAAGTGAGTTCCAGGATAGCCAGAGCTACACGAGAAACCCTGTCTCAAAACAAAGACAGAAAAAAAAGCTGTATTTCTATCTGAAAATATCTGAGGCAAGGCTCAAGTTAGGTAATGTATAACAAAGACATCCAAACTCGAAAATGGTCTACAAATACTAGAAACCACTGTGCAATTAGCAAAATACCAGCTATGAAAAGCACGGTTTTCATTCTCTGACATCTCAATCTCATCTCTCCTAGGAACATCTTGTGCTATGTGTTGTATACACCTGTAATCCAAGCTCTCAAAAGCTGAGGCAGAAGTATTGCCACAAGTTCTAGGTCAGCCTGAACTACCAAGATCCTGTCTTCACACACACACACACACACACACACACACACACACACACACACACACAGAGAGAGAGAGAGAGAGAGAGAGAGAGAGAGAGAGAGAGAGAGAAAGAGAAGGAGAGAGAGAGAGAGAGAGAGAGAGAGCCTTCACTCTCGTTGACATGTTCTTATCCCTCTGCTCCCTGTGCCCCGGACACCCTCATTTCTTATACCTATGTCTCTCGGGACTCAACTGTCCTTTCACCCTGTCAAAAAAGGCTATTTCACTTCACCTGGAGTCAGAGGATCAGCTCTACCATCACCTCTATCCTTGGTGACTCTGTGTGGTTATTAAAATCTCACCCTTTGTGGCACCATCTCTAAAATGAGTAGCTAGACTGGAAAAGCCAAAATCTCCAACAGCTCCAGCATCTAGGATGTTTAAGGAGTGTTTAAGGACAGATTCCTACTCTAGAGACTGGCTTCCCTAGATATAGGGTTAAAAAAAAAGTTATAAAGATAAAAGCAAGCCATTGGGGAAGCCAACCCAATCTTCTAGATCTAGTAAGAAAATATTCACCTAAACGTTCACACTTTTGGCTTAGTAGTTGCATTTCTAGGAATCTAACAAGAGCCTTCATACAGGTCCATAGTCATTGTCATTTCGTTTATAAGAGCTAAAGACTTGGTAAACTGTCCCACTGATCAGCAGGGCCAGTGATGGCTCAGATGATAAAGGCATTTAACGCTGGCCTGATGGCCTGAATCCCATCCCTGGACAGGAGAAAGCCGATTCCACAAAGTTGTCCTCTGACTTCCACATGCATGCCATGGCACTCACCACACCCACCCACCCACAAATGACTACTGCTACTAATACCAAGATCCACAATACGGGAATGACTAAATGGAGCCAAGCAGATCCTTATGGTTGAGTGTTAGGCAGAAACATAAAGGCATCTTTGTAAAGAGCGTTTGATGGGAGAGAGTCTCCTGCTTTAGTACCTGCCTATAAGGTTGTTTCCTATGTGCTGATTGACAGTTTTATTCCCTTGGTATTTAATTTCTGTAATTCTTTGTTAATTCTGGATATTAGCTGTTGTCTGAAATATAGTTGGTAAATATTTTCACTGATCATGTGGACTCTGGGCCCTGCTGGTTATTTCCTTTGCTATGTAGAGACTTTATATTTTTATGTAGTCCTATCTGGTGATTCCTGGGGCAGGTTCCTGCTCATGCTGTTGGTCTTCCTGTCTGTTTTTGTGCCAGTTGCAGGCTGTCTCTGTCACTATGGCTCTATGGTATAATTTGAGGTCACGCATTAAATACCTTCAGCATTGTCTTACTCCTAGGATTGCTTTGGCCATTTGATCTGTTGTGGTTCCATATAAAGTCATGTATTTTTCTAAGACTATGACTTATGATATGAGGATTTTTATCGGTATTATATTATGTTAACTTTGGTAGTATAGACATTTTCACACTATTAATTTTGCCTATCCAAGAACACCAACTATATTTCAATTATCTAGTACCTTCTGTAATTTCCTTTGCCAATATCTAGAAATTTTTATTGTAGAGGATTTTATTGTAATGGTCTTTGAATCATTTGGTTAGATATATTCCTTACTACTTTTTAAAAAATGTTTTCAGAGAGAATCTCATTATATAGACCAGAATGACCTGAAATTCTCTCTAGATCAGGCTGGCCATGAACTCACAGAGATCTTCCTTCCTCTGCCTCCCCAGTGCTGGGATTACAGGCATGTTCTACCAACAACTGGAACGTTTAAACATTAAGAGGTTTCTTAAAACTAAAAATATAAGAGAATCAATAGATACTCTAAATATTTTCCTAATTGGATAATTTAATGTACATAAGGATTTTCTGATTCATTATTTGGCAGCAAGACAACAAAAAACTTCTGAAGAAAATATTTTAAGTTTCCCTCTCATACCTCAGATTGTGCTAAAATATAAGCTCTTGAGTTACTTGGTAGGTGTGGTTTGATGATTTTGAACATTAAAATTTATATGTTTATATTAAAGTAAAAAGTTTAGCCTGCACTTCTTTTACTTAGTGAAGGAAACTGGCTTCACTAATACCCAGAAATCTTGGATATGTGTACAGATAGGTATCAGATATAGGTAGCCTGGAGAGTGTGATATTTTTAAGATGGCCTGTTTATAATTAAAATGTCAAGATTCTAACTTTAAACTCACAGAAGTAAAAAAGTATAATTTGTTATAGAAATCCTCATTAAATATTTGTCTTTTCCTATTAACTTTACAGTCAGTGGCTGGGACAAGATATTTTATTGAGTTCATAGCCAGAGAAACAAAATGTTCCAAGGAAAGTAACACAGAACTGACAGCAGATTGTGAGATCAACCACCGTGGTGTGAGTAGCACTGTCCCTGTGTGATGCTCTAAGGGTCACTTGCTCGTGTGCCTTATGACTAATGCTGATTTATTTTCCCTTGTCTTCTGTTCTCACGACTAGCAAAGTCTCAACTGCTATGCTTATGTGTACATGATAACTTGGGAGAACAAAGTCGTCACGACTGTCAAATGCCAAGCTTTAGAAATGGTAAGATTTAAGTATGGTCAGCTTGGGGTCAGTCCTGCCTATCCCCAAAAGCAATATCTGGATATTGAAAATGAATCATTATTGAAATAAATTTGGGGAGGGGCTACTGTTTTAAACCCATAAGAAGTTGTACATTTATATGGTGATCTTGAGTTTTATGGCTAGAGAAGAAAGCAGGCCACCTCTCAGGCACTTAACTCATTGTCAGTGATCCCTGCTAGTTCTGTGTCTGGTAGTGAGGAGAAGGCCAGAGCCCTGTCACTACCCACACACTTCCAAGACACACCTGAGGCCTGAGCACAACGAGGTGCTGTGCTCTGCTCTGTTCATTGAAGGACTTTGTGAGAAACATGGATTACTCCCTTTCCACAGTTAATGAATACCAAACTGCATTTTAAAAACAATCCTGAAGGGGTCCACACACAATTCAAATCTGAGAGACAACACTCTATTGTCTTTTTAAGTCTTTAATGTGCCTAGAGCTTCGTCACTTGCCAATGATGGGACACTAGGACTTGAAGTGCTCTGAGGCTCCAGAGTGAATCGCTTCACTAAGTCCTTCATCCCAGGCCCTGCACAGCAAGTTCCTTGCACATGCTCATCAGTCCTGAGGGACCAGGGCGGCAGGGGCTGTGGTTTTTATTTTGCAGCATAGTGGACTTAGTGTGTAGAGTGCTGAGTGCAGGTCAACTCTGAGCCCACCCTTTCCATCATGATCCCGACTACTAGAAGATGTTTGACTGGGAAGCCTGAGTTCCTTCATCTCTGAACATTGGCTTCAACTGTGGCCTTCCCACATTGGTAAAGGGGGAGGTGGAGCCTATCCAGAAAGCCATGTTTCTGTGCAAATTGCTACCTCTCTTCTTCTAGTTTAGGTTCTTGTTATTTGTTACTATCTCTAACACATTGTAAAAGGCCTTCCCATCACGCTTCTGAACAGGCCTTGTAGTGGCACAGCCTGACAAAGTTTAGCCATAAAGACCTTTAAGGTTAATAATAGCAATGGTTGTAACAGAAATTATATCAGTTATCAAACTGAGTACCCGAGAGATTATGTGATCAAACCACCCACTTTTGTAAATGAAGAAAAACCCTTAGCCTTAGAGGACTATTAAGGAGAATAATCAGAGCAGGGGTAAGGCTAAAACTCAGAGTTGGAGTATCTCCCTTACATGGAAAAGACTCTTAGTTCAATCCCTAATACCACAAACAAAGCCGACATATTTCAACAATAATCCAAAGAGAAGAAGCATTGTTATTTTATTTTTCTAGAAGAGTAATATAGTATTTAATATCTGGGAAAGACTCATACTAATATAAAGCATTCATCTTAATATTTTCTGTGTAGACTACAATGATGAGAAGGCCTCCAGGCTTTTCACCTTTTCGGACAGTTCGAGTACAAGAAACAAAACAAGGAAAAACTGTAAGTCCACCTTACATTGCCAGGGTGCCAGAAGACCCAGAAAATGAACAAGGACCCATTTATAGGCATGGCTGGTTGCATGAGAAGCAAATAAAGGATAAGAATCACTGTGGGCATAAGCATGGGCATGACCGTGGCCACTGGCCCCCAAAGACGCGTGGTCTTGGCCATGGACACCAGAAACCACATGGCCTTGGTCATGAGCATCAACTTAAACTTGATTATTTTAAACACCAAAGGGAAGATGGCTATGACCATACACATACAGTGGGACATGGTCATGGTCATGGTCATGGTCACAGTCTTGGTCATGGTAAACACACAAATAAAGACAAAACCAATGTAAAGCACACTGACCAGAGAACAGAGCCTTTCACAAGCTCTTCTGAAGACAGTACTACATCTACACAGATACAGCAGAGGACAGCAGGGCCCACCTTGAACCCTCCCCTAGCCCAGCCAACCATTATCTCTTCTGGTTTTCAGGACTCAGAGTTCATTCAAGGGGTGGTACCTACCACACCACCCTATGACATTGAGATCCATGATGATTTGATCCCTGATATCCATGTACAACCAGATAGCCTTTCATTTAAGCTGATATCTGATTTTCCAGAAGCAACTTCCCACAAATGTCCTGGGCGCCCATGGAAGCCAGTTAGTTGGAAGGATCCAAACACAGAAACAACAGAATTTTCTGATTTTGATCTCCTTGATGCTCTTTCTTAACTTATACAGCCTAGGTATCTTTACAAATGCTTTCCCAGTCTCTTTAACTACTGCCCGAGCACAAATATTGTGATATAACTGATCAAACCATGAGTCCCAGGACAGCCTGTCAATAGGACTTTATGAATCCCTGTGGACTGATAATAAAACTGCCATCGTTCTGAATCCCCTCTGAGCCTGCCTGACACACTTTCTGAACCAATACCGGAAGAAGCCTACCAGAATCCACTGCTCTGATAACGAGTGGGTATCTCAAGATGCACATTAGCATTGCCATACAGAACTGTGGCATCTGTGTCTAGAAAACAAGAAAGCCAAGAGTCTGAATGTTGAGCTTATGGATGGGAAAAATACCAGGCAAACGTCCAGATGTCAGAGAGAGATGAGAAAACAGAAATGGGCTGATCAAGGGAGAAAGGGGAAGTAATGACTACTTTATGTCTCTCAAGCAGGTTAATTATATCAAGGAGTCTCTCACTTGAGCAGCTTGTCCTTGGAATTCCTCTTCTGGCTGAGGGTGTTCCTCACTAGTCTACACTAGCTGGTCTCTGTCATAAGGCTCTCAAGCAGGAGCTTTCTGGTGGTGGTGCTGAGGTCAGATTAAGCAATCCTTAGTTCTCAGTTCTGCGACTGACTCCAAGGACAGAAAGTAGAACAAAGAATATTGAAGCAGGTTTGCTAAGGCAACCTTTTGTTTCTTGTGACAAAGGCAGCTCATGGGATTTGATGAAAACTTCCTTCCTTCCTTTTAGGAGCCAGGTCCTTAGCCTCACCTCAAAATCACTCCTTCTTTTTGCTATGACAGAGAAGACTGTTGGCTTTGGGAAAAGAGAAAAAGGTTATTTAATATCTGTTGCCTTAGAATGTCAGGAAGGTGTGCGGTTTGCAACCTATGCTGTGCTTTTGCCTGGGAAAAGAAGATAGGACTTTTTGAACCCACTGATAAGTCCTCCAGGCTCCATCAGACAGTTCAATACCCATGGTCACTGAGAGACTCTAGGTAAATTCCCTGGTCACTAAACAAAGGCCTGAATCCCAGAAGTGAACCTACAGGGAGGAGGGGCCCCTGACAGGTGTGGAAGGACAACCCAGAGTGGGGTATAAGAACAGTCAGAAATACGTGATCAAGGGACTCACTTATTGCAGAGTTACCACAAACTCAGTTTAGAGAAAGCAAAGTACCTGCAAACTACACGGAAGTGATGCACAGAATGAGAAATGAGGATGCAGCTATGCACAGAGACCCCAGCCTGTGGGGGCGTCTGGCTGCTGCAGAAACTGCGTTTGAGCTGAGTGTTTCCTTCAGTTAGTCACTGTCCACACTTTAAAATGAAGACCCAGTTACATTGGGAAACATTCTCACCCTGTAACTGGCTGCACTGCTTTGCAAAGGTTGAACAGAAGCAGGAGATTAACAGCATTTCACTATATTACAGAGGCGCCTAAACTCGTGTGAGTACAAGGGCAGACACTCAAAGACCGGGGCAGAGCCAGCGCCCGAGCGTCAGGCAGAATCTTCACAAGTGGCACAATAGCCCCAACAGCGAACCGGCATGGAAGGACCAGAAGAATCCTGGGACATCTGTAGCGTGGAAGCATGCTCTTCATCAGCCTGATCCTGGGTGAAATAAAATTCAGACACGATGCGTTCCCAGTGGTCTCCTTTCAGCCATCCCTAACGTGTAGCGAACTGAAGCTGTCTGCAAAGCTTGAGTTTGGCCACAGAGGACTATAGTCCCTCTCTGGCACATTCTCTCTGAGGTAGACAGGAATCCTTAGATGGAACTTCCTTACCACAGAGAGAGCCCAGGTCCCAGAGGAAGGCTTAGAGTGTCTCACTTCTGTGTGATCTAAGAACTTGCTTTCTGCTCCCCCTCTCCAGCTCACCGAGCCAATGCTCAGAATGGTTAGAGTTGCTTACCAGTGTTTCTGCATCTGTGTAATTACCCAACTAGAAAATAATCAATGTCAATATGATGTCTACCAACATCTTATTATCAGAAAGTACCTCAGAATGGCATATACTTCTTATCCCAGCACTGGGGAGACTGAGACAGGAGGATTGCTGAGAGTTTGAGGTTAGCCTGGGTTGTATCATGGTTCATGAGTCCAAGCACAGCCTGGAATACATAAAGAAAGGCTGCTTCTTAAAAAAAAAAAAGTTAGGAATGTTGGTGCAGGCCCTTAATCTCAACTTTTGGGAGATAGGTGCAGGTAGATCTTTGAGCTTGAGGCTAGCCTGACATAAAGGAAGAGTTATAGGACAGCTGGGGCTACAAAGAGAAACCTGGCCATGAAATTGGAGTGTACAAACACACACACAAACACACACCCACCCACCCACCCACACACACACACACACACACAAACACACACAAACACACACTGGATGAACCAAAAAAATGCTATACTGTCAATTTATTTTTGTTATTAGTTTTTATAGTTTCTCAGACAAAAACTTAACTCATAATTATCGGTAGAATCGTTACAGCAGGATAACTGATTACATGGTTTTCTAAGCACTTTTACATTCTATAAGTTCAAAGTAATTCATGTCATAGATTGATAAGGCTTAAGGAGTTACTGCAGAATTGTTTACATGTCTTTCTATTAAGACTAGTACTTATCTAAACAGTCCTTATCTATTTTCTAGCTCCATAAGTTCATCATAAATTTAAAGCAATAGTTTTTTTTAAATCTCTAGAATAGTTATTCTTGTTTGTTTTTTGTTTCTCTTCAGGTGTGAATTATATACCCCCTTTCATTAATTTCTTTATTCACCCTATGTCCCAATATCAGCTGCCACTCTCCTATTTCCCCTCACACAGATCATTTCCCCCATTCCCCTTCTCTTCACCTCCTCTGAGAAAGGGGATCCCCTGGGTATCACCCACTATCCTCTGCACATCAAGTCACTGCAGGACTAGGCATATACTCTCCCACTGAGGCCAGACAAGGCAGCCCAGTTAGGGGAATAGGATCCACAGGCAAGCAACAGGTTTCAGGGTAAGCCCTCCTCCACTTGTTGGGGTATTCCCATGATGACCAAGCCACCACACATGTTGGGAGCAGAGGTCCAGGCAATACTTTCTTCCTGGTTGGTGGTTCAGTTTTTGGGAGCCCCCATGGGTCCAAATCAGTTGACTCTGTATGTCTTCTTATGGAGTCCTTGTCTTCCGGTCCCTCAATTCTTCCTCTAACTCTTCCACATGATTCCCTGAGCTCCAACCAATGTTGGCTCTGGATCTCTGGCTCCCTTTCCATTGGCTACTGGGTGGGCCCATTATGCTAGGCTCCTGTCTGCAAGCATAACAGAGTATCATTAAGAGTGTCAAGGATAGGTTCTTGCCCTTGGGATATGTTTCAATTTGGAGCTGTCATTGATTGGCCATTCCCTCAATCTCTGCTCCGTTTTTGTCCCTGGACA
The DNA here is from genome assembly GCA_028551405.1 of Uromys caudimaculatus. Classification (NCBI taxonomy): domain Eukaryota; kingdom Metazoa; phylum Chordata; class Mammalia; order Rodentia; family Muridae; genus Uromys; species Uromys caudimaculatus. The sequence continues at coordinate 15,400,805 of CM052713.1, forward strand.
TCTTGAAGGCAGGACACACCTGAGTTAGGTATCCCAGACCCAAAAGGACATGTACATGGTTGGTACTCACTTTTAAGTGTATTCATTTTCATGCTCTGCTTTTTATTGAGGACTAAAGCAGGAGATACACACACCCCCATCAAACACTACTTACAAAGATGCCTTTAAGTTTCTGCTTCATCCACCGCTGTAGAGATCCTCTTGGCTTCCTTTAATCCTCTCATATTGTTGATCCTGTTCCTACTATTAGTGTGCATAAGTGCCTGTGTGTGTAGGGGCCGCATCCCGTGGCACGCATGTGGAAGTCAGAGAACAACTTTGTGGAATCGGTTTTCTGCTGTCTTTATGTGAATTCCAGGGATGGGATTAAAGCCTTTAGGCGAGTGTAGACAATGCCTTTATCATCTGAACCATCACTGGCCCTGCTGATCAGTTGGACAGTTTACCATGTCTTTTGCTCTTATAATGAAAACAGATTGACAATGATCCCATATGAAGGTTCTTATTTTAGATTCCTAGAAACACAACTACTAAGCCAAAAGTATGAACTTTTAGGTGAGAATTTTCTTACTACACTTTGAAGATCCTGTTGGCTTCCCCAACAGCTTGCTTCTATCGTGATAACTCTTCTTTACTCTGTAGTCAGGGCAGCTAGTCTCTAGAGTAGGAATCTTCCCTTAAACATTCTGATTGTAGATGCCAGAGCCATTATGGGAATACTCACACAAGTTAAGACTGACAATGATCCAGGATATATCTCTAATAAAAGGAAGCATTTTTAAACATATTAGGATATAAAACATATTACAGGTATGCCAAACAGCCCTACAGCACAAGAAATTGTGGAGAGATTTAATTGTACTTTAAAAGAGATACTTAACAACCAGAAAGTGGCAACAAAGACCTCAGAGATAGATTTCATAGTGCTTTATTAACTTTAAATTTTGTAAATGCTAGAGAAGAAAGCAAGAGCTGCTGAAACAAATTGGGATATTGAAAAAACTGTCCTAAACTCAGAATGGAAAATAGGAAATTTGTTATGTTGTGGCAGAGGTTATACCTATGGATTCCTTCCAAATTGATAAAATAAGATATGACAGAGGGATCGGCGTCTGGGGACCTCAGCTTGGGCCACAGGGCTCCACAGCCAATTAGGGTAGCTGGGAGAAAGTTACCCTCCCAGGAGCTTGGAAAAGCCGGAGGTGGGACCAAGACAAGCTCCACTTCTCACCAGGAAGTGCCCCAAACCTGCAAGACACAGGGACTGAGGTAGGCGGGCATAGAAAACCCTGGTGCCCAGCTGCGGCAGGAGACGTCTGCCTGGGCCACCAGGGTTCCATAGCTAAGCAGCGCCAGGAGAAAGTTACTCTCCCAGGATTGTGGAAAAGCCCCGTGTGGGGAGCAAACGAGCCCCAGTGCTCACCGATTCTGCCCGGAAACCGTGGACCACAGAGACTGAGGGACAGGAAACTTCTGGTCTCCATCGGCGGCTGGGGACCTCAGTTGGGGCCACAGGGCTCCATAGCCAATTAGCGTCGGGAGAAAGCTACCCTCCCGGGAGCTTGGAAAAGCCGGGAGTGGGGCCAAGACAAGCTCTACAGCTCACCAGGAACCGCCCTGAACCTGCAGGACACAGGGACTGAGGTAGGCGGGCATAGGAACCCCCTGGATCCCATCGGTGGCAGGAGACCGCCACCTGGGCCACCAGGAGTCCGTAGCCAATGAGCGCCGGAGAAAGCTACCCTCCCAGGAGCTTGGAAAAGCCGTGAGTGGGGTTAAGGGAAGCAACACCTCTCACCCAGACCCGCCCGGATCCACCGGGTTCCAGGGCCTGAGAACCCGGGACCAGGAAACCTCTGAACTTTCTAGTTTCATCTGTGGGTGGAGACCTCTGCCTGTGCCACCAGGGGCCTGTGCCTGGGGACCTCAGCCTGGGCCACAAGGCTCCAGGATTGAGCGGGTATCCCCGGAGTGCTGACACAACTTTGAGCACAGGCAAAACCACCACTTCTGTTCAAACTCACTGGATCAAGAGGGACCCTTGAAGAGCCATCAGGGCATAGGAACCAACGGAGAGCTGGGGACAAGATTCTTCTGATTTCTTTCTGTACCCCAGAACAGACACTGTGCCACAGCTCTCCAAACCCAAACACCTCTCAGAGAGAGCTGGTCTCCAAGGAGTACTGACACAGAGGCCTGCAGGAGGGGCAAGCCACAACCAGACAGAGTAAGATCAGCTAACATCAGAGTCAACAAGATGGCAAAAGGCAAGGGTAAGGACATAAAGAACAGAAACCAAGAATACTTGGCACCATCAGAACCCAGCTCTCCCACCACAGCAAGCCCTGGATACCCTAACACATCAGAAAAGCAAGACTCAGATTTAAAATCATTTCTCATGATGATGATAAAAGATGTGAAGAAAGAAATGAATAACACCCTTAAAGAAATACAAGAGAACAGAGATAAACAACTAGAAGCCTTTCAAGAGGAAATACAAAAATACATTAAAGAACTACAGGAAAACTCAATCAAACAGGCAGAATTTCAAGAAAACACAATCAAACAGACCAAGGAAACGCAC
>CM052713.1:15403888-15420224 GCA_028551405.1 Uromys caudimaculatus
GAGGAATGGATACAGAAAATGTGGTACATCTACACAATGGAGTACTACTCAGCTATTAAAAACAATGACTTAATGAAATTTGCAGGCAAATGGATGGAACTTGAAAATATCATCCTGAGTGAGGTAACCCAATCACAAAAGAACGAACATGGTATGTACTCACTGATAAGCAGATATTAGCCCAAAAGTTCAGAATGCCCAAGTTTCACTTTACAGAAACCGCTAGACTGAGAGTGAGGTACCAGATGGAGGAGTTGGAGAAAGATCTGAAGGAGCTGAGGGAGTTTGCAACCCCAAGGATGGAGCAACAGCGTCAATGGGCCTAACCCTCCCCCCCCCAGTCATCCTAGAGTTAGGACCACCAACCAAAGCATACACATCTATGGACCCATGGTTCTGACCACATATGTTGCAGAGGATGGCCACCTTGGCCATCAGGGAGAGAGGAGAGGCCCTTGGTCCTGAGGGTGTCAGAGTCCCCAGTAAAGGGGAATGTCAAGGTGGGAATATGGGAATGGGTGGGCGGGTGGGTGGGAGGTGGAATTCCCTCATAGAGGAGGGGAGGGGAAAGGGATAGGGGGTTTCCAAAGAGGAGACCCAGAAAAGGGGAAACATTGGAAATGTAAATAAAGTATCAAAAATAAAATTAAAAAAAAAAAAAAGATATGACAGAGGGAGATCTCCTCAAGATATTGGGTACACAAAAGTAGGAGACCAAAAGACCACCACGGGTAATGTTTAAGCTGTCTGTCTATATGGGAACAGTCTAAGATTGACTGAGACTTAAGTATCCATGTGTACTTAATAAGTCTTGCTGGCTACAAAGCCTTCTGGACTTATCACACCAATTTTTAAAATGGCATAGATAAAAATTTATATTATATTTTGTTTACAGTCCAAACCTGCTTATAAGAAAAACAGATGCGTTTCATCTTCTCAAACAAAGAGCAAAGAATCTTCCTTAACTGAGCTGTGCACCTTTCACACACATGTTGATACAAAACTATATATCACTTGTGAGAGTTTATATGTTCACAGAGAATAACAACCAAAAGGGTAGCCCTGACAAGATTCACCCTCAGGGATGCTGAGACACTTGATCCTGCCTCAGACTACTTCAAGCTGTTTCCTCAAAGGACTTACTTCCAGAGCACCATCAAAACAAAGGAGCCTGATGGGCCCAGATGACCTCAGGTCTTCCAACCTTACAGTCTGACCAGACCAGGATTTCATTTACACCTGAACTCTCTCAGTGTGCAGAGACTGCACAACAAATGCTACAGCTAGCTTACTTCAGACTATCCATTTCCCCATCCCCTTCATCCCCCAAAAAGAAATACTTTACCCCAAATCAGCAGGAAGGGAAACATTCCTAAGAGGTGGTATGGATAATTTTTGGTCATTTTATTGGGTGATATATGCTTGTGGTTCTATAGGGGTTGGTTACAAGTCTTGCCTAGGAGAAAACAAGGTATAGGAGGTTAGACTCAGGGATTTCTCTCTTTCCTTTTCCTTTTTCCATCCTTCTTTCTTTCTTATGTAGGGGTAATGAGTTAAAAAGCAAAGGGGGGATATAGGAATAGTATAGGATAGTACAAAAAGGGGTAGATTATTGAATCTTTAACCAAAGAGCATTTTATAGCCAATGTCACATTGGCACAGATCTTTGAATATTGTTTCATATTAAGGTTATATTTTGTTACATTGGTACCAATCTTTGAATATTGATACATATTAAGGTTACATTTTGTTACACACATACACATACTACAGATCTTTATCTATTAATACAAAAGTTGATGTTAGTTTTATTACAACCTACTGCATAGAGTATATTTCAACTCTTATATAAGGTATTGGACAATTTTTTCATCGTTTAATGTCAAGTTCTAGGTTTGTTTAAAGCTACTATTACAACATGCTTAGGATAATTAAGAAATACAAGTTGATAGTGAAACTCATGGTCACATTAGACACTAGACTATTTTATCCCAAAATATGCTTCCTAGGTGGAGCAGATTGTAAATAGCTAAAACACAAGTTTGCCTATTCAAATATGCTGTGGAAAATCTTCCAAAACCTCAGAGATTTACAGAATATGGCTTTTAAGGATTGTGATGATTTGAATATGCTTTGCCTATGGGAAATGACACTGTTAGGAGGTATGCCCTTGTTGGAGCAGATGTGGCCTTGTTGGAAGAATTAAGTCCCTTTGGGGGTGAATCTTGAGGTCATATGCTCAGGTTTCACCCAGTGAGAAAGGGTGAAATCCTCCTCCTAGCTACCTGAAGGGGAGTTTCCTCTTGTTTGACTTTGCATCAAACTATAGAACTCTTGGCTCCTCTGCACCAAGTCTGCCTGAACAGTGCCATGTTCCTGCCATGTTAATGGACTGAACCTCTGAAACTGTAAGCCAGCCCCCATTAAATGTTGTTCTTTATAAGAGTTGCCATGGTCATGTTGTCTCTTCACAGCAATGAAACTCAAACTAAGGAAAGGATGTTTGGTTTTTTAAAGATTTTCTGACATTGAGACATGTCAGCTCCTAGCAGCACCCCCCCATTCAACTTGAAGAAGATATGAGTATCAGAAAACCTCAATATTGAGTCATTAGGCTAATCTTTACATATTAAATTTTCAGTCCCTTCAAAATATCCAATGTCATTTGAAATTCAAAGTCTTTTTACAGTTCAAAGCCTCTTTAACTGTGGGCTCCACTAAAATGCTTTCTTACTTCAAGAGGGAAAAATATCAGGACACAGTTACAATCTAAAGCAAAATCAAACTTTAACTATCCAATGTCTGGGATCTGCTCACAATCTTCTGGGATCCTTTGGAGGGTCACTTCTCTAGCTCTGCCCTTTGTAGCACACACTTTATGTTCTAGGCTCCAGCTGCATTTACTCCACTGCTGCTACTGTTCTTGGTGGTCATCTCATGGTACTGGCATCTCCAAAATACTGCTGTCTTCCACTGCAACTAGGCTTCACCTATAGGCTCTTTTTTTTTTTAAAAAATTGTTTTAAAAACCATTTTTTGTTACTTTATTTACATTTCAAATGTTTTCTCCTTTCTAGGTCTCCCCTTTGGAAACCCCCTATCCCATTTCCCATCCCCCTGCCTCTATGAGGGAATTCCCCCACCTACCCATTCCTGTCTTCCCACCTTGACATTCCCCTGTACTGGGGCTTCTAACACCCTCAACCTCTTATAGGCTCTCTTCGTAGTGCCAAGTCTCAACTCCTTTGCATGACCCCTTCAGTCCTGGGCCATCAATTGCAAATGAGGCTGCAGTTTCACTAATTGCCTTCCATGGCCACTCACAGCATGAAGCCTCAGCTGCTCCTCATGACCCTTTCATGCCTTCGAAACCAGTACCACCAGGGTGACTTTTACACATTACCAAGTCCAGCTGCTGCACAAGGTACATCCTTGGTTATCTCTGGAAAACAGTTTCCTTGTGCTCTTGGAAAACACTTTCAAGAAGATTTCACCTCAGTGATGCTGGTTTCTTTTTAATCACCACTAATTTCTTAGCTCCAGCTATCCAACACCAATAGTCCCAGTAATGCAAAGGATTTGCTTTAGTAGTTATGGTATCTTTTTTAATCACAGCTGGTTCTTCAGTCCCAGCTCACCAAAACCACAGAATTTTCACAATCAAAACAGCACCAGCCCTGATAAGTCTTTAATCTTCCCTCTGAAATTTTGCAAACCAGGCCTCCATCTTCTGCACTGTTCTCAACATTATCTTTCAAGCTCCTACAGAGCATCCCACAGAGATCTTAACATCCCAATGGCTCTTCTAGCTCAAAGTTCCAAAATCTTTCCACAGTCTTCTCCAAAACATGGTCAAGTTGTCATAGGAATACCCCACTAAGCTGGTACCAATTTGTCTTAGTCAGGGTTTCCATTCCTGCGCAAACATCATGAACAAGAAGCAAGTTGGGGACAAAAGGGTTTTTTCAGCTTGCACTTCCACATTGCTGTCCATCACCAAAGGAATTCAGAACTGGAACTCAGGCAGGTCAGGAATCAGGAGCTGATGCAGAGGCCATGAAGGACGTTACTTACTGGCTTGCTTCTCCTGGCTTGCTTAGCTGACTTTCTTCTAGAACCCAGGACCAACAGCCCAGATTGGTACCTATTGACTTACAGTCAACTGTTAATATGAGACATAATCAATAATCAAATGGTATGCTGTTAAGCTACTGAACTTTCCTGTTATAACAGTGGACATATTCTGATTCAGTGTTTTAGGAGACTAAAAGGCCTTGGCTTAATTGGACCTAAGGCCTTGGCTTAATCAGCAAGCCGAAGTGTCCCAGACTTCAGCAGACATTCCTTTGATTCCTCCACACTGCAGCTGTCTCCTGCAGGTGATAAGACATTTTGTTCATAGTAGCCTGTGGTTCCAAGGAAACCTTGAGATGTCCTGCTATCTTGATCTACAGCAATGCTTGTTATGCTGATTTACAGCAGTCTGATGTTTGTCTACAATTAAGCCATCCTGGGAACTTCTCTCCTCTGTCTCTTCCCACCCTAAAGTGCCTACCTGGGAACCTCTCTACCCCTTCCAACCCCCGCCCTAAGTGCTTATATATGGACTCAGAAATAAAGATTATTTGGAGCTTGATTGGGTAATCAACTTGCTCCCAAGGTATTTCTTGTCTCCTGTCATCTCTCCATTTTCCATCAGTTCCCTCCTCAGAGGTCAAAAGTCCTGCAGGCTGGGGCAGTTTGGCGTCCAGACGTGGGGCTGAGAAACGAGATCATGCACACTGCTGGACTTCACACCATGGAAAAGCCTGGTCCAGGTGGTCCTATTGAGGATCGAGTTTCGAAGACGCTCATGGATTTACCCGACCAATGAGGTGGACTTCTAGGGGAGCTGAGTGACGCACAAAAGAGGCAGATGGTTTTTCCAGAGGAAAGGCAAAATAGGATATTTTATTCACGGAAAATTTTTTTTCAGGACAAAAATACCCGTGTAAAAAGGACAGTTTGTGGGAAAGCCGTGAATTGGTACCACAAACTGATGAGTTTATGTGAAAACTGACTGGAAGTAACATAAATGGATAGAAGAGATGATTTATTGTGAGATAATAGAGTCTTTTTGAAATCAAATAACATAGACCAATAAAAAAGAGATGAAATTATGAAAAAGGTAGAAGTAGCATTAAGGTAAGAAAAGAGAGATGTTCCATTGTGAGAGAGATAGAAGTGACATGAGATAAGAAAAAAGAGATATTTTATTGTGTGAGAATTGTGTAGAGTGATATAGAGTTAAAGAAGAGAAAATTGTGTTGAAGTTGTATAAAATAGTGCAGAACCATGGGACAAACTTTAAGTGACCATGAAGCCTTTTTACAGGGAATTAAAGAGTCTCGCAAGACTCGAGGTACTAAGGTTAAAAAGAGTGAGAAGAGTCTCTCAAGACTAGGGGAACTAAGGTAAAAATTGTGTAAAGTAAAATAAAGTTAAAAGGGGAGATTTTGTATGAGAGATAGACTAGAATAAGAGATGTTTTGGTGAAAGCAATAAATAAACCTTATTGAAGGCCAAGGTAATAGTAAAATGTGTTTTATATATATGTGTTTACAAGTAATGGTAAAATGTATTCTGTGCGTGTGTTTACATATAATGGTAAAATGTGTTTTATGAAGTTGTTTAGAGTTACACTAAAATCTAGGGACACAAAGGTAATTCTTATAGGTGTTTTTAGTCTTTGTACCCTGACTAGAGATGGTTTATATCCTAAATATGAGAGAATGGATTCAAGAAAAATAAACCTCGCCAACTATCCATGGAAGAAAAATGAAGGTAAGCTGTTTCAAAACTCTCCCAGGGACAGAAGGAGTTCGGGGGATGTCCTGGCCCTTCTAGTTTTTGGTCTTTAAGGTAGGATGTCTGAATCCCTTTGGAACATCTAATTCTCTTTTCTCTCTGTCTATTGTATGTACTTGGTGCACCAATCTGTCCGTGTCTGTCAGTTTTATGTGCTTTTGTTTTGTTGCTTGAATGTTGCTTTCTGTTTCGTGTCCAAAAGAAAGAAAAAGCAAAAAACGGTTAGAGCTTTTTGCTGACTGTTTAGTCCTTGATTTAGTTTTAATTAGGTTTCAAAAGAAAAGAAAAAAGCAGTTTCAGTTTGCACAGCAGAAACTGATAAGTTGTCCTGTGCTGTAGTTGGGTGTCAAGGACAGCTAGAGAAGCCCTTCCAGAGGCTTAATTATGTGCACAAGGTGCTCTTAAAGGGGTCGCAGCTTTTTGGCTTCTATGGTTAGGGAGCTGACGGCTGTTCTCCTAGAAAAATTTCTCTGAGTGCTGGGTCCAACAAGTAACAAGGTGTTCCTCTCTTAAAATTACCACTAGAAAAGGTTAAATTTTGTCTGGTCTAAATAAGTAAATGTGTGTGGTTACTTCATTTTTGCTTCTGATTGGTTTTAAAAGTATAAAAATATACTACATATCTTGGTTATAGAGTATTGGCTTATAAATTATTGGGTATGATTAAAATTATGTAACTTTGGTAACAAAAAGTGGGTTTAAAACTGGTAACTCAGGGTTTGAGTCATTCTAAACAACAAAAAACTCAACATGAGCCAGCGTAGGGAAATAGGTCTTTAAAGATACGTTTAAAGTAACTTTTTTTTGTTGTTTTCTTTTGTTTTTCGAGACAGGGTTTCTCTGTGTAGCCCTGGTTGTCCTGGAACTCACTCTATAGACCAGGCTGGCCTCTAACTCAGAAATCCACCTGTCTCTGCCTCCCAAGTGCTGGGATTAAAGGCGTGTGCCACCATTGCCCGGCTAAAGATACGTTTAAATTGGGTAATATTTTATGTAATTCTTATTTTAGAAATCAGAACAATAATTCTTTAAGGTATTGAAAGTTATACGGTCAAGCATTCAAATATAACAACTGACCGCCAAACTTTGTAACATAAAAGTAATACTCTTAGTATTGACTTTATTGTTTAAAACTGAGTTTGTTTTCCAAAGTTATGATTGTGCTCTAATGTTGCAAGAGAAGGTTAAAAATCATAGTTAAACTGCCAGTGTTCCATTGACTACAGCTTACAGCTCCATCACAGCCTCAAAAGAAAAGCAGCAGATAAAATCTTTTGAGATACTCCAACAAGAGTTCCCTTTGCTATACAATTGGCTTGTGAAAATGCTAATGCAATCTGCTGCTATTAGGCCATACGGAACAGAGATAAACTTAGCTAGATATATTCACCTTTGTACAGAAATCTGACCCTCATACAATCAGGGTCTAGCTATGGCTTTTTGCCTGACAAGGGACCACTGTGTAAACAATGTTTCTACAGAAATGAGGGAATAAAAAAGGTTTTAATATGGAGGTTTGGGTCATTTTAAAACATGATTGCCCCAAGAACAGAGGCAGGAGCGGACAATCAAGCCTGGCCCAAGGACAGATGGCCTCAGGAAATAGACCCAATTAAGAAACATTTGCATTTGAGTTAATGCAAACCTCAGAGCAACCTCTGCAGAAGCTCATGTGAAATTCCTTTTGTTCTATCCACCCCCTACAGAAGTGCTTGCTCTTTCCTCAGCGAGGAGGGGTCAGCCTCAGATACCAAGGCACTCACAACAGGCCACTTATCTAGGTATCATAAAGAATTATGGCTGCTTTCCCTATGGCATTAACAAAAGGCTTGCTTAGTTCCCCTGATGTGTACTGAGCTCAATTACTAATAAGAAACCTAACCTTAAATTAATAATTGCAAAAAGTTTTGAAGGATTAATGGACACTGAAGCCAATATACTTACTCACCTCCAAGAGACTGGTTATTCCATTAATCCAAAACTAAGCTCAAAATTAAGATTTATAAAAGGTTAATAAGGCTATGGAACTCATGAAGACAGTAGAGCATGGCTAGCTCAGTCGGTAGAGCATGGGGCTTGTCCCGAATGTCCTCAGTTTCTACCTGTACCACATAAAGGTGTTATTCCTCGAGGACTTATACCTAACCAATTATACCAAATAGATGTTATTCATATTTTTAAAAATTGAAACATGTACATGTGAATATTGACACCTTTTCAGGCTTTCTAGTTACAACTGCTTTGACAGGATAATCAACTAAAAATATAGTCATTGCCTACATTGTTTTTCCATGCTTGGTGTTCCCAATCAGATTAAAACAGATAATAGAACTGGCTATTGCAGTCAGGCATTCTAGATGTTTTGTTACCAATTTTATATTAGTCATATTACTAAAATTCCTTATTTTCCTCAAGGACAAGGTATTGTAGAACAGGCCCAAGTAACGTTAAAACAATAACTTTTTTATATAAAAACAAAAAAGGGGGAATCATATACCCTACACCACAAAAAATTAAAATTTTAAAATTTGGATGCCAGTGAATTTTCTGCTAAGTGTCTATGGCACTCTACAAATAGGCATATTTATGCTTAGGTGAAATAGAAGGATCCACTTATAGACACATGGTGTGATCCAGATCAGGTATTTAAAATGGGGAAGAGGGCATATTTGTGTTTTTTCTACAGAATGCTAAAGGAGCATGCTGGCTGCCAGAGTGATTGGTGAGACATGCTGATGCTGGGACAGAGAATGTTGCTGACCTGTGAGCTTGCTGAGTGCCCTGACAATGGTGACAGGAAAGGTGTATTGAACATTTGTTCCTGACCTACCTTTGATTGCCTAAATCCCAGATTGGATAAGCTGCCTTGCCTCAAGATTTTCGACCTTGTGCAACAGAGAAAATACAGACTGTAGAAACTGCTTCTGGATATTCTCAAAGACATATTTGGAAGTTAGCTGCAGTTCTCTATGATATTATGTTAGCAAGAGATAAAGTTGGAACAGGATCTGTATTTTGAAACAAGTGTTAGTGCATGTGTTAAAGCTCCCAATTTTTTATCAATTGGTCGTGTTAAAATGTTGTTTCTTCTGCAGAATTTAATGTAAGTTGCATGGATTGTACACCTTTTTCAACTGTGTTAGAGTGCTGAAATCTAGCATGTCTGTTATGATAGTATATTAACTAGCTTTTGTTTGATTGCCTGTGAGTTTTACAGGACCTTGGTATTCTAAAAATGGCTTACAAGAACTGGAAGAAGTGAGTCAGATTCTCTAACTGCTGCATGAGGGTGGTGGGTTTAATTATTACTGAGAGAGCAACTTTAATTACATTAAAGGCTAGCACCACTGCTTCTACAATTGTTTCAACACAAGTTAAGACAGCTACCTTTGTTAATCATTTAGCAACAAATGTTACTACTGTTCTGAATATTCAGAGGATTTAGAACAGCAGATTGACTCCATGACATCCCGACCTTTACAAATTCACTATCACCGCCTCGATCGGCTTGGTCATGGGATCACGGTGCCCGAAGCAATGATTCTCCTTTAGGAGCTGCATAAAACTCAGATTTATGCACGCTGGCTTGCGAGCTTCGTGGGTATCAGTGGGGTGCATGGCAAAGCACTGAAGGGGAAAGAAGCTATGCACTGCTTCTGGGTCCCCTGAGTAGCAAACTTGATTGCATAGAGGTTGATACCGATAAAGCTTCACCCAATGGGTGAGCTTTCATCCTCTCCTCATACAAAAGGTATCATAATATTATGAGGATCGGGTCTCTACTACCCCCCCCAAGTAAGGCCCCCCTGTGTCTAAACAGGTTCCTGGCTATTCAACTTAAAGTAAATAAAAGGGAGGAGATCTCGGAGACCAAAAGGCCTTGGCTCAATTGGACCAAAGGCCTTGGCTTAATCAGCAAGCTGAAGTGTCCCAGACTTCAGCAGACATTCCTTTGATTCCTCCACACTGCAGCTGTCTCCTGCAGGTGATAAGACAGTTTGTTCATAGTAGCCTGTGGCTCCAAGGAAACCTTTAGATGTCCTGCTATCTTGACCATCAGCAATGCTTGTGATGCTGATTTACAGCAGTCTGATGTTTGGCTGCAAATAAGTGACCCTGGGAACTTCTCTCCCTCTGTCTCTTCCCATCCTAAAGTGCCTACCCTGGGAACCTCCCTAACCCTGCCACCGGCCTGCCCAAAGTGCTTATATACGGACTCAGAAATAAAGATTATTTGGAGCTTGATCGGGTAATCGACTTGCTCCCAAGGTATTTCTTGTCTCCTGTCATCTTTCAATTATCCAGCAGGTCCCTTCTCAGCGGTCAAAGGTCCTGCATGCCGGGACAAGTGTTATTACTTGGAGGATATTGACAGATCTCAAAGCAATTAATAAGATTATTCGGCCAATGGGTTCCTAGCAGCTTGGAATCCCATTGCTTTTCTTGCTGCTTAAGGAATGGCCTACCATAGTGCTTGATCTAAAGGACTGCTTTTTCACAATTCCTCTACATGAACATGATAAGGAAAGGTTTGCTTTCTCAGTACCTACCATGAATAGAGGTCACCCAATAAAAAGTTATTTTGGAAAGTCCTGCCGCAAGGAATGCTAAATAGCCCTAATCTGTGTCAATATTTTTACAACAGGTATCGGAGATATTCTTTTTAAAGATTTATTTATTTATTTATTCGTTTATTTATTTATGTATTTATTTTGGTTTTTCAAGACAGGGTTTCTCTGTGTAGCCCTGACTGTCCTGGAACTCACTCTGTAGACCAGACTGGCCTCGAACTAAGAAATCCACCTGTCTCTGCCTCCCGAGTGCTGAGATTAAAAGCATGTGCCACCACTGCCCGGCTATTTATATATATGAGTACACATAGTTGTTTTGAAACACCCCAGAAGAGGGCATTGGATCCCATTACAGATGGTTGTGAGCCACCATGTGGTCACTAGGAATTGAACTCAGGACCTCTGGAAGAACAGTCAGTGCTCTTAACCATTGAGCCATCTCTCCAGCCCCATTGGAGATAATTTGCTAACAATTTCCCCAATCCATTATTTATCATTATATGGATGACATCCTATTGACTGATTCAGATACAAATATCCTGGAAAGAATGTTTGATGAAGTAAAAACGACTCTGCATTTCTGGGGATTGTAAATATCCCCTGAAAAAATACAAAGAGGAAATTCTATTAATTATCTAGGGAATAGAATAGGTCTGCAAAAGGTTAGGCCACAAAAGGTGCAAATCAGAAGAAACCAATTAAGGACCCTTAATGATTTTCAGAAGCTACTGGGAGATAATAACTGGCTGCGGCCTGCAATTGGCTTGACCCCTCAAGAAGTAAGGAATTTATTTCAATCCTTACAAGGTGATAAAGATTTAAATAGTCCCAGGAAATTATCAGCAGAGGCTGAGAAGAAGTTAGCTCTAGTACAAAAAAAATTGCAGGATACACATTTAGATTTTATTGATCCAAAGATGGCCTGCATCTTAGTCATCTTACCTTCTACTCATTCCCCTACAGGAATTCTCATGCAGAGGGAAGATTATATCTTACAATGGATACTTTTTAGCACATAAACAGAGTAAGAAACTGAAAACCTACATTGAGAAAGTCTCTGAATTGATACTAAAAGGAAAATTGAGACTCTGACAATTGGTCGGAAAGGATTCAGTTGAAATTGTGGTATCTTTTACTGACTATAATGAGGCAGACATGGCCTCATTATGGACACAAGATAAACATTGACAAAGAGGATGCAATAATTTCTTGGGAGAGATTAACAACAGATACCCTAAAAACAATCAACTCCAGTACATAAAAAAACTAATCGGATTCTCCCTTGTATAATAAAGGGAACTCCAGTATCTGAAGTTCCTACATTTAAAACTGACGCCAATAAATCAGGAAAGGCAGGATATAAATCAGAAGATGTAAGTAAGGTGGTTGTGAGTCCTTATAAATCAGTTCAAAACTCTGAATTATATGCAATACTCATAGTGTTGTCAGATTTTATAGTCTCTTAATACATTAACTGACTTTCAACATGCAGAAAGGGTTGTTTTACACATAGAGACTGCTGAACTTGTTCAGGATGACTCTGAATTGACGTCACTGTTTATTCAGCTACAACAAAGGATCAGAAACAGGGGTCATCCACTGTATATAACACATAATATCCCATACATGTCTGCCAGGCCCTCTTGTGCAAGGAAATAATGAAATTGAGCAGCTATTGATAGGAAGTACAAAAGACGCTTCAGAAGTCCACAAAAAACACGATGTTAACAGGAAATGTTTAAAGAAAGAAATCTCTATCACTTGGCAATAAGCCAAGGAAAAGGGTTGTGTTTCTGCACTGTCATCATTGTTCATGTATGCAGAGACCTTTGTAACTGGGCCAAGAGTAGCAAGAGGATACTGGAAATGGTTGTTGGTTTAGCTCCTCTTTTACTGATTTCTGCTGAAATTCACGTTGGACAGTTGAGCAATGTTGTAGAACTGTGCTCTGCACTCCCACATTCTTCCCAAAGGCAAACAGGCAGGTCAACAACCCCGTGTTGTAATGCTGCAGCTCCATACCTGGTTGGACATCGAGCAGAGTCCTGTTTGTTCTCTGGGAAGAGGGAAAACAAGGGGTGACTGCAGTAATCCAAATAGAGACCAGAGTGGTGAGGGAGGGAGAGGAGAGGCAGGAGAGGTCAGAGACTGGAGGCTACTAGAAGCAGTATCTGAGTTGGTTTCTGGTTCTTGGCAAAACAACCCCTGAATTCGAGAGGAACCTTAAATCATGAAGCTAATTACTATTCTGCTCCTCTGCTCCAGGCTCCTGCCAAGTTTATCGCAGGTAGAAGATGCCCAGGAAATTGACTGCAATGATGACACTGTGTTTCAGGCTGTGGATACCGCTCTGAAAAAGTATAACACTGGGTTACAAAGCGGGAACCAGTTTGTGTTGTACCGAGTGACCGAGAGAACTAAAACGGTGAGTCATAGCTTTCCTGTGAATGGACTTGTAATTGGTGCTCTCAGGCACAGGGGTTAGGGCTGGAGATGGGGAGTCCTTAGGCTTCCTGCATGATCATGAAAGCAGTATCCCAGGACGAAAGAAACCACAGTAGAAGGAGATGTTTGAAAGGGACAGGCATGGTGAGAATCCTGCAAATCAGTCAGCTTGCAGCAGAAGAATGCACTGCATCTGTTAACTTAGCCATCTCCCAGCCTTAAGGGAGAGCTCCCCATGGGGATGGATACAGGGAGAAAGGAGAGAGTAGGCATTATTGCCTTGGACTGAGTACGTAGCACAGAGTATGTGTGGCTGATTCTTTGAGGTTACTAGCAATGTTTCCATTAGTTCCTTAATTAATGGGGTCAGGAGGGTTGATCCAGAGTGTCATCTAGCTTTAGACTAATCATGAACTTGCTGTGTAGCTGATGATGAACTGAAACACTGGATCCTCCTGCCTCCGACTCCCTTGTGCTATGAATACAGGCATGGGCTGCCTTGTCAAGTTTATGTGGTACTGCAGATTCAAACTCAGGACTCTATGCATGCTAGGCAAGGACTTTACCACCTAAGTTCCATCCAGACCACTTTAGCAGGTTTTTACTATATTCTCGCTGCGTTGGTACTTCACTCAGGTAGGAAACAAATGAAAGCAAGATGCATAAATTTGAGAAAAACAATCCTTAAGATCATTTTAAGTGAAGTTTATAGACTAGAGAGATGGGTCAGTGGTTCAGGGTACTGGCTACTCTTGGGGAGGACATGGGATCAGTTCCCAGCACCCATGGTAGCTCACAACCATTTATAACTCCAGTTCCAGGGACTTTGGTGTGTTTTCTGGCCATCCTGGGCACCAGGCACACATGTAGTATACATACATACATACATTTGGGCGTACACTCCTACTCTTAATATAAAAATTTTAAAAAATTAAAATTTAAAAAGCTTTCAATAAATAAATTTCACTTCAAAGACTTTCTTTAGATTGGTTATGTTATTTCATGACCTTTGGCTTCCTGAAGATAAGAAGAAACCCCAAAGGGACAGAGGCATGTTTGATTCAGAAGGCAAAGGAAGCCTGTAGTTTCTCACTGCAGCACAGCCTGCAGTCAGCTTCCTCCACTCGGCCACAGTCCCCTAGAGTCTCCATTGACTGACAGATAACAGTTTTGTTGTACAATGTTCATGTAACCCTCTTATCCTCCAGGATCCAGCCCTCGGCCATGTGAGGCAATCACTGTACCACCGTGTTGTGCCCTGGCCCTGGGGATTTGTGAGTCAGGCCTCAATCTGTAGCTCTCCTGGCCTTGAACTCCAGGTCCTCCTGTCTCAATCCACCAAGTGTGCTACTGGGATTCCAGGCTTCGCCCTATGCCCAGCTTCATCCAGACATGTTGAATTCATACATGTCCATGTAAACCAGGGTTTACATAAAAGAGGGCAGGGATAATACTATGCTTACTGCTTTGAAATCACTAAGAATATAGGCATAGGATGAACATTCTTCCAAGGAGTATTTATACAAATGTAAACATTTATATTTTTATAAACTTGGCTGTCATTGAGTTTGACCAGGGTTGGTGTTTGAAATGTGTTAAGGTCCACAAACGTGCTGCTGGGCCCCCTGAGTGACTCCAGGTGTCATCTTTCCTTTCCTCAGAATGGCTCTGAAACACTTTATTCCTTCAAGTATGAAATCAAGGAGGGCAACTGCTCTGTTCAGAGTGGCCTCGACTGGCAGGACTGCGACTTCAAGAATGCTGAGGAAGCCGTGAGTGTGCTCTTTATATGAAAGCCCCAGCCTGCCCCTGCAATCCTTAGGGGGATATGAAATTTTAATGAGACTGGCAAACTGATAGATCAGTATGGAACTTGTATCCAATGTGGGGCACACCTGACGACTTGGTTCCCAGGCACTTGTTTAAAACAGGTTCCTCTGTCACCTCAGACAGTCATCAGCTTATCATGGTGACAAAATGTGTCAAGTACCTGTGGGGCAATTTCCTCAAAATGGATAAACCGAGGCAGTGAGAGGCACCAGGGCAGCAAGTACAACCACTGAAACTAAGGGGGAATATCAAGAGGAAGCTTATCCTGTAGGTCCTGAGGCATGGCCTCCATCTTGGTGACAAAGAAGCAGCCATAGATCTCCACATCAGGACTTAAGTTTACAGGCCTTACTCTGCCTCTCCCCTGTCCCATGAAGATCAGTGACCTGTGGACACAATCACAAGGTCACATAAATATACATTCTCATGTCTCACAAGTTTCTTAATGGGCTGGAAAAATTGCTTAGTGGTTAAGACTGCTTGCTGCTCTTGAGAAGTCCTGGGTTGGGTTGTAAACATCAAGATGGACACTTAGAACTGTCTGTAGCACTAGTTCCATGGCTTCTGCTGCTGTCTTCTGAAGTCTGCAGGCACCGGGCACACATGCAGTGCACAGACACACATCCAGGAAAAGCACTCACATGCATAAGAATAAGTAAATCAAAAGAAAACAAACAAAATCTCTATTAGAGAAAACCCTTTCTTATTTTGTTAAAAGCCACATTTGTGAACAGCACTAGCTAGGTGTCTCCATGAGAAAGAAAGACTAGATCAAGTGGCCTCTTTCTTTTCTTTTAGGCCACTGGAGAATGCACAGCAACTGTGGGGAAGAGAGGAAATAAATTCTCCATAGCCGTCCAGAACTGCGAGATTACTCCAGGTTGGTGACCCATCTAGGGACATGGTCTGTGGTGCCAGTGAGTAGGAGCCAGGGCGTGTGTGGAATGTTGATGTAAACTATTCCTATGTACCAAGAACACACCCAGACCAGACTGCTGCACCCTCCCAGAAGGTGACAATGGCATCTGCACTGTAGATTGTGGTAGAAGTTGGGCAGAGAAGCACTGCAGCAAGTTCTTGGATTGGGCCACGCTTGTGTCAATCATCCCCGAGACCTATCCTTACTCCTTGTGCTGTGTCACCAGGGGCAGGTGGAGGTGGTGATTTGGGGCTGGCTGACAAAGGATGAGGCACCATGAACCTGCCTCCGGTCCTACTCACCATCCTCCGTGGAGCAGAGTGTGGGCTTTGAGGTGTTCCCTGGTCTGGAATCATTCCTTCTTTGTTGTAGAAATTAATTAATCTCATCTCAGGGTTTCTACCTCACCTTATGTCATTTAGTTTCCAGGATAAAAGACACACTCAACCTCTGTGTTTGCAATAAGCCTTAAACCGTACAAATGCTGGGCTGTCACCTACTCTCTATTTTGTTAGAATCTACTTACCTATAAATAACGCTGAGTTATTAATTACTATTTACTATGTTTCATGTGGATTGTTCTTAAATCCAATGGGCTAGCCCACAGGGCCATGTATTTATGGCTCACCTAACACATGACAACTACTACTTCTTTTTATACACCTGCTTCTCCGTAGAGATCCCCCTCTGAACCCCAAGTCCAGGAAAGATAAACCCTCCGATG
>CM052713.1:15427547-15445784 GCA_028551405.1 Uromys caudimaculatus
CTGGACTTTTCACACCATTTTTTAAAAATGGCATAGATAAAAATTTATATTATATTTTGTTTACAGTTCAAACCTGCTTATAAGAAAGACAGATGCCTTTCATCTTCTCAAACAAAGAGCAAAGAATCTTCCTTAACTGAGCTGTGCACCTTTCACACACATGTTGATACAAAACTGTATATCACTTGTGAGAGCTTACATGTTCACAGAGAATAACAACTAAAAGGGTAGGCCTGACAAGATTCACCCTCAGGGATGCTGAGACACTTGATCCTACCTCAGACTACTTCAAGCTGTTTCTGCAAAGGACTTACTTCCAGAGCATCTTCAAAACGAAGGAGCCTGATGGCCTCAGATGATCTCAATTCTTCCAACCTTACAGTCTGACCAGACCAGGATTTCATTTACGCCTGAACTCTCTCAGTGCGCAGAGACTGCACAACAAATGCTACAGCTAGCTTACCTCAGACTAACCATTTTCCCCATCCCCTTTTTCCACCCAAAAGAAATACTTTACCTCAAATCAGCAGGAAGGGAATCATTCCTAAGAGGTGGTATGGAAAATTTTTGGTGATAGATAGATATTGGACGATAGATGCTTGTGGTTCTATAGGGGTTGGTTACAAGTCTTCCCTAGGAGAAAACAAGGTATAGGAGGTTAAACTTAGGGATTTCTCTCTTTCCTTTTCCTTTTTCCATCCTTCTTTCTTTCTTATGTAGGGGTAATGAGTTAAAAAGAAAAGGGGGGGATATAGGAATATTATAGGATAGTACAAAAAGGGGTAGATTATTGAATCTTTAACCAAAGAGCATTTTATAGCGAATGTCACATTGGCACAGATCTTTGAATATTGTTATATATTAAGGTTATATTTTGTTACATTGGTATCAATCTTTGAATATTGATACATATTAAGGTTACATTTTGTTACACACACTACAGATCTTTATCTATTAATACAAAAGTTGATGTTAGTTTTATTACAACCTACTGTATATATTTTATTTCAACTCTTATATAAGGTATTGGACAATTTTTTCATGGTTAATGTCAAGTTCTAGGTTTGTTTAAAGCTACTATTACAACGTGCTTAGGTTAATTAAGAAATACAAGTTGATAGTGAAACTCATGGTCACATTAGACACTAGACTATTTTATCCCAAAATATGCTCCCTAGGTGGAGCAGATTGTAAATAGCTAAAAAACAAGTTTGCCTATTCAAATATGCTGCAGAAAATCTTCAAACACCTCAGAGATTTACAGAATATGGCTTTTAAGGATTGTGATGATTTGAATAGGCTTTGCCTATGGGAAA
Source organism: Uromys caudimaculatus (assembly GCA_028551405.1). Lineage (NCBI taxonomy): Eukaryota > Metazoa > Chordata > Mammalia > Rodentia > Muridae > Uromys > Uromys caudimaculatus. Next base: position 15,428,864 of record CM052713.1, read on the forward strand.
TGACACTGTTAGGAGGTGTGGCCTTGTTGGAGCAGATGTGGCCTTGTTGGAAGAATTAAGTCCCTTTGGGAGTGAACCTTGAGGTCATATGCTCAGGTTTCACCCAGTGAGAAAGGGAGAAACCCTCATCCTAGCTACCAGAAGGAGAGTTTCCTCTTGGTTGACTTTGCATCAAACTATAGAACTCTTGGCTCCTCTGCACCAAGTCTGCCAGATCAGTGCCACCTTCCTGCCATGTTAATGGACTGAACTTCTGAAACTGTAAGCCAGCCCCCATTAAATGTTGTTCTTTATAAGAGTTGCCATGGTCATGTTATCTCTTCACAGCAATGAAACTCAAACTAAGGCAAGGATGTTTGGTTTTTTAAAGATTTTCTGACATTGAGACATGTCAGTTCCTAGCAGCACCCCATTCAACTTGAAGAAGATATGAGTATCAGAAAACCTCAATATTGAGTCATTAGGCTAAAGTTGACATTGCCCCAACTGTAGAGAAAGCTGGTGTTCAAAATGGACAAACATGTTGTAGGAAAGTCAGCTGCTGAACTCTGCTAAGACAGGGTAAGCAGGCCTTCATAATTCCTGCTTCACAAAAGGTCTGTCAGACACACTGGGCTGGAAGCCTGAAGATAGGTTCTCCAATGTTACAGAGAGATTGGGGAGGGGGGTTCAGGCAGCAAACACTGTCTATTATTTCTATAGTTTTGAACACTGCTTGCCTGCACTTCCTGTATACTCAGGTCTCCGATGGGGTTGAAGACTAGGTAGTCTTAGTCTCACAATTAAATTTAAGTTTTTTAGGATTTAAGCAGATGTTTGTATTTCTAAAATTTTCTTTTAAGTTAGCAATACAAGTTATGATAGAAAATGGTTTTAGGTACAAAACTCTAAACTCCACAAGATAGGATGGATAATATAATACTTTATCCAAAGTTGCTAAATCCAGATGGACTGGACGTTATGAATGTAACTCTTAACTGATAGTTTTGATAATTGCTTTATATCTGTTCCTATTGTGTGCCAGTTGTTATTGTAAAAGGAATAATCTAAACAAAAAATGGGAAATGCTGTGAGTTGGTCTGATGTTGCTATGTGTTCAAACGATCTGGTTGCCCTGAGCAGTAGATCCACACATACACCAAGTAATGTAAACCTTGTTCCCCACTTTAGAACTATTTGTTAAATAAAGGTGGATATAAACAATTATTGGATAAAATAGAGGTGGGGGATCCAGGAGCTGAAGGCAGACATTGGTGGATCTCTGAGTTCAAGACCAGGCTGGTCTAACGAGTGAGTTCCAGGAAAGCCAGGGCCACACAGAGAGACCCTGATTCAGTAAACAAACCAAACCAAAGCAAAGGAAGCTGAGTTCTGCAGAAGGTTGAGGAAAGAGTCCAGAGTGCTCTAATACAATCAAGCTTGTAAACTGTTCTCCAAAAGCAACAATGGTGGGCAGATCTATGTAGGAAGTCAAGTGCTCCTGGTTGACAGGTTATCGACTTTCTAATATGCAAAATTAATCAGACATCTGTAAAATGTTGCACAAAGCTACTGCATGGATAAGAAGCACAAAAGTGAACACAATAGTTAGTGCACATGCACAGCCATTCACACCTTCAACATTGCCTGCAGATCCAAGGAAGAGCAGGTGCTTCTAGGAGAGTTGGCAAGTGCTGTAGCCACACAAGTAACTCCAGAACAGGCTACCAGGTCAGATGCTCTTGCTAAGGCTGCAACAGCAGGTTTAAAGCTGTCCAGTCCAGGCACCCTTTCAAACCTTTTGCAACCATCCACTTGGGTCTAATTTATGTGAATTGTCTTCCAACGTGTGGCCAAAACCTTCTGGTTTTTAAAATCCAAAAGAAAGCACAGAGGTGAGCAATACTACAGAGGTCCTATTAAAGAAGATCAGCCTACAAATCTGTAATTAGGAGGACACAGGAAAGCCGGAGCATCAATGCCATAACACTTGCTTGCTACTTGGTTGGAGCCAGCCCTACCTTAGCTAGGCTAGTGTACAATTATTGTGACATTAATTTCTAACGTTGACGTGGACCATCCTCTGTATCAATGCATGTGAAGCTGACCCAAAGCTCCCTGTAGGTGTGGTTCCTTACAGCAACAGCACACACCTACCACTTCAATAATGGGACAATTTGTTCTTTCATACAGTTTCTAACAAGTCAGGCCAGGACACCTCTTACCTTCCAATTGTATCAGAGGAAGAGCTCCTTTAACTAAATTCTACTTTGTGTAATTCATTGTTCCCTAAGAGTGTTTCTCCTGCATGAAACTGACCCATATAACAAACAAACAAATGCATCAAGCTATATCGCTGTTACATTCAACATTTATGGTTGATACTCATTAAATAAGGCCACTTTCAACCTATATGCTGGTTTCAGCAAATGGTTATCAAAACACTCATTCATACACACATGCATTACTCTTGGGTCAGGAGTATGGAAAGTATGTAATTTAAGATTAATACTATGCATCCAGGCAGTCGTAGCATGTGCCTTTAATTCTGGCACTATGGAAACAGAGGCAAGTGGATCTCTGAGTTCAAGGGAAGCCTGGTATACCGAGTGACTTCCAGGACAGCAAGGATTACACAGAGAAACCCTGTCTCAAAAAAACAGAACAAAACAAAACATTAGTTTTGAAAAGTTGATTACGTGGGAGATCCAAGGTAAGGTTGATAGTGGCATCCTTCTTAAGATGGCAGGAGAGGAAAGGGTTGATTCAGCTTACACTTTCACATTGCTGTTCATCACCAAAGGAAGTCAGGACTGGAACCCAAGCAGGTCAGGAAACGGGAGCTGATGCAAAGGTCATGAAGGGATGTTACTTATTGGCTTGCTTCCCCTGACTTGCTCAGTTTGCTTTTTTATAGAACTCATGACTACCAGCCCAGGGATGGCACCACCCATAATGGTCCCTCCCATCCTTGATCACCAATTGAGAAAATGCCTTATAGCTGGATCTCATTGAGGCATTTCCTGAAGGGAGACTCCTTTCTCTGTGATAACTACAGCTTGTGTCAAGTTGACACACAAACACATCACTATGAAGCCTCAACCCTTACTTTCTTATTTATCCCCAAGGTCTAATTAACTTTACAAAATCTTTACATATTAAATTTTCAGTCCATTCAAAATATCCATTGTCGTTTGAAATTCAAAGTCTTTTTACAGTTCAAAGCCTCTTAACTGTGGGCTCTACTAAAATACTTTCTTACTTCAATAGGGAAAAATATCAGGACACAGTTACAATCAAAAGCAAAATCAAACTTTAACTGTCCAACGTCTGGGATCTGCTCACAATCTTCTGGGATCCTTTCGAGGGTCACTTCTCTAGCTCTGCCCTTTGTAGCACACACTTTATCTTCTAGGCTCCAGCTGCATTTACTCCACTGCTGCTACTGTTCTTGGTGGTCATCTCATGGTACTGGCATCTCCAAAATACTGCTGTCTTCCACTGCTACTTGGCTTCACCTATAGCCTGTTTTTAAAAAAAACTTCTTTTTAATTTTTTGATACTTTATTTACATTTCAAATGTTTTCCCCTTTCCAGGTCTCCCCTTTGGAAACCCCCTATCCCATTTCCCGTCCCCCTGCCTCTATGAGGGTATTCCCCCACCTACCCATTCCTGTCTTCCCACCTCGACATTCCCCTGTACTAGGGCCTCTAACACCCTCAGCCTCTTATAGGCTCTCTTCATAGTGCAACTCCTTTGCATGACCCCTTCAGTCCTGGGCCATCAATTGCAATTGAGGCTGCACTTTCACTAATTGCCTTCCATGGCCTCTCACAGTGTGAAGCCTCGGCTGCTCTTCATGACCCCTTCATGCCTTCAAAACCAGTACCACCTGGGTGACTTTTACACATTACCAAGTCCAGCTGCTGCCCAAGGTACATCCTTGGTTATTTCTGGAAAACAGTTTCGTTGTGCTCTCCGAAAACACTTTCCAGAAGATTTCACCTCAGTGATGCTGGTTTCTTCTTAATCACCACTAATTTCCTAGCTCCATCTATCCAGTACCAATAGTCCCAGTAATGCAAAGGATTTGCTTTAGTAGTTATGGTATCTTGTTTAATCACAGCTGGTTCTTCAGCCCCAGTGAACCAAAACCACAGAATTTTCACAATCAAAACAGCACCAGCCCTGATAAGTCTTTAATCTTCCCTCTGAAATTTTTCAAGCCAGGCCTCCATCTTCTGCACTGTTCTCAACATTGTCTTTCAAGCTCCAACAGAACGTCCCACAGAGCTCTTAACATCCCAATGGCTCTTCTAGCTCAAAGTTCCAACGTCTTTCCACAGTCCTCCCCAAAACATGGTCAGTTGTCACAGGAATACCCCACTAAGCTGGTACCAATTTGTCTTAGTCACGGTTTCTATTCCTGTGCAAACATCATGAACAAGAAGCAAGTTGGGGATGAAAGGGTGTTTTCAGCTTACACTTCCACATTGTTGTCCATCACCAAAGGAATTCAGGAGTGGAACTCAAGCAGGTCAGGAATCAGGAGCTGATACAGAGGCCATGAGGGGATGTTACTTACTGGCTTGCTTCTCCTGGCTTGCTTAGCTGACTTTCTTCTAGAACTCAGGACCAACAGGCCAGATGGGTACATATTGACTTACAGTCAACTGTTAGTATGAGACATAATCAATAATCAAATGGTATGCTGTTAAGCTACTGAACTTTCCTGTTATAACAGTGGACATATTCTGATTCAGTGTTGTAGGAGACCAAAAGGCCTTGGCTTAATTGGACCTAAGGCCTTGGCTTAATCAGCAAGCTGAAGTGTCCCAGGCTTCAGCAGACATTCCTTTGATTCCTCCCCACTGCAGCTGTCTCCTGCAGGTGATAAGACAGTTTGTTCATAGCAGCCTGTGGCTCCAAAGAAACCTTAAGATGTCCTACTGTCTTGGTCTACAGCAATGCTTATTATGCTGATTTACAGCAGTCTGATGTTTGGCTGCAATTAAGTGACCCTGGGAACTTCTCTCCCTCTGTCTCTTCCCACCCTAAAGTGCCTACCCTGGGACCCTCCCTAACCCTTCCACCCCCACCGTAAGTGCTTATATATGGTCTCAGAAATAAAGATTATTTGGAGCTTGATCAGGTAATCGACTTACTCCCAAGGTATTTCTTGTCTCCTGTCATCTCTCCATTATCCATCTGTTCCCTCCTCAGTGGTCAAAAGTCCTGCAGGCCGGGGCATTTGGCATCCAGACGTGGGACTGAGGAACTGGATCATGTACACTGCTGGACATCACATCACGGAAAAGCCTGGTCCAGGTGGTCCTATTGAGGATCGAGTTTCAAAGACGCTTACGGAGTGACCCGACCAATGAGGTGGACTTCTAGGGGAGGTGAGTGACGTATAAAAGAGGCAGATGGTTTTTCCAGAAGAAAGGCAAAATAGGGCATTTTATTCACGGAAAATTCTTTTTCAGGACAAGAAATACCCGGATAAAAAGGACAGTTTGTGGGAAAGCCGTGAATTGGTACCACAAACTGATGAGTTTATATGAAAACTGACTGGAAGTAACATAAATTCATAGAAGAGATGATTTATTGTGAGATAATAGAGTCTTTGTGAAATGAAGTGGCATAGACCAATAAAAAAGAGATGAAATTATGAAAAAGGTAGAAGTAGCATTAAGGTAAGAAAAGAGAGATGTTCCATTGTAAGAGAGATAGAAGTGACATGATGTAAGAAAAAAGAGATATTTTGTTGTGTGAGAATTACGTAGAGTGATATAGAGTTAAAAAAGAAAAAGTTGTGTTGAAGTTGTGTAAAATAGTGCAGAACCATGGGACAAACGTTAAGTGACCATGAAGCCTTTTTACAGGGAATTAAGGAGTCTCTCAAGACTCGAGGTACTGAGGTTAAAAAGAGTGAGAAGAGTCTTTCAAGACTAGGGGAACTAAGGTAAAAAATTGTTTAAAGTAAAATAAAGTTAAAAAGGGAGATTTTGTATAAAAGATAGACTAGAATAAGAGATGTTTTTGTGAAAGCAATAAATAAAACTTATTGAAGGCAAGGTCATAGTAAAATACGTTATATATATATATGTGTTTACAAGTAATGGTAAAATGTGTTCTGTGCATGTGTTTACATATAATGGTAAAATGTGTTTTATGAAGGTGTTTAGAGTTACACTAAAATCTAGGGAAGCAAAGGTAATTCTTATAGGTGCTTTTAGTCTTTGGACCCTGACTAGAGATGGTTTATACCCTAAATATGAGAGAATGAATTCAAGAAAAACAATCCTCCCCAACTATCCAGGGAAGAAAAATGAAGTTAAGCTGTTTCAAAACTCTCCCAGGGACAGAAGGAGTTCAGGATATGTCCTGGCCCTTCTAGTCCTGGTTCTTTTAGGATGTCTGAATCATTTTGGGACATCTAATTCTCTTTTCTCTCTGTCTATTGTATGTTCTTGGTGCACCAATCTGTCCGTGTCTGTCAGTTTTATGTGGTCTGTTTTGTTGCTTGAATATTGCTCTCTGTTTTGTGACCAAAAGAAAGAAAAAGCAAAAAACAGTTAGAACTTTTTTCTGACTTTTTGGTCCTTGATTTAGTTTTAATTAGGTTTCAAAAAAAAGAAAAAAGCTGTTTCGGTTTGCACAGCAGAAACTGATAAGTTGTCCTGTGCTGTAGTTGGGTGTCAAGGACAGCTAGAGAAGCCCTGCCAGAGGCTTAATTATGTGCACAAGGTGCTCTTAAAGGGGCCGCAGCTTTTTGGCTTCTATGGTTAGGGAGCTGACGGCTGTTCTCCTAGAAAAATTTCTCTGATTGTTGGGTCCAAGAAGTAACAAGGTGTTCTGCTCTTAAAATTACCACTAGAAAAGGTTAAATTTTGTCTGGTCTAAATAAGTAAATGTGTGTGGTTACTTCATTTTTGCTTCTGATTGGTTTGAAAAGTATAAAAATATACTACATGTCTTGGTTATAGAGTATTGGCTTATAAATTATTGGGTATGATTAAAATTATGTAACTTTGGTAACAAAAAGTGGGTTTAAAACTGGTAACTTAGGGTTTGAGTCATTCTAAACAACAAAAAACTCAACATGAGCCAGCCCAGGGAAACAGGTCTTTAAAGATACGTTTAAAGTAACTTTTTTTTTGTTTTTTTGTTTTTTGTTTTTCGAGACAGGGTTTCTCTGTGTGGCCCTGGTTGTCCTGGAACTCACTCTATAGACCAGGCTGGCCTCGAACTCAGAAATCCACCTGTCTCTGCCTCCCAAGTGCTGGGATTAAAGGCCTGTGCCAACCACTGCCCGGCTAAAGATACGTTTAAATCGGGTAATATTTTATGTAATTCTTATTTTAGAAATCAGAACAATAATTCTTTAAGGTATTGAAAGTTATATGGTCAAGCATTCAGATATAAAAAGTGGCCGCCAAACTTTGTAACATAAAAGTAATACTCTTGGTATTGATTTTATTGTTTAAAAGTGAGTTTGTTTTCCAAAGTTATGATTGTGCTCTAATGTTGCAAGAGAAGCTTAAAAATGATAGTTAAACTGCCAGTGTTCCATTGACTACAGCTTACAGCTCCGTCACAGCCTCAAAAGAAAAGCAGCAGATAAAATCTTTTGAGATACTCCAGCAAGAAGCAGCAGATAAAATCTTTTGAGATACTCCGGCAAGAGTTCCCTTTGCTATACAATTGGCTTGTGAAAATGCTAATGCAGCCTGCCACGATTAGGCCATACAGAACAGAGACAAACTTAGCTAGATATATTGACCTTTGTACAGAAATCTGACCCTCATACAATCAAGGTCTAGCTATGGCTTGATGCCTTACAAGGGACCACTATGTAAACAATGCTTCTACAGAAATGAGGGAATAAAAAAGGTTTTAATATGGAAGTTTGGGTCATTTTAAAACATGATTGCCCCAAGAGAAGAGGTAGGAGTGGACAATCAAGCCTGGCCCAAGGACAGATGGACTCAGGAAACAGGCCCAACTAAGAAACATTTGCATTTGAGTTAATGCAAACCTCAGAGCAACCTCTGCAGAAGCTCATGTGAAATTCCTTTTGTTCTAACCACCCCCTACAGAAGTGCTTGCTCTTTCCTCAGGGAGGAGGGGTCAGCCTCAGATCCCAAGACACTCACAACAGGCCGCTTACCTTGGTGTCATAAAGAATTATGGCTGCTTTCCCTATGGCATTAACAAAAGACTTGCTTAGTTCCCCTGATGTGTACTGAGCGTAATTACAATTAAGAAACCTAACCTTAAATTAATAATTGCAAAAAGTTTTAAAGGATTAGTGGACATTAGAGCTGATGTACTTACTCACCTCCAAGAGGTTGGTTATTCCATTAATCCAAAACTAAGCTCAAAATTAAGATTTATAAAAGGTTAACAAGGCGATGGAACTCATGAAAACATTAGAGCCCAGCTAGCTCAGTTGGTAGAGCATGGGGCTTGCCTGAATGTCCTCAGTTTCTACCTGTACCACATAAAGGTGTTATTCCTCGAGGACTTATACCTAACCAATTATACCAAATAGATGTTATTCATATTTTAAAAAATTGAAAAATGTACATGTGACTATTGATACCCTTTCAGGCTTTCTAGTTACAACTGCTTTGACAGGATAATCAACTAAAAATATAATCAGTCTTTGCCTACATTGTTTTTCTATGCTTGGTGTTCCCTATCAGATTAAAACAGATAAGTGAACTGGCTATTGCAGTCAGACGTTTTCGATGTTTTGTTACCAATTTTATATTAATCATATTACTACAATTCCTTGTTTTCCTCAAGGACAAGGTATTGTAGAACAGGCCCATGGAACGTTAAAACAATATCTTTTTTATATAAAAACAAAAAAGGGGGAATCATATTCCCTACACCACAAAAAATTAAAATTTTAAAATTTGGGTGCCAGTGAATTTTCTGCTGAGTATCTGTGGCACTCTACAAATAGGCATATTTATGCCTAGGTGAAATAGAAGGATCCACTTACAGACACATGGTGTGATCCAGATCAGGTATTTAAAATGGGGAAGAGGGCATATTTGTGTTTTTTCTACAGAATGCTAAAGGAGCATGCTGGCTGCCAGAGTGAATGGTGAGACATGCTGATGCTGGGACAGAGAATGATGCTGACCTGTGAGCTTACTGAGTGCCCTGACAATGGTGACAGGAAAGCTGTATTGAACATTTGTTCCTGACCTACCTTTGATTGCCTAAATCCCAGATTGGATAAGCTGCCTTGCCTCAAGATTTTCGACCTTGTGCAACAGAGAAAATACAGACTGTAGAAACTGCTTCTGGACATTCTCAAAGACATATTTGGAAGTTAGCTGCAGTTCTCTATGATATTATGTTAGCAAGAGATAAAGTTGGAACAAGATCTGTATTTTGAAACAAGTGTTAGTGCATGTGTTAAAGCTCCCAATTTTTTATCAATTGGTCATGTTAAAATGTTGTTTCTTCTGCAGAATTTAATGTAAGTTGCATTGATTGTACACCTTTTTCAACTGTATTAGAGTGCTGAAATCTAGTATGTCTGTTATGATAGTCTATCAACTAGATTTTGCTTTATTGCCCGTGAGTTTTACAGGACCTTGGTATTCTAAAAATGGCTTACAAGTACTGGAAGAAGTGAGTCAGATTCTAAAACAGCTGCATGAGGGTGGTGGGTTTAATTATTACTGAGATAGCAACTTTAATTACATTAAAGGCTAGCACCACTGCTTCTACTATTGTTTCAACACAAGTTAAGACAGCTTCCTTTGTTAATCATTTAGAAACAAATGTTACTACTGTTCTGAGTATTCAGAGGATTTAGAACAGCAGATTGACTCCATGACATCCAGACCTTTACAAATTCACTATCACCGCCTCGATCTGCTTGATCATGGGATCACGGTGCCTGAAGGCAATGATTCTCCTTTAGGAGCTGCATAAAACTCACATTTATGCACGTTGGCTTGCGAGCTGCGTGGGTATCAGTGGGGTGCATGGCAAAGCACTGCAGTGGGAAAGACGCTATGGGCTGCTTCTGGGTTCCCTGAGGAGCAAACCTGATTGCATAGAGATTGATGCCGATAAATCTTCACCCAATGTGTGAGCGTTCGCCCTCTCCTCATACAAAAGGTTTCATAATATTATGAGGATCGGGTCTCTACTACCTCCCCCCCAGTAAGGCCCCCCTGTTTCTAAATAGGTTCCTGGCTATTCGACTTTAAAGTAAATAAAAGGGAGGAGATCATGGAGCCCAAAAGGCCTTGGCCTAATTGGACCTAAGGCCTTGGCTTAATCAGCAAGCTGAAGTGTCCCAGGCTTCAGCAGACATTCTTTTGATTCCTCCCCACTGCAGCTGTCTCTTGCAGGTGATAAGACAGTTTGTTCATAGTAGCCTGTGGCTCCAAGGAAACCTTGAGATGTCCTGCTATCTTGATCTTCAGCAATGCTTGTTATGTTGATTTACAGCAGTCTGATGTTTGGCTGCAATTAAGCGACCCTGGGAACTTCTCTCCCTCTGTCTCTTCCCATCCTAAAGTGCCTACCCTGGGAGCCTCCCTAACCCTGCCAAACCCCGCCCTAAGTGCTTATATACGGACTCAGAAATAAAGATCATTTGGAGCTTGATCGGGTAATCGACTTGCTCCCAAGGAGTTTCTTGTCTCCTATCATCTTTCAATTATCCAGCAGGTCCCTTCTCAGCGGTCAAAAATCCTGCATGCCGGGGCAAGTGTTATTCCTTGGAGGATATTGACAGATCTCAAAGCAGTTAATAAGATTATTCGGCCAATGGGTTCCTAGCAGCTTGGAATCCCATTGCTTTTCTTGCTGCTTAGGGAAAGGCCTATCATAGGGCTTGATCTAAAGGACTGCTTTTTAGCAATTCCTCTACATGAACATGATAAGGAAAGGTTTGCATTCTCAGTACCTACCATGAATAGAGGTCACCCAATAAAAAGATATTGTTGGAAAGTCCTGCCACAAGGAATGCTAAATAGCCCTAACCTGTGTCAATTTTTTAGAACAGGCATCGGAGATATTCTTTTGAATGATTTATTTATTTATTTATTCATTCGCTTGTTTGTTTGTTTGTTTGTTTGTTTATTTATTTATTTATTTAGGTTTTTCAAGAAAGGTTTTCTCTGTGTAGTCCTGGCTGTCCTGGAACTCACTCTGTAGACCAGACTTGCCTGGAACTCAGAAATTCACCTGCTTCTGCCTCCTGAGTGCTGGGATTAAAGGCGTGTGCCATCACTGCCCAGCTATTTATATATATGAGTACACTGTAGATGTTTTGAAACACACCAGAAGAGGGCACTGCATCCTATTACAGATGGTTGTGAGCCACCATGTGGTTGCTAGGAATTGAACCCAGGACTTCTGGAAGAGCAGTCAGTGCTCTTAACCATTGAGCCATCTCTCCAGCCCCACTGGAGATAATTTGCAAACAATTTCCCCAATCCATTATTTATCATTATATGGATGACATCCTTTTGGCTGATTCAGATACAAATATCCTGGAAGGAATGTTTGATGAAGTAAAAACAATTCTACCTTGCTGGGGATTGCAAATATCCCCTGAAAAAATACAAAGAGGAAATTCTATTAATTATCTAGGGAATAGAATAGGTCTGCAAAAGGTTAGGCCACAAAAGGTGCAAATCAGAAGAAAGCAATTAAGGAAACTTAATGATTTTCAGAAGCTACTGGGAGATAATAACTGCCTGCGGCCTGCAATTGGCTTGGACCCTCAAGAGCTAAGGAATTTATTTCAAACCTTACAAGGTGATGAAGATTTAAATAGCCCCAGGAAATTATCAGCAGAGGCTGAGAAGAAGTTAGATCTAGTAGAAGAAAATTGCAGAATACACATTTAGTTTGTATTGATCTAAAGATGGCCTGCATCTTAGTCATCTTACTTTCTACTCATTCCCCTACAGGAATTCTCATGCAGAGGGAAGATTATATCTTAGAGTGGATACTTTTTAGTACATAAACAGAGTAAGAAACTAAAAACCTGCTTTGAGAAGGTCTCTGAATTGATACTAAAAGGAAAATTGAGATTCTGACAATTAGTCGGAAAGGATCCACTTGAAATTGTGGTATCTTTTACTGACTATAATCAGGCAGACATGGCCTAATTATGGACACAAGATAAACATTGACAAACAGCATGCAATAATTTCTTGGGAGAAATTGACAACAGATACCCTAAAAACAATCAACTCCAGTACATAAAAAGAACTAATTGGATTCTCCCTTGTATAATAAAGAGAACTCCACTATATGGAGTCCCTACATTTAACACTGACGCCAATAAATCAGGAAAGGCAGGATATAAATCAGAAGATGTAAGTAAGGTGGTTGAGAGTCCTTATAAATCAGTTCAAAACTCTGAATTATATGGAATACTCAAGGTGTTGTCAGATTTTCTAGAGTCTCTTAATACATTAACTGACTCTCAATATGAAGAAAGGGTTGGTTTACACATAGAGACTGCTAAACTTGTTCAGGATGACTCTGAATTGACATCACTGTTTATTCAGCTACAGCAAAGGATCAGAAATAGGAGTCATCCACTGTATATAGCACACATAATATCCCATACATGTCTGCCAGTCCCTCTGGTGCAAGGAAATAATGAAATTGAGCAGCTATTGATAGGAAGTGAACAAGACACTTCAGAAGTCCATAAAAAACACGATGTTAACAGGAAATGTTTAAAGAAAGAAATCTCTATCACTAGGCAATAAGCCAAGGAAAAGGGTTGTGTTTCTGCACTGTCATCATTGTTCATAAATGCAGAGACCTTTGTAACTGGGCCAAGAGTAGCAAGAGGATACTGGAAATGGTTGTAGGTTTAGCTCCTCTTTTACTGATTTCTGCTGAAATTCACATTGGACAGTTGAGCAATGTTGTAGAACTGTGCTCTGCACTCCCACATTCTTCCCAAAGGCAAACAGGCAGGTCAACAACCCCGTGTTGTAATGCTGCAGCTCCATACCTGGTTGGACATCGAGCAGAGTCCTGTTTGTTCTCTGGGAAGAGGGAAAACAAGGGGTGATTGCAGTAATCCAAATAGACACCAGAGTGGTGAGGCTGGGAGAGCAGAGGCAGAGAGGTCAGAGACTGGAGGCTACTAGAAGCAGTGTCTGAGTTGGTTTCTGGTTCTTGGCAAAACAACCCCTGAATTCTAGAGGAACCTTAAATTATGAAGCTAATTACTATCCTGCTCCTCTGCTCCAGGCTCCTGCCAAGTTTATCGCAAGTAGAAGATGCCCAGGAAATTGACTGCAATGATGACACTGTGTTTCAGGCTGTGGATACTGCTCTGAAAAAGTATAACACTGGGTTACAAAGCAGGAACCAGTTTGTGTTGTACCGACTGACTGAGGGCACTAAAACGGTGAGTCACAGCTTTCCTGTGAAAGGACTAGTAATTGGTGCTCTCAGGCACAGGGTTAGGGTTGGCGATGGCGAGTCCTTAGGCTTCCTGTGTGATCATGAAAGCAGTATCCCAGGAAGAAAGAAACCACAGTAGATGGAGATGTTTGAGAGGGACAGGCATGGTGGGGAATACAGCAACTTAGTCAGCTTGCAGCAGAAGAATGCACTGCATCTGTGAACTCAGCCATCTCCCAGCCTTAAGGGAGAGCTCCCCATGGGGATGGATACAGGGAGAAAGGAGAGAGTAGGCATTATTGCCTTGGACCGAGTACCTAGCCTGAAATATGTGCGGCTGATTCTTTGAGGTTACTAGCAATGTTTCAATTAGTTCTTTAGTTATTGGGGTCAGGAGGGTTGATCCAGGGTGTCATCTAGCTTTAGACTAATCATGAACTTGCTGTGTAGCTGATGAGGAACTGAAACTCTGAATCCTCCTGCCTCCAACTCCCTTGTGCTATGAATACAGGCATGGGCTGCCTTGTCAAGTTTATGTGGTACTGCAGATTCAAACTCAGGACTCTATGCATGTTAGGCAAGGACTTTATCACCTAAGCTCCATCCAGACCACATTAGCAGGTTTTTTCTATATTCTCACTGCTTTGGTAGTTCACTCAGGTAGGAAACAAATGAAAGAACGATGCATAAATTTGAGAAAAACAATCCTTAAAATCATTTTAAGTGAAGTTTACAGACTAGAGAGATGGGTCAGTGGTTCAGGATATTGGCTACTCCTGGGGAGGACATGGATTCAGCACCCATGGTAGCTCACAACCATCTATAACTCCAGTTCCAGGGACTTTGGTGTGTTTTCTGGCTATCCTGGGCACCAGGCATACATGTAGTATACATACATACATTTGGGCATACACTCCTACTCTTAAAATAAAAGTTAAAATAGAATTAAAATTTTAAAAGCTTTCAATAAATAAATTTCACTTCAAAGACTTTCTTTAGATTGTTCATGCTATTTCAGCAGGAAAAAAATCCAATGCTTTGGCTTCCTGAGGATAAGAAGAAAGCCCTAAGAGACAGAGGTTTAATTCAGAAGGCAAATGAAGCCTGTAGTTTCTCACTGCAGCACAGACTGCAGTCAGCTTCCTCCACTCGGCCACAGTCCCCTAGAGTCTCCATTGACTGACAGATGGTACCCCTGATGGTTTTGTTGTACAATGTCCACGTAACCCTCTTCCCCTCCAGGATCCAGCCCTCGGCCATGTGAGGCAATCACTGTACCACCGTGCTGTGCCCTGGCCCTTGGGGTTTGTGAGTCAGGGCCTCAATCTGTAGCTCTCCTGGCCTTGAACTCCAGGGACTCCTGTCTCAATCCACCACGTGTGCTACTGGGATTCCAGGCTTTGCCCTATGCCTAGCTTCATCCAGACATGTTGAATTCATACATGTCCATGTAAACCAGGGTTTACATAAGAGAGGGCAGGGATAATACAGTGCTTACTGCTTTGAAATCACTAAGAATATAGGTATAGTACGAACATTCTTCCAAGGAGTATTTATACAAATGTAAGCATTTATATTTTTATAAACATGGCTGTCCTTGAGTCTGACTAGGAGTGTTGTTTGTAATGTGTCAAGGTCCACAAACGTGCTGCTGAGCCCCCTGAGTGACTCCAGGTGTCACCTTTCCTTTCCTCAGAATGGCTCTGAAACATTTTATTCCTTCAAGTATCAAATTAAGGAGGGCAACTGCTCTGTTCAGAGTGGCCTCGACTGGCAGGACTGCGACTTCAAGAATGCTGAGGAAGCCGTGAGTGTGCTCTTTATATGAAAGCCCCAGCCTGCCCCTGCAACACTTAGAGTGATATGAAATTTTAATGACACTGGTAAACTGATAGATCAGTATGGAACTTGTATCCAATGTGGGGCACACCTGACGACTTGGTTCCCAGGCACTTGTTTAAAACAGGTTCCTAGTCACCTCAGACAGTCATCAGCTTATCATGGTGACAAAATGTGTCAAGTACCTGTGGGGCTATTTCCTCAAAATGGATAAAATGAGGCAGTGAGAGGCACCAGGGCAGCAAGAACAACTAGTATGCACCCACTGAAACTAAGGGGGAATATCAAGAGGAAGCTCATCCTGTTGGTCCTGAGGCATGGCCCCCATCTTGGTGACAAAGAAGCAGCCATAGATCTCCACATCAGGATTTAAGTTTAGAGGTATTACTCTGCCTCTACCCTGTCCCATGAAGATCAGTGGCCTGTGGACACAATCACAAGGTCACATAAATATTCATTCTCATGTCTCACAAGTTTATTAATGGGCTGAAAAGATTGCTGAGTGGTTAAGACTGCTTGCTGCTCTTGAGAAGTCCTGGGTTGGGTTGTAAACATCAAGATGGACACTTAGAACTGTCTGTAGCACTAGTTCCATGGCTTCTGCTGCTGTCTTCTGAAGTCTGCAGGCACCGGGCACACATGCAGTGCACAGACACACATCCAGGAAAAGCACTCACATACATAAGAATAAGTAAATCAAAAGAAAACAAAACAAAATCTCTATTAGAGAAAACCCTTTCTTATTTTGTTAAAAGCCACATTTGTGTAGAGCACTAGCTAGCTGTCTCCATGAGAAAGAAAGACTAGATCAAGTGGCCTCTTTCTTTTCTTTTAGGCCACTGGAGAATGCACAGCAACTGTGTCGAAGAGAGGAAATAAATTCTCCATAGCCGTCCAGAACTGCGAGATTACTCCAGGTGGGTGACCCATCTAGGGACCTGGTCTGTGGTGTCAGTGAGTAGGAGTCAGGGCGTGTGTGGAATGTTGATGGAAACCATTCCTATGTACCAAGAACACACCCAGACCAGACTGCTGCACCCTCCCAGATGGCGACAATGGCATCTGCACTGTAGAATGTTGTAGAAGTTGGGCAGAGAAGCAGTGCAGCAAGTTCTTGGATTGGACTGGGCTTGTGTCAATCATCCCTGAGACCTATCCTTACTCCCTGTGCTGTGTCAGCAGGGGCAGGTGGAGGTGGTGATTTGGGGCTGGCTGACAAAGGATGAGGCACCATAAACCTGCCTCTGGTCTTACTCACCATCCTCCGTGGAGCAGAGTGTGGGCTTTGAGGTGTTCCCTGGTCTGGAATCATTCCTTCTTTGTTGTAGATATTAATTAATCTCATCTCAAGGTTTCTACCTCACCTTATGTCATTTAGTTTCCAGGATAAAAGACACTCTCAACCTCTGTGTTTGCAATAAGCCTTAAACCGTACAAATGCTGGGCTGCCACCTACTCTCTATTTTGTTAGAATCTACTTTCCTATAAATAACGCTGAGTTATTAATTACTATTTACTATGTTTCATGTGGATTGTTCTTAAATCCAATGGGCTAGCCCACAGGGCCATGTATTTATGGCTCACCTAACACATGACAACTACTACTTCTTTTTATACACCTGCTTCTCCGTAGAGATCCCCCTCTGAACCCCAAGTCCAGGAAAGATAAACCCTCCGATG
>CM052713.1:15446284-15462633 GCA_028551405.1 Uromys caudimaculatus
TTTCTGACATGCTGTCCTGCAAATCTTCCATTGCCCCCGGTCCCGCCATTACTGTCGGGCGGCAGTTCTCCTCCTCCAAACATGATTTTACCAGCTTCCACAAAGACATGGTCCCCATAAAGAGGGCGAGTGCGGCCAATATGATAAAGATAGCTTCTATCACGTCAGCCGATTGTGGAAGGAGGTGAGGGAAAAGCTCGCGGACAGACATACCTCTCAGAGCTTGCCTTCAGTCCTGCAGTTCTGAATCCACTCCGCAGAAGCGGAGGGTCTCCTCGGCGCCGGCGATGATGAAGTCGCTACGTTCCCGGGTTTCGGCACCAGTTGTCCCGCGCGCTCTTTGGTCTCGCCAGCAAGAACCCACGTGGACACACGGATCCTTCTGCAGCAAAGCGTTTATTGCATGATGAAAGGAGGAAGACCCCAAGGCCCCAGAATGGCGCTGCTTATATAGCCCTGAGGCAGCGTGTCCTCCACTGATTGGCGCTCCCCGGGAGTGGGGGGTGATTAGTCATGTACACCCTTAATGCGCAAGCACTTCGGGGTTTTCCCGCGCTATCCGTAAGTTTCCTTAGAGCGACAGCGGAAGTCAGCGCCATCTTGTAATGGCGAATACTCTAATGCTCCCTACAGTGTTAAGTCAGTTCTCAGATACTACAGCAAATTACCAGAATTGGTGTTGGGGGACAGCCCTGGTGGGGTCTTCTTTCTTGTTGGTTCTTTTTGAGTCAGTGGAGGGGGAAGAGCATTGGCAGTGGGTAAGACTTTGTCTTAGGAGATATTTAGGGTTGATGCATAATAATAAAAACTTACTTATCTAAGTCTGAGTTACTTTGTTACTGTAGCTGACCTGCCTTCTCTGTTCCTCTAAAGCCAGAAACTGCAATCTCTGGCATTTAACACCTCATCCTTCAACAGCAGGAGATTAAGTAAAGGATTAATTGCTAGAGCCTTTTCCCTTTTGTCCAGGTGCCTCTTGCTTGTCGGGTCGGGGGAAGTTTGGAGCAATAAACTTCTATTGATACCAGGACAAGAAAATCACACTCACAGAAGGAAAAATGTTTACACAAGCAAATATGCGTACACTCACATAAATTCATGTACAGATTCACGCATGTGTGTTTATACAAGTCCATTTGAACCAGTGGGGCCCCACTTGCATGCATTCTCACAATTACATACTTACCCACTCACATCCATACTTACATATGTAAATGGAGCAAAAGCCAAAGTGTCAGTGCAGAAAATTAGCCCCAATCTTTATTGCATAGAGAAAGAAAAAGCTTCTAACCTTTTAATGCTAAATGAATTACACCCAAGTTTGTAAGAAGAAAGCTCTGTTCCTTTAATAAGACTAAGGCTGCCTTGGTAGTAAGATAAGACCTGTTCTGTCCCATGGTACAGAGAAGCCTGCCTGCTGCTTCTGCTCTCTCTTACATCTTTATTCTTCTTTCTCTATGTATTCTACATATTGCTTTCATTATTTGTTAATGTTATCTAAGTTATTCCAGTCTGCATTCTCCTTCTAATCTTTCTGTCTCTTCCTGATCTGATGTCACAATAATACTCTTACTCTCAATGCCTTTTCTCGAAATGCTTTGCCTATACTTCTAAGTTCTACTTGAGTTGAGTTCTATCTAAAAGCGTTCTGTCTAAGAAATTCTCCTCAGCTCAGTTCTGTCTTCTCTCTTTGTCCTCAGCACTTGTACATCTTTCAGAATACACGATCACATGTTAAAAAGTTCATTACAAGTTTACAAATAAAATCAAATCATCAATTAAAATAGAAGTTTACAACAGAGAATATTTACATGCATATCTATTAGATGTAATTATCTAGCTAAATATTCATCACCTGTCACACCTCCACAGATCCACTGAAGGTTAAAAACTATTACTAAGTTATTAGTGAGGTTTTATGTAGATAAACCCAGTCAACAGTTTATCTTCTGTCTTAACACCTATAATAAATCCTTAGTTCCTTTTTTATGACCTTAGGTTAATGGTTTTACAACCTCTTAGAATGTGCTCAGAGTAATACAAACAATTAACTGGTGACACATGAAGGACTGGCAGATTTCTCATTGCAGTTTTGACTATCAGAAAAAGAACTTAATAGCAGTCCCAGTATAAAATAGGTTAATAAATCCTATATAATTTTAGGAATTCTTAGAGGATCATCATAAAAAATTGAGAAGTCATCTATTTGTCTCTATAGCATCAATGAAAGGCAGTACATCTCTTAGTCTGGAAAGATCTGCTCAAAGGGGGATAGTTCCTAGTGATTGACATATATGTTTCATAGTAACAGAAAAAGCATATCAATAGCAGGAATCTTTACTAAAATTGTTTTCTTCTGGGCCTTGCCTACTGGACTTGCATCGTAGATGTTAATCTGAGGTGGTCATCTCAGGAAGATCACCTGCTAGTTATTCGCTTGTCCTGTGATGGCTCCTGACAAATTGGACTTTGCAGCACATTTAAGATCCAACTACATCCAAGTATGATAGTACACACCTGTAAATCCCACACTGGGGAGGTTGAGGTAGGAGGATTAGGACTTTACTTTCATCCTCAACTACAGAGCAAGCTGGAAGATATCCTGTGGTATATGAGGCCCTGTCTCAAAAATAAAGAAGGGAGGAGGAAGGAGAGTGAGACAGAGGTGGGAGGAGAGATCCAAGGACAGGAGGAACCCAGGAAATGTGTTCCTGAGAGGTAAAGAAGCCATGATCCTGAGGTGGCATCTCTGCCGACCATACCACTCACGCTGCAGCCATCCTCTGTCTGCCAGGGCTCTGGCCTTATAATTTCATATAAATACCTATAAATATATTTGACATTGTTTTATTGCTAACTGTTCAGTGGCTCCTCATTCCTGATCAGCATATTCTTCACTTCAGAGTGTCTATGGGATTCCTAAAATCCTATGTAAATATTGTGATTATTTGCATTTTCCTGGGGAGAGGCTACAGCTCTCACCAGATTTGCCAAAGAACTTGTGAGCTTTAGGTGTAGATAGTGATTCTAAACAGGGTCAGTCTCTTCTGCCTAGAGCACAGCCTCCTCTCTCTGACTGTCCCTAAATCAAACTGGCCCTCTCTATGTCACCCTGGACACTTTGGCAGACTGAGTTGATGCCACCTCCCACGCTACTGTTCCTTTCCCATCCTGATTTCTCAGTGCCATCTCTCCCTTCTCTCTGCTCCCCACACCCCTCCCAGATCTTGTTGCTGCCTCTTGTCACCTTCTTCCTTCCTGCTCAGCATGCTCATCTTTTCCACAGATGTCCTCCCTCAGTCCGTTCTGGCCTCCTGACTTTCCCAGGTCTTGCTCATCCAGTGAAATTATCTGTCTACACTCTGTCCTTCCTACCTGACTGTTGTCCCTTCACAGGTGTGACAATGTCTCCCTAGAACCTAGCTCAGCACCTGCTAGGGGATAACAGGGGCAGATGGACTTCAAGGGAAGGCTCCTCTTGGGCTGACTAGTGAGAACGCCTCTTGCCTTGTGTTCTAGTCGTATGAAAACACAAAGGAACACTTTCTGGCCTGCACACTACCTCACCGTGACTGGTTTTAGATGACACACCCCTGAAAGTTAAGAAGTTTAACAATAGTGTGTGACATAAAAATGGAAAGACAATCCTGTGTATGGGGGAAGCTCTTCTCCAGGAACCGAAGTATTAGACTTACTTTATCAGATGGAGTTAAGTGTCAGGGAGCTTTCATTAGCCTTGAAAAATAATGATGTATCTGTAATGTCTTCCCATTTATAAAATGGTTAGTGTATTGTTGTGATCATTAAAATATGTTAACAAGTGGTCTAATAATGTAGCTCAGCTAAGTTCACCACTCTAAAGGCAGTGAGATCTGGGAGATTGGAGCTGATAAATGAGGCAGACTACTGCCTCATGCAATAACCAGCTTAATTCAGAGCGTCAGATAATGAATACTGTGAGGGTTAAGAATGGTCAGCTCAGTAAGGTTCTCATGAGTTGAAGCTGTATACAACCACAGGATAAGCCACACAGGACAAAATAATGTTTCTCCGTAAAGTAATATGAAGGGGAGTTTAAAGATTAAATTGACCACCAACAGCAAACAATAATGAATAATAATAAGTAAACTCATTCCTATCTGATACATCTGGGAGGATCATAAAACTTCATTCCAAGAATAATGCTGTGCTTTCAAGAAACTGAGGTCACAAGACTCCTGTCTTGTATTCTTAGACTATTCTCACAAGCATTCAAAATGCTCCTCACACAACTTCCTTCCTGATCCGTGTTCTGAGAAGCTGGTACACCTGAGGCCCGGGTTCAATCCCCATCACTCCATACAGCAGGCATAGGAGCCTCTGGAGAAAAGCAGAGGAGGGAGGATCAGACACTTGAAGCCAGCCTAGCTGCCTAGACAGTTCCAGACCAGCCTTGGAGTATATGAGACCCTCTCAAAAAATGAAATCAATAGTATAGCATAAAATAACCATCCTTAATGCTCTGCATCTTTGCTTCTGACTGCACAGGAGTCCACATCCTCGTTATCTTTAACTCACACAGGAGTTATAGGAAAGTCAGCTTTTCAGGACCTTTCTAAATGGTCTCATGGGTTTAGGACCATGAATATGAGATGTGTTTTCAGTTGTTAATGCTGTCTCTTTGTCTGCTCTTTGTCAAGGTAAGGACCCTAGGGTGACAGATGAGCACCTCTGTCCGGGTTGTGTGCACCCCATATCGAAGGATAGCCCAGACCTGGAGCCTGTTCTGAAACATTCAATTGAGCATTTCAACAACAACTCAGACCACACCCACCTCTTTGCTCTCAGAGAAGTAAAAAGCGCCCACAGACAGGTTTGTTGTTCCATTATTCATGACATGGGATGTGGGTAAAAATCTGTTAGATTGGCATTTTTGTCACCTAAAATGAACCATTGACAGGAGGAACCTGCCTGGCTATGTGCTGGCATGGTCCTGGAGTGTCCTGTGTATTCATGAGGATAACTCTTAAGGCAAGGAGTTTCTCAGGTGTCCAAGGGAGTTGTGAGATACATTAGAAGGAATGGAACTCTCACACCCTATTCCCTCAGCATTACATGTTTTCTTCCCAGGAATGAAAAAAATGGATGTCATTCTGGCTTTAAGGTTTTACCAAATCTATATTTTTATCTTCCTGTTATTAATTAACAATGGCCCCAGAATAATACATTTCTCCTAAAAAAGGTGCACAGGAATTTTTGGGTATGCTCTAAATTATAGTGCCCACTTCCACCTGTGCTGTGTGGTGGAAATATCTAATAATCCAATCATTTACTTCTTTGTTTGTTTGAGGCAGAGTCTCTATGCAGTCCTGTCTGCCTTGGAACTCAGTCTGTAAACCAAGGTTGACTCAAACAAACCAAGATCTTGCTACTTCTGCCTCTGATGCTGGGATTAAAAGCTTTGACACCAGGCCTAGCTTGGAATCAGATCTGTTTTTGGCTCCTTTATCACGGCTTTTATGAGAGCTCATCTGGTCCTTTGAATTCCAGTTTCTTAAGAATCCCTCAGTTTAGAGAGTAACAATCTCTACTTTTAGTTCAACTTGCTCCCGTGTGAAATGTATACTTTATACACCTGAGTTCATGTATATCTCATATGATATTTAAGATATATATTATACATTTCTAGTTACTTAGAAATGTCATAGGGAGTGTGTTGTTATGTGTCTGTGTGGGTGTCTGTATGTGTTTGTCACAATGTTCAGTATTTGCTCAGTGATACTATTGCCTAGTAATAATGATGGTTTGTATTTCTTGAGCACTGATTATATCCAGTTCAATGATTAAAGACATTTATAACTTTTGCTCACTGTGAATATTGTTCAGTCTGAGGTTCAAGTACTCATTCGATCTAAATCATTTCAGGTGGTGGCCGGCCTGAATTTTGATATTATCTTCTCAATTGTGCAAACGAATTGTTCAAAGGGGCACTTTCCTTCTCTCCGCAGAAACTGCATGTCACTTCCCGAAGGTGTAAGTAGCAGACATTTAATGACAGTCTTTCACATTTGCTGACCGCGTTTCCAGGCCTGTCAAGCTCTGTGACCTGACCCCGAGATGTCATTCAGGGGTTCCCACTCATGTCCACCCAGGGTCTTAGGACCTAAGCTGCTGGTGAAGGAATCCATGTGTGCCAACTACATGTTTCCATCCCGTCAGGGATTAGGAATGGGATTTGCCATGGGGATGGGTTGTCACACTCTCCTGGCCGCCTCCTCCTTCATGTGTGCTCCATGTTCACACAGGGTCTTCTGTGTCCCATCTTCTTCCTGCAAACTCTCCTGTGGTGTTTCCTCATCCTTCTTCCCCTGTCAATCTAATAAATGCATTCTGGGAATCTTCTCCCACTGTGCATGACATCTTGTCATTGAAATGATGTCAGCGGCTGTTCTGTGGTCAATGAATGCCAAGGTGACTGAGAAATGAACCTTCCTGGAATATTATTATAGATGATTCTATAATAATACTACATTAAGTATCTCTGCTTTGAGAGTTCTATGTTAGGAGGGAAAGGTGGGAAATCTGGACCACACTTGGCTAATTCTAATGGTAAAGCTTTTGAGACAAATGCTATGTGCATCATTAGGAAAGAGTTATGCAATGTACAGTGGACCATAGATTAATACCGCTTCTGGAGCCTTCTGGGACATTAGCAAGAGATTGTAATATGTTAAGAACAAGGCAAAAACCAGGATACAAACTATACTCACAGGAGCCATGGAGATAGGAGGATTAGAAGTTCAAGGCCATCCTCCACTGTACCGTGGGTTGAAGGCCATCATTGGGTTGAAATATGCTGCTTCAGAAAGAAAACCAAAAAGGCCTGTAAATGAGAGAAGACAAGGAGAAAGCAAAGAGGCTGGGTGTGGTGACACACGCCTTTACCAGCACTGTAGAAACAGCAGATGTCCATGGGTTCAAGACCAGTCTGCTCTACAAACCGAGTTCTAGGCTATCTAGGGCTACATAGAGAGATGATGCTGTCTCAAAATTTGTTTTAAAATTAAATTGAAAAACAGGAAGGAAGGAAGGGAAACTGTGTATACAGAGTCAGGTAAATATACAAGGTAAAGTAATATAAATATAAAAGTGATAGAAAATAAGTGTATTAGCCGGGCGGTGGTGGCGCATGCCTTTAATCCCAGCACTTGGGAGGCAGAGGCAGGTGGGTTTCTGAGTTCGAGGCCAGCCTGGTCTACAGAGTGAGTTCCAGGACAGAGAAACCCTGTCTCGATAAACCAAAAAAAAAAAAAAAAAAAAAAAGAAAGAAAGAAAGAAAAAAAGAAAGAAAGAAAGAAAAGAAAAGAAATGTATTATAATTCAGAACACTGTTAACTTCAGGAAGAATAAGAGTTGTGGGCACTTTTTTCTGATTTGCATACCTATTGGGATTTCTTCAATACTTCTCAAATGTTCTACTTAACCATGCATTGATTTATAGCTGTAGAAAGAATCATAAAGGACTCTACCAAGAGAGACACAAAATGAAAGGAAACATCTGTGAATCTTCTGCCCTTTAAGGGCTTAGTATGAAGATCATGTTCAAAATCCCAGAAGTCAACGCCCAAAGACAGACCACTTCTAAAATGGGCAAAGGATTGAATGGACAGGTCTAGACTGCAGGTAGCCAATGAGCACAAGAGAAGATCTGCATCTTAGCCATTAGGAAATGCAAATGCAAATAGAAGGGTGATAACCCCCAGAAGGATTCGTGCATATTCCCTTCCTCTTTTCTTGGGTGGAGAGAAAGGAGAGTTGTGGGAATTTTTCAGTGACCTTTTGTTTCTTTAAAGATGTGATTATATTATTTAAATTTTTAAAGATTTATTAATTTTATTTCATGTATATGGGCTTTTTGCCTTCATGTATAATCTGTAGATTATGTACATACAATGTCCACAGAGGCTAGAGAGGGCATCAGATCCCTTGGGACTGAAGTTGTAGGTGGTTGTGATTTGCCATGGAAATGCTGAGAGTCGAACCCCGATCCTCCATAAGAACAGTCAGTGCTCTGAATCTCTGAACCATTTCTCTAGTCCTGTGATTATTTTACATGCTTTACTTATTTTTTTTCACCTAAGAATTTTTCCTAGTCATTAGAAATCTTGGTAAACTTAAAAATCACTCTGTAATAGTATTCCAGCAAGGACACCGTACATTGGTACCACAGCACTCCTAACTTTGGACACCTGGGTCATTTCTATTTTTTTATATAATTACTAACTTAGCTATCATTTTTGAAAATGAAATTATTTTTGCATTTCGTGTTCTTTCCTTCAGAATAGGGCCTCAGTTTTATATGTGATAATCATAGTTATGAAAATCTTTTAAACTTCATTTATTCATTAGTGTTTGCTTAAATAGCTCATTTAAATTTTATTGCATTAAAATTCACTATTTTATAGCTAAGTATATCTTAGTTTCTCAATGAATAATTGAGCTAATGTGTTTATTTTGCTGAAATATTTTAATAAGTGTGTTAGAAGTTTATGGATTGAATGTATGGAAGAATAATTACATTCTTTCCCCATTCTTTTCTTTGTGTGTGTCGAATATGTATGTCTAAGTATGTGTGGGAGTGCTCACCTGTGCAGATACATGTGAAGGCCATATGCTCAGCCCCCTCTAAAACAAAACAAAGCATAAATTGAAGCCAGGGAAGAGAAGAGATCTCTCAGTCAGTAAATGCTTGTCTTTGGATCTCTCTCTCCCATGCAGACTTCTATAATCCAAGCATCAGGAAGATAGCAACAGAACTCCTGGGCTCACTTGACAGCAGCAGACTGGAATCAATGAGCTCAGGGTTCAATGAGAGATCCTGTCTCATAATGTGAGGAGGAGAAGATGGGGAGGTGGCTCAACAATTACAGGGAAGCCCTGCTCCTTCAGAGGACTTCAATTTGGCTCCTAGCACCCACATCCCACATCTAGAAGTTCACTCAATACCCTTTTCTAGCGTCCATGAGCACCTGCACTTGTATAGGTGCACACACACACACACACACACACACACACACACACACACACACACACGAGTAACCCTCTTACTTAGGGTTCACTGTGCAGTGGGATGCTGTTCCCTCCCCCACTGTGCTTCCTCGTTGCCATGGATATCATGACTGTCTGTGCTTCTCAGTTCTCCTTTGCTCTTTGCTTTTATTCCTGTTTCTTTTTTTCCTGATGCAATGATTTCTATAGTAGTCATTCTGTCTTTTATTTTTGCTATTGTTTGCTTTCACAATGACTTCTGTTTATAACTTTGAACCCCCAGGACAATGGTGAGTGTAGGGGCAATGTCATCATGGATATTAATGACAAAATTGCTGACTTCTCACAGAGATGTGACCTTTATCCAGGTGAGAAAGCACACATGGAGACACGGGAAGTGGTGGGGCCTCCTTACTTAGCTGCACTGTGTCTGTAATTGGCCAAGGCAACATGGTGACTGAAGGAGCAATGTGGCTTCCCCAGACAAGGTAGCCTTTGGGGACAGTGGCAGCTACCTTCCCTTTTGTAAAAATTGTCCTTAAATCTGGTGTTTTGAGTTGGAGAGAACTGCATCTTGATTTTAATCACCCACAACGGAATCCTTCCAGGTAAAGGTGGGGTTTCCAGTGTGTTTTGATATGGGGAGCTTTCTGGAAAGCTTATAGTTAAGCCATCACTTCTAATAAAAGGGATGACTTCACTCGCACTGACAGATAGTTGTAAATATGTCAGGTTGAGGAGCACCACTGTGCACAGGCCATAAGGAGCACCACTGACACTGCCTGTTCAATGGAGCCATGGACTCCACCCTGTCCATTGGGGAGTCATTCCTTTATCTTCACAATCACTTTCCTCAAAGTTAAATATTTCTCTATAGTTTACATCATAAATGGGAAATTTAAAACTGGGTCTGGCAATGCATACCTGTAACCATGTCAGTCAGGAAACTGAAAGCAGGGGAATCAGAAGTTTTAGGTCAACTTCTGCAACTTATAGAATTCAAGGCTGGCTTGAGACACATAATATCAGGGTGTAAAACTCAAAGCAATTATAGGGTATGGGTAAACATGGGCAAACAGGCTTCCCTGCACATCTGATTTCCCGTGGAATAAGGAGAAGTGACCATCTCAGGGCCAATATTCACTTAATCCTGTTCTGCTTACCTCACACCCTCTATAAATGAGAATACAGAGGTTGTGTGTGACAGCAGTTAGGCTGGACTACTCTTTCGGTGTACTTACTGACTTTAAATCTGATTTTTTTTTTCAGGAGATGATTTGGTAGAACCACTTCCCACGCTTTGCCCTGGCTGTCCCAGTAACGTACCTGTAGACAGCCCGGAACTGAAGGAGGCACTTGGTCATTCTATTGTAAAGCTTAATGCAGAGAATAACCATAATTTCTATTTCAAGATTGACACAGTGACAAAGGCAACATCACAGGTCTGTAAATAGAAAGATGGAAGTTTGCAGCCTATGTGTAGATCGATTGGTAATATGATCTCTGGTCTTGGCCCTGGTTCAGGAAATAGTATTCGGTAACAGGATTTGGTGGTTTATATTCCAAGTCCCCACTCTGCTGCCAGCTTGAGTGTCTTGGGCAAGTATCTTTGAAAGGCACTGTTTTCATTGGGTACTGGGGGAACACACCTTTAATGCCAGCACTTGGGAGGCAGAGGCAGGTAAATCTCTGAGTTTGAGGCCTGCTTGGTCTCCAAAGTTAGTTCCAGGTTGGCCAGGGCTACACCGAGAAACTCTGTCTCAAAAAACAAACAAACAAGGTGTATGGGAAGCTCAGTTGTGTTTTTTACCTGAAAATATCTAAAGCAAAGCTCAAATTAGGTAATGTGTACGCAGTCTCTTCCAATCTCCAGAATGGTGTACAAATACTAGAAACCATTTTCTAATTAGCAAAATACCAGCAATGAAAAGCACGGTTTCATTCTCTGACATCCCAGTCTCATCTCTCCTAGGAACATCTTGTGCTATGTGTTGTGGTGCACACCTGTAATCCAAGCTCTCAGAAGCTGAGGCAGAAGGATAGCCACAAGTTTAGGTCAGATACATAGCAAGATCCTGTCTTAACACACACATACACAAATACACACACAAGCACACACACACACAGAGACAGAGAGAGAGACAGAGACAGAGACAGAGTGAGACAGAGAGAAAGACAGAGCCTTCACTCTCATTGCCATGTTCTTTCTCCCTCTGATCTCTCTGCACTGGACACCCTCTATCAATAAAGGCTATTTGCCTTTATCTGGAGTCAGAGGATCAGCTCTACCATCACCTCTATCCTTGGTTACTCTGTGTGGTTATTAAAATCTTATTTCTTGTGGTGCCATCTCTAAAATGAGTAGCTAGATTAGAAAAGACAAAATATCTAACAGTTCTGGCATCTATAATCAGAATGTTAAAGGACCAATTTTTACTCTAGGAACTAACTTCCCTGGATGAGCTAGATTAAGCTAAACTAAGCTAAGGTAAACTAAGGTAAGAGTAGATAAGAAAAATTATCAAGATAGAAGCAAGCTGCTGTGGAAGCTGACATGATCTTCTAAATCTAGTAAGAAATGGCTTAGTAGTTGCATTTCTAGGAACCTAACAAAAGCCTTCATACAGGACCATAGTCATTGTCATTTTGATTATAAGAGCGAAAGGCATGGTAAACTGTCCCACTGATCAGCAGGGCCAGTGATGTCTCAGATGATAAAGGCATTTAATGCTGGCCTGATGACCTGAATCCCATCCCTGGACAGGAGAAAGCCGATTCCACAAAGTTGTCCTCTGACTTCCACATGCATGCCATGGCACTCACCACACCCACCCACCCACACATGACTACTGCTACTAATACCAAGATCCACAATACGGGAATGACTAAATGGAGCCAAGCAGATCCTTATGGTTGAGTGTTAGGCATCTTTGTCAAGAGTGTTTGATGGGAGAGAGTCTCCTGCTTTAGTAACTGCCTATTAGTTTGTTTCCTATGTGCTGATTGACAGTTTTATTCCCTTAGTATTTAACTCTGTGATTCTTTCTTTATTCTGGATGTCAGCTGTTGCCTGGAGTGTAGTTGGTAAAGATTTTCTCTGATCATGTGGGCTCTGGACCCTGCTGGTTATTTCCTTTGCTGTGTAGAGATTTTGTATTTTCATGCAGTCCCATCTTTGATTCCTGGGGCAGGTTCCTGCCTGGGCTGTTGGTATTCCTGTCTGTTTTTGTGTCAGTTGCAGGCTGTCTCTGTCTCTATGGCTCTATGGTATAATTTGCGGTCAAGCATTATAATACCTTCAGCACTGTCTTACTTCTAGGATTGCTTTGGCCATTTGATCTGTTGTGGTTTCATATAAACTCATATATTTTTTCTAAGCTCATAACATATGACATGGGAATTTTTAGAGGTATTGAATTAATCTCGGTAGTATAGACATGTCACACTATTAATTTTGCCTATTCAGGAACATGGTCTATACTTCTCTTATACAGTATCTTCTATAATTTCCTTTGCCAATATCTAGAAAATTTTATTGTAGAGGATTGTATTGTAATGGTCTTTGAATCATTTGGTTAGATATATTCCTAACTACTTTTTAAAAAATGTTTTCAGAAAGAATCTCAGTATATAGTCCAGAATGACCTGAAATTCTCTCTAGATCAGGCTGGCCATAAACTCACAGAGATCTTCCTTCCTCTACCTCCCCAGTGCTGGGATAGCAAATGTGTTACACCAACAACTGGAATATTTAAACATTAAGAGGTATCTTAAAACTAAAAATATAAGAGAATCAAAAGATAATCTAATTATTTTCCTAATTGGATAATTTAAAGTACATAAGCATTTTCTGATTCATTATTTGGCAACAAGACAACAAAAAATGTTTGAAGAAAATTTTTTTTTAATAAAAGTAGTCTGACTCTTATTTATTTGTTTATTTTGTTTTTTCCGAGACAGGATTTCTCTGTGTAGCCCTGGCTGTCCTGGAACTCACTCTGTAGACCAGGCTGGCTTCGAACTCAGAAATCCATCTGCCTCTGCCTCCCAAGGGCTGGGATTAAAGGCGTGCGCCACCACTGCCGGGCTTGAAGAAAATATTTTAAGTTTCCCTCTCATACCTCAGATTGTGCTAAAATGTAAGCCCTTGAGATACTTGGTAGGTGTGATTTGAAAACTTTGAACATTAAAATTAATATGTTAAAAAGTTCAAAAGTTTAGCCTGTATTTCTTTTACTTAGTGAAGAAAACTGGCCTAACTAATACCCAGAAATCTTAGCTATGTGTACAAATATGTATCAGATATGGATAGCCTGGAGAGTGTGATATTTTTAAGATGGTCTGTTTATAATTAAAATGTCAAGATACTAACTTTAAACTCACAGAAGTAAAATACTGTAATTTGTTATAGAAATCCTCATTAAATATTTGTCTTGTCCTATTAACTTTACAGGTGGTGGCTGGAGTACTATATGTTATTGAGTTCATAGCCAGAGAAACCAACTGTTCCAAGGAAAGTAACCCAGAACTGACAGCAGACTGTGAGATCAACCACCTTGGTGTGAGTAGCACTGTCCCTGTGTGATGCTCTAAGGGTCACTTGCTCGTGTGCCTTATGACTAATGCTGATTTATTTTCCCTTGTCTTCTGTTCTCACGATTAGGAAAGTCTTAACTGCAATGCCGATGTGTACATGAGACCTTGGGAGAACAAAGTCTTCCCGACTGTCAAATGCCAAGCATTAGAAATGGTAGGATTTAAGTATGGTCAGCTTGGGGTCAGTTCTGCCTATCTCCAAAAGCAATCTCTGGGTATTGAAAATGAATCATTATTGAAATAAATTGGGGGAGGGGCTACTGTTTTAAACCCATAAGAAGTTGGATATTTATATGGCGATCTTGAGTTTTATGGCTGGAGAAGAAAGCAGGTCACCTCTCAGGCACTTAACTCATTGTCGGTGATCCCTGGTAGTTCTGTGTCTGGTAATGAGGAGAAGGCCAGAGCCCTATCACTACCCACACACTTGCAAGACACACCTGAGGCCTGAGCACAACGAGGTGCTGTGCTCTGCTCTGTTCATTGAAGGACTTTGTGAGAAACATGGATTACTCCCTTTCCACAGTTAATGAATACCAAGCTGCATTTTAAAAACAATCCTGAAGGGGTCCACACACAATTCAAATCTGAGAGGCAACACTCTATTGTCTTTTTAAGTCTTTAATGTGCCTGGAGCTTCGTCACTTGCCAATGATGGGACACTAGGATTTGAAGTGCTCTGAGGCTCCAGAGTGAATCACTTCACTAAGTCCCTCCTCCCAGGCCCTGCACAGCAAGTTCCTTGCACATGCTCATCAGTCCTCAGGGCCCTGGGAGCCAGGGGCTGTGGTTTTTATCTTGCAGCATAGTGGACTTAGTGTGTAGTGTGTAGAGTGTTGAGTGCAGGTCAACTCTGAGCCCACCCTTTCCATCATGATCCCGACTACTAGGAGATGTTTGACTGGGAAGCCTGAGTTCTTTCATCTCTGAACATTGGCTTCAACTGTGGTCTTCCCACACTGGTAAAGGCAGACGGAGGTGGACCCTATCCAGAAAGCCACGT
Organism: Uromys caudimaculatus; assembly: GCA_028551405.1. Classification (NCBI taxonomy): domain Eukaryota; kingdom Metazoa; phylum Chordata; class Mammalia; order Rodentia; family Muridae; genus Uromys; species Uromys caudimaculatus. Next base: position 15,460,911 of record CM052713.1, read on the forward strand.
TTCTGTGCAAATTGCTGCCTCTCTTCTTGTAGTTTAGGTTCTTGTCATTTGTTACTATCTCTAACACATTGTAAAAGGCCTTCCCATCATGCTTCTGAGCAGGCCTTGTGGTCGCACAGCCTGACAAAGTTTAGCCATAAAGACCTTTAAGGTTAATAATAGCAATGGTTGTAACAGAAATGATATCAGTTATCAAACTGAGTACCTGAGAGATTATGTGATCAAACCACCCACTTTTGTAAATAAAGAAATCCTCTTAGTCTTAGAGGACTGTTAAGAAGAATAATCAGAGCAGGGCTGAGGCTATAACTCAGAGCTGGAGTATCTGCCTGACAAGTACAAGACTCTTAGTTCAATCCCTAATACCACAAACAAAGCCTACGATTCAAGATAAAACAAAAAAGAAGAAGCATTTTTAGTTCATTTTTCTGGAAGTGTAATATAGTATTTAATATCTGGGACAGACTCACCCCATTGTAATACAGGACGGCATCATCACGTTCTTAGTCTCTTCTTAATGTATCCACATCCTCATACTAATATAAAGCATTCATCTTAATATTTCCTGTGTAGACTGCAATGATGAGAAGGCCGCCAGGCTTTTCACCTTTCCGGACAGTTCGAGTACAAGAAACAAAACAAGGAAAAACTGTAAGTCCACCTTACATTGCCAGGGTGCCAGAAGACCCAGAAAATGAACAAGGACCCATTTATAGGCATGGCTGGTTGCATGAAAAACAAATAAAGGATAAGAATCACTATGGGCATAAGCATGGGCATGACCGTGGCCACTGGCCCCCAAAGAGACGTGGTCTTGGCCATGGATACCAGAAACCACTTGGCCTTGGTCATGAGCATCAACTTAAACTTGATTATTTTATACACCAAAGGGCAGATGGCTATGAACATACTCATACAGTGGGATATGGTCATGGTCATGGTCACAGTCTTGGTCATGGTAAACACACAAATAAAGACAAAAGCAATGTAAAGCACACTGACCAGAGAACAGAGCCTTGGACAAGCTCTTCTGAAGACAGTACTACATCTACACAGATACAGCAGAGGACAGCAGGGCCCACCTTGAACCCTCCCCTAGCCCAGCCAACCATTATCTCTTCTGCTTCTAAGGACTCAGATTTCATTCAAGGAGTGGTAGCTACCACACCACCCTATAACATTGAGATGCATGATGATTTGATCCCTGATATCCATGTACAACCAGATAGCCTTTCATTTGAGCTGATATCTGTTTCCAGAAACAAATTCCCACAAATGTCCTGGGTGCCCATGGAAGCCAGGTAGTAAAAAGGATCCAACCATAGAAGCAATAGAAATCTCTGATTTTGATCTCCTTGATGCTCTTTCTTAACTTATACAGCCTAGGTATCTTTACAAATGCTTTCCCAGCCTCTTTACCTACTGCCCGAGCACAAATATTGTGATATAACTGATCAAACCACGAGTCTCAGAACAGCCTGTCAATAGGACTTTATGAATCCCTGTGGATTGATAATAAAACTGCCATCGTTCCGAATCCCTTCTGAGCCTGCCTGACACACTTTCTGAACAAATACCGGAAGAGGCCTACCAGAATCCACTGCTCTGATAACGAGTGGGTATCTCAAGATGCACATTAGCATTGCCATACAGAACTGTGGCATCTGTGTCTAGAAAGCAAGAAAGCCAAGAGTCTGAATGTTGAGCTTATGGATGGGGAAAA
>CM052713.1:15463133-15484726 GCA_028551405.1 Uromys caudimaculatus
ATGCTGGCAAGGATGTGGAGAAAGAGGAACACTCCTGCACTGTTGGTGGGATTGCAAGCTGGTACAACCACTCTGGAAATCAGTTTGGCGGACCCTCAGAAAAATGGACATAATGCTACCTGAGGACCCAGCTATATCTCTCCTGAGCATATACCCAGAAGATGCTCCAACATGTAATAAAGACACATGCTCCACTATGTTCATAGCAGCCATATTTATAATAGCCAGAAGCTGGAAACGACCCAGATGTCCCTCATCAGAGGAATGGATACAGAAAATGTGGTACATCTACACAATGGAGTACTACTCAACTATTAAAAATAATGACTTAATGAAATTTGCAGGCAAATGGATGGAACTTGAAAATATCATCCTGAGCGAGGTAACCCAGTAAAAAAGAACAAACATGGTATGTATTCACTGATAAGCAGATATTAGCCCAAAAGTTCAGAATGCCCAAGTTTCACTTTAAAGTAACCGCTGTACTGAGAGTGAGGTCCCAGATGGAGGAGTTGGAGAAAGATCTGAAGGAGCTGAGGGAGTTTGCAGCCCCAACGATGGAGCAACAGCGTCAATGGGCCTGACCCCTCCCTCCCGTCATCCTGGAGTTAGGACTACCAACCAAAGCATACACATCTATGGATCCATGGTTCTGACCACATATGTTGCAGAGGATGGCCACCTTGGCCATCAGGGAGAGAGGAGAGGACCTTGGTCCTGAGGGTGTCAGAGTCCCCAGTAAAGGGGAATGTCAAGGTGGGAATATGGGAATGGGTGGGCAGGTGGACGGGAGGTGGAATTCCCTCATAGAGGAGGGGAGGGGAAAGGGATAGGGGGTTTCCAAAGAGGAGACCCAGAAAAGGGGAAACGTTGGAAATGTAAATAAAGTATCAAAAATAAAATTAAAAAAAAAAAGATATGACAGAGGGAGATCTCCTCAAGATATTGGGTACACAAAAGTAGGAGACCAAAAGACCACCACAGGTAATGTTTAAGCTGTCTGTCTATATGGGAACAGTCTAAGATTGATTGAGACTTAAGTATCCATGTGTACTTAATAAGTCTTGCTGGCTACAAAGCCTTCTGGACTTATCACACCAATTTTTAAAATGGCATAGATAAAAATTTAAATTATATTTTGTTTACAGTCCAAACCTGCTTATAAGAAAGACAGATGCGTTTCATCTTCTCAAACAAAGAGCAAAGAATCTTCCTTAACTGAGCTGTGCACCTTTCACACACATGTTGATACAAAACTATATATCACTTGTGACAGTTTATATGTTCACAGAGAATAACAACCAAAAGGGTAGCCCTGACAAGATTCACCCTCAGGGATGCTGAGACACTTGATCCTACCTCAGACTACTTCAAGCTGTTTACTCAAAGGACTTACTTCCAGAGCATCTCAAAACGAAGGAGCCTGATGGCCCCAGATGACCTCAGTTCTTCCAACCTTACAGTCTGACCAGACCAGGATTTCATTTACACCTGAACTCTCTCAGTGTGCAGAGACTGCACAACAAATGCTACAGGTAGCTTACTTCAGACTACCCATTTTCCACATCCCCCTTTCCCCCCCAAAAGAAATACTTTACCCCAAATCAGCAGGAAGGGAAACATTCCTAAGAGGTGGTATGGATAATTTTTGGTCATTTTATTGGGTGATATATGCTTGTGGTTCTATAGGGGTTGGTTACAAGTCTTGCCGAGGAGAAAACAAGGTATAGGAGGTTAGACTCAGGGATTTCTCCCTTTCCTTTTCTTTTTCTATCCTTCTTTCTTTCTTATGAAGGGGTAATGAGTTAAAAAGAAAAGGGGGGGATATAGAAATATTATAGGATAATACAAAAAGGGGTAGATTATTGAATCTTTAACCAAAGAGCATTTTATAGCCAATGTCACATTGGCACAGATCTTTGAATATTGTTACATATTAAGGTTATATTTTGTTACATTGGTACCAATCTTTGAATATTGATACATGTTAAGGTTACATTTTGTTACACACACACACACATACTACAGATCTTTATCTATTAATACAAAAGTTGATGTTAGTTTTATTACAACCTACTGTATATAGTATATTTCAACTCTTATATAAGGTATTGGACAATTTTTTCATCATTTAATGTCAAGTTCTAGGTTTGTTTAAAGCTACTATTACAACGTGCTTAGGATAATTAAGAAATACAAGTTGATAGTGAAACTCATGGTCACATTAGACACTACACTATTTTATCCCAAAATATGCTTCCTAGGTGGAGCAGATTGTAAATAGCTAAAACACAAGTTTGCCTATTCAAATATGCTGCAGAAAATCTTCAAAAACCTCAGAGATTTACAGAATATGACTTTTAAGGATTGTGATGATTTGAATAGGCTTTGCCTATGGGAAATGACACTGTTAGGAGGTGTGGCCTTGTTGGAGCAGGTGTGGCCTTGTTGGAAGAATTAAGTCCCTTTGGGGGTGAATCTTGAGCTCATATGCTCAGGTTTCACCAGGTGAGAAAGGGAGAAATCCTCGTCCTAGCTACCTGAAGGGGAGTTTCCTCTTGGTTGACTTTGCATCAAACTATAGAACTCTTGGCTCCTCTGCACCAAGTCTGCCTGAGCAGTACCATGTTCCTGCCATGTTAATGGACTGAACCTCTGAAACTGTAAGCCAGCCCCCATTAAATGTTGTTCTTTACAAGAGTTGCCATGGTCATGTTGTCTCTTCACAGCAATGAAACTCAAACTAAGGAAAGCATGTTTGGTTTTTTAAAGATTTTCTACATTGAGACATGTCAGCTCCTAGCAGCACCCCCCCCCATTCAACTTGAAGAAGATATGAGTATCAGAAAACCTCAATATTGAGTCGTTAGGCTAAAGTTGACATTGTCCCAACTGCAGAAAAAACTGGTGTTCAAAATGGACAAACATGTTGTCAGAAAGTCAGCTGCTGAACTCTGCTAAGACATGGTAAGCAGGCCTTCATAATTCCTGCTTCACAAAAGCTCTGTCAGACACACTGGGCTGGAAGCCTGAAGATGGGTTCTCCAATGTTACAGAGAGATTGGGGAGGGGGGTTCAGGCAGCAAACACTGTCTATTATTTCTATAGTTTTGAACACTGCTTGCCTGAACTTCCTGTATACTCAGGTCTCAGATGGGGTTGAAGACTAGGTAGTCATAGTCTCACAATTAAATCTAAGTTTTTTAGGATTTAAGAAGATGTTTGTAGGTCTAGAACTTTCTTTTAAGTTAGCAATACAAGTTATGATAGAAAATGGTTTTAGGTACAAAACTCTACACTCAGCAAGATAGGATGGATAATATAATACTTTATCCAAAGTTGCTAAATCCAGATGGATTGGACTTTATGAATGTAACTCTTACCTGATAGTTTTCATAATTGCTTCACATCTGTTCCTACTGTATGCCATTTATTATTGTAAAAGTAATAATCTAAACAAAAAATGGGAAATACTGTGAGTTGGTCTGATGTTGCTCTGTGTTCAAACGATCTGGTTGCCCTGAGAAGTAGATCCACACATACACCAAGTGATATAAACCTTCTCCCCACTTTAGAACTATTTGTTAAATAAAGGTGGATATAAACAATTATTGGAGAAAATAGAGGTCGGGGATGAAGGACTTGAAGGCAGACGTTGGTGGATCTCTGAGTTCAAGACCAGGCTGATCTACAGAGTGAGTTCCAGGAAAGCCAGGGCCACACAGAGAGACCCTGATTCAGTAAACAAACCAAACCAAAGCAAAGGAAGCTGAGTTCTGCAGCAGGCTGAGGAAAGAGTCCAGAGTGCTCTAATGCAGTCACTCTTGTAAACTGTTCTCCAAAAGCAACAATGGTGGGCAGATATGTGTAGGAAGTCAAGTGCTCCTGGTTGACAGGTTATCTACTTTCTAATATGCAAAATTAATCAGAGATCTGTAAAATGTTGCACAAAGCTACTGCATGTATAAGAAGCACAAAGTGAACACAATAGTTAGTGCACATGTGCAGCCGTTCATACCTTCAACATCGCCTGCAGATCCAAGGAAGAGCAAGTGCTTCTAGAAGAGTTGGCAAGTGCTGTAGCCACACAAGTCACTCCAGAAGAGGCTACCAGGTCAGATGCTCTTGCTAAGGCTGCAACAGCAGGTTTAAAGCTGTCCAGTCCAGGCACCTTCTCAAACCTTTTGCAACCATCCACTTGTGTCTAAATTATGTGAATTGTCTTCCAACTTGTGGCCAAAACCTTCTGGTTTTTAAAATCCAAAAGAAAGCACAGAGGTGAGCAATACTACAGAGGTCCAATTAAAGAAGATCAGTCTACATATTTGTAATTAGGAGGACCCAGGAAAGCCGGAGCATCAATGCCATAACACTTGCTTCCAACTTGGTTGGAGCCAGCCCTACCTCAGGTAGGCTAGTGTACAATTATTGTGACATTAACTTCTAACGTTGCCGTGGACCATCCTCTGTATCAGTGCATGTGAAGCTGACCAAAATCTCCCTGTGGGTGTGGCCCCTTACAGCAACAGCACACACCTACCACTTCAATTATGGGACAATTTGTTTTTTCATACAGTTTCTAACAAGTCAGGCCAGGACACCTCTTACCTTCCAATTGTATCAGAGGAAGAGCTCCTTTAACTAAATTCTACTTTGTGTAATTCATTGTTTCCTAAGAGTGTTTCTCCTGCACGAAACTGACCCAAATAACAAACAAACAAACGCATCAAGCTATAACAATGTTACATTCAAACTTTTTGGTTGATACACATTTTATAGGCCACTTTCAACCTATATGCTGGTTTCAGCAAATGGTTATCAAAACACTCATTCATACACACATGCATTACTCTTGGGTCAGGAGTATGGAAAGTACGTAATTTAAGATTAATACTGTGCATCCAGGCAGTGGTAGCACATGCCTTTAATTCCAGCACTATGGAAGCAGAGGCAAGTGGATCTCTGAGTTCAAGGGAAGCCTGGTATACTGAGTGACTTCCAGGACAGTGAGGATTACACAGAGAAACCCTGTCTCAAAAAAAGAGAACAAAACAAAACATTAGTTTTGAAAAGTAGATTACATGGGAAATCCGAGGTAAGTTTGATAGTGGCATCCTTCTTAAGATGGCAGGAGAGGAAAGGGTTGATTCAGCTTACACTTAAATGCTGCTGTTCATCACCAAAGGAAGTCAGGACTGGAACCCAAGCAGGTCAGGAAACGGGAGCTGATGCAAAGGTCACGAAGGGATGTTTCTTACTGGCTTGCTTCCCCTGACTTGCTCAGTTTGCTTTCTTATAGAACTCATGACTACCAGCCCAGGGATGGCACCACCCACAATGGTCCCTCCCATCCTTGATCACCAATTGAGAAAATGCCTTATAGCTGGATCTCATTGAGGCATTTCCTGAAGGGAGACTCCTTTCTCTGTGATAACTACAGCTTGTGTCAAGTTGACACACAAACACATCACTATGAACTCTCAACTCTTACTTTCTTATTTATCCCCAAGATCTAATTAACTTTAAAAAATCTTTACATATTAAATTTTCAGTCCCTTCAAAATATCCAACGTCATTTGAAATTCAAAGTCTTTTTACAGTTCAAAGCCTCTTTAACTGTGGGCTCCACTAAAATGCTTTCTTACTTCAAGAGGGAAAAATATCAGGACACAGTTACAATCTAAAGCAAAATCAAACTTTAACTATCCAATCTCTGGGATCTGCTCACAATCTTCTGGGATCCTTTGGAGGGTCACTTCTCTAGCTCTGCCCTTTGTAGCACACACTTTATCTTCTAGGCTCCAGCTGCATTTACTCCACTGCTGCTACTGTTCTTGGTGGTCATCTCATGGTACTGGCATCTCCAAAATACTGCTGTCTTCCACTGCAACTAGGCTTCACCTATAGGCTCTTTTCTTTTTTAAAAAAAAATTGTTTTAAAAACCATTTTTTGTTACTTTATTTACATTTCAAATGTTTTCTCCTTTCTAGGTCTCCCCTTTGGAAACGCCCTATCCCATTTCCCATCCCCCTGCCTCTATGACGGTATTCCCCCACCTACCCATTCCTGTCTTCCCACCTCGACATTCCCCTGTACTGGGGCCTCTAACACCCTCAACCTCTTATAGGCTCTCTTCATAGTGCCAAGTCTCAACTCCTTTGCATGACCCCTTCAGTCCTGGGCCATCAATTGAAAATGAGGCTGCACTTTCACTAATTGCCTTCCATGGCCACTCACAGCATGAAGCCTCAGCTGCTCTTCATGACCCTTTCATGCCTTCGAAACCAGTACCACCATGGTGACTTTTACACATTACCAAGTCCAGCTGCTGCACAAGGTACATCCTTGGTTATCTCTGGAAAACAGTTTCTTTGTGCTCTCAGAAAACACTTTCAAGAAGATTTCACCTCAGTGATGCTGGTTTCTTTTTAATCACCACTAATTTCTTAGCTCCAGCTATCCAACACCAATAGTCCCAGTAATGCAAAGGATTTGCTTTAGTAGTTATGGTATGTTGTTTAATCACAGCTGGTTCTTCAGCTCCAGCTAACCAAAACCACAGAATTTTCACAATCAAAACAACACCAGCCCTGATAAGTCTTTAATCTTCCCTCTGAAATTTTGCAAACCAGGCCTCCATCTTCTGCACTGTTCTCAACATTATCTTTCAAACTCCTACAGAATATTCCACAGAGATCTTAACATCCCAATGGCTCTTCTAGCTCAAAGTTCCAAAATCTTTCCACAGTCCTCCCCAAAACATGGTCAAGTTGTCACAGGAATACCCCACTAAGCTGGTACCAATTTGTCTTAGTCAGGGTTTCTATTCCTGCGCAAACATCATGAACAAGAAGCAAGCTGGGGACGAAAGGGTGTTTTCAGCTTGCACTTCCACATTGCTGTCCATCACCAAAGGAATTCAGGACTGGAACTCAAGCAGGTCAGGAATCAGGAGCTGATGCAGAGGCCATGAAGGGACGTTACTTACTGGCTTGCTTCTCCTGGCTTGCTTAGCTGACTTTCTTCTAGAACCCAGGACCAACAGCCCAGATTGGTACCTATTGACTTACAGTCAACTGTTAATATGAGACATAATCAATAATCAAATGGTATGCTGTTAAGTTACTGAACTTTCCTGTTATAACAGTGGACATATTCTGATTCAGTGTTGTAGGAGACCAAAAGGCCTTGGCTTAATTGGACCTAAGGCCTTGGCTTATAAGCAAGCCAAAGTGTCCCAGACTTCAGCAGACATTCCTTTGGTTCCTCCCCACTGCAGCTGTCTCCTGCAGGTGATAAGACATTTTGTTCATAATAGCCTGTGGTTCCAAGGAAACCTTTAGATGTCCTGCTATCTTGATCGACAGCAATGCTTGTTATGCTGATTTACAGCAGTCTGATGTTTGTCTACAATTAAGCCATCCTGGGAACTTCTCTCCCTCTGTCTCTTCCCACCCTAACGTGCCTACCTGGGAACCTCCCTACCCCTTCCACCCCCCGCCCTAAGTGCTTATATATGGACTCACAAATAAAGATTATTTGGAGCTTGATCGGGTAATCGATTTGCTCCCAAGGTATTTCTTGTCTCCTGTCATCTCTCCATTATCCACCAGTTCCCTCCTCAGCGGTCAAAAGTCCTGCAGGCTGGGGCAGCTTGGCATCCAGACGTGGGGCTGAGAAACGAGATCATGCACACTGCTGGACGTCACATCACGGAAAAGCCTGGTCCAGGTGGTCTTATTGAGGATCGAGTTTTGAAGACGCTCACGGATTTACCCGACCAATGAGGTGGACTTCTAGGGGAGCTGAGTGACGCATGAAAGAGGCAGATGGTTTTTCCAGAGGAAAGGCAAAATTAGAAATTTTATTCACGGAAAATTCTTTTTCAGGACAAAAATACCCGGGTAAAAAGGACAGTTTGTGGGAAAGCCGTGAATTGGTACCACAAACTGATGAGTTTATGTGAAAACTGACTGGAAGTAACATAAATGCATAGAAGAGATGATTTATTGTGAGATAATAGAGTCTTTTTGAAATCAAGTAACATAGACCAATAAAAAAGAGATGAAATTATGAAAAAGGTAGAAGTAGCATTAAGGTAAGAAAAGAGAGATGTTCCATTGTGAGAGAGATAGAAGTGACATGAGATAAGAAAAAAGAGATATTTTATTGTGTGAGAATTGTGTAGAGTGATATAGAGTTAAAAAAGAGAAAATTGTGTTGAAGTTGTGTAAAATAGTGCAGAACCATGGGACAAACGTTAAGTGAGCATGAAGCCTTTTTACAGGGAATTAAGGAGTCTCTCAAGACTTGAGGTACGAAGGTTAAAAAGAGTGAGAAGAGTCTCTCAAGACTAGGGAAACTAAGGTAAAAAATTGTGTAAAGTAAAATAAAGTTAAAAGGGGAGATTTTGTATGAGAGATAGACTAGAATAAGAGATGTTTTGGTGAAAGCAATAAATAAACTTTATTGAAGGCCAAGGTAATAGTAAAATGTGTTTTATATATATGTGTTTACAAGTAATGGTAAAATGTATTCTGTGCATATGTTTACATATAATGGTAAAATGTGTTTTATGAAGGTGTTTAGAGTTACACTAAAATCTAGGGACGCAAAGGTAATTCTTATAGGTGCTTTTAGTCTTTGGACCCTGACTAGACATGGTTTATACCCTAAATATGAGAGAATGGATTCAAGAAAAACAAACCTCGCCAACTATCCAGGGAAGAAAAATGAAGGTGAGCTGTTTCAAAACTCTCCCAGGGACAGAAGGAGTTCAGGGGATGTCCTGGCCCTTCTAGTTCTGGGTCTTTAAGGTAGGATGTCTGAATCCCTTTGGGACATCTAATTCTCTTTTCTCTCTGTCTATATGTTCTTGGTGCACCAATCTGTCCATGTCTGTCAGTTTTATATGCTCTTGTTTTGTTGCTTGAATGTTGCTTTCTGTTTCGTGTCCAAAAGAAAGAAAAAGCAAAAAACGGTTAGAACTTTTTGCTGACTGTTTAGTCCTTGATTTAGTTTTAATTAGGTTTCAAAAGAAAAGAAAAAAGCTGTTTCGGTTTGCACTGCAGAAACTGATAAGTTATTCTGTGCTGTAGCTGGGTGTCAAGGACAGCTAGAGAAGCCCTGCCAGAGGCTTAATTATGTGCACAAGGTGCTCTTAAAGGGGTCGCAGCTTTTTGGCTTCTATGGTTAGGGAGCTGACGGCTGTTCTCCTAGAAAAATTTCTCTGATTGTTGGGTCCAAGAAGTAACAAGGTGTTCCTCTCTTAAAATTACCACTATAAAAGGTTAAAATTTGTCTTTTCTAAATAAGTAAATGTGTGTGGTTACGTCATTTTTGCTTCTGATTGGTTTGAAAAGTATAAAAATATACTACATGTCTTGGTTATAGAGTATTGGCTTATAAATTATTGGGTATGATTAAAATTATGTAACTTTGGTAACAAAAAGTGGGTTTAAAACTGGTAACTTAGGGTTTGAGTCATTCTAAATAACAAAAAACTCTATATGAGCCAGCGCAGGGAAACAGGTCTTTAAAGATACGTTTAAAGTAACTTTTTTTATTGTTGTTTTCTTTTGTTTTTCGAGACAGGGTTTCTCTGTGTAGCCCTGGTTGTCCTGGAACTCACTCTATAGACCAGGCTGGCCTCTAACTCAGAAATCCACCTGTCTCTGCCTCCCAAGTGCTGGGATTAAAGGTGTGTGCCACCACTGCCTGGCTAAAGATACATTTAAATCGGGTAATATTTTATGTAATTCTTATTTTAGAAATCAGAACAATAATTCTTTAAGGTACTGAAAGTTATATGGTCAAGCATTCAGATATAAAAACTGACCACTAAACTTTGTAACATAAAAGTTATACTCTTAGTATTGATTTTATTGTTTAAAACTGAGTTTGTTTTCCAAAGTTATGATTGTGCTCTAATGTTGCAAGAGAAGGTTAAAAATCATAGTTAAACTGCCAGTGTTCCATTGACTACAGCTTACAGCTCCATCACAGCCTCAAAAGAAAAGCAGCAGATAAAATCTTTTGAGATACTCCAACAAGAGTTCCCTTTGGTATACAATTGGCTTGTGAAAATACTAATGCAGCCTGCTGCTATTAGACCATACGGAACAGAGACAAACTTAGCTAGATATATTCACATTTGTACAGAAATCTGACCCTCATACAATCAGGGTCTAGCTATGGCTTGCTGCCTTACAAGGGACCACTGTGTAAACAATGTTTCTACAGAAATGAGGGAATAAAAAAGGTTTTAATATGGAAGTTTGGGTCATTTTAAAAAATTATTGCCCCAAGAACAGAGGCAGGAGCAGACAATCAAGCCTGGCCCAAGGACAGATGGCCTCAGGAAATAGACCCAATCAAGAAACATTTGCATTTGAGTTAATGCAAACCTCAGAGCAACCTCTGCAGAAGCTCATGTGAAATTCCTTTTGTTCTATCCACCCCCTACAGAAGTGCTTGCTCTTTCCTCAGCGAGGAGGGGTCAGCCTCAGATCCCAAGACACTCACAACAGGCCACTTATCTAGGTGTCATAAAGAATTATGGCTGCTTTCCCTATGGCATTAACAAAAGACTTGCTTAGTTCCCCTGATGTGTACTGAGCTCAATTACTAATAGGAAACCTAACCTTTAATAATTGCAAAAAGTTTTGAAGGATTAATGGACATTGGAGCTGATATACTTACTCACCTCCAAGAGATTGGTTATTCCATTAATCTAAAACTAAGCTCAAAATTAAGATTTATAAAAGGTTAACAAGGCTATGGAACTCATGAAGGCATTAGAGCCCAGCTAGCTCTGTCGGTAGAGCAAGGGGCTTGTCCTGAATGTCCTCAGTTTCTACCTGTACCACATGAAGGTGTTATTCCTCGAGGACTTATACCTAACCAATTATACCAAATAGATGTTAGTCATATTTTTAAAAATTGAAACATGTACATGTGACTATTGACACCCTTTCAGGCTTTCTAGTTACAACTTCTTTGACAGGATAATCAACTAAAAATATAGTCATTGCCTACATTGTTTTTCTATGCTTGGTGTTCCCAATCAGATTAAAACAGATAAGTGAACTGGCTATTGCAGTCAGGCGTTCTAGACGTTTTGTTACCAATTTTATATTAGTCATATTACTAAAATTCCTTATTTTCCTCAAGGACAAGGTATTGTAGAACAGGCCCATGGAACGTTAAAACAATATCTTTTTTATATTAAAACAAAAAAGGGGAATCATATACCCTACACCTCAAAAAATTAAAATTTTAAAATTTGGATGCCAGTGAATTTTCTTCTAAGTGTCTATGGCACTCTAGAAATAGGCATATTTATGCTTAGGTGAAATAGACGGATCCACTTACAGACACATTGTGTGATCCAGATCAGGTATTTAAAATGGGGAAAAGGGCATATTTGTGTTTTTTCTACAGAATGCTAAAGGAGCATGCTGGCTGCCAGAGTGATTGGTGAGACATGCTGATGCTGGGACAGAGAATGATGCTGACCTGTGAGCTTGCTGAGTGCCCTGACAATGGTGACAGGAAAGCTGTATTGAACATTTGTTCCTGACCTACCTTTGATTGCCTAAATCCCAGATTGGATAAGCTGCCTTGCCTAAAGATTTTCGACCTTGTGCAACAGAGAAAATACAGACTGTAGAAACTGCTTCTGGACATTCTCAAAGACATATTTGGAAGTTAGCTGCAGTTCTCTATGATATTATGTTAGCAAGTGATAAAGTTGGAACAAGATCTGTATTTTGGAGCAAGTGTTAGTGCATGTGTTAAAGCTCCCAATTTTTTATCAATTGGTCATGTTAAAATGTTGTTTCTTCTGCAGAATTTAATGTAAGTTGCATTGATTGTATACCTTTTTCAACTGTGTTAGAGTGCTGAAATCTAGTATGTCTGTTATGATAGTCTATCAACTAGCTTTTGTTTGATTGCCTGTGAGTTTTACAGGACCTTGGTATTCTAAAAATGGCTTACAAGAACTGGAAGAAGTGAGTCAGATTCTAAAACTGCTGCATGACGGTGGTGGGTTTAATTATTACTGAGATAACAACTTTAATTACATTAAAGGCTAGCACCACTGCTTCTACAATTGTTTCAACACAAGTTAAGACAGCTACCTTTGTTAATCATTTAGCAACAAATGTTACTACTGTTCTGAGTATTCAGAGGATTTGGAACAGCAGATTGACTCCATGACATCCAGACCTTTACAAATTCACTATCACCGCCTCGATCCGCTTGGTCATGGGATCACGGTGACTGAAGCAATGATTCTCCTTTAGGAGCTGCATAAAACTCAGATTTATGCAGGCTGACTTGCGAGCTTCGTGTGTATCAGTGGGGTGCATGGCAAAGCACTGAAGGGGAAAGAAGCTATGCACTGCTTCTGGGTCCCCTGAGGAGCAAACTTGATTGCATAGAGGTTGATACTGATAAAGCTTCACCCAATGGGTGAGCTTTCGTCCTCTGCTCATACAAAAGGTATCATAATATTATGAGGATCGGGTCTCTACTACACCCTCCCCCCAGTAAGGCCCCCCTGTTTCTAAACAGTTTCCTGGCTATTCAACTTTAAAGTAAATAAAAGGGAGGAGATCTCGGAGACCAAAAGGCCTTGGCTTAATTGGACCAAAGGCCTTGGCTTAATCAGCAAGCTGAAGTGTCACAGACTTCAGCAGACATTCCTTTGATTCCTCCACACTGCAGCTGTCTCCTGCAGGTGATAAGACAGTTTGTTCATAGTAGCCTGTGCCTCCAAGGAAACCTTGAGATGCCCTGCTATCTTGACCATCAGCAATGCTTGTGATGCTGATTTACAGCAGTCTGATGTTTGGCTGCAATTAAGCGCTCCTGGGAACTTCTCTCCCTCTGTCTCTTCCCACCCTAAATTGCCTACCCTGGGAACCTCCCTAACCCTGCCTAAGCCCTAAGTGCTTATATACGGACTCAGAAATAAAGATTATTTGGAGCTTGATCGGGTCATCGACTTGCTCCCATGGTATTTCTTGTCTCCTGTCATCTTTCAATTATCCAGCGGGTCCCTTCTCAGCGGTCAAAAGTCCTGCATGCCGGGACAAGTGTTATTACTTGGAGGATATTGACAGATCTCAAAGCAATTAATAAGATTATTCAGCCAATGGGTTCCTAGCAACTTGGAATCCCATTGCTTTTCTTGCTGCTTAAGGAATGGCCTACCATAGTGCTTGATCTAAAGGACTGCTTTTTCGCAATTCCTCTACATGAACATGATAAGGAAAGGTTTGCTTTCTCAGTACCTACCATGAATAGAGGTCACCCAATAAAAAGTTATTTTGGAAAGTCCTGCCACAAGGAATGCTAAATAGCCCTAACCTGTGTCAATATTTTTACAATAGGCATCAGAGATATTCTTTTTAAAGATTTATTTATTTATTTATTCATTTATTTATTTATGTATTTATTTTGGTTTTTCAAGACAGGGTTTCTCTGGGTAGCCCTGGCTGTCCTGGAACTCACTCTGTAGACCAGACTGGCCCGAACTCAGAAATCCACCTGTCTCTGCCTCCCGAGTGCTGGGATTAAAAGCGTGTGCCACCACTGCCCGGCTTTTTATATATATGAGTACACTGTAGTTGTTTTGAAACACCCCAGAAGAGGGCATTGGATCCTATTACAGATGGTTGTGAGCCACCATGTGGTCACTAGGAATTGAACTCAGGACCTCTGGAAGAACAGTCAGTGCTCTTAACCATTGAGCCATCTCTCCAGCCCCACTGGAGATAATTTGCAAACAATTTCCCCAATCCATTATTTATCATTATATGGATGACATCCTATTGGCTGATTCAGATACAAATATCCTGGAAAGAATGTTTGATGAAGTAAAAACAACTCTGCCTTGCTGGGGATTGCAAATATCCCCTGAAAAAATACAAAGAGGAAATTCTATTAATTATCTAGGGAATAGAATAGGTCTGCAAAAGGTTAGGCCACAAAAGGTGCAAATCAAAAGAAACCAATTAAGGACCCTTAATGATTTTCAGAAGCTACTGGGAGATAATAACTGGCTGCGGCCTACAATTGGCTTGGCCCCTCAAGAGCTAAGGAATTTATTTCAAACCTTACAAGGTGATAAAGATTTAAATAGCCCCAGGAAATTATCAGTAGAGGCTGAGAAGAAGTTAGCTCTAGTAGAAAAAAAATTGCAGGGTACACATTTAGATTGTATTGATCCAAAGATGGCCTGCATCTTAGTCATCTTACCTTCTACTCATTCCCCTACAGGAATTCTCATGCAGAGGGAAGATTATATCTTACAATGGATACTTTTTAGCACATAAACAGAGTAAGAAACTGAAAACCTGCTTTGAGAAGGTCTCTGATTTGATACTAAAAGGAAAATTGAGACTCTGACAATTGGTCGGAAAGGATCCACTTGAAATTGTGGTATCTTTTACTGACTATAATGAGGCCGACATGGCCTCATTATGGACACAAGATAAACATTGACAAAGAGTATGCAATAATTTCTTGGGAGAGATTAACAACAGATACCCTAAAAACAATCAACTCCAGTACATAAAAAGAACTAAATGGATTCTCCCTTGTATAATAAAGGGAACTCCAGTATCTGAAGTCCCTACATTTAACACTGATGCCAATAAATCAGGAAAGGCAGGATATAAATCAGAAGATGTAAGTAAGGTGGTTGAGAGTCCTTATAAATGCGTTCAAAACTATGAATTATATGCAATACTCATAGTGTTGTCAGTTTTTATAGAGTCTCTTAATACATTAACTGACTCTCAACAAGCAGAAAGGGTTGGTTTACACATAGAGACTGCTGAACTTGTTCAGGATGACTCTGAAGTGACTTCACTGTTTATTCAGCTACAACAAAGGATCAGAAATAGGAGTCATCCACTGTATATAACACATAATATCCCATACATGTCTGCCAGGCCCTCTGGTGCACGGAAATAATGAAATTGAGCAGCTATTGACAGGAAGTGAACAAGACACTTCAGAAGTCCATAAAAAACACGATGTTAACAGGAAATGTTTAAAGAAAGAATTCTCTATCACTTGGCAATAAGCCAAGGAAAAGGGTTGTGTTTCTGCACTGTCATCATTGTTCATAAATGCAGAGACCTTTGTAACTGGGCCAAGAGTAGCAAGAGGATACTGGAAATGGTTGTTGGTTTAGCTCTTCTTTTACTGATTTCTGCTGAAATTCACATTGGACAGTTGAGCAATGTTGTAGAACTGTGCTCTGCACTCCCACATTCTTCCCAAAGGCAAACAGGCAGGTCAACAACCCCGTGTTGTAATGCTGCAGCTCCATACCTGGTTGGACATCGAGCAGAGTCCTGTTTGTTCTCTGGGAAGAGTGAAAACAAGGGGTGATTGCAGTAATCCAAATAGAGACCAGAGTGGTGAGGCAGGGAGAGCAGAGGCAGGAGAGGTTAGAGACTGGAGGCTACTAGAAGCAGTGTCTGAGTTGGTTTCTGGTTCTTGGCAAAACAACCCCTGAATTCTAGAGGAACCTTAAATCATGAAGCTAATTACTATTCTGCTCCTCTGCTCCAGGCTCCTGCCAAGTTTATCGCAGGTAGAAGATGCCCAGGAAATTGACTGCAATGATGACACTGTGTTTCAGGCTGTGGATACCGCTCTGAAAAAGTATAGCACTGGTTTACAAAGCGGCAACCAGATTGTGTTGTATCGAGTGACCTAGGGCACTAAAACGGTGAGTCACAGCTTTCCTGTGAAAGGACTTGTAATTGGTGCTCTCAGGCACAGGGGTTAGGGCTGGAGATGGTGAATCCTTAGGCTTCCTGCATGATCATGAAAGCAGTATCCCACAAAGAAAGAAACCACAGTAGATGGAGATGTTTGAAAGGGACAGGCATGGTGGGGAATTCTGCAACTCAGTCAGCTTGCCGCAGAAGAATGCACTGCATCTGTTAACTCAGCCATCTCCCAGCCTTAAGGGAGAGTTCTCCAAGGGGATGGATACAGGGAGAAAGGAGAGAGTAGGAATTATTGCCTTGGATTGAGTACCTAGCACGAAGTGTGTGTGGCTGATACTTTGAGGTTACCAGTAATGTTTCCATTAGTTCTTTAGTTATTGGGGTCAGAAAGGTTGATCCAGGGTGTCATCTAGCTTTAGACTAATCATGAACTTGTTGTGTAGCTGATGAGGAACTGAAACTCTGGATCCTCCTGCCTCCAACTCCCTTGTGCTACGAATACAGGCATGGGCTGCCTTGTCAAGTTTATGTGATACTGCAGATTTAAACTCAGGACTCTGTGCATGATAGGCAAGGACTTTACCACCTAAGCTCCATCCTGACCACTTTGGCAGGTTTTTACTATGTTCTCACTGCTTTGGTAGTTCACTCAGGTAGGAAACAAATGAAAGTAAGAGGCATAAATTTGAGAAAAACAATCCTTAAGATCATTTTAAGTGAAGTTTACAGACTAGAGAGATGAGTCTGTGGTTCAGGGTACTGGCTACTTCTGGGGAGGACATGGATTCAGTTCCCAGCACCCATGGTAGCTCACAACCATCTATAACTCCAGTTCCATGGACTTTGGTGTGTTTTCTGGCTATCCTGGGCACCAGGCACACATGTAGTATACATACATAAATTTGGGCATACACTCCTATTCTTAAAATAAAAATTAAAATAGAATTAAAATTTAAAAAGCTTTCAATAAATAAATTTCACTTCAAAGACTTTCTTTAGATTGGTCATGTTATTTCAGCAGGAAAAAAATCCAATCTTTTGGCTTCCTGAGGATAAGAAGAAAGCCCTAAGGGACAGAGGTTTGGTTCAGAAGGCAAATGAAGCCTGTAGTTTCTCACTGCAGCACAAGCCTGCAGTCAGCTTCCTCCACTCGGCCACAGTCCCCTAGAGTCTCCATTGACTGACAGATGGTGCCCCTGATGGTTTTGTTGTACAATGTCCACGTAACCCTCTTACCCTCCAGGATCCAGCCCTCGGCCATGTGAGGCAATCACTGTACCACCGTGCTGTGCCCTGGCCCTTGGGGTTTGTGAGTCAGGGCCTCAATCTGTAGCTCTCCTGGCCTTGAACTCCAGGTCCTCCTGTCTCAATCCACCAAGTGTGATACTGGGATTCCAGGCTTCCCCTATGCCCAGCTTCATCCAGACATGTTAAATTCATACATGTCCATGTAAACAGGGTTTACATAAGAGAGGGCAGGGATAATACAATGCTTACTGCTTTGACATTACTAAGAATATAGGCATAGGATGAACATTCTTCCAAGGAGTATTTATACAAATGTAAACATTTATGTTTTTATAAACTTGGCTGTCATTGAGTTTGACCAGGGTTGGTGTTTGAAATGTGTCAAGGTCCACAAACGTGCTGCTGAGCCCCCGAGTGACTCCAGGTGTCACCTTTCCTTTCCTCAGAATGGCTCTGAAACATTTTATTCCTTCAAGTATGAAATCAAGGAGGGCAACTGCTCTGTTCAGAGTGGCCTCGACTGGCAGGACTGCGACTTCAAGAATGCTGAGGAACCCGTGAGTGTGCTCTTTATATGAAAGCCCCAGCCTGCCACTGCAACACTTAGAGTGATATGAAATTTAATGAGACTGGTAAACTGATAGATCAGTATGAAACTTGTATCCAGTGTGGGGCACACCTGACGACTTAGTTCCCAGGCACTTGTTTAAAGCAGGTTCCTCTGTCACCTCAGACAGTCATCAGCTTGTCATGGTGACAAAATGTGTCAAATACCTGTGGTGCTGTTTCCTCAAAATAGATTAACTGAGGAGGTGAGAGGCACCAGGGCAGCAAGAACAACTAGTATGCACCCACTGAAACTGAGAGGGAATGTCAAGAGGAAGCTCATCCTGTTGGTCCTGAGGCATGGCCTCCATCTTGGTAACAAAGAAGCAGACATAGATCTCCACATCAGGACTTAAGTTTACAGGTCTTACTCTGCCTCTACCCTGTCCCATGAAGATCAGTGGCCTGTGGACACAATCACAAGGTCACATAAATATTCATTCTCATGTCTCACAAGTTTCTTAATGGGCTGGAAAGTTTGCTGAGTGGTTAAGACTGCTTGCTGCTCTTGAGAAGTCCTGGGTTGAGTTGTAAACATCCAGATGGACACTGAGAACTGTCTGTAGCACTAGTTCCATGGCTTCTGCTGCTGTTTTCTGAAGTCTGCAGGCACTGGGCACACATGCAGTGCACAGACACACATCCAGGAAAAGCACTCACATGCATAAGAACAAGTAAATCAAAAGAAAACAAACAAAATCTCTATTAGAGAAAAACCTTTCTTATTTTGTTAAAAGCCACATTTGTGAGCAGCACTAGCTAGGTGTCTCCATGTGAAAGAAAGTCTAGATCAAGTGGCCTCTTTCTTTTCTTTTAGGCCACTGGAGAATGCACAGCAACTGTGGAGAAGAGAGGAAATAAATTCTCCATAGCCGTCCAGAACTGCGAGATTACCCCAGGTGGGTGACCCATCTAGGGACCTGGTCTGTGGTGCCAGTGAGTAGGAGCCAGGGCGTGTGTGGAATGTTGATGGAAACTATTCCTATGTACCAAGAACACACCCAGACCAGACTGCTGCCCCCTCCCAGAAGGTGACAATGGCTTCTGCACTGTAGAATGTTGTAGATGTTGGGCAGAGAAGCACTGCAGCAAGTTCTTGGATTGGGCCACGCTTGGGTCAATCATCCCCGAGACCTATCCTTACTCCCTGTGCTGTGTTAGCAGGGGCGTGTGGAGGTGGTGATTTGGGGCTGGCTGACAAAGGATGAGGCACCATGAACCTGCCTCCAGTCCTACTAAGCATCCTACATGGAGCAGAGTGTGGGCTTTGAGGTGTTCCCTGGTCTTGAATCGTTCCTTTTTTGTTGTAAAAATTAATTAATCTCATCTCAAGGTTTCTACCTCACCTTATGTCATTTAGTTCCAGGATAAAAGACACACTCAACCTTCGTGTTTGCAATAAGCCTTAAACAGTACAAATGCTGGGCTGCCACCTACTCTCTATTCTGTTAGAATCTACTTTCCTAGAAATAACGCCGAGTTATTAATTACTATTTACTATGTTTCATCTGGATTGTTCTTAAGTCCAATGGGCTAGCCCACAGGGCCATGTATTTATGGCTCACCTAACACATGGCAACTACTACTTCTTTTTACACACCTGCTTCTCCCTAGTGATCCCCCTCTTACCCCCAAGTCCAGGAAAGATGTGTCTTCTGCCTGATTATTGGCCGTTGGCATCTTTATTTACCAATAAGAATTATTTGGGTCCAAGATGTAGGTGTGGACTCTCTAGTTTCTGGGACGATGAAATCTTGGGGTCCTCAACTTAGTATTACAAAATAGATAGCAGAAGACCAAACTTCAAAACTCCTCCTCCTCTTCCTCCTTCTTCTTTTCCTCTTCCTCTTCTTCATTTTGATTTTGTTTGTTTGTTCCTAGTTATGTTTTGTTTGTCACGACACAGTTTCTTTATGTAACAATCCTGACTGTCCTAGAGCCTGCTTTCTAGACCAGGATTGCCTGGAACTCACAGAGATCGACCTACCTCTGCTTTGTCAGTGCTGGGATGAAAGTTGTCTATCTTCATTCCAAATTTTGATTATCTTCCTTTCCCTTGTCTCAGAAGGGCCATTATAGAACTGCACCCTTGACAGGATGGGGTGCTAGGAAACAAGATGGTAAATCTAAAGATGCAATATCTGGGAATCTTAACACAGTCTCTGGATGACGATAGCTCACACACACAGAGCATTTATGATCTGGGGACTTTACATACATTAATTCCTACAACCATTACAGGTCAGTCAGTGTGGTTTACACCCTCATTTTTCAAAAAAGAAAACTGAGGCAGGAAGAGTGAAGTAACTTACCTAAGGTTATACTCTCTAAGAGAGTGGGTAGAGTAGGTCCTTAGTTAAGAAAGTGAAAAACCCTTCTTAAGAATAAAAACTAAAGCAACTTATGAAGAGATACAGCCATTATTATAATTTTCTGTAATGTTGTAAAGATACCAAGGGTTTGTAGAGGGATGAGTGTGTATGGGTGATGCCAATCATGAAAACCTTCCCACAGGTGGCCTCTGCAAGGATCAGAGAAGGAGGGGTGGAGGGAGGAGACAGAGAGACAGAAAGAGAGAGAGGATCTCCCCTGGAGCAGCATCTTTGGCTGTGATATAGTTTGTCTCCATAGGGTTGTGTTTTCCGTACACTGGCCTAAGTTGTTCATATAGAACCCACAAAGGCACCGAAACTCAGCTCTTGAAAGAAGTTGCATTTAAAGAAATCAGCCCAAGGCAGAGAAGAGCTCATCAGTGCCCATCAGCAGTGAAAGGTTCTATTTCTATTCAAAGCCATCTATATAGCAATACACAGTATGGAAGGCACTCAGTTACCCAGGAAAGGAATGTCACCCTTCTTATTCTTCCCTCCCTCAAACCTACTCTCTTCCCCTACTCCATTCTGTCTTGAATGAGAGCTGGCTGGTGGGGAAATCCACCCGGGTCCTCTCCACAGTTCCTCTGGCTTTCACCTCAGTTGATCTGTAAGTCTCCCATCCTTCCCATCCAATTCTCTGCAGCTTAGAACTGTCCAGTGCCCTGATCCAACCTCATCTGCAAGAAGAGAAGGGAAAACTGTTTACAAGGTTTCTGACTGCAGTAGAGATGCCATACACCACACAGTCCTGAGGAGAGCTGTTGTGAGGGTTGGATATCGGCAGCGTAGCCCAAGACCTAGTCTACTGAGTAGATTATAGCTATTGTGTTAAGTCAGTTCTCAGATACTACAACAAATTACCTGAACTGGTGCTGGGGGACAGCCCTGGTGGGGTCTTCTTTCTTGTTGGTTCTTTTTGAGGCAGTGGAGGGGGAAGAGCGTCGGCAGAGGGTAAGACTTTGTCTTAGGAGATATTTAGAGTCGATGCATAATAATAAAAACTTACTTATCTAAGTCTGAGTTACTTTGTTACTGTAGCTGACCTGCCTTCTCTGTTCCTCTAAGGCCAGAAACTGCAATCTCTGGCATTTAACACCTCATCCTTCAACAGCAGAAGATTTAGTAAAGGATTAATTGCTAGAGCCTTTTCCCTTTTGTCCAGGTGCCTCAAGCTTGTCGGGTTGGGGGAAGTTTGGAGCAATAAACTTCTATTGATACCAGGAGAAGAAAATCACACTCACAGGAGGAAAAATGTTTACACAAGCAAATGTGCATACACTCACATAAGTTCATGTACAGATTCACGCATGTGTGTTTATACAAGTCCATTTCAACCAGTGGGCCCCACTTGCATGCATTCTCACAATTACATACTTACCCACTCACATCCATACTTACATATGTATATGGAGCAAAAGCCCAAGTGTCAGTGCAGAAAGATCTCACTTATTATGGATGAAACATGAGCCCCAATCTTTATTGCATAGAGAAAGAAAAAGCTTCTAACGTTTTAATGCTAAATGAATTACACCCAAGTTTGTAAGAAGAAAGCTCTGTTCCTTTAATAAGACAAACCTGCCTTGTTATTAAGAAAAGACCTCTTCT
>CM052713.1:15485226-15501698 GCA_028551405.1 Uromys caudimaculatus
CAAACTTCCAGATGTCAGAGAGA
Source organism: Uromys caudimaculatus (assembly GCA_028551405.1). Taxonomy (NCBI): domain Eukaryota; kingdom Metazoa; phylum Chordata; class Mammalia; order Rodentia; family Muridae; genus Uromys; species Uromys caudimaculatus. The sequence continues at coordinate 15,485,250 of CM052713.1, forward strand.
GATGAGAAAACAGAAACGGGCTGATCAAGGGAGAAAGGGGCAGTAATGACTACTTTATGTCTCTCAAGCAGGCTAATTATATCAAGGAGTCTCTCACTTGAGCAGCTTGTCCTTGGAATTCCTTTTCTGGCTGAGGGTGTTCCTCACTAGTCTATACTAGCTGGTCTCTGTCATAAGGCTCTCAAGCAGGAGCTTTCTGGTGGTGGTGCTGAGGTCAGATTAAGCAATCCTTAGTTCTCAGTTCTGAGAGTGACTCCAAGGACAGAAAGTAGAACAAAGAATATTGAAGCAGGTTTGCTAAGGCAACCTTTTGTTTCTTGTGACAAAGGCGGCTCATGGGATTTGATGAAAACTTCCTTCCTTCCTTTTAGGAGCCAGGTCCTTAGCCTCACCTCAAAATCACTCCTTCTTTTTGCTATGACAGAGAAGACTGTTGGCTTTGGGAAAAGAGAAAAAGGTTATTTATTATCTGTTGCCTTAGAATGTCAGGAAGGTGTGCGGTTTGCAACCTATGCCGTGCTTTTGCCTGGGAAAAGAAGATAGGACTTTTTGAACCCACTGATAAGTCCTCCAGGCTCCATCAGACAGTTCAATACCCATGGTCACTGAGAGACTCTAGGTAAATTCCCTGGTCACTAAACAAAGTCCTGAATCCCAGAAGTGAACCTACAGGGAGGAGGGGCCCCTGACAGGTGTGGAAGGAGAACCCAGAGTGGAGGATAAGAACAGTCAGAAATACGTAATCAAGGGACTCACTTATTGCAGAGTTGCCACAAACTCAGTTTAGAGAAAGCAAAATACCTGCAAACTACACGGAAGTGACATGTGAGAATAAGAAATGAGGATGCAGCTTTGCACAGCGACTCCAGCCTGTGGGGGCGTCTGGCTGCTGTGGAAACTGCGTTTGAGCTGAGTGTTTCCTTCAGTTAGTCACTGTCTACCCTTTAAAATGAAGACCCAGTGACACTGGGAAACATTCTCACCCTGTAACCGGCTGCACTGCTTTGCAAAGGTTGAACAGAAGCAGGAGATTAACAGCATTTCACTATATTACAGAGGCGCCTAAACTCGTGTGAGTACAAGGGCAGACACTCAAAGGCTGGGGCAGAGCCAGTGCCCGAGCGTCAGGCAGAATCTTCACAAGTGGCACAATAGCCCCAGCAGCGACCCAGCGTGGAAGGACCGGAAGAATCCTCGGAAGTGTGTAGCGTGGAAGCATGTTCTTCATCAGCCTGATCCTGGGCGAAATAAAATTCAGACACGATGCGTTCCCAGTGGTCTCCTTTCAGCCATCGCTATCGTGTAGCGAACTGAAGCTGTCTCCGAAGCTTGAGTTTGGCCACAGAGGGTTATAGTCTCTCTCTGGCACATTCTCTCTGAGGTTAGCAGGAATCCTTAGATGGAACTTCCTTACCACAGAGAGAGCCCAGGTCCCAAAGGAAGGCTTAGAGTGTCTCACTTCTGTGTGATCTAAGAACTTGCTTTCTGCTCCCCCTCTCCAGCTCACCGAGCCAATGCTCAGAATGGTTAGAGTTGCTTACCAGTGTTTCTGCATCTGTGTAATTACCCAACTAGAAAATAATCGATGTCAATATGATGTCTACCAACATCTTATTATCAGAAAGTACCCCAGGGTGGCATATACTTATCATCCCAGCACTGGGGAGACTGAGACAGGAGGATTGTTGAGAGTTTGAGGTTAGCCTGGGTTGTATCATGGTTCAGGAGTCCAAGCACAACCTGCGATACATAAAGAAAGGCTGTTTTTTAAAAGAAAACCCAGGAATGGTGGTGCAGACCCTTACTCCCAGCCCTTGGAAAATAAAGGCAGGTTGGTCTTTGAGTTTGAGGCTAGCCTGACCTAAAGAGAAAGGTCTAGGACAGCCAGGGCTACGCAGAGAAACTGGTCTTTGAAATGCATCACAGGAATAGGCTCGTGAGCAGGTGCACGTGTGCACACACAGATAACTGTATATACACACCTGCATGCACACACACACCTCTTCATACACACACACCTGCGTATACACACACCCCTGCATGCACAGACATACTCCTGCATATACACACACCCCTGCATGCACACACACACACCTGCACACACACACACCTGCATACACACACACCTGCATACACACACACACACACACACCCCTTCATACACATACCTAACATCTGAGAACCTAAGTTAAGCAACCACTCTCTCCACAAAAAGAGATCCCCCACTTTCCTCCAGCACTCAGACCCCACATTCCAGGCCCCTCCTGGAACACCTGCTCCTCCACAGGTAGAGCCCTCGCTCCAACCCCCTCTGGTGTTCTAACCCTAACCCAACACAGAGCAAAAGCCAATATCCAGTAATAAAAAGCCATGGAGAGAGTCAGACATGTTAACACATGCCTTTAACTGAGCCCTGGGGGTGTGGGGGTGTTAAGTGTGACGCCATCCTGCTGGTCTACAAAGCAAGTTCCAGGCCAGCCTGCCTGGGGTGCATGGTGAAACCCTGTCTCAAAAACAAAACAAAAAAGACTGCTTTGGAACAAATACATCTCAACCCAATACAGGGGCAGGACCATGGTAAATGGAGGGAAAACTTAAAGCAATATCATTAAAATCATGAGCAACACAAGTCTTACTTCTCTTCATTAGTACTTAGTATAGGGCAACACAAGAGGGGGGTTGCTGGGGGCTAGCTCAGGAGGCAGTGAGGTGTGTTGTCCTTGGGGGCTGGGGATGGGGGAGGAGAAAGCTAATGACTTTTGGCCATTTAACTCTCTGGCTATTCTGGAGTTGAAAACTGATGGCTTCTGGCAATTAACGCCTGCTGACAGCAGCTGGGGATTAAGAAAAGAAACTAGGGCTGGAGAGATGGCTCAGTGGTTAAGAGCACTGACTGCTCTTCCAGAGGACCTGAGTTCAATTCCTAGCACCCACATGGCGGCTCACAACTCAACACTGTCTTCTGGTGTGTCTGAAGAGAGCAACAGTGTACTCATATACATAAAATTAAAAAAAAAAAGAAAAGAAAAGAAAAGAAACTTAAGTTATTTAGGCTCTTCACTCTGACTCAGGGACCTCTAGCTGGCCAGGCAAGTTTGTTACTTACTCTTTGTGTGCCAGAGGAAAAGGAAAAGGAAGGAAGGAAGAAAAAAGAAAGAATGAAAGAGGAAGAAAATCAGGCACACACACAGAAACATGCCCACTGGATGAAACAGAAAAGGACTACATGGTCACTTTACTTTCATTCTTAGTTTTTATACTTTCTCAGAGAAAAATCACTGCATACAGTTTTCCCATTAATTTCTTTAGTTATCCACTTTACATCCCAATTCAACTGCTCTTCTGCTCATAGTTTCCCTCACACAGATCCTTTTCCCGTTCCTCCCTCCCTTCTCCTCTGAAAAGGGGGATCCCCCCCCCCATATACCCACACACACATCAAGTCACTGCAGGACTAGCACATCCCCTCCCACTGAGGCCAGACAAGGCAACCCAGTTAGGGGAACAGGATCCACAGGCAGGCAACAGGTTCAAAGACAGCCCCTGCTCCAGTTACTAGGGCACCCACATGAAGACCAAGCTATATATCTGCCACATATGTGGGGACCTAGGTCCAGCCCATGGTCCCTCCCTAGTTGGTGGTTCAGTCTCTAGACACTCCCAAGGGCCAAGTTAGTTGACTCTGTTGGTCTTCCTGTGGAGTCCCTGTCCTCTCCCGGTCCCTCAATTCTTCCCCCAACTCTTCCACATGACTCCCTGAGCTCCATCTAATGTTTGATTGTTGGTTTCTGCATCTCTTGCCATTGGCTGATGGGTGGGGCCTCTCAGAGGACAGTTATGCTAGGCTTCGGTCTGCAAGCATAACATTATCGTTAATAGTGTCAGGGATTGGTTCTTGCCCTTGGGATATGTTTCAATTTGGAGCTGTCATTGATTGGCCATTCCCACAGTCTCTGCTCTGTTTTTGTCCCTGGACATCTTGAAGGCAGGACACACCTGAGTGAGGTAACCCAGACCCAAAAGGACATGTATATGGTATGTACTCACTTTTATGTGTATTCATTTTCATGCTCTGCTTTTTATTGAGGACTAAAGCAGGAGACACACACACCCCCATCAAACACTACTTACAAAGATGCCTTTAAGTTTCTGCTTCATCCACCGCTGTAGAGATCCTCTTGGCTTCCTTTAATCCCCCCATATTGTTGATCCTGTTACTACTATTAGTGTGCATGGGTGCCTGTGTGTGTAGGGGGTGCATCCCGTGGCCCGCATGTGGAAGTCAGAGAACAACTTTGTGGAATCGGTTTTCTGCTGTCTTTTGTTTGTTTGTTTGTTGTGTTTTGGTTTTTTGTTGTTGTTGTTGTTGTTTCTCTGTGTAGCCCTGGCTGTCCTGGAACTCACTCTGTAGACCAGGCTGGCCTCGAACTCAGAAATCCACCTGCCTCTGCCTCCCAAGTGCTAGGATTAAAGGTGTACGCCCCCACTTCCCGGCTTCTGTCTTTATGTGAGTTCCAGGGATGGGAAAAAGGCCCTTATTATCTGAGCCATCATTGGCCCTGCTGATCAGTTGGGCAGTTTACCATGTCTTTTGTTCTTATAATCAAAAGGACAAGAACTATGATTATATATAAATTCTCTTGTTTTTAGATTCCTAGAAATACAACTACTAAGCTAAAATTACGAACTTTTAGGTGAGAACTTTCTTACTAGATTTTGAAGATCGTGTCGGCTTCCCCAACAGCTCACTTCTATCTGGATAAATTTTCATTGCCCTGTGTCCAGGGAAGCCAGTCTCTAGAGTAGGAATCTGTCCTTAAACATTCCAATCCTAGATGCTGGAGCTGTTGGAGATTTTGGCTTTTCCAATCTAGCTACTCATTTTAGAGATGATGCCACAAAGGGTGAGATTTTAGTAACCACACAGAGTCACCAAGGATAGAGGTGATGGTAGAGGTGATCCTTTGACCTCAGGTGAAGGGAAATAGCCTTTATTGACAGGGTGAAAGGAGAGTTGAGTCTCTATAGTTATAAGAAATGAGGGTGTCCAGGGCACAGGGAGCAGAGAGGAAAGAACATGGCAACGAGAGTGAAGGCTCTCTCTCTCTCTCTCTCTCTCTCTCTCTCTCTCTCTCTCCCTCTCCCCCTCTCTCTCTTGCTCTGTGTCTGTGTCTGTGTCTGTGTCTGTGTCTGTGTCTGTGTCTGTGTGTTAAGACACATGTTCCCATGAGTTAAGAGACTGAGATGTCAGAGAATGAAAACCGTGCTTTTCATAGCTGGTATTTTGCTAATTGCACAGTGGTTTCTAGTATTTGTACACCATTTTGGAGTTTGGATGTCTTTGTTATACATTACCTAACTTGAGCCTTGCCTCAGATATTTTCAGATAGAAAATACAGCTTTTTTTTCTGTCTTTGTTTTGAGACAGGGTTTCTCTGTGTAGCTCTGGCTATCCTGGAACTCACTTTGTAGACCAGGCTGGCCTCGAACTCAGAGATCTACTTGCCTCTGTCTTCCAAGTGCTGGGATTAAAGCTGTAGGCCATTACTACCCCTCAAAAACAGAGCCTTTTAAAGATACTTGTCCAAGACACTCAAGCACACAGCAGAGTTGGGACTTGAGATTTAAACCGCCAAATCCTGTCACTAAGTACTGTATCCCAACCAAAGCCAAGATCAAGGGTCAGATTACCAATCCATCTACACATAGGCTACCACCTTCTATTTTTCTAACTATTTACAGACCTGTGATGTTGCTTTTTTCATGGTGTCAATCTTGAAATAGAAAGTATGGTTATTTTCTGCATTTAGCTGTGCAATGGAATGATCAAGTGTCTCCTTCAGCTCCGGGCTGTCTACAGGTATGTTCTTGGGAAGTAGTTCTAACAAATCATTTCCTGAGGGGAAAAAAAAGAGATTTAAAGTCAGTAGGTAGACCCAAAGAGTAGACTTGCCTGGCCCTTGTCACAACCAACCCCTGTATCCTCATTCATGCAGAGTGTAAGGTAAACAACATAGTTAAGAAAAGTGGTCCATGACAGTCACTGCTCCCCTGTGTCCTCCTTGGCCTCACATTTAGGGAAGCGTCTTTGCCCTTGTTCACCCATATGCTGTAATTGCTTTGAGTTCTTCCCCCTGATACAGGGTCTTATTTGTCCCAAGCCAGTCTTGAATTCTGCATGTAGCTGTTGACCTAAAATTTCTGATCCCCCTGCTTCAGTTTCCTGACTGACATGGTTATAGGTGTGCATTACCACACCCAGTTTAAAATTTCTCAGGTTTGATGTAAACTATAGAGAAGTGTTTAACTTTGAGGAAAGCGATTGTGAACATAAAGGAATGATTCTCCAATGGCCAGCTTGGAGTCCATGGCTCCATTGAACAGACCTTGGGAACAGTGCTCCTCATGATCAATGCACAGTGGTGCTCCTCATTGCATGTATACAGTGGTGCTCCGCATTGCATGTACACAGTGGTGCCCCTCATTACATGTACACAGCGGTGCTCCTCATAACGGATGCACAGGGTACTCCTCATGACACAGGTAATTCATTGCAATAACAGAAAACTGACTTAACACAATAGGTATTTTCTTAGTTAGAGTTTTCATTGCTGTGAAGAGACACCATGAACAAGGAAACTCTTATAAAGGACTACATTTAATTGGGCTGGCTTACAGGTTCAGAGGTTCAGTCCAGTATCATCAAGTCGGGAGCATGGCAGCATCCAGGCAGGCATGGTGCAGGAGGAGCTGAGAGTTCTATGTCTTCACCCAAAGGAAGTCAGAGGCAGACTGACTCTTTCACATTGGGCAGAGTTCCAAAGCCCACTCCTACAGTGACACACTTCCTCCAACAAGGCTGCACTCCTAATAATAATGTCTGTATCTGTTCATAAGTGCCCCGGCCCGCGGGGTCATCAGCGTGGACCTAAGGAGGGGACTGACGAATGAAGGACAAGAAACATGAGAAATGAGAGCAAGTCTGTATTCTGATCAAGCTCTCAATGACCTTACACACATACATACATACATACATACATACATGGCTTATATAACAAAGAGCAGGGAGAAAGCAGGGGTGGGAAGAAATTCCACAAATTGATACAGTCTTCTGTAAACGAAATTCCTTGCACAGATAGGCTACATTGTCATAGCAACTATCTTTACTGCTTAACTGCTGGCCCGCTATCTTTACTGCTTAATTGCTCAACCATAAAGGAGATCCCAGGTCAAATATCTTTACTGCTTAATTGCTCAACCATAACGGAGATGCCTGGTCTCTGGGAAGCCTTTAGTTACTTCTCAGGAGCAGAGACGTAGGCCTACAATCACTTCAAGCCTATCTCTAATACAAAATGGCATTACCTAGGTTAATGAGAAAAGGCCTAACCCTGTTGGTTTCCTGCACATAAGTTGCTTTTTATTTTTATTCTTAAGGGAGAGTCCTCCCCTCCTTCGTCCTCTGCCAACTGTCAGGTAAGTTACTTAACTGTTCCAGCCTCGGCTTCCTTTCTGGAAAAATCAGAGTATATACCACCCTGTGGTTGCTAGGAATTGAACTCAGGACCTCTGGAAGAGTGCTCTAGCCCCTAAAGATCTATTTCTTTGTTTATTATGTATACAGTGTTCTGCCTGCATGTATGCCTGCAGGCCAGAAGAGGGCTCCAGATCTCATTAGAGATGATCATGAGTCACCACGTGGTTGCTGGGAATTGAACTCAGGACTTCCAGAAGAGCAGCCAGTGCTCTTAGCCTCTGAGCCATCTTTTCAGCCCTTTTAACTATTTTTTAAAAATATTTGTTTGTTTGTTTGTTTGTTTGTTTACATTACGCCACTGCCTGGCGTAAATGATATTCTTAAAAGCTCTAACCAGCTTGCTGTGGTGGCACAGGCCTTTAATCCCAGCAGGCAGATCTGTGAGTTCAAGGCCAGCATGGTCTACAGAGGGAGTTCCAGGACAGCCAGGGCTACACAGAGAAACCCTGTCTCGGAAAACCAAAAGAAAAAAAAGAATATCATTTCCAGCAGTGTGTGTTCCCTCCATGGAACCATGCTGTAAGGGTAGTTTGTAATCTCCATTTTTATTATATACAAACATAATGCTTCTTCAATCCAGGCACCCAGGAGCAGAGGCCGGTGGGTCTCTTAGAGTTCAAGACCACCCTGGTCTATACCTGGAGTTCCAGGCTATCGAGAGCCTCTGAGTGAGACAATGATATTTTTTTCGGTGCGTCTTTCAGTTTGAATCCTATAAATTCATTTTACACTTCCATAAACTATTTCATTATATAATAATTGTGTAACCCTCACCCAACAATAACAATGCACTGCTGAACACTTCAGTAAGAAACTCTGGAAGCACAGCGTTGTTTTGCTGATGTCACAGCTGGTGACTGCCTTCACTACCGCAGATCTGAGGAACAGTGGAGACACAGCCTTTGAAATCCGGCTTCCAGGGGAAACCAAGGGTCCTTCACCAACAAGTATTCCCACGTTTTGTTTTTGTTTTTTTGTTTTTGTTTTTCTGTGTAGCCCCGGCTGTCCTGGAACTCCCTCTGTAGACCAGGCTGGCCTCCAACTCAGAAATCCACCTGCCTCTGCCTCCCAAGTCCTGGGATTAAAGGTGTGCGCCACCACTGCCCGGCTCACTGCCTGCGTTTTAAAAGTGATTTCACTTAAGTTTTTAGTTTCAGTCAGATGCATGGGAGGAGCCTTTGAGCCTGAGGCCCCAGCGGAGAGTAACATTAGAATGAGGTGAATTTCCAGGAGGCTGCTCCAGGCTGAGGCTGCCCTATCCTTCGCAGGGAACTGCCTGATCCCTACTCCACACTAGCCACGCCCAGAGTCAGGAGTGGCTTCTTTGTGGACTTGCGGCTACTCTGAGAACCTACTCTCACCTCTAAGTTAATGCATGCATGCTGTGCTCACTAGTCAAGAGATAGCTAGTCATGAAATAGGATGGAGCCTCAACTGAGGAAATGCCCCCACAAGATCTGGCCATAGGGCTTTTCTTTCTTTCTTTCTTTCTTTCTTTCTTTCTTTCTTTCTTTCTTTCTTTCTTTCTTTCTTTCTTTCTTTCTTTCTTTCGATTTATTTATTTTATGTATGTGAGTACACTGTAGCTGTCTTCAGACACACCAGAAGAGGGCATCGGATCCCATCTGAGCCACCATGTGGTTGCTGGAAATTGAACTCAGGACCTCTGGAAGAGCAATCAGTGCTCTTAACTACTGAGCCATCTCTCCAGCCCCAGGCATTTTCTTAAATAGCTTAAAACTGTTCAACTCCGCCACCCTTAGCAGTGCATGCTCTGCAGACTCTATAAAGATTATCAGAAGAAATTATCTGCCACCTGGTGCCCAGCTGTGAAATTGCACCCTGAGACTTTCCAAAATCCACCAGGAAATTTAGTCTGCAAGTTTACAAAGACTAAAACCTTAAATGTCTTCTCCACCAAGAGCAAACGAATACTTTGCTTCTAGGTGCAGAGTCTCAGTCTAGACAGCAGTTAAAAATGTAACCACCAAAATAAAATTTACAAATATAAATTACATTCTGAAGAGAATTAAATTGCTAGGTGGTGGTGGTACAAGCCTTTAATCCCGGCACTTGGGAGGCAGAGGCAGTAGGATATCTGAGTTGGAGACCAGACTGGTTTACAGAGTTCTAGACCAGCCAGGGCTGTACAGAGAAACCCTGTCTCGTGGGGGTGGGGGGATATACAGCAGCATCTGGAAAGGGCAAGGCAGAAAGAAAAGAAGCCAACCGGATGTGGCCAGGGCTATCTTCGAGAGGATGGAGATTAACTGGGGATAAGGAATAGGGAGAGCTCAGTGAGACTAGGAGGGGCGGGAAACCCTTGCCTTTGTCAAGACAACGAACAGGTTATCTGGGAAGAGGGATCTTGGGCCACAAGTCATTGGAGCCATGTGTCTCTTTTGCCAGAGATAAAGGAAGCGACTCCTCAGTAGATGAAAACTGGTTCCACAGGCTTCTGAGGAATGCTGGCTTTTATCTAACTTCCACAAACCATGCTATAATACAGGTTGAACCGGGCCTAGACTCCATTTTGGAGTAAGTATGTGTGCCTGCCCTTTTGGGGTGTGGAGATGGGTACCTGACAGTGAACATTGTAGTCTACAGACAAAGCTACTTGGGAGGTTAAGGCAGGAGAATCACTTGAGCCCAGGAATTAAGCAGCGGACTGGGTAACTGTCTTGAAGCAGAACAAAATAAGTATCTGGCCAAGGCCAGAACAAATACCTCACAAGTTGACGGAAGACCAAATGGAGACTGAAAGACCCCCGAACTGGGGAGACCCTCACTCAAGTCTCGGGACGGCGCGACCCCCTCAAGAACTCACGAAAGACCGTCCTTGCTGCAATCACACGAGGTTTAATTCGGGGACGGCGGCGGAAGGACTGCGGAAAGGCCAGTGCACTGGGGTCGAACATGTAACCTACGCAGAGGCAGAGGGGTTCGACCCCCAGCAGCTGAAGTCAGGGGTATTTAAAGGAAGAAACATCCCCAAGGCAAGGAAGGAATCACAAAGCAGGAAAAGGCTCATTCACAAAGCAAGGGGTGGGGAACGGAAAGAATTTGCATTATAGGGAAGTAAGGATTATTCACAGGTTAGTTGCATAAACATTTCTGGTTCCTGAAACATTTTGCCTCTGGACCTGAGGCCAGGTCAAAGTCACCCATAGGAATGTAGCTGGGTGGGATTTTTGCCGGGACGTGCAGTTTCTAATCTTGGCTCTAAGTTTGCTAGGGGGTTTTGCCCGGGTCTGTAGCTTCCAGTCTCAGCTCCAAGCCTGCCAGGGGTCTCAACCCTCCTCACAAGAGGGTCAGGTCTTTCAAGACCATACCTTGGGGTATGAGAGTTCAGTTTATAGTTAAAACAATTTGCTTGGTGTTAAAATCTAACTAAGAGATAAGTCCATTTGGCTTGTGTCAAGTCCCTGCTAATTAAGGCCTCTACTTGTAATCAAGAGTGAGTTCCAGGTCTGATGCAGGCAGCTGGTAACCCCCATTCACTGTTGTTTATGTCTGCAGGTGTGACTGCTTGTATTCACCATTCACTTGATCGTACCCTTGCCTTTGTCCCTCCAGCTGTCAATCATCCTTTTAACAAGGAATGATCGCTAACACCCCCCCACACACACACACACAAAATCTCCCCTATAAAAAGAACTCAAGAGGCCAGTGGGGGCTGGTCTCAAAATCCCTACCTAGGGGAAGCAGCCAGCTGACCAGCCTAGAGTGCGCTCAAATACAGTTTGCTTTAATTTGGACGATCATGGACTTGGTTCTTTCTTTCTCACCAATCTCAGGATTAGCAATATAAGGCTCTGGTCATATTTACTGGGTTGTTTTTTTTTTCTTAAGCGACAAAAGGATTGTGCTGGTTAGTCTTATGTCAGCTTGAGATACGAACTAGGGTTATCTGAAAGGAGGGCACCTTAATTGAGAAAATGCCTCCATAAGATCCAGTTGTAAGGCATTTTCTTTTTCTTTTTTTTTTTTTTCGAGACAGGGTTTCTCTGTGTAGCCCTGGCTGTCCTGGAACTCACTCTGTAGACCAGGCTGGCCTCGAACTCAGAAATCCACCTGCCTCTGCCTTTGCCTCCCAAGTGCTGGGATTAAAGGCGTGCATCACCACTGCCTGGCTGGCATTTTCTTAATTTATGTCTGATAGGGGAGAACCCAGCCCATTGTGGGTGGTGTTAGCATTTCTTAGAGGCTCCGCCCAACAGCCAGGTAGGAGCCTGGCTTGCTGTAAAAGGCCTATTTGCCCCCCCCTCACCCACCCTCTCACCTCTCTCCCTCCCTCCCTCCCTCCTCCCCTCCCCCTCCCCTTCTCCCTCCCTCTCCCTTGCTCCCTTGCTTCCTCGCTCATGCCCCCAATAAACTTCATTTTAATTATAATCCCTCATATGGCTGGTACCTTGGGCGGGACCTGGGGGTGTGTGGAGGAATGCCTCAGCATGGACCCACTGAGGCACCCCTTCCAGCTGTATCACGCCGCCACATACCAAAACATATCAGGTGGTAGCATCCCTGAGCTGGTGATCCTGAGGTTGAGAAGAAAGCAGGCTGAGCAAGCCATGAAGAGCAAACCAGTAAGCGGCCCCCATGTATGGCCTCTGCATTAGCTCCTGCCACCAGGTTCCTGCCCTGCTGGTGTTCCCTGTCCTGGCCTCCTCCAACAAAGGTCTATGATCTAGAAGGGTAAGCCAAATAAACCCTTTCCTCCCCAACGTGCTTTCAGTTGTGGTGTAACCGCACCCTCCCTCCCAGAACCTTGCTTTCACATTTGTCTCTTGGGTACAATATCTTAGTGTCACATTCTTTTTTTTTTTTTTTTTTTGGTTTTTGAGACAGGGTTTCTCTGTGTAGCCCTGGCTGTCCTGGAACTCACTCTGTAGACCAGGTGGCCTCGAACTCAGAAATCCGCCTGCCTCTGCCTCCCAAGTGCTGGGATTAAAGGCGTGCACCACTACTGCCCAGCTAGTATCGCATTCTTAGGCATTCAATTCTTGTGTGTTTTAGCCAACTTGAAGTTTCCTTGTCACGCTTCCTTGTAGACTCTGCTATTATCTGAAGTTCATAGGTATGGGATCCTACTGTTCTGGGGGCTTATTCCCTCCTCAGAGAATCCACTGTACTTAGTGGATACGTCCTCTGCCAAAAGTCAAGGGTTATCACTGTGCTTAGATGTATTCATTTATTTGTGTGCGTGCTGGGGGAGAACCACATCACCATGCCTGTGGAGACCAGAGTTCAACATTCCAGCTTAGATCCCGGTCTTCCACTCTGGTGAGCCTGGTGCAGCCTTGCCAGACTTCCAAGTAGCTGTCCTGAGGGCCTGAGAGCTTCCTGGGTCTCCCATAGAGGTCTTCTTTGGGGAGTTTGCCTACTGAGCTTTTCACAGCAACACCTTGTCCCGAATCCAGTGATGAAAAATGAGAGACTTGTCCCTGACAACGAGCTCTGCCCGCCCGAGATGCTTATACATACACTTTCTTGTGTGTGTGAGTGTGCATATCTGTGTGCCATGAAATACATATGGACTTGGTTCCCTTCTTCCAACATCATGTGGGTTCTGGGCTAGAACACAAGCCAGGCAAGTGCTTTTATCTACTGGACCATCTTCCTCCCTCCACGAGCCCTCTACCCTCTCGGAGGGCGCTGTTCTCTCCTTAGCTTTCTTCTCCTTTTCCATAGCCACCCAATGAGCGTGGCCACCAAGAAGCTATGTGAGAAGATGTCCCCCAAATTCCAGTCCAGCCACCAGGATGGGGAGAAACATGAAAGGTGGGGAGAGGGAGAACATGAGGAGAGAGAGAGAGAGAGAGAGAGAGAGCTTCTATCCCATGCATCTAGCATCCTAACCCTCTCACCAGCATCATAGCAAAAATCTCAATACAACTGGCAAGTTGTCCATGTGTGTGCATTGGGCAACACTACTTGGACTGAAGAAAAGGGCATGAAGCTGAGAGATAGAAACTGGGGAGTCTTGGGGAGAGTAGTGGGGATGGGCACAATCAGGACAAGGTGCATGCACTGAAAGACCCCCGAGCTAGGGAGACCCTCACTCAAGTCTTGGGACGGCGCGACCCCCCAAGAACTCACGAAAGACCGTCCTTGCTGCAATCACACGAGGTTTATTCGGGGAACCAGTGCACTGGGGTGGAGCTCATAACCCACGCAGGGGCAGAGGAGTTCGACCCTGAGCAACTGAAGTCAGGGGTATTTAAAGGAAAAAAACCACAAAGTAAGGGGTGGGGAACGGAAAGAATTTGCGTTACAGGGAAGTACAGAATGTTCTAAGTTAGTCACAAGGCAGTTGCACAAACATTTTTGTGGTTAGCTAGTTCCTGGAACATTGTGCCTCTGGCCCTGGAGCCAGGCCATGGTCAACTGTTTCTTAGGGGAAAGAATGCAGCCAGGTGGGGTTTGGCCAAGCATGCAATTTCAGTCCTATTTCTGTTTCTGACTCCAAGCGTGCTAGGGGTCTAACTTTCCTCATAAGGGGGTCAGTTCTTTCAACATGAGTAGAGTTTTTAATTGAAAATCAAGCAAAAGACATACAACAGAGGAAGGGAGGGAGGGAGGGAGGGAGGGAGGGAGGGAGGGAGGGAGGGAAGAAGGAAAAAAGGGGAGGAGGGAGGGAGGATTCCGGCACAGTTAACAACTGCTGAGACCTGCTCCTCTTCCAGCCTGCAGTGTTCTAGGAATCTTCCTGTTTATACCTGTGTTACACTCCTTGTGAAAACCTGGTGGCTTCTGGCTCAGATTATAATTGTATGCAAGGATCTCTAGAAACGCCTCACTCACCTCTCTTAGAAGAGAGAAGAGGGGCTTGTAAGCCCCTCCAGTTGTCGCCTGTGAGCCACCAAAAGGGTTCATATGGTAAATGTTAAGGCAAATGACTCCTCTCTGTGGGAGAAACCGAACCCACCCTTGGGTACATCTTATACACACTCGCACACACACGCACACACACACACAGAGGAATCACACACCACTACCTCTGACAAGCATCTAGATTTAGGTTATTACAATGATCCTTTCATTTGTTTGCATGTCCAAAAGAAAGCAACTTCACACAAAGATCTGAGACTTTTTAAGACTAACAAAAGGAGCATGAAGCAGTAGAGCTAGGTGGTCATCTTTGTTTTATTTTATTGTTTGGCTTTCCGAGATAGTTTTTCTATGTATAGCCCTGGCTATCCTGGAACTCACTCTGTAGAGCAGACTGGCCTCGAACTCACAGAAATCCTGCCAAGTATGGGGATTGAAGGCTTGCCTACCATGCCCAGCTGAATTGTGTCATCTTAAATCAGATCTATGGAAGTTTATCCGGAGAGCAGGAGCATTGACTCAGTGGTTAAGAGTATCAGCTGCTCTTCCAAAGGATCCAGATCCGAGTCTGAGTACCCCAGGCTAGCCATCTACCCAATATGTCACAGAGAATGACCCTGATATTCTTGCCTTCATTTCCCAAGGCTAATCACAAGCCTACATATCCCACCAAAATGAGCATTTTCTAAGTTCTTTTCCTTTTAGTTTTATTTCTGAGACACGATTTCACTCTGTAGCCCAGGCTGGCCAGGAACGTGGAGAATCTACCCAGCCGCAGCCTCCAAGGTGCTGTGATTAACTGATTTATACTGCTGGCTTTGTGACCTTTCTGCATCATTCATTTTGTGTCTATAAGCATTTTCTTGTTTTATTTGATTTTTTTCTGCATGCAGGTAGAACACCCATACACAGAAAACAAAATAAAAATAAAACTTTAAAGTTTTTCTAGGATTTAGGCGAGCAGATCCATTTTCTACTGCAGACATACTCTGTAGATGAAAGAAACAGGGCAGCTGGCTGTGGTGGAACATCTGAAGTCCCTCCCTACTCCTCACAGGCCAGGCAGGGGGTTGTTTGAGTCCAGTTTGGAAGGAGCCTGTGTAGCAAACCTTTCTCACTCCTGGCCCCTGGCCTGTGGCACAGTTAACACAAGGAAAGTTATATTTGCTCTGCAGCAATGAAGAGACTGAATGAGTAGCCCGGGGAAACCCTGTAGCTAGGCACATGGCAGGAGGAGCTTGGTGTGTCGTAGAAACAGAGACACTGGCTCTTTTAGGTCACTCTTTTCCCGTCAGGCTGGTCTCTTCATGCCTGATACCACCTCCCATACTGCAACTGTGAGGAGAATGACTAGCCAGATATTTTGAATACTTGACATATGCTTTTGGGTCCCAGAACATATTTAAATGCCATTATTATGACTCAGGTTCTATGTTTAGGGTAAAAGGTTGAGTCTAAGTTCTAAAAGATGCCTTTTAACCTTTCAAAAGATTGTATGTATTCCAAATGTATACACGTGTGTGGGTGTGTGTGTGTGTGTGTGTGTGTGTGTGCGCGTGTGAAAGAGAGAGAGAGAGCGCCACATGGGGGTCACGAGACAACCTCCATGCAGCCCATTCCCTCTTTCTACCTTTACCTAGATTCCAGGATCAAATTCAGGGGTCACCAAGCTTAGTGCTTTGCCCCACTGAGCCATTGCTGTAGCCCACATTTCTTAGTTTTATTCCAGAGTCTTGCTAAATTTCTCAGACTGGCCTTGAATCTTCTCTACAGCCCAGACAGTCCTTGAACCTGTGATCCTCCTGCCTTAACCTCTGAAGTAGCTGGAATTATAGGCTTGTGCCTCCAGCAAAGGGGCACCACCCTCGAGTGTCTTCTACCTGCAGTGAAGACTCCAAGTTCTCTGGAGCTCTCAGACACCCTAGTGAGTTACATAGCACCTTGGACATAGTCAGAAAGACGCCAACTAGCTGCTCTAACAGTCTGGCAGGCACTTATTGTTGTTGTCTTATCCAAATTTATTTTTCTAGGGTGTGTGTGTGTGTGTGTGTGTGTGTGTGTGTGTGTGTGTGTGTGTGTGT
>CM052713.1:15502198-15519544 GCA_028551405.1 Uromys caudimaculatus
GTGTGTGTGTGTGTGTGTGTGTGTGTGTGTGTGTGTGTGTGTGTGTGTGTTTGCCTGTCTGTCTGTCTGTCTGTCTATCTAGTAAAGGGGTTTCACTTGGTAGTCCAAACTGATCTAGAACTCAAGACCTTGCCTCAGTCTCTCAACTACTAGAATTATAGGTGAATGAAAAAATAAAATAAAAAGAAAGGACATGACTAGTCCTAGCTGTAGTGGAGGAGAGAGTTTATATAGAGATGTGGGAGAGCAGAGCCAGAGGCAGGACCATCTGGGAGAATCCAGGGTGGACATGACCAGACTAAGCTGGGCCCAAGATGAGGGAGAGGAAGGAAGAAGAGAGGAAGCCAGGTCCAGCATCTAGGAGGTCCAAAGAGAGGAGATGAAAAGGCCGGATAACCAGAATGGTTGGATTGTACAGGGAAGGGCAGCCCGGCCTCTGGGCTGCAGAGTTCAGGGTAGGATGTGGGGTGTGTCAGCCAGGAGGGCCTTGTAACAGGTAGGGACTGAGGGGTGCAGGGAGGGCTAGGCGGTTTGGTTCACTGTGAGGTGTTTAGAAGGCACCTCAGCTGTTTGTCCCAGGTTTGAAACCCAACATAGGCACACGCCAACATGCCCTGCCTGCCTGCCTGCCTTCCTTCCTGCCTTCCTTCCTTCTTTCTTTCCTTCCTTCCTTTTTTCTTTCTTCCTTCCTTCCTTCCGTCCTTTTTTTCTTCCTTCCTTCCTTCCTTCCTTCCTTCCTTCCTTCCTTCCTTCCTTCCTTCCTTCCTTCCTTCCTTCCTTCCTTCCTTCCTTCCCTCCCTCCCTCCCTCCCTCCCTGTTGGGAGCCAGGGCTTGGGCTCTGACCTCGCCCATTGTGCAAGAGCCTGACCTTTTGCGCTAAGATAGTGCTTACGCAGGTAGCTTGGGAATCCCGAGATAGGGTTTACCACAGGACGTGCAAGATAAGACCAACCATACAAGATTCCATCAGCAGACGTCACCCATTGCTCAAGCCGGTTATTGAATTACCCCTTCCCCTACCCTCCTTACTCCAATTCTCTTTCCTTCACTCTTTATAAACGGTAGCTTTCTAAGATTAAAACAGACCTTGACAAGAATCTGCTTGGTCTCGCTTCTTTCTCCATCTCGCCCATTTCTAAAGATTGGGATTCACCTCGACCCACGAATAACCAGGTCCTGCGGAGCGGGACACCTCCCTCCCTCCCTTCTTTCTTTCTTTCTTTCTTTCTTTCTTTCTTTCTTTCTTTCTTTCTTTCTTTCTTTCTTTCTCTCTCTCTCTCTCTCTCTCTCTCTCTCTCTCTCTTTCTTTCTTTCTTTCTTTCTTGTCAACATCTTATTGACAGAATCAAGACAAAAAATTTAGACAATATCTCACTATGTGGTCCTGGCTAGCCAGGAACTTGCTATGTAAATTAGACTGGCCTTGGATTCACCAAGATCCACCCACTTCTGCCTCTGCCTTCCCAGGGCTGGGATTAAAGACTTGTACCAGGTCTCCTTTATAATCAATAATTTTTTAAAACCAAAATAACTGAAAAAGATTTATCTAGCTAGTCACAGACTTTAGCAAGCCCACAAGTCCAAATTTTAAATTGGAGCTCAAAATCAGTGTCTGTCTGTCTTGTGGTCTAACTACTGACTACAGAGTCTGTCTACATCACTGTGTCCCAAGCAAGCAGATTGTAGACATAAGATATCACCACCCATAGCCAAAGCTGTTCTTTGTTTTATTTTATCTTATTTTATCTTATTTTACTTTATTGTATGCTTATGGGTGTTTTCCTGCATGTGTGTGCACCATATTTATGGCTGGTGCCTGCAGAAGTCAGAAGAGGGCATCAGACTCCCTAAAACTGGAATTGTGCATGGCTCGGAGCCACCATATGGCTACTGAAAACTGATCCTGGCCCCTCCTCCAGAATCGCAAGTGCTCTTAACCTCTGAGCCATCTCTCTAGCCTCTGTGCAATTATTTAATAAACATAAAGGAAAAAAAAAAAAACCCATGGTTTCACTGAAAGCTAAGTAAATGCAAATTATAGCTCATACTTATACTCCTTAAGAAAACATGAATAATTGTGTATGATATCTCATACCTTTAATACCAGTCCTTGAAAGACACCTGTGAGTTCAGTGCAGCCTGGTCTACATAGTAAGACCCTGCTTTGTTTTGTTTTGCTTCCTGTTTTAATTTGGTTACAGTAGTATCTATAGGGGAGAGGAGCCCACATACCACAGAATGAGTATGAAGGTCAGAGGACAATTTGTCACAGTTGGTTCTCTTCTTTTAAAAAACAAAAACAAAAACAAACAAACGAAAAAACCTTTAACACTTTCTTATTTAAACTTTCTTTAAAAAAAAACAAAACCTTCTCTCCTACAGTATGTCCCACCACCACAGTTTCCCCTCCCTGCTCCTCCCCAACCCCACCCACTACTTCTCTCTGCCCCAGATCCATCCTCCTCCGTGTCCCTTCAGAAAAGAGCTGGCCTCCCAGGCATAGTAGCTGAACGTGGCATAACAAGATGCAATAAACCTAGGCACAAGCCCTCACATCAGGCCTGGGTGAAGAAACCCAGTAGAAGGAAAAGGGTCCCAAGAACATCCAAAGGAGTCAGAGACACCCTCCACACCCACTGTTAGGAGTTCACAAAAACACCAAGCTAACAGCCACAGCACTTACGCAGAGGACCTAGGGCAGACCCATGTAGGCTCTGCGACTGCTGCTTCTGTCTCTGTGAGCCCCTGAGAGCCCTGCTTAGTCCATTCTGTGGGCCATGTTCTCCTGGTGTCCTCAACCCCTCTGGCTCCTATAATTCTTTCTCTCTGTCTTCCACGAGGTTTCCCTGAGCTTCAAGGGGAGAGACCCAATGGATAGCTCCAATTTGGGCTCTCTTTCCACCTAAAGTTTGGCTGTGCTTCTCTGTATCTGCTCCCATCAAAGAGGCCTCTCTGGAGAATACTGGGCTAGGGACCCTTTTATGAGTATAACAGAATATCATTAGAATCTTTTATTGTTTTTTCCCCCTCTATCCTTGGTCTCCAGGCTATTCAGTCTCTGGTTCTAGTCAGTGTGGGGCGCAGGCTTCCTCTCATGGTGTTGGCCTTAGAGCAGTCATTGGTTGGCCCTTTCCAAAAGTTCTGCACCTCCACTGCCCAGCACATCTTGCAGGCAGGACAGATTGTAGGTTAAAGGTTTGGTGACTGGGTTGGTGTCCCAGTCCCACTACTGGAAATTGCCTGGTTACAGAAGTTGGCTGGTTCAGAATCTTTGTCCTTCATTACTAGATGTCCTTGCTAAGGTCACCCTTGTAGAATCCTTGCATTTCTAGTGCACTAGGTTTCCACATTATCACCCAAATGGCCTCCAAAACCAGTCATCTCTCCCCAAAGTCTCTCCTTCCACTCGTGCAACCCAATCCCTCCTGTTCCCATTCTCATCTGCTCCTAGTGCACCTGCGAAATCTGTTCTGTTTCCCCTTCCCAGAGAGATCTATGTGTCATCTTTAAAGCACCTTCTATTACTTAGCCTGTCTGGGTCTGTGGATTGTAATATGATCATCCTTTACTTTACAGCTAATATCAGTCTATCAGTGAGCACATACCATGTTTGTCTTTCTAGGTCTGGGTTACCTCACTCTGGATGATTTTTTTCCTAGTTCCATCCATTTTTTAAAATGTCTGAGTAATACTCCATTATGTAAATGCACCACATTTTCTTTATCCATTCTCTGGCTGAGGGACATCTAGGTTATTTCCAGTTTCTGGCTATTATGAATAAAGCTGCTATGAACATAGTTGAGCAAGTGTCCTTGTTGGTGGGATGGAGCATCCTTTGGGGATATGGCCAGAAGTAGTATAGCAGGGTCTTGAGGTAGATCGATTCCCAGTTTTCTGAGGAACCACCATATTGATTTCCATAGTGGCTATGCAAGTTTGCACTCCCACCGGAGTAGTGTGCCTCTTGCTCCACATCCTCGCCAGCAGAAGACTGTGTCTTTAAAAAGAAGACAAATGAACGAGTCAGGTGGCCTGGAAACTGAAAGGCTGAAGAGTGGTTGGGTTCATATCAAGGAGATCCTGTTAATCTGTGCCTCAAGTCTACACTTGGCTGCACTCCAACTTGGGTGGCTGGATCTAAGGAGCACTGAGGTCATGGTCCAGGCTCAGCTTTGGATTTGCCTAAGCTCGCCTTCAAAGGTTCTCACCAACTGCAGAAGAAGGTGAAGATGGGGAAGGGGGAGGGGGAGGAGAAGAGGGAGAGGGAGAGGGAGAGGGAGAGGGAGAGGGAGAGGGAGGAGAGAGAGCTGCCAGGGATAGAACCCAGTGCCTTACACAGAAGCAGTCTATCCTGAGACCCTCAGCTCCAAAATTTTATTTTATTTTATCTTATTTTTATTTATTTATTTATTTATTTATTTATTTATTTATTTATTTATTTATTTATTGGTTTTTTGAGACAGGGTTTCTCTGTGTAGCCCTGGCTGTCCTGAAACTCACTCTGTAGACCAGACTGGCCTCGAACTTAGAAATCCACCTGCCTCTGCCTCCCAAGTGCTGGGATTAAAGGCATGCACCACCACCATCCAGCAAGAATTTATAATTGTTAAGTGGAACAGTTTTTATTTATGATTTTGCTCAGCGTATTGGGGAAGGCATGACCCTCAAGGCCTCCAGGCTGTTTCTAGTCTAGGTGCAGATATAAATGTGACGAGTGCCAAGGAAGAGGTACACTAGAGTGCCCCCTCTGTCCTCTTTTCCTGGCTGTGGATGCAATGTGACCAGCCGCCTCACACCCCGGCCACCGTGACCTCCCCACCGTGATGGACTATACCTTCAAACTTAGAAGTGAAGCCTTTCCTCAGAGGAGGGGGCTCAGGAGGAGCGAGGAGAAGACGCAGCGGAGAGTTCAGGGATGAGAGCTGAGAGCCTCTCATTCTTTATGCTTTGTAGCTCCAACGGACAAGTATTTTGGAAAACTTGGTTTGGGGCCTGGGGTTTAGAATATTGACTTGGTGGTTTTTGGTTTTTTTTTTTTTTTTTTAAATATCAGCTAGTTAACTCATAAGTAGGCTTGGTAAAGGTTTAGCCACACTAATCAGAAAGCACTTGGTAAATGACAATGACAATGAGTTCATGACAAATTAATTTGCTCTGGTCTGATTTTTCTCTTCTTGCTCACTAGGTGGCAGAATGAAGCTGCAATAGAGGACATTTGCAAGTCTCCCAAAAAAATTTTTTGTTTCGTTTTTGTTTAAAGATTTATTTATTTATTTATTTAATGTATATGAGAACACTGTTGCTGTCTTCAGACACACCAGAAGAGGGCATCGGATCCCATTACAGATGATTGTGAGCCACCATGTGGTTGCTGGGAATTGAACTCAGGATCTCCGGAAGAGCAGCCAATGTTCTTAACCGCTGAGTCATCTCTCCAGGCCCAGTTTCCCAAGTTTTAACTGGTCAAATGGTTTGGGTTTGGTTCCTTCTTTATTTAGTGGGAACGAAAAGTAAAAGGCCATACATACAAACACAGGGCCCTTTTCTAGTGTATAAATGAGACATATTGACTGAGCTAGCTGGAGCTGCCTTAAAGATCCTTCTCATGGTTATAGGTAGCATGCACTTATAACTGTAGCGTTTAGGAGTCTGAGGCAGGAGGATGGTTATTACAACACTACCCTGAGCTAAACAGCAAGCTACGTGGAACAAGTCAACAATCAGTACCCCTCCATTGCCTCTGCATCAGCTCCTGCCTCCAGGTTCTCTGTTGGAGTTCCTGTCCTGACTTCCTTCAATGATGATCAATGGTTTAGAAGTGTAAGCTAAATAAACCCTTTCCTCCCCAAGTTACTTTTTGGTAATGGTGTCTCATCACAACAGTAGAAACCCTGAGTCTATCACAGAGTCAAAAAGCATGCTTAAGAGCGAAGTGAAGTACTTTTTGTTTTCTTGGTGATGATAGTTTTAGGGGATTTAGTTTTAGTGTTTGTTTGTTGAGATAGCAATCTCCCTATGTGACCTGGATGGCCTAACTGGTGGGCCTTCTGCTGGGATCGGAAGTGTGAGCCAACATGCCAACATGTTTTGTTTTCTTGAGTTACCTCTAAAGTGGCTTTCTTGAGAGTCCTGCCAGGTTATTGCTGGTCCACTCCAACCAGAAACATGTTAGTAGACTGAAGAATGAACCAGTTCCCACATTTAGGAAAAAACTAAACATAAGTTACCTAATGATTTCAAAAGAACCAAATTCAAAATTAACTCTAAAACTAACTACTGGGCCTGGCAATATAGCTTAGCTGCTAGATTGTTTGTCTAGCATTACAAGACCCTGTTTTCTGCCCCTGGTGGAAACTGGATGTGTTGGCCTACACTTGGGAGGAGAAGACAAAAGGATTAGAAGCTCAAGGCCATGCCCAACCACATAATGAGTTTGAGGTCAGCCTGGACTATGTGGGACTCCATCACTACATTAACCTAATTAGTTAGCTAATGTAGAAACCACTCTCTGCAAAGCCGACGTCACTGGCTAGCAAGCTTGTCTTTACCACACCCAGCCCCACCTTTCTTTCTCTCTTCTCTAGACTGGTTAGAGCTGAGGAAGGAGGAAGGGACAGAGCCTTTGGGTCCTATCAGCCTTAGAACACGCTCCTGAGAGGCACAGCAGGTCCTTGCATCAGTGGGGGCTCCAATTATTCCAGTACTCTCTCAATACTCCTAGAACCAAACTCATCAGCCCCCCAAAAGGCACTTGCATGCACTAGCGGCACTCCTCAGGAGCTGGACACAGCTTGCACATGCACATCTCTGAGCCATGGGTAGCTCCTCCTCCTCTGAGGACCACACCCTCACAGTTCTGGGTCTTGACTATTGCAATCTCTGCCCATTGTTCCTTTCCAACTTCTTCATTTTTCTTTCTTTTTAGGATGACAGCTGCTTCTCCTAATTGCCACCTGCACGGTACTCCAATGCCTTGTCTTTGTTCATTTGCCTTTTTAGTTCTCCAGTATGTAAGTAATAGAGCTTTGCAGAATACATAAGCACAGTCAGCGTGATGTGTCCATCAGTGTCTAGACTCTGACTAGTAGGGTACAGACCTGGATTCTGTATCTAAGGAGTCGACCAACTGTAAATGCAAACCATTTTTAAGTTGCATTTTGGGGCTAGGGAGATGGTGATTAGTAACAGCACTTGCCATGAAAACCTGACAGCCCCGGTTCAGATCCCCAGAACCCATGTAAAGCTGGATGCACCCTGGGGGGAGATTGAAGGTGGAAACATGGAAGCTTCCAGAGATTTCTGGATGACGTGGCCCAGAGTATTCAGAACAGAGATAAACAAGAAAGACCCCGCCGGGCAGTGGTGGCACATGCCTTTAATCCCAGCACACGGGAGGCAGAGGCAGGCGGATCTCTGAGTTCAAGGCCAGCCTGGTCTACAGAGTGAGTTCCAGGACAGCCAGGGCTACACAGAGAAACCCTGTCTCGAAAGACCCTGCCTCGAATAAAATAGAAGTTGAGGACTGACACCCAAGCTTGGCCTCTGACCTCTACATACATGTCATGGCATGTTCAGACTCTCACATACATATGAACACTCACATGCACAAAACAAATATTTAAATTGCATCTGAACATGTACTAATTTGTCTTCTTATTCTCAAATGACATAATCTAACAACTGCCCGTATCCACATTGTGTTAGGTAACACATGTGATGTCATGTTGAGCACACGGAGAATGTACACAGGACATCCACAAATACTACTTTATACGAGGGACTCGAGTATCTGCCACTGTTGTCCAGCAGGGCGGAGGTGGGGCAGGCGGGGACAAGGGTCCCATCTCAGAGCAGCAATGAGGAATGCCTCCAGCCAGACAAGGCCACTGGGTGAGGCTGCCTACTTGTTAATGGGGGAGACTCCTGGAGACAAGGGAAGGGGCTGAGGGGAGAGGGGCAGCTGATGAAAGGCAGTGGGGGAGGGAAGAGGAAGTGACACTCAGTGCTCTTCTCCTTCCCAGAGTTTCTGCATCTTCCACACCTTCAGGAATTCCCATGGGGACTTGAACCCTGCTGAAGTAGCCTTGAGGAGTCAGGTGGAGGATGCGGTCCATGTGCATTGGTCCCTGTCAGCAAGTATGGCTGTCAGTGCTGTCTCAGGACTCCTGTTCCCCCAGGCCATCTACTGTCACCTGGGCTTAGGGGTGGGAGGATTCTGTGGTCTCCAGGCAACCTTTCCAGTTCTAAAATGCTGTGGGTGGGGAGACTTTTTCATAGTCCCGCCCCCCTGGTACCCCTAGAAATCCACCACTGCCCTTGTGCTTGGCTGCCCTCCCTCCTCCCCACTCTCCTCCCTCTCTCTTCTCACTAATGTTCCTTGCTCACCTCTTTCCTGTCTTCTATCAAGTGCTGCAGCTCTTCCATTGGGAAGTCGTAGGAGCAGTTAAGTACATCCAGCCTTTCATGCCAATGGTTTGATTAACTAATGGATTGGTTGTTTTCCAGTGCGCAGGTACCTATCGATGATAGCCCTGGGACCCTGTCAGGATTAGTACCTATCTGTAGAGGCTCTCTTCTGTACTGTGTGGAAGCATCAGCTGTCAATAAAAAGCTGATGGCCAGTAAACTGAGGCAGCATTAGAAGGAGGAAGATTGGGAAAGACAGTGGAACTCTGGGAGATAGTCAGAGGCAGGAGATTTGCCTGGACTCCGACACATGAAACTGAGGAGAGGTGACTAACCATGTGGAAGACATAGAATGGTTTAAGGTTTAATAAGTTATGTGTTACTCAGGGAACACGCCGAAGCGTATGGCCTAGGCACTTGTTATCAAATAAATAAGCCTCTGGTTTGTTATTTGGGAACTGGGGCATGAGTGGAAAAGCCTGTGGTTACATCATCTAATACTGAGCAGCTGCTGGACTTGTACCTGGTGGGGCATCAAGTGCTCATCCAAATGTCATCTTCCCAGTGCCCCAAGCTTCTAGCCCTGTTTTCAGATGGAGAAGCTGAGATAGCAAGATTCCCTTAGCTACATCCTGTAGCTGGAGTCTACAAGATCCCTACTTTCTACTCCCACCCCTACTGCTAGGGAGGCAGATTAGGGGAGCAAGCATTTGCATACAAGATCCCAACAACTGGATGGCTGCAGAGATGGCTCAGTGGTTAAGAGAGGACACTGTGCATTCAGAGGACTCGAGTTCAGTTCCCAGAGCCCACAAGAGAGGCGTTAAACTGTCTCTAACTCCAGCTTCAGGGGATCCAATGCCCTTTTCCAGCTCTGCACTCAAATGCACTCTGCCACACGCATATACACACAATCTAAAATAAAATAGACTTCTTAATGAAAAGTACCCCAGAAAGGACATCCCAGAGCTCAGGTCAGCAGAGTAAGGACCTCTAAAATGGAAACCCAAAGGGAGGCCTCTGTTCAGGAATGATCCAGGGCTTGGGGGAGCCCTGATGAGTGGGTATGGCTGGAAAGAGAGGCTTTCTGAGCAAAGGAATGACTGGAGGGTAGGCACTGAGCAGAAAGGGCCTGGTGTTGGTAGCAGAGGCACAGTCACCTGACCCAGCAGGTGACAGGCTGTAGAAGATTCTCACTGCCGGCTAGAGGACCCACACACCATTCTGAGGTTAGGGCTTGCTCAGAACAGGTTGGGTGCAGTGAAGGGGGAAGCAACATAGGGCACAGCATACAGCACCTCTTCAGAAATCCCAGATGTGGGAGGCTCTCAGGGCAGCTGGACAGAGCCTGTGGAATTGAGCAGCATGGCTGGAGTCCTCATCCTGGAATGTAGGCAGGGTGAGAGCACCTGGCTCAGGCATCACCTCTGTCCTCCAGCTGTGGCTACTGGAAAGACCAGGAGGTTTCTCTTTAGGTCACTCAGGCCACGAGTTCCCTTACAGCACCGGGCACTATGGATGGGGTGGGGGTAACAGTCTTTCTACTGTGAGGGAGATGTGGAGGGATGGAGGGGACCCCCCCCCCATTACTCCCTGTATGAACTGAATGGATCATATCCCCAGGGCCAGTAGCTCAATATCCCAGATGCTGCCAGGGACCACAGAGCCACCAAATACAACAGTCCTCCATGAAATGATTTTAGTTTGCAAGAAAGGAAACTGACACACCAGAGTCCAACAGCCAATCAGTGAAATTCCCCAGGCAGGGATGAGCACAGGAGGATTCTTCCCAGGTCAGAAGACTGTTCTTATCCCTAAGGTGAGGACAACTGTATGTGTGACAGGTACCTCACAAAAGCTGGGAGAGGTGAGCAGCACCTGCCAATGCTGTTAACAGTGATAAGAGCCGGAGCCAAACTCTGAGCATCACTAGACACTAAGTATGCTGCTTCTACCATCTGGGGGAGACTTAACTGCCAATGTCTTCATCCTGGCAAGCACAGACATTCTCGCAGACACTAAAGAAATGATTTTAGATTTCAAAACATGGTCACAAGCATACAATCCTTAACAAACATTCATCTCGGTCACACTAATATTTTAAGGGTTTTTGTTTGTTTGTTTGGTTGTTTTTTGTGGGTGTGAATTTTTCGGGTTTGTTTGGGTGATTGGTTGGTTTTTGGTTTTTGAAGACAGGGTTTCTCTGGCTGTCCTGGAACTCACTCTATAGACCAGGCTGGCCTTGAACTCAGACATCCACCTGCCTCTGCTTTCCCAGTGCTGAGATTAAAGGCGTGTGCCACCACTGCCAGGCAATTTATTTTATTTTGAAGACTTACGGTTTAAGTGTAAGACTGATGGTGTTACATGCCTTTAAATCCCAGCACTCAGAAGGCAGAGGCAAGTGGATCTCTGAATTTAAGGCTAGCCTGGTCTACAGAATGTGGTACATAGAAAAGCCCTGTCTTAGAATACAAACAACTAAACAAAAGACTGGTTGTATCTCATCATCACCATGCCTGGCCTATTTGTGGTTTTTAAAGCATAATTTGCGTAATAAAATAAGATTTTCTTTTTTAAAAATTCAAGTAAAAAGAACTGCAGTTGATAAACAGTTTCTGATCTGTCCGGGTTGTTTGAAACATTCTTTGTTAAAAGTGCTTTCATGTTTGAGTGTGAGGGTAGGTGGCGGGAGGCAGGGATGGGGTGTGGGTGTGTGTGTATATATATATGTGTGTGTGTGTGTGTGTGTGTGTGTGTGTGTGTGTGCGCGCGCGCAAATATTGAAATCGGGACAACTTGCAGGAGTCAGTTTTCTCCTACCCTGAGAGACCTGGGCATTGAACTCCGCTTATCTGACTTGGTGATAAGCACCTTTGCTTGCCGAGCCTTCTCACGGACCCTCAAATCCCATATTCTAACTATGAACAGAAGAGGTAACAATCAATCTGTAAAATAAATGAAGAGTTTTGACACTCCAGATTGCTGGAGGAAAACAGCCCCCCTGTCTGTTCCTACTCATTCCAAAGCTTTCACGGAGTGACTGTGTGCAAAAAAAGAGAGCTGGTAACAAATTCCCGCAGATCTGTTTGACCTGGGAATAAAGGATGCAAAATGTCACTTTACACTTATGGGTCAAATCTGACAATTCAGAAGGCGCATAGCATCACTGCTTTGCCTCCTTTTCACAGTAATGGCTTTTGCTCGTGTTTTAGCGTTCCCTTTGCGTTATTGAAGGCTTTGATGTATTTTAGATACCAGCGTGGCTGGTTTGCATTTCCTCCTGTGTAGCTTGTCCTTTTATTCTTATTTTAGCAGAATCTTGCAAAAGCAAGGTATTTTCAACAGGCGGCTGAGCTGCGGCAGCAGGCTGGGCGGTGGGTCTTGGTAAGCTCTGGCAGGGTCTGTGCCTCCTCCGGAGCCACGGTGTGGGGGTAGGGGAGCAGGTGCCCTGGGAGAAGCAGGAGGTGGACTCCGATGGCGGAGTAAGAACAGGAGAAAGGCGCGCCAGACAAGATATGACCAGAGAACACCAAGGACAAATTCTGAAGCTGAACCACCTTTTCCAGCAACTCAGAAAGCGAGACTTGCAGCTGAGGAGGCTTCTCAGGGGGACCCACCTCTGCAGTCCAGTAGTAACAGAGGCACCAGCCCAAGGTACTTCCAGCAGGTGACCTAGTCACACAAATGTTCCCACTCCAAGATATTTCAGTCCTGCTCAGGGGCTGTCTTTGTAGGGAGCAGGAGCAAGGCTCCCTGCAGGCACCGAGGGCTTCTCACTTTCCTATCTTGCTGGGAACCATGTGGGCAGCCTTGGATTCTAGCAATTCACAGCCGTTGAGGTGCCTCCGTTACAGCCACAATCCTTTAGGCCATTTTAGCCTGGTTCCCTCAACCTCCACCCTTGAAGCTTGTGATGGAAGATACCAAACAGAAAACTTGCTTCTTGGGAGTCTTCTGGCCCCAGGCTCAGCGCCTAGCCCGCTAGCCCCAACACCATGCTTTCTTCCAACTTCCATGCAGATGCAAACAGCAGTAGAGTCTGGGCTTTGCAGATATGGGACAGCTTGGCCTACAGTGCTACTTTATCTGGCACAACCAGCACCTTGAGACCATCGGATATTCCCAGGCTCGTCCGTACACCACGCATACCACAGCTGTGAGTTCTCTGTCCCAGGTGCAGACCAGTCCAACCTTCCTACCTTCGGGGTGGAGTGTGCTGTGGCTTAGGGGGAAAGGAGAAGCAAACGACTTTAACTTTGAGGATCAATCCTAGTTAGTAGCCCCTCCCCGCACCAACACTCACAATTTAGCTCAAGCTGGTTTTGAATTCTCAGTCCTACCTCAGTTTCCCAAGGGCTGGGGTTACAGGAGAGAGGCTGATTCAGAGCTACATGTCAAGTGGAAACTTCGTTCTAATACATTGACTGAGGAATGAGCAAATAACTCAGAAAAGCAAAACAAAAAAAAAAACAGAACAGAGAAAAACCTTTTCTTTTTTCTTTCTTTTTTTTTTTCTTTTTTCTTTTTTTGGTTTTTCGAGACAGGGTTTCATTTCTCTGTGTAGCCCTGGCTGTCCTGGAACTCATTCTGTAGGCCAGGCTGGCCTTGAACTCAGAAATCCACCTGCCTCTGCCTCCCAAGTACAGGGATTAAAAGCGTGTGCCACCACTGCCCAGCTAAGCCTTTTCTTTTAATTAAAAAACATTGTTTTTTAATACACTAGATCTCTCTGTGAAGAAGAGGTTAGCCTCAAACTCACTGCAAGTCTGGCCCCTTAGGCAGATGGGAGGTTGAAAAAAAAAAAAAAAAGACTAACATAGTAGGGTCAGAATTATTTTAAGTACACAAGAGTTTTCTTTGCTTGTTCTGATATAGCTGTTACCCAGGGTCATGCCTCTGTTTGAGAGTCTAACTCTTTTCCTAACACCCATGCTATGAATCTGGCCTTGGAGTAGAACATCCAACACTTTCTGAAATGATCGTAAACACATTTCTGCTATCTTAGATTTTTATAAAAACAAACCATCCAAAATGATGTTATAAAATCAAATACTGATTAATGGTGAAAATTCTGTTATGTCCTGAGATATCAAAAATTCAGTCAAGATTTAATTCTCTATGTAAAAATAAACAAGTCCATTCCATTTTGAATTTTATTTATTTGTTCATTTATTTGTTTGATACAGGGTTTCTCTGTGTAGCTGTGAGGCTGGCCTCGAACTCAGAGATCCCCCTGCCTCTGCCTCCCGAGTGGTAGGATTAAAGGCGTGTGTGCCACTGCTGCCACCACCCAGCTTTCTTCAACTATTTTGTTCTTCCTCTAAAAAATTTCCTGGTTTGTTGTTTCTGGGCCAGTCAATTTCAAACTATTTTTTTTTTTTAAGAAGATAGCAAACACTATAAATAGAAACAAAACCCAAATCTTTCCCCCAAATTTAGCCATAATATTTTCTCTTCTTCCTTTTTGTTCTTTTTTCTTTTTCTTTTTTAAAAATTGAGCCAGGATCTCACTTTGTAGCCCTTGCTAGTCTGGACTAGCTATGTCTGGTTTTGAAATCACAGAGATCTTGTCTCTGCCTCCTGAGTGCTGGGATTAAAGACATGCACCACCACACCTGGCTTTACTTTTGAACTATTTAACATTTTAGAAAGTCATTTAAAAGCTAGGAGGCCCTGTAGGTAAAGGTGGTGGAGTCAAATCCGAGGACCTAAGGTCGGCTCCAGGGTCCATTTGGTGAAACTAGAGTACCTGTTAGCATCCTGTCTAAGCCATGCTAACAGTCCCGACTCCTGTAAGCTTTCCTCTATATGTGGGGTTTGGCACCAGAGACGTGGTCGCCTTGTGCTCCCTCCCCAAATACATAAAGGTTAAATGTAGGCCGGCAGTGATGGCGCACGCCTTTAATCCCAGCACTTGGGAGGCAGAGGCAGGCGGATTTCTGAGTTCGAGGCCAGCCGGTCTACAGAGTGAGTTCCAGGACAGCCAAGGCTACACAGAGAAACCCTGTCTCGAAAAACCAAAAAAAAAAAAAAAAAAAAAAAACAAAAAAAAAAAAAAAAAAAAAAAAAAAAAAAAAAAAAAAAAAAAAAAAAAAAAAAAAAAAAAAAAAAAACAATAAATAAATAAATAAATAAATAAATAAATAAATAAATAAATAAATGTTAAACGTAAACCAATTGTTTTATCTATTTATTTAAACCATTTTAAAATGTCCTTCCTTTGTGTGCATGTGTGTGTACATGGTGTGAGTGTGGAGGTGAGAAGACAGCTTTCGGGAGTCCTTGAAAGCTCCATGTCAAGAGAGCCTTTCACCTTGTCAGGGCGGGGTCTCGTCTTGTGTCTGTCTCGCTGTTTACTCCAGGTAGCTGGCTGGAGGGAGGCCAGCTCTGGCAATTCTCCTGTCTCAGGAAATAGGACTGCTGGGATTACAGCTGCATCTCATCGCATCCTACTTTTTAAGTGGGTTCTGACAATCAGAACTGAGGTCATTATGCTACCAGCTGAACCAGCTCAGTCCCTCCCCCTCTCCCCTTCCCTTTCCTGTCTTCCCCTCCTCCCCTCCCCCTCTCCGTTCCACTAAGTTACAGGCAGCTCGGTCTTCCCTACCATCCTGCGACCTGCGACCTAAAATTCTAGCTATGTGGCAAGTGCTCATTATCTCCCAAAGTTTAGAACGGTTATGTGACCTGACTACACTAGCAAAGCAGTTGAAAACATAAAATTCAAAAGCTTTGGTTACTTTGGTCTCAGGGGTGGGCAGTAAGACAATGACGTATTGTAACAATTACTAGGTTTGAAGTTCCCGCCAGCAGGTACTCCGTGCTGTGGAAGTGCTGTAGAAGGAAGCCATTGATAATAGAAAGAAGCAGGAAACAAAGGAATGCATTGGAGCAAGACGAAATCCTGATCAAGCTCCGAAGAAATCTTTATTGTTACAATGTTTTAAACACATTAGGGCGGGAAATGGCAGGGGCGGGGAGAATCCATAATGCGATCAGACATCATAATTATGCCATAGTTGTACCTGAGCTGAAGGCCTGATGTTTAATCCCTACCTGGGGAGGAAACAGGGAGAGGCCTGCTGGAGCCGGAACACCTTGAAATGCTAATCAAGCCGAGCCTAAAAGTCAGGGCCTAGAGGAGACACCTGCTGAGCGATCCGAGACATTGTGGCTAGCAAGATAAGTCAAAACTGAGATCTTTCATCTAGCAGACTTATTCAAACCTGGGATCTTTCGTCCAGCAGATGTGCAAAAGGCCAAGGCCTTTGTCTCCGACAACGTATGAGCAAAAAAAGTTTTTACTATTAAAAAACGGGAGGGGCCGGGCAGCGGTGGCGCACGCCTTTAATTCCAGCACTTGGGAGGCAAGAGGCAGGTGGATTTCTGAGTTTGAGACCAGCCTGGTCTACAGCGTGAGTTCCAGGACAGCCAGGGCTACACAAAGAAACCCTGTCTCGAAAAAACAAACAAACAAACAAACAAACAAAAAACCGGGAGGGGATTCACAGTTTAAACTTCTGAAATACATTTGACTTATGCATTGCTCACCTGAAATATCTTTGTTTTAAGGCTATCTGAGTTATGATGGCGAATATCTATAATCCTGGTACTCAGGAGGTAGAATCAGGATACTAGTTCAGGATCATCCTGAGCTGCATAGGGAAATTTAGGTCTTCAGGCTTGACAACAAGCCCCTTAACCCACTGAGCCATCTTGTTGGCTCACAAATGCTTAGGAGTTATTGTGAAGAACATGAGAGTAAATGCTACCTTCTAAATGGCTTTGGGAAACATTGTCCCCCCACCCTGCTACATACACACACACACACACACACACACACACACACACACACACACACATACACACAATTGGTCCTCTAATTTGCTCTGGCAACTGAATAATTCAAAAAGGTAGGCAGCAGTAGCTTACCCATTCTTACCCAGCATGGGTAAGAGATTAAGCAGCATGTAGTAGGCTGTCTCTTAGTTGGGGTTTTACTGCTTCATGAAACACCAGGACTAAAAGCAAGCTGGGGGAGGAAAGGGTTGATTTGGCGTACACTTCCACGTCATTGGAGGAAGTCAGGACAGGACCTCACACAGCTTCAACCTCAAACTCCAGAACGTGAAGGCAGGAGCTGATGCAGAGGTCATGGAGGGATGCTGCTTACTGGCTTGCTCCTCATGACTTGCTCAGTCTGCTTGCTTATAGAACCCAGGACCACCATTCCAGGGATGGCCTCACCCACAGTGGTCTGGCCCTTCCCCATTGATCACTAATTGAGAACATGCCTCATGGAAACATTTTCTCTACTGAGGCTCCTTCCTCTCTGATAACTTTAGCTTGTGTCAAGTTGACACACAAAACCAGCCAGCACAGGCTGTGTTCTTATTAAACAATAAACTGTCACAAGTAGTAAATAGGTCTTAAACTATTGAAAGACCCCCGAACTGGGGAGACCTTCGCTCAAATCTCAGGATGGCGCGACCCCCCAAGAACTCATGAAAGACCGTCCTTGCTGCAATCACACGAGGTTTAATTCGGAAGGACCAGTGCACTGGGGTCGAACATGTAACCTACGCAGAGGCAGAGGGGTTCGACCCCGAGCAGCTGAAGTCAGGGGTATTTAAAGGAAAAAACCACAAAGGGGTGGGGAAGGGAAGGAATTTGCGTTATGGGGAAGTACAGAATGTTAGTCACAAGTCAGTTGCATCCTGGAACGTTGTGCCTCTGGCCCTGAGGTCAGGTCAAAGTCACCTGTAGGAATGTAGCTGGGTGGGATTTTTGCCCGGGCATGTCTCGGCTCTAAGTTTGCTAGGGGTCTTTGCCCAGGCATGTCTCGGCTCTAAGTTTGCTAAGGGCCTAACCTTCCTCATAAGGGGTCAGATCTTTCATTCCCCACTTCTTCTAGTGGTTAGTTCTAATCTTAGAACT
>CM052713.1:15520044-15535846 GCA_028551405.1 Uromys caudimaculatus
TGACTGCATTACCAGACTGCGCGCGCATACCGAAAATACAGATTCAGACTTCAGCCGGCACAGACAAACAAGAACACAAACAGAATCTCACCTCCAAGTAGGTTTTCGGAGACGAGGGTGGTCGCAAATCCCGGATGAGCCCCCAAATGAAAGACCCCCGAACTGGGGAGACCTTCGCTCAAATCTTGGGATGGCACGACCCCCCAAGAACTCACGAAAGACCGTCCTTGCTGCAATCACACGAGGTTTAATTAGGAAGGACCAGTGCACTGGGGTTGAACCCGTAACCTACGCAGAGGCAGAGGGGTTCGGCCCCGAGCAGTTGAAGTCAGGGGTATTTAAAGGAAAAAACCACAAAGGGGTGGGGAACGGAAGGAATTTGCATTATGGGGAAGTACAGAATGTTAGTCACAAGTCAGTTGCATCCTGGAACATTGTGCCTCTGGCCCTGAGGTCAGGTCAAAGTCACCTGTAGGAATGTAGCTGGGTGGGATTTTTGCCCGGGGAATATCTCGGCTCTAAGTTTGCTAGGGGTCTTTGCCCAGGCATGTCTCAGCTCTAAGTTTGCAAAGGGCCTAACCTTCCTCATAAGGGGTCAGATCTTTCACTATACATAAATAAAATAAAATTTTGTGAATCAATTGATTACGGAGCTGCCGTTTCATTTTTGTTATTTTACCTTATTTTATTTTTATTTTATTTTACTTTTGTGTATGGGTATTCAACAGTTGCTGGTCTGGAACTTGTTATTTTAGACCAGGCTGGCTTCCAACTCACAGAGTTCCACCTGTCTCTGTCTCACGAGTGCTAGGATTAAAGGCATGTATTATGCAAGGCTCTATTTAATTTTTGGTTTTTGTTTGTTTGTTTTGTTTTTAAACAGTATTTATGTAGCTGGGGGGGGGGAGTCTAGCCCGTGCTCTAACCCGGGTACACCTTGAACTTTTGATTCTCCTGGCACAGACTCCTGTGGCCTGGTTAAGATTTAAACAAAAATGATCATTTGCAGTACACATTCCAAGAGTTTAAAGGAGCATTTATATTTATTTATTCATTTATTTTTGAGACAGGGTTTCTCTGTGTAGCCCTAGCTGTTCTGGAATTCACTCTGTAGGTCAGGTTGGCCTCAAACTCAGAGATCCCACTGCCTCTGCCTCCCAGTCTCTGCTTTGGCCTCTGCCTCCACCTCTGCCTCTCAAGTACTGGGGTTAAAGGCTTGCACCACCACTGCCTGGCCACTAAGGAGTATTTATAGCTAACTTTGAGAAGGCTACTTTCAGATGATAGCTGAGTATCCTTAAACTGCATTGTCAACTCCATCTATACAGACTTACAAAACCTTAAAATCTATGCTTCATTTTTAGCTCAAGTGTTACTTGGTGCTATATATGTGGTGAGAACAGAATAAGTACAGCATTTATCGGGAACACATGGTAGGGTGACAGAGACTTTGATTTATTATTATTGTCATTTTTTTTTCAAGACTGGATTTCACTACATACCTCTGACTGTCCACTATGTAGACCAGGTTGGCCTTAAAACTTACAGAGATCTATCTGCCTCCATGAATGATAGGATTAAAGATATGTGTGACCATACTCAGATTATATTTTTTAAATACAAATACGTCTTCTGCCAGGCAGTGGTGGCGCACGCCTTTAATCCCAGCACTCAGGAGGCAGAGGCAGGAGGATTTCTGAGTTCGAGGCCAGCCTGGTCTACAAAGTGAGTTCCAGGACAGCCAGGGCTACACAGAGAAACCCTGTCTCAAAAAAAAAAAAAAAACAAAAAACAAAAAACCAAAAAAAAAGTCTTCCACAGTTGTAGTCTAAAGGTTTAGCCCTTAAATATTTCCTCTTGGGCTGAAGAGATGGCTCAGTGGTTAAGAGCACTGACTGCTCTTCCAGAGGTCCTGAGTTCAATTCCCAGCAACCACATGGTGGCTCACAACCATCTGTAAAGGGATCTGATGGACTCTTCTGATATGTCTGAAGACAGCTACAGTGTACTCATCTAAATAAATCTTAAAAAAAAAAAACTCCTCTTAAAGGACTTAGAAAAATCCTCAGGGCATGTAATGACAGTACTAACGCTAAAGAAAACATCCAGTGGTCAAGTCTGTGGATCTATTTCTCCCTCAGTGAAACAGCAGTTACTTTGTTGAGTTTCTTAGATCAGGCAGGTTGTTTGTTTTTTGTTGTTGTTGATGTTGTTTTTCGAGACAGGGTTTCTCTGTGTAGCCCTGGCTGTCCTGGAACTCACTCTGTAGACCAGGTTGGCCCCGAACTCAGAAATCCTCCTGCCTCTGCCTCCTGAGTGCTGGGATTAAAGGTGTGTGCCACCACTGCCTGGCCAGATCAGGCAATTTTATTTATTTTTACTTTTATAGCAACTTTGAATAAGACTCTACACATGATGGTCAGTCCATTTTCACACACACACACACACACACACACACACACACACACATGTTCCTTGAGGCAAGGTCTCATTATATACCCCTTGCTGGCCTGGACTCTCTAAGACTTGCAAAGATCCACAAGCCTCTGCTTCCTGAGTGCTGGGGTTAAAAGTCCGTGTCACCACACCCTGTCTCTATTTTGTCATCATTTTGTAACAGTTTCTGACACAATAACTTTCAGGTTTTTTTTTTTTTTTTTTTTTGAATAAGGATAGTATCTAGGGCTGGCAAGATGACTCAGTGCTGGGCTTAGGACCTGCTGACCTGAATTCTATCCCCAGGATCTACTTTTGGGATCCATGTGGTAGGAGAAGAATCAATTCTTAGGAGTTGTCCACTGAATTCCACAGGTGCTGAGGTGTACACCACCGGGCAGTGGTGGCGCACTCCTTTAATCCCAGCACTTGGGAGGCAGAGACAGACGGATTTCTGAGTTCGAGCCCAGCCTGGTCTACAGAGTGAGTTCCAGGACAGCCAGGGCTATACATAGAAACCTTGTCTAAAAAAACCAAAAACAAACAAAAACACAAAAAACCAAATACAATGTAATCTTTTTAGAGCCAAATACTTTTGTTAAAGTAGCAAATTGAGCCTTTTCCTCCTCTGGTAAATCAGCCTTTGGTTTTCTGAATCAATGAGAAAAAAATGAGTGTTCATGATGCTTTCGTAAAATATTTTAAAATTCAATGATTAAATATCTCCTTATATTTTTAGCAAGGGGCTCGAGTTGTGGCTGACTGGAAACGTCTAGGGTTATGTAGCTATGCAAGTTTATTATGAGCGATACGAACTGTAACATCTCAGTTTCAGTAAGGCAACAATAGATTATTAAAATAATTTTTTGTTTTGTTTTATCAGAAGAGACAATCAGCTCTTGAAGTGCTAGGGCTGAGCCTGTCAGAAGCACCCATTTAGGTTTCTGTGTTACAAAGAATAACAGGTCCTTTGCAAAAGTTGGTAGTGATTCCATCCATCATTTCTCACACCTGTTAGGTTGAAATTATTAGTATTATTTTTAAACCAGAGCTTAAGACGACCGACCAGAAAGACGTGAAAATCGAATCACCACCCTAGGGAGTTCTGTTAATAATACTACTACATGTTGTGCTCCTCTTACAAAATATAACTACAAACTGGATTTCCTATGCTGTGCTGGGTGGCCGACATTTTCCGTGGCAGGGGTTTCACACGTTCCAGATCTGAATGGATATTAAATGGCTGGGCGAAATGCCAGGTAGTCCTTTACTGTCACATTAAACAGCAGTGAGAACGGGCGGGGTAACCCGATTCCGTTCCGGCACGGAACGCGGCGGCCCGGCCCAAGGGCACGCTGACGCGCAGGTAGCCCGGAGCTGCGTCCTAGAGACACCGCCCGCCAGCGAACAGCGCCACCGGCTTCCGCCCTAGGCGCCCCCGGCTCCGCCGGCCTCTGCGGCAGGGCCTCGGAAACCCCGTAGGAGCAGGGCGGCCGAGCAGCTCGGCGCGCGGTCGCGCTGCTGCAATATTCTTCCGCCGAAAGCAAAGAGTCCCAGGCCCACTCCTGATTCATGGATCTCCTGGAACGCTGTAATACCAAGTAATAGTGAAATGTGGATTTTGTCATCGACTCCCATAGGGCTTCACCTCCGGTAACAAACTCCAGGAGTACAATTTTGTGGCTTCCGAAGGAGGGGACAAGAGAATTCCTCCGCGAGAAACGGGTTCCGGCCGCGAGCCTATAAAAAACGGGCGGCGCCGTCCGCCTGTCTTTTCAGTCGGGCGCTGAGTGGGTTTTCGGATCATGTCTGGTGGCTCCGCGGATTACAACAGGTACGGCGCTCCTGGGGCGGCCGGTGGCCCGTAGTGAAGGTCACTAGGACCCGCGGTTGAGGTGGGTGGCTTGGCGGCCACACTGCAGGTATGCGGGCTTTTTTAGAGCACACACAGTCTCCTTGTGTCCTTCGAGAAGCTTCCATGATGTTAGGACTCCAGATGTTTGGGAGACAGGAAGGATACGAGAACGGAGTATTAAGGATGTCCTTCCTTGGGACACATTGTGACATTTTGGCCGCTGCCCCTCCCCATGCGGGACATGGCAAGCAGAGTCGTGGCGCAGTCTGCTTAGGGCAGGGTAACCGGGTCCCGAAGATTTATTTGCGGCCAGTGGCGCGAGCTGGGGTTCATAGGGTTCTGTCGGGATGGGAGATTGGACGGCCAGAGGACGATCACCCTGGACCGAAAACAGCACGAACCGTTGGCATGGTCCTGCCTGAGCCTCTCGGCGTCAATCACGCCGGCTTGCGCAGAGTTAGGGGCGGAGCTCGGCGCGCGGAGCACTCGCGAGAGCTTCGCTTCCCAAACGGGAGGCCCTGGTCCTAGGGCACTAAGTAAAGGGGCGTCTACACTTGGGCGTCCAAGTCCTCAGCCATTGGGGAGGGCGAATGGTGCTTACATGCAATGCCACGGTTCTTGAGGCATTTTCAGTAGAGCACACGTGCGCGGAGGGTAATGAGGTCCGGGGTGGAAGGGACTTTTTAACGGTCTGAGTGGCTTGGAAGGAGTATGTCTAACTGCGGTGTTTTTGTCAGCAGAGAACATGGCGGCCCAGAGGGAATGGACCCCGATGGTGTCATCGAGGTAAGAAATGGGTGTGGACGTTAAAGGTTTGAGGAGGTACTTTTTTTTCCAGCCTTACTCATAGTTTTATTATTAACTTACAGAGCAACTGGAATGAAATTGTTGATAACTTTGATGATATGAATTTAAAGGAGTCCCTTCTTCGAGGCATCTATGCTTATGGTTTTGAGAAGCCTTCAGCTATTCAGCAGAGAGCTATTATCCCTTGTATTAAAGGTAAAACTCCATTGGCATTTAGGATAAATGTTCTACACATACATGGACCATAAGAGGGAAAGTAACCTTTTGGGGAAGTACTAGCACCTGTTTGTATTCCTTAAAGTGAAATGATGGCAAATCATCTTTCGGGACTGACCTGAAATGAAGAGAATACTCTCTGCTGATCACTTATGTGGGCATAACTTATGTTCCAACTGGAATACATGGTGTATAGTAGAAGTAACGATTTGATGTGGGATCGGTAAATATGTATCCTACTTTTTTTAGGGTATGATGTGATTGCTCAAGCTCAGTCAGGTACTGGCAAGACAGCCACATTTGCTATTTCCATCCTGCAACAGTTGGAGATTGAGTTCAAGGAGACCCAAGCACTAGTATTGGCCCCCACCAGAGAACTGGCTCAACAGGTATTGATAGTGTAGTTCAAAAAACTGCTTGCGTGTTGCATAGGTTTCAGGTTTCACAACTGTGGAGAATTTAAAATTTAAACGTATAAATTGTCCTAGTCCTATGAGAGCCCCCATTTTAATTGTCCATGCATGCAGGGAGTTTTTGTTGAAAGCTAAGCAGGAAATGGGTATTATAGGTATGACTTGTAGGGCCTGATGGTACCTCAGTAGTTGATCCCATAGGTTTTTTAGAGGGGGGAATTAGATCTGTACCCATTTAAAAGTTTGGAATGCAGTTGTGCAACATGAAAACTGCAGTGACATGTTAAACATTTGACTGTCTCAGTAGTTTGTGATGCATCTGTTGCATGCTATGTTTTCAAAGCACTGCTATATTGGCTTTGAAGTAACACTTCCTGATGAAGCTGCAAGCTTTATTCAGGTCAAGATAAGGCTCAGTGTCTTGTGGGAAAAAATACCAACATTTGCCCTTAGAGAAAGAACATTTCACTACAATAGAGGAGAATGTAGACAGTTTTTACTTATGTTCCTAGTTGGTGTTTGAGGCAACAGGGTCCCAAGTTTAAAAAGACAAGAGGGAGTATAAGTGGTTCAAGAGTGAATTTTAAATTTGAAATTATTAGTGAGTTTTGTGCTCTGCATGCGTAAAAGCTGTTGGCATATATGATAGTGCAATTATGCCTTTAAGCTTAGTCTTAGACCTTGGTTTTACAGAATGATAACTAAGATTTTTGGCTTTTAGATCCAAAAGGTAATTTTGGCTCTTGGAGATTATATGGGAGCAACTTGTCATGCTTGCATTGGAGGAACAAATGTTCGAAATGAAATGCAGAAGTTGCAGGCCGAAGCCCCTCATATTGTTGTTGGTACTCCAGGGCGAGTGTTTGATATGCTAAACAGAAGATACCTTTGTAAGTAGTGACTTTAAAGGTTCTTTATCACCAAAAAGGTTATGAGAACTTTTGAGATGCAGTATGACTTTCTTATTAACAGCTCCAAAATGGATCAAAATGTTTGTTTTGGATGAAGCAGATGAAATGTTGAGCCGAGGGTTTAAGGATCAGATCTATGAGATTTTCCAAAAATTAAATACAAGCATTCAGGTAAAGTTTATTTCTACTCGTTTGGGTTTGGTTTCATGCAGGTACAGTTACAATAAAACTGAAGTGTTCTATTGTCGTTCCCCCTGCTTAAAGCATTTGATACATTACTATCTCTGCCTAGCTCTACCATAGTAAGGCAGAGACGCTTGGTTTCAGACATTTTTCCTTGTAGTAATTGCTAAAAGATGATATAAACTAAACCGGTAAAGACAAGCATTTCTTTTTAAAGGTTGTACTGCTTTCTGCCACAATGCCAACTGATGTGCTAGAAGTGACAAAGAAATTCATGAGAGATCCAATTCGAATTCTGGTGAAGAAGGAAGAATTGACCCTTGAAGG
The DNA here is from genome assembly GCA_028551405.1 of Uromys caudimaculatus. Lineage (NCBI taxonomy): Eukaryota > Metazoa > Chordata > Mammalia > Rodentia > Muridae > Uromys > Uromys caudimaculatus. Next base: position 15,527,193 of record CM052713.1, read on the forward strand.
AATTAAGCAATTTTATATTAATGTTGAGCGAGAGGTAATTTTGTCTTACTATTAAGTACAAGTTTTCTTTTTTACCTTCTTGTATAAGCACTGTGCTAAAATTGCAGGAACTAGGATTTTTATATCTTGGTTTTTGTAATAATGCTAGCAGAGTACACACAAGAAGAAAAGTAACTGACTGCACTGGATTCCAAAGACTGGGGTGGACCTCTTTCTTAATGTCCAGTGTCCTTTGTCATAAGATTCAGTGCAATAGGTCTTTAGATCAGCAATTTTCAACTTGGAGATCATGACCATTTTGGGGGTGGCATATCAGATACTACATTATGGCTCAACAATTATGAAGTAGCAACAAATTTATGGTGGGGAACTGTATAATTATTAGAGTGATGCAGTATTAGAGTTGAGAACCACTGCTTTAGTTTTGTTAAAAATCATGGAAATTTTGTTTGACTTTAGGAGTGGAAGCTGGACACTCTTTGTGACTTGTATGAGACTTTGACTATCACACAAGCAGTTATTTTTCTCAATACAAGGCGCAAGGTGGACTGGCTCACGGAGAAAATGCATGCCAGGGACTTCACAGTTTCTGCTCTGGTAAGAGTTGGATTTAGTAATGTTAACAGTTATAGCCATTAAGCAGGATTTAACTACAATATGGCTGCTCAGTGCTGTGTTGTCGTTCCCCCTGCTCAGAACAACTGTTTCTTAACTATACTTGTCTGCTATCTACTTGTAGCAGCCAAGGACGCTTGGTCTCATACATACATGATAGAAGTTAAATGTATACCTGTATAGAGATTCTTGAATTGAGTTGTTGCATTTACAGCATGGTGACATGGACCAGAAGGAAAGAGATGTCATCATGAGGGAATTCCGATCAGGGTCAAGCCGTGTTCTGATCACTACTGACTTGTTGGTGAGTCTGCCTTTTTTTGGGTTTTTCGAGACAGGGTTTCTCTGAAGCCCTGGCTATCCTGGAACTCACTCTGTAGACCAGGCTGGCCTCGAACTCAGAAATCCACCTGGGCTTCCACTGCCCGGTGGAGTCTGCTTTTTTTGTGTATTGTTGGGTGGTTTTTTTTTTTTTTTTTTTTTAAGTACCAAAAGCAAGATTTGTGGGGAAGGTTTTATTAAATAACCTTAACCAATTCAGGCTGTTTGGCAGAAGAATGAGTAAGACCACACTCCACAGTGGGCTATACCACTCAGTATGGTTCATTACTATATTGTGGCCTACATTGGTTGCAGGGATGTCTGTTCTTGAACTGGGATATTGAACAACCTCTTTATTTCAGGCTCGTGGGATTGACGTGCAACAAGTGTCCTTGGTTATAAACTATGATCTACCTACCAATCGTGAAAACTATATTCACAGGTGAGAAGAAAGTATCTCCAATATTTGTATTGGAGAAGTAATTGCAAACATTTTTCTACGGTGTTTTGTATACAAGGTACTGGCAAATCAGGGAATAGATTGTAGTAAAAAGGCATAGTAGTGTACTAAGGTCTAAAATTGTATTTGGGAAGATTGGTCAGAACAAAGTGGGAAAACTTGTAATGTGGCCAAGGTTGTGTAGACATACAGATTAGGTTGCTTTAGATTTTTTTGGTCTTAGCTTATGTTTTGAGCCTTATTAGTGATTTTCTTGTGTCTATGTGCTTTTTTTCTTGGTGTTTGATTCTATACAGTTGGGATTTTCTTGGTGTCGCTGGTAGCATTTTGAGTGATTCCCTGGTTTAGTTATAGTGGCTTTTATCCCTAAATAAATTGAATTGTACTTTGTTATATGATGTAAAAAAAGACTTTTTAAAAAATACAGGAGTCGATAGCGGCAGTTGATGACGAGATGGCGCTCAGAAACGGCGTTGACGTAATTTAGGACGTGGAATCATAAGCGAAACAGCACACTGTTTGAATAAAGAGCGAGTCGGTATTTATATTTGATTTTCTTTTGTCATGATTATTTGATATTTTAAGTTGTTCCAGCCCAAGGCATTTTGTATGTTAGCATTTCTGATAGGGAGCATTAGGTGGTTTGTATTGTCTGGTACTTTGTAGGAAGGTAGAGAGCTGTTTTGGAGGTAACACGTTTGAGTAATTTGAGTATAACGTGTGAAAAGAAGCTGAGCAAAAAAGCAGTGATAAGTTTGGGTTACCATACCAAATAACTTGCTTTCACACTGGAAAAAAGTAAGTTTTAGAAAATAGTTAACCTTGCAGCATTTGTATTTACAGTTTACAGTTCCAGAAGTGCGTCGAAATGGATTGTATAACTGTTTTCTTTTATTCCTGGTGTTTACATTTGTCCCAGGCTGACAACTGCTCCTGGCTGGCCCACTTTGGTATGGGCTTTAATTTCACCCCAAACACAATACTGTCATCTGCTTTATTGTGATGCTCAAGGCGCCTATCTCATTTTGCAGCCAGACAAGCCTTGAATTCTTTTGGCACTATCTGCAAAGGAAGATGTTTTTCCACCTCTGGATATTGGTTTTATCAGCTAGTGCTCCACTTAGAAGCACGAACTATAACCCTGATAAGTAAACAGCAGCTGATGGTTAACAAGTGGATCGTCATATTCAGTAGTTTTAAATAGTACTAAAGCAACTTGCTGATTGCTGCTTTCTTTTCTCTTACACAGAATTGGCAGAGGGGGTCGATTTGGGAGGAAAGGTGTGGCCATAAACTTTGTTACTGAAGAAGACAAGAGGATTCTTCGTGACATTGAGACTTTCTACAATACTACAGTGGAGGAAATGCCCATGAATGTGGCTGACCTGATTTAACTCCTGGGATGAGATAGTTTTGAATGCAGTGCTCGCTGTTGCTGAATAGGCGATCACAACGTGCATTGTGCTTCTTTGAGAATATTTGAATCTTGTCTCAATGCTCATAACGGATCACAAATACAGATTCTGATAGCAAAGTGACTTTAGTCCTGAGCTCTTGTGAGGAAAGGCATTGGCTTTATCCTCTTTAGAGTTAGACTGTTGGGGGTGGGTATAAAGATGGGGTCTGTAAAATCTTTTTTTCTTAGAAATTCATTTACTAGTTATGTAGAAATGGTTGTATTAGATGTTCTCTATCATTTAATAATATACTTGTGGACTAAAAGATATAAGTGCTGTATAAAATCAGCCAATTATGTTAAACTAGCATATCTGCCTTTATTGTGTTTGTCATTAGCCTGACTAGAGAGGCCTTTAAAAAGTGATTTTTTTTTTTTAGAGAAAATTTGAATGCATTTTGTTGGTATTGTATTTATTCAATAAAGTATTTAATTAGTGCTAAGTGTGAACTGGACCCTGTTGCTAAGCCTCAGCAAGCAATCATCCTAGGTAGGGTTAACACCCCAGTAAAATTGCCATATTGCACATGTCTTAATGAAGTTTGAATGTTAAATAAAATTGTATATTCACTTTATATAGGCGGTTTGGTCATTTATTTGTATTTCTGATTTTATCATACAAAAAAAAAATAGGTTGATCAGCATCTTTAACAATTCTGAGTTAGTTGCTGCATCACAGTTGCACAGAGGCTCATCAACTGCAGGTGTTCATCTGCACCATCTGCTAGACACTTATCCACTTCCTGCAAAGGAAAGAGGAAAAATTACCAAGGCAAACCAAAAAAGGTTTGGTAATTTTTTTTGAAGCACAATAATACTTACAGCAAGTTTTTCTGTAATAATGGACTTCTGTTTATCAAACAGATTTTCATTTTCTATAATTGCATCATGAAGCTGATTGACAAGCTGAGTAGCTGCATGTCCTTCATCAATTAGGTTCTACAACAGGACATTTAAATACCCTGTGTCAAATGTTGCTTGTATGCATACAGTTTAATACTCATCTAGGGGTGGGATCAAGTAGCTTTTGCCCCATGCTGACTTAAGGCTAGGGAACCATGGCCTCTGAGTTGTAAGTGCTGGGACTCCCCAGCCAGTAGTATAAAATGATTTTATTACCTTTACTACAGCTTCTAGTTTGTCAAAAGAGCCACTGTGACATGCTGTGAATATTCCATCAATGGTTGCAGCTGGTATTACCTGAAACAATGAGTATTAAGAATTCAGGACAAGCTGGGCAGTGGTGGCGCACGCCTTTAATCCCAGCACTTGGGAGGCAGAGGCAGGCGGATTTCTGAGTTTGAGTTAGAGGCCAGCCTGGTCTACAGAGTGAGTTCCAGGACAGCCAAGGTTACACAGAGAAACCCTGTCTCGAGGAAAAAAAAAGAATTCAGGACAAGATCTCTAGCTTGGAGAACTGTAAAAACCAGAAGAGTTAAGTAGTATACTTGCCCCAGCAATGTCTGTGATCACATCTTCCGAGACTTCCTTTCCACCTGTTAGTCGAGTAGCACTTTGAAGAAATGTAATGGCTTTCCGTAAATCTCCTTCTGATATTTTAACAAGATACGCTATTTCCTGAAGAGAGAATTTGCAAGGAAATTGGACAGATCATTGGGTAAAGGTGCTTGCCACACAATGGAGTTAAATTCCTAGAACCCACAGTGTAAGGAGTAAACCTCTAACCTAAATAAAAACATGTTAAACTGTTATAATGGATAAAGACAAGCATTCTGTACTTTAGGATACTAAAAATGTCACATGTAAACACTTGATTATAGAATTCACAATAATGCATGTGTGGAATCTAATCTCAACTGTTGCTCACTTCATAATAATTAGTAATTACCGCATTGCCAATTTTGACATTTTCCTTTTCAGCAATATCCAGTAATCGCTTTTGTTGAATTTTATCTGACAGAGGCTTGAATCGGAATTTTGAGCATCTAGAAGTGAGAGGTTCAATTATTCTGAAAAAGATTGAAAAAAAAAAAAACCATGATGTTGTATTTCAAAGCATAGAAAGAGGACTCTGGATGTTCTCACTACAAATCCAAGTTGAAAGATGAGTTACTTTGATCTGATTATTACACATGTATGTGTGTGTGTATAGATATGTCAACTGGTGCCCCATAACTACATAGCAATACTATGTACAATTTTTAAAAGGCTGTTTAGCATCTTCAGGGTGTATACGTACCGACTGACATAGTTACAAATGAGGCAGAATCTGGTTGTTTTAGACTCTTTTTCCATGGTACGTCTTAAAGCTGCCTGGGCAGCTGAAGTCATAGAATCTGCTTCATCCAGAATTACAATCTTGAAAGGAGGACATGGCTTCCCACTAAATCAGAAACAAAGGAGTTGAACCTCGATAAGTATCTTTGCTGAGGTACAATACATAGTTTATCTTTCAGTACGTTGTAAACCATAACTCTTGGTCATATATAACTATAGTTTACTTTAGAACTCTACTTATGGTATGTGTATGGGTAGGTGCATCTGGAGTTGGCTCTCTCTTCCCACCATTACATGGGTTCTGGATAATAATCTCAGGTTGTCAGGCTTGTATGGCAAGAACTTTCCCCTCTGAATCAACTCTAAATCTATATGGTTTAATGTATAAAATGATACAGTGAGAAATTACACTGATACTTAAGTCTAACATTACTATTCTTGTGCTTTAAGGTTAGGAAGAGGAGGAGGAGTAACTGTAGCACCTTTCATATTGCAACAGTTCTGGGGACAATCAGACAAGTGATTTATGTCCTAGACAGGTCAGAATGACATTGTTTCTCCAAACTACTCAAAGACTGGTGTGCAATCTAAAACACATGCCTCTAAAATTCTCAGACCACAGTTAGCCATAGGTAACTGTGTATCTAAGTATAGAAGATGGGGTGAGGAGGAACCTACAGTATTCAAGAACTGTAAAGCCACTACCAAGTTCTAGTTGTAGACTCTTTTTACCTCAAAAAAGCAGCTGTTTATCAGGAGTCCCTTCAAGACTCCCAGCTCCAACCACTAGTCTACTTCCTGTCTCCTAAGCTTTGCCTGTTCTGGAAGTTCATGGTCTATAGCTGGCTTTTTAGTCTATTTTTTTACTGCTAAGCAGATATACAGGTATTTTATTCACCCACTAACCAGTTTGATATATTTTGGTATATTGACTACTAGGAACAATTATGAATATTATATATATTTTTTAGGCAACCAAAGTTTCATCTTTTAGGCATGCGTACTAGGAATGGAGATGTGTGTACAGCACATGTGAGGTCAGAGGACCACATTTTCTTCCCACCTTATGGGATGGCCTCAGGCCGCAGGTCTGTGAGGCTGGCTCCTTCACTGTTGGCTATCTTACTTAAGCCCAATTCTGCTTAATCTTTAGAGGAGCTGACAAACTTTTCCAAGACTCTTCTATTTTATATTCCAGTCATCAATGTGACATTTACAGTATTTTTCCTTAACAAGTGTGTGTTATTTTCTGTTTATTTCAGTGATGGTAGTGGTTGAGAACATCTATGACCTTTGCCCTTTTTGTAGTTGTACTTTTATTAAGTTTTAATTCTTGACATCTTCTGGATAGATGTCCTTTTCCAGATACATGATTTGTAAACATTTATTTCAGTTTTGTGGGTTCTTATTTTCTGAACATTGATTGTGCTTCATTTTTTTCCCTATATCATGTTTCTTTAACAAAGCTGAATTTTGTTTTTGGCTTCTACTGTTCATTTAGTCAGTCCTGGATCATTTTATGATATTCAGCAAACTGCTAGAGGCATTTCAATGCTTCTCAGTCTTCATGCTGCCAGGCTGTTACTGATGTATGATGTCACTGCATGGGGCTCTGGCTGACACCAATGCCTTCAATGTAACAACAAAGGGAGAGAGGGGCCATGCCCCTAACTATCACACCAGGGAGCAGCAGAACCCACGGCAGAGTCAACACAGTATAGGGAAGGATTTCGCTCATAGCAAGGGCACATGCTGAGGACGATTCAGACTGCAGTAGCATTAGGACCTTGCAGGGCCTGGCACACGAAGTGCAGTGATGGTAGACTGCTGCCCCTCCACCTCCCACCCTCCCCACTCACTCTAGTGTAAGGGCTTCCTTCCCACTGCCAGCTCAGAATTAGTCTTACTCTAGTTTGTGTTAAACATGGAATCTGAGACTGGTAATTTAAAGAAATGTAATTGATTTCTCAGTTCTAGATATTAGGAAGCCCAAGATGGTGAAATCTTATCTGTTGAGGATTTTCTAGTCAAACCACTATGAAAGAGACTATATGCCCAGTTGTGGTAAGCAGGGTCTGTCATCTTCTGAGAAAGACACCAGAGGGCTTTCCTTCCTAACTTCTAATCAAGTTATCCCACCTAAATGCCTGACCTCTGAATACCATTCACACGTGGAATTTGGGAATTAAATTTCCAATACTTGACTGAAGGCCAAATGAAAACCACAGCCTACATTTAAAGCAGATATAATGAACTATATTATGGAGAAGGAAAGGCAAGTTACTTACTCTGAACGACTTCCTGACACAGTTAACTGAGCAAAATTTTTCACTTTCTCTCGGACTACTTGTATTCCACGTTCATCAGATGCATTTAACTCAAGGACTCTTAATCGAAAGAGTTCGGGCCTATTTCAAAATGAAAAGTATGACACATCATATAGCACTAAGTAACCCAGGTGCTGATGCTGTGTAGGAGTTTAGAACCCACCTGGTGAGCAAGACAGAAGGCACAGTCACACACATGTTCTTTCTTTACAGAAAAACCTAGAGGCCAGGCATGGTGGCCAACACTTTTAATCCCAGCACCTGGGAGGTAAAGACTAGCAGATCTGGGATCTCTGTGACTTCAAGGCCAGTCTAGTCTATATACAGTGAGACCCTGTCTAAAAAACAAACAATACTATATCTAACAAATATTTAAATTATTTTTCAGTTTTGTGTAATAAACTTTTAAAAACAATAACTATATATTCTTTAGATAATTTACTTATTCTTCAATTGTTAGACATCAAGTTTTAAATGTTATAATTTAACATACTTTGACATCTTTCCATAGAATAGCTTGCTATGAGGAAACCTGCTAGATTCAAACATGAGTAGGTAGGATGTACTGGCAAGGAATCCGAGTCGGGGCCTTACATGTTAGGTGAGTGCTCACCTACCGCTGAGCTGTGCCTTGCCCCGAAACATGAACTTTTTCAAAAGATGGATTTTCATAACCAAGCTAGATTAAAACCCTCTATGTAGCCCACAGTGGCTCAAACTTGTAATTCTCTTCTTTCCATTTTTTAGTGAAGGATTTATGGCATATAAACAATTTTTAAATGAATATGTTAAGTAATATGGCACAATAGAGAGCAGAGAAATAAAAATAAAATTATGCTCAAGAAAACCATTGTTTCAAAATTCTCTCTAGCGCATACACTTTTTCATTTGGAAATGGTTTTGCTATGAAGCCCAAATTGGCCTCAAATATAAAATTATTTGATGGGATTATAGGAGTGTTCCACCATGCCTGGTTCATACGTGTGCCTGTGTGCGTTTGTGTGTGTGTGCCCTCGGGGATGCCAGAGGTTGTTTTAGATCCCCTAGAGCTGATATGAGCTACCTGATAAGGGTGCTGGGGTCTAGGATCTGAACTCTGGTCCTTTGACACCTTTGATAGTCGAGCTATCTCTCTAAGCCAATGGTTTAGTTTATTCTTTATTTTAAGTCACATGTACAACTAAGTATGGCATTTCCAATTAAAGTAAATTCTTTAAGAACATCACTGCTGGGCAGT
>CM052713.1:15536346-15566980 GCA_028551405.1 Uromys caudimaculatus
GCAAGTGGAGGACACCTTCTATTTCCTAAAGATTTGTTTATTTATGTATATGGGTATTTTGGCTGCATGCACATTTGCACAGCAGAAGGAGGCATCAGATCCCACGGGATTACAGTGGGTGCTGGGAATTGAACTCAGGACCTCTGGAAGAGCAGCCAGCTCTTAACCTCTGAGCCATCTCTCCAGCCCTTCTATTTCTTATTCTAGTGGAGCCCCTCTTCATTCTTACTGTAATGTCAATGTCTGAACCACACAGCTTCACATTTAGTTACCCAGAAAGAGCAGGAGTACCATGGGACAATTAGTGTCGTTGACTCTCCAGGACAAACTTACGGGAGAGGGAGGTCTCCTGACCCTTGAACCATTCATTTTACTTGAGTATATTTTTCATTGCATTCAGAAGCTTGTTTTCATTATTGTCCTTATCCTTGCCCCATCTGGTGTTCTGGTAGAGTATGGCCAAAGCCTGGGAACAGGAAGGCTTGACAGAAGCTCTACTTGGCTTTCCAGACGCAAGCTGGATTAAGCCAGGTTCCCTAGGGAGGAGTCAGCTGCCAGGAGCAAAGAGCCCACTCATTGGCTACTGGCCCTGACTGGGCTGGCCAATGGTGCGATGGGGTCTGCCTGTCCCCATGAGTACCAGATTCATGAGACCTGGCCATTCTCTCCTCATTTCCGTCTGTACGATTGCCAGTGGATCTAACTACACCAAAAGGTAAGAACAATTCTAAATTCCTGGCTGGATGGGTATGAATGCCCAACCCTGCTTGTGTTGTGCTCAGATTTTGCTTTCTGTAGTAGTGTAAGGATCAATGTAGAGAAAACTAGACCATGGAAACATGGTTGGGGCAGATAAGCTTGGGGGCTTTTCTTTAATTCTTCAATTCTCTAAGAGAGAAACAATAACCTTTCGGCCCACATGCTTGAACCTAACTTGAAGTTTGCCCCGTTTATTTGACGGCGGAGTGCCCACTGCAAGCAGAACCCGGAGTTAGTGAGGTAGGAGGGTCTAATCACAGATGAGACTCCATTGGAAAGTGGGATCTATTGCTTCTCAGCTTTATGAGTTACACTGACAGAAGCAGCAGGCAGAGGCAGCCTGAGGAAGCCCAATTGAGGTCAGATCTCAGACTGTAGAATCCGTCTCTATCACTTAGTTCTACTCAGCAGATAGGCGCGGAGCATGCGCTGTAGAACACTTTGTCAGGACAGTGAAAACACGAGTGTGGTCTGAGGAGTTGGGGACATCTGTCTGCACAGAGACATTTTCGGGGATGCTTGAGTGGGGATTTGGTGACACAAAGTGGTGAGAACCTGGAAAATAGTGGCAATCTGGACAGAAAGCCATATTTTGAAAGATATTTTCTGACAAAGGCACTGCACCTGCTTGGTCTTTGTCAAACCCAATTCTTGACCCTGGAGCACAGCATCGGAACCCTGGTGGTAAAGGAGATAGAGGAGGAAGGGGATTGAAAGTCAAGGCAGTTTCTTGTGTGTCACGATATGTAAGTCCTTAGTCCCTAGTCTGAAGTATATTCCTGACTGGCCAGGAGTTTGCAAAGACCAGGCTATTACTGAACTCACAGAGATTCCCCCTGCCTCACTGGCTCCCAAGTGCAGGGACCAAGAGCATGCTGAGAATGGGTTTTGAATCAAGCCTCACAATAGTACAGCCATCTCATTACCCGTGATTTCATTTAAAAAGATGGCAGAGAAGTTTGGTCAGAGTCATTCTGGGAGCAAGAGGGCAGGCGGGGCAGGTCAGAGGGGTATGAAAGTGCAGCTTGGTTCTTGGAGCAGTTTGGTTCCCAAGGCTTAATGAGAAGCCTTAATGAGAATGCCTCTCTCCCTGTGTCTTGAGGAATCTTAAGAGACACAGGGCTTGCTTGTGTGTGAACATGTATGCATGTGTTTGTGGAAGCCAGAGGTGTCTCTATGAGGTGTCTTTCTTAATCTCTGCCTTATTTTTTGAGACAAGGTCTCTCACAGAACCTGGAGCTTGACGAAGGAGGCCAGACTGAGGTCATTGATCCCTGGATGCCTCTGACATCCCCTATCCCAGTGTCAGGGTTAAAGGTGACAGCTTTTTACATGAGTTCTGGGGATCTAATTCAGATCCTCATGCTTTTGCAGAAAGCACTTATCAACAGAGCCATCGCCCAAGCACTTAAATATTTGTGTGTGTGCGTGTGTGCACGAGAGAGAGAGAGAGAGAGAGAGAGAGAGAGAGAGAGAGAGAGCACGTGTACATGCCAAGAATCTAATGTGTGCAGACATGCTTCTATGGCAGGCACACGGAGGTGACAGGGTAACTTTGGGAGTCATTCCTCTCCTTCTACCTTGTTTGAGGCGGTTCTTTCTTGTTTCTTCCACTCTGTGCACCTGTGCACTGCCTGGTCCTGAGCTTTGGGATGATTCTCCTGTCTTCACCACCTTCAGCCTCAGGAGTGCTGTGATTGCCACCGCATCTTGCTTTTTATGTGGGATCCAGGGATTGAACTCAGGCTGTCATCTTTGCTCAGGAAATGCATTTCCCTTAGCCCTCAATTTTGTCTTTTTCCAAGGAGGTCACAGAGACAAACATTCCAGCTACTTGTCAACCCCGAGGACCAGTAGCCCCCATGCACTCTGCTGATGTCAGGAGGTGAAAGCAAAGGCTTTGATCAGGAATTCATCCTACAAACTCCATGGACGGATGCTCTGCTTTGCCAGTGTCTTGTGAGTGTGCAAGTGTGTGCACACATATATAACGGACACGAGAATGCTAACAGCTCTCCAAAGGCTGAGTGACACCTTCCAGATATTCTTAGTAGCTAGACAGAGGTGCCTGAGCTCCTGGTACTGCCATTTATGATTGAGTTGTGTCATTGTGAAATTGCGAATATTAACTTACTTTTTGTTTGTTGTTTTGTTTGTTGTGTCTTACTGAGGATTGAACTTAGGGTTTCATACACACTAGGCAAACACTCCACCACTGAGCTCTACCCTCGGGTACCACTTTGATCCTTAATGGTTACTTCAGGGGCTGGAGAGATGGTTCAGTGGTTAAGAGCACTGACTGCTCCTCCAGCCATCCTGAGTTCCCCAGCAACCACCCCAGTGGCTCACAACCATCTGCAACCGGATCTAGATCTGGTGTCCTCTTCTGATGTGTCTGAAGATGGCGACAGTGTACTCACATATTTAAAATAAATCTTTAAAAAGAATAGCATCTTGGCCTCTTCAAGTCTCAGCTTCTGTTTATTGCATCGAGAAGCAAGGCTAAAGGCAGGCTAAATGAGATAAAATCTAAAAGTACTTTGTGCTGATGCACACCTTTAAACTTTGCATTCAGGAGGCAGAGGCAGGTGGATCTCTATGAGTTCAAGGCCAGCCTGGTCTACAAAGAGTTCCAGGGAAGTCAGGAGTCCCTTTGTCTGTGTGTGTGTGTGTGTGTGTGTGTGTGTGTGTGTGTGTGTGTATGTGTGTGTGTGTGTCCCCATCTCATAAAACAAAAAACAGAATGAAACATCTTATGCAAATGCTACTCCACAGAATTGCCACACGTCAGAAACATTCTCCAGTTCCTCATCTCACATGACCCCACTGAGCAGGTTAGGATGCTGGGCCCAAGTTCTGAGGCTAATCTTAGAGGCAGTGCTGTAGGCCACCCGTGTGGTAAGCTGGAAGTCTCTCGAGGCTCATCTTCCTACCCTCTCAACTTCCCCCCCTCTTGTGCTATGTGTCCCCTTCTTGGAGTCTCATGAAGGCGAAAACAGCCGACAAGTCGAGGCTTCCAGCACACAGCGCTCCCATGAGGATATAGGAAATGTGCTCAGCCTTTCTGCTCCTACAAGCAAGGATGGGAGGGTCCTGGAGTTGCTTTTTGGCTCTGCCCTTTCTCTGTGCTTTGTTGTCTTTACTGGCTGGGGGTGTGGAGACCATATTCAGTGACTTCTCTCCTTGTAGCCTAACCTTTGCCAGTCCCAGAGGAAGCCCCACTCTCGAATTTCACAAGATTCTGCTGTTGCTGTTGAGATGCCAACAGGTCAAAGTGGAGTTTCACATCTACTTCACTATACTGTGGTCCTGGAACATTGCAGCCATCCCTCTGCATAACTCCAGCATGGGGCATCGGACAACATGTTGACTTTTTTTTTTGAGACAGGGTTTCTCTATGTAACAGATAACAGAGCCCTGGCTGTCCTGGACTTGCTCTGTAGATCAGGCTGGCCTCAAACCCACATTGATCCACCTGCCTCTGCCTCTGCTGGGATTAAAGGTGTGTGCCACCATACCTGGTCCCATCTGTTTACTTATTTTTCTCAGAAATGACCAAGTCTTTCTGGCTCCTAGATGTCTCAGCTGTTGGTCTCCCTCCCGAGGCTGTGTGGGTGAAATGAAACTCAGCAGCTGTCCACAGTGGGCGACGCACTAATATTTGTTTGCTTCCTTTCTCTCACGAACGTGTACAGGATTTTGTAAGTTTATAAAGCTTACAAAAGTTTCTGCCCACCGGGTCTTATGATAATATTGTGGAATCACATTTCTAGGCAAAGAGCATAAAGCCAGGGAGGCAGATGGGGGCAGAATGAGGAGGGGGCTGGGAAGCCGGGTCATTTGATTGGCAGTTTTCGGATCTCTTCCTCCCTCCCCATGGGGAAGGGTACTAAAAAGCAGAGTCTGTGACTGTAGAGCTTTTCTCTTCCCTGTCTGTGTCAGAGTCTGTTATCAGGCCAGGGATCCACTTCCATACCTTCTCTTGTATCTGGGTTGACTCAAGCACTCAGCAGCCCCAGTTCTTCACCCCTTACTACAGGTACCCCACTAAGCATGGTTTGTGGATTCTTTTATGTGGTTTGTTTAGTCTTCCAACAAACACATAAAGGGCAAGAACTGATTGTATCTGAATGTGTGTCTCCTTGAATACAGCCATATTGTCTTCAAAATGGCTTTTATCATTCAATGAGATGACAGGACAAAGGCTTTCCAAAGGTAAAGCATTACACTGGATCCTTGCCTTCTGCCTTCGATGCCTATCCAAAATGTATCTTTTGTAAGGTGCTTTACCCTTAGATTTATATTCAGCACTCAGTTAATTCAGCAGTATTTTCCCTATAGAAATAGAAGTCTTTCAAAAGCAAAGTACAGCAATTGCCTTGTCTACATAAAGAACAGAAATAATGTTGAATTTTTTTAAAAAATGAGGCATTATGTGTTGTCCTTTAGCGGTTATCCATGGCTGACTTTGCATCCAGATCTTGGTGAAAGTAGAGCCTTCAATCAGGATCCGTCCTTATCAGCTAAATGCTTAGGGGCTGGAGAGATAGCTCAGCAGTTAACAGCATGTGCAGAAGACATTTTGCAAAGAACCTGGGTCACAACTGTCTGTAACTTAGTTCCAGGGGATCCAATGACTTCTGCCCTCCGTGGGTGCCTGTACATAGGTGCATACTCCCATGTATATTCAAATAATCAAAAATAAAAATAAATCTTAGAAATGAACACCTAAGGATATGTAGGGTTTAGTACCTCTGCCCCATGCCACTCGGGTAATCCCAGAACAACCATACCTGTGAGTAGAAAAAAGTACTGAGAACATGGAGGTGTGGGGGAAGAATGTTCTTAGATGAGAAAGGTTACTGGTCTTTCAGTAGAGAGAGAAAGAACCAGAAAACTCTAGAGGTCTGCCTTTGCCTTCCTTCCTAGCATTGGGATAAGTCTTGAGCCACCCTTTCTTTGTTTCTGGGGTCCTCCTTAACTGCCTACATTATTTCAAACATTCTGGATTCTTTCTTATTTCCCTATGGAAAAGATTGGTGCTTCATAGATTCTTGAGTTGAAGTTCTCAGGAATATGATTTGCTGGAGCTGTAAGAAGAAGGGCAGAGTTGACATAAGACAGACAAGATCTTAAAAGTCTCAGAGCAATGGCGGGCAAGATAGCTCAGTGAGTAAAGATGCTGAACCTAATGACATGAGTTCATTCCCCAAGACCCAGCTGGTGGAAGGAGAGAACTGACTCCCACAAGGTGTTCTCTGACTTCTGTGGGTACACACACACACACACACACACACACACACACACACACACACACACTAATTAACCAACCAACCAATAGACTGACTAACTAACTAACTGACTAACTAACTGTAATAAAAAGTTTCAGGCAAGCATTCTTTCTAATTACAAGAGGAGCATTTGGGGATGTCCCTCTGGTCTTCTCTACCCTGCCCTTTTTACTCTGGGGAAGAGCCAGACCTAAGCTCCGCTTCATTTTACTTGTAGCAGTTGCTGAGACTAGGTTCCTGTCACTCCAGATTCAGTAGATGGCGACAGAGGCACTCAGAGACACTATGGGCCAGTCTGGGGCAGACTCCTGCTCTCCAAGAGCAAGGCTCAGGCAGTTGTTTCTGATCCTCTCCTCACACCTGCCAGTTCCAGTTTGTGTATCTTTAAACTAGAATTGGGGTATTTAGAGAATGATGTGCCAAGGTGACAGGGAGTGCAAAGATGAATTTAATCAAAGGTATTTAAAATGATCTTATGCCGCAGTTTACAGCGCCATTAAAAAAAGCCACAGGTACAGTAAAGAGTGATATTAAATATATAGAGTGAAAAGAAAATAAAGAAAGCAGGATATTACCAAATCCTTCTGGCGATAAGAGCTGTTTATTGCTTGGAATCAAGGAAAAATGTCAACAGAGCCAAGCACATAAACGACAGGCTCTCTGTTCACCTGGAAGTGAGGATAGACAAACGGAAGGACAATCTGACTTAGAGGGCAAGTCCTGGCAGTGTGATGGAAGAAGACAAGATGGTGACACACTCACACAATTGCTTGCAGAGACGTTAATAAAGGGCAGGATGTAGCTCAGTGGCAGAGCAATTGCCTAGTAGAGATGAGTAGAGAGGCCCTGGGTTTGAGTCTCAGCACTGTGGGGGGAGGGGACAATAACCTCTCCATAAAACCGGCCAAGTGTTAACATGAGCTGGGTGCATTGGTACACCCGAGCAATCCCAGTTTTGGAGAGGCCAAGGTAGGAAGGGTGCCCCATGTTTGAGGCCAATTTGGGGTACATGCTAAGACTTTATATTAAAAAAGGATAAAACTAAAAAAGTCTATGTGATGGTGGCTTTTGCTTGTAACCCCAACACTTGGGAGGTGGCAATGAGGCCATCATGACTTCAAGGTCATCTTAAATTCAGTGATTGTGCCTTTGAGACTAGACTGGGTTCCATGAAATCCATTCTTAAAATACTGCACCCCCAAAAAACCCAAATCAAAGCATATCAAAGACACAACAGTGCAGAAGAAACACTTTGTAACCCCAGTAAGTTAACCGACAGAGAACACTTGTACGGGTACTTAATGAGGAGATTAAAAAATAGCCCTTCCAATAAAATGCACAACTTACTAATGACTGAAGAATGAAAATCCTTTAATTTGCTCACTAAATTTAACAGCTAAAACAGCAATATCTTTTGTTTTTGTTTGTTTGTTTTGGTTTTGGTTTTTTAGACAGAAAATTCATATCACTCTGTAGACCAGGCTGGTTTCAAACTCACAAAGATCCTCTTGCCTCTGCCTCCGAAGTACTGGGATTAAAGGCTTGTGCCACTCTGTTTGGCTAGCAATACACTTTTAAAACTGAGAATGCCCAAAGCTGGTGAGAGTAGTTCATCTAGGCCTGCTTATTTTTTCTTTGTTGTGCTGAGGAAGGAACCCAGGTCCTTGCATATGCTAGGCCAGTGCCCTCCTACCGAGCGACCTCAGCCTGAGGTAGGTCTTTGTGTGTATATACTAATGATCTACTGGGTGACATCATGGTATCTCGTAATGTTGGTATGTATATTAAATGATTTTAAAGGGGCTGGAGCAAGGGCTCAGTACTTTAGAGAGCGTGTTACTCTTCCAGAGAATTTGAGTTCAGTTCCCAGAACTAGAACTCCAGCTCTCTAAGATCTGTCATCCTCTTCTGGCTTCCTTGGGCTCCTATACACAGGTAGCATGCATGCACACATGCACGCGAGCGCACACACACACACACAAATGAAAATAAAATTAAATCTTTTTAAAAAGACTTAAAAATGTTATGTTTAGGAGGGCTGGAGAAACAGCTCATAGGTTAAGATCTTGCACTTGTTGCTCTTCCAGAGGACCCAGGTTTGGTTCCCAGTACCCACATGGTGCCTCACAGCTATTCATAACTCCAGGAAGTTCTCTTCTGGCGTCCTCAGGCACACACACACACACACACACACACACACACACACACACACTCCCACACACACCCTCTCACACACACTCTCACACACAGACATGCGCACACACACGAGCACACACGCACTCACACTCTCTCACACTCTCACACACTCACACACACTTTCACACACACACTCACACATGCACACACATAAATAAAAATAAAATAAGTCTTTTTAAAAAGGTTAATGAGGGCATAGTGGCATGTGCCTTTAATTCCTGCACTTGGGAGACAGAGGCAGGTGGATCTCTGAGTTCTAGGTCAGCCTGGATTGCAGAGCGAGTTCCAGGACAGCCAAGGCTACAACAGAGAGACCTTGCCTCAAAAACCCAAAAGGACAAAAAGTTTAGATTTCTGTGCCCAATAAGTTATATCTGGGAACATATCATAATAGAAAGATAAGTTTTAGAAAAGCTGCCTGTCTGAGGACAGCTTTGATTGATTGTTTTTAAATCAGTGTATGATATAATTTGTTGTAGAATATAAAATATTTTGAAGTGGGAATAAGCCAAAAAATTAAACCAAGTTTAAAACAATTAGAGCTATCTTGACTATATTCGCTCTATAGACTGGCAACGCATTTATTTTAAATGATTATAAAAGCTAGAAAATGACAAGACTGAAACAGAGGAGGAGAGCTTTAAGTGAACGACGATTTCTGCTATTTTAAAGAGTAAGCAGATTCTTTGGAATTAGAATTGCCTTTTCCCTGTAGTCTCCAAACAGTTTCTGTGTAGGTGTGTGTGTGTGTGTGTGTGTGTGTGTGTGTGTGTGTGAATGCATGCACACAAGTGCTCACAAGTGCACATGTGTATATGAAAACGAGGGAGAAAAGAAGAGCCCGGGGGTGGGAGTTATTTAGAGTTGAATGGAACAAACAGAGAAACCCAGGACGGGATCCTGGAATATTCCGTGTGTGTGTGTGTGTGTGTGTGTGTGTGTGTGTGTGTGTGTTCCTGCACTCTCAGGAGGTAGAGACTGGAATCAGGCCATCCCTGCCACCTGTGGATTTACAATTCTGAGGCTGAAAGGAGACTGAATGCAGGAGATTTTGCTACTCACTGCAGATTTCAGAGGAGGATGTCTGAGTGATGGTTTATATATGTGTGGCCCAGGGACTGGCACTGTTGGGAGGTGTGGCCTTGTTGGAGTAGGTGTGTCACTGTGGGTGTGGGCTTTAATACCTGAGTCCTACCTGCTTGGAAGCCAGTCTTCCACTAGCAGCCTTCAGATGAAGATGCAGAACTCTCAGCTCCTCCTGCACCATGCCTGCCTGGATGCTGCTATGTTCCCACCTTGATGATAATGGACTGAACCTCTGAAACTGTAAGCCAGCCGCAATTAAATGTTGTCTTTATAAGAGTTGTCATGGTCATGGTGTCTGCTCACAGCAGTAACACCCTAACTAGGACACTGAGTGAAGGCTTCCTGGAAGAGTATGGACTGGGAGAGGTGAGTATGTAGATGCAGATCTTTGGAGTGGATTCCACCTGGATGGATAGGACATGTTGCAGGTCGTGATTGAATATGTTACATGAGTCTGCCCTTCTCATGACTATGCACCTGTCAATTTCAGGGCTCAGGATGCTACTGTTGCAAGTTCTCCTATTCCTCCTAATCCTGCCCAGTCATGCCGAGGTTACAAATGTAGGGCCAGGAGATTTGGTCCCTCCACCCAAGGGAACTTGTGCAGGTTGGATGGCAGGCATCCCAGGACATCCTGGCCACAATGGGACACCAGGCCGTGATGGCAGAGATGGCAGTCCTGGAGAGAAGGGAGAGAAAGGAGATGCAGGTATGTAGAAGAGTCCTGGACGGGGGGGGGGGGTCTTTGCAGGGTAAGTGATTCCAGTAATTAATTAAGGCCTAGACGGGCAAAAGGCAAAACCTCCTCCTCCTCTTCCTCCTCCTCCTCCTCTTCCTCCTCTTCCTCCTCTTCCTCCTCCTTCCTTGTGGTTCATAATCATCCTGGAGCTGGCACTGTCCTCCTTTAGTGAGACTAGATAATGCCCACTGAGGTACCCATGACTTCACCCCATCTGCATCTCCTTCTCTCTGCCTACCCCTTGCATACTGCCAATGTATTCCTAGTCCTGTTTTCTCTGTAATTCCTGCTCTATCCATTGGCATTCATAAGCACTCTTCATGCACTTCTGAAGCACTCAGCACCTTGGTTTAGTCAAGAAGACAAGTATAGTGGGTTAGCCTACTGCTGCTTGTATTCTAATGCTAATTTGGGTCCCCCAAGACGGTGCCCCAGAGATGAGAGAGTCTGCATGTAAGATGCTGAGTGACCCTGCGCCCAAGTTATTTCTGATTGGTAAATAAAGATGCCAACAGCTAATAGCTGGGCAGAAGAGACATAGGTAGAGTTTAGGTTTCCCGGGCTTTGATTCAGACAAGGAGGAGGAGAAGAATGTGAAGGAGGAGCAAGGAAGTGGCCATGGGGTAAGAGGCAAGAGAGCATGGCCCTGAGGGCTGCCCAATTGGAGTAAAGAGCAGCCCAGATGAAACACAGTATGTAATAACTCGGGGTTATCAATAGGAAAGTTGATTCTAATAGAATAGAGGGTAGGTATCTGCCCAGCTCTTCTGTTATTTAAAGCCTATTGTAAATATAAAGGCCGTGAGTGCATCTTTCATCTGAGAACTCAATAACCAAAGGTGGGGTTGAAACCTCGGGCTGGGATTTAAATAATTTTTTTTTTTTTTTTTTTTTTTTTTTTTTTTTTTGGTTTTTTGAGACAGGGTTTCTCTGTGTAGCCCTGGCTGTCCTGGAACTCACTCTGTAGACCAGGCTGGCCTTGAACTCAGAAATCCACCTGCCTCTGCCTCCCAAGTGCTGGGATTAAAGGCGTGCACCATCACTGCCTGGCTGGATTTAAATAATTTTTACAACAGACAAGTCTAACATACAAGACTCTGGGTAGTGGTTACTAAGAGAAAGTGTCTTCCAACATGCAACAGGCTCGTCTGAGTGCGTGCAGATGCTGAAGGCAAGGGGTACTCAGTGAAGATGCAGATTAATAATGAGACTCCCTGAGGAGGTAGGGCTTAGCCACGCCTCAAAAGGATGGTTCCAGAGAGTAGAGGGGGACATCTGGACAGAGGGCATAGAAGGCAGCACAGTGGTTGGTTATTCAGTGCACAAAGAGCTGGCAGGGTAGAGTGACTATATGGATACTTACGGGAGATTACTTTCTAGAAATCTGCTGTACTTTGGGGCACATGGAAAGGCATGGTATGAAGGAATGAATAGATGAATGAATAAATGGATAAATCACGTTCAAGACATCTACTGACCCCATCTGACCACTAATAACTCAGAGCTTCTACCAGAGCAAATCATTCACATGTCAACCAGAGAGCAATGAACAAGAGCGTTATCTAGCGCAAAAGTTCTAAATATCCATCATCGATCTGCTCACTCATTTTTTAACTCACCCACAAAGGCTTTGAAAAATAAGGTTGGAGATGAACTTATGGGAACCTGCCAGGCCGCGGAGAGTGCGGGAAGTGGAGATGATGTCTTTCCTTGTCCTGTCAAATGGATTGTGGGTAGAGGTTCTGGAAATAATGCCTCTCACCGGAAACAGTCTGGGCAGTTCTGTCCCCTCCATTCACAGGGTTCTTCTCACTTTCTAGGTCTTCTTGGTCCTAAGGGTGAGACAGGAGATGCTGGAATGACAGGAGCTGAAGGGCCACGGGGTTTTCCGGGAACCCCTGGCAGGAAAGGAGAGCCGGGGGAAGCCGCTTATGTGTATCGCTCAGCATTCAGCGTGGGGCTGGAGACCAGCGTCACTGTCCCCAGTGTTCCCATTCGCTTTACTAAGATCTTCTACAACCAACAGAATCATTATGACAGCAGCACTGGCAAATTCTACTGCAACATTTCAGGGCTCTACTACTTCTCCTACCACATCACGGTGTACATGAAGGATGTAAAGGTGAGCCTCTTCAAGAAGGACAAGGCCGTTCTCTTCACCTACGACCAGTATCAGGAGAAGAATGTGGATCAGGCCTCTGGCTCTGTGCTCCTCCATCTGGAGGTGGGAGACCAAGTCTGGCTCCAGGTATATGGGGATGGGAACCACAATGGACTCTATGCAGATAATGTCAACGACTCGACATTTACAGGATTCCTTCTCTACCATGATACCAACTGATTGCAACTAACTCAGAGCTGCCCATAGCCTAAACATCCCAAGAATCACAGAACAGTTGACAAGCGTTCAGCTTAGTTTGAGAGATTGATTTTATTGCTTTTAGTTTGGGGGTTCTGAATATTATCCACATGTGTACTCATTAAATGACTTTATAAAACATAATTTCTGTGTTCCTAGTCCAGAAAAAAAAGCACTCCCTGGTCTCCACGACTCTTACATAGTAGCAACAACAGAATGAAAATAACATTTGCTAGGGGGGCTTCACAATATTCTCAAGACTATCTGGGAGTAGACTGCTATTTTCTGCTCACTGTTCACGCAAACCCTGTAAGGTACATGTGAAATTCAGTATCTACGCTTTTCACAGCTGAGGTCTTTAGGCTGGGTTTATGAATGTCTAAAGACCCACAAGTATTAAAGTGGCAGAGCTAAAATTGGCGTGCAAAGTACGGCCTGTTCTCGCTGGATGGCACCATTTTTTGAAAACACATGCTCATTTGGAGTGTTGGCAGAGGTCTCTTTCCCACCTCATCTGAGGGTCTCAATTTTACATCCGTCAAGACTTCTCCCCCAGAGCTCTCTCAGAGAAGGTGGTCCTATGTCTAGGTCCTACTCTGATACTCATTGGCTCCCTCCCCACTCTGTACATCCTTCTCTCTGTGCCTTTGCTCAAGCTCTTCCTTCCAGCTAGGGAAATCCCACCCACCTCCACAGGGAGGTTGTCACCTGTCCCTCAAGGCCACTTGGATAGGAGGTGTTCTGATGTGACCTCATTCCAAGTCCCCCTGTGTTTTTCCACTGATGAAAGTCTGTGTATGTGTTCTCCTCAGACGAGCATACCTGTTCAGGCTGAGCTTCCTTCCCCTCTGAATCTTCCCCGGAGGTCTTTGGCAAGTGCTACAAGAACAGGAGTCTTCTGAATCCCATTTCCTTTTTGTTTTTTGTTTGTTTCTTTTAGCAAAGCAATTATTTTTTATTGGTTATTTTATTTATTTACATTTTAAAGGTTATCCCCCTTCCCAGTTTCCCCTCCACAAGCCCCTCTTCCCCCTGCCTTTATGAGGATGCTCCCCCACCCACTCACCCACTTCTGCCTCTTTGGCCTATTGTTCTCCTATCCTAGGTCATCAAACCTCCACTGGACAAAGGGGCTCTCCTCCCAGTGATGGCAGATAAGGCAAGCCTCTGCTACAAATCCAGCTGCAGCCATGGGTACCCCCTTTATACTCTTTGGTTTGTAGTTTAGTCCCTGGGAGCTTTGGGGGGTCTGGTTGGTTGATATTGTTGTTCTTTCTATGAGGTTGCAAACCCGTTTAGCCCCTACAGTCCTTGCCCTAGCTTCCCCATTGGGGTCCCCATGCTCAGTCCAATGTTCGGCTGTGTACATCCACATCTGTATTGGTCAGGATCTGGCAGAGCCTCTCAGGAGACACTGAATCCCATTTGTATTCATAGTTTGCTTCAGTTTCTACAATACTCATTCTTATCTAAAGAACTGTTATTACAATCAGGAACCCAATCCCTGTTTGAATGGTCAGTGTCACCCTTCCCAGTGAGGTGAAGGATGACTGGGCTTTCTACAACACCGGCAGAATTAAGTCTCCCTCAAAAAAGTCATTTCGGCCTAAAACACAAAGCATGGATGAACTGGTCTCATTCTTTCTGTGAGCACTGACAAAGTGGAGGGAGAATCGAGGCTCCTGAATTGATTCTTGTTTTTTAAGAATTACAGGTGGACGGGCTGGGGAGATAGATGGCTTTGTGTTTAAGGGCACTTGCTGCCTTTAGAGAGGACCTGGGTTCTGTTGCCAGCACCCACACTGGACAGCTCACAGCTCACAGATACCTGTAACTTCAGTTCCTGAGGGTCTGATGCCCCTTTCCGGTTTCTGTATGCATGCAGTGCTCATAAATATAATCACACACACACATACAAATAAACAAATCTTAAATTACCCCACCATAGAAGCCGGTTAAATACACTTGGTCCAAGACCTTGATTAGTGGGAGCCTTTGAAGGAACACCTTGACATACATTGCCTGGCTCTCAGTATGCACGAAGGTGGTAAGGGGGCCTCCCTGGCTTGCCCATAGCCCTATAGTTCATTGTTCCTTCTGTGAGCAGTGTGCATATGCAGCCCTCAGGCAGCCGTTCGTGACTGATGTAATGATGGTACTCGGAATCAAACCTAGACCCTCTACAAGCTGGATAAGTGCTCACCACTGAGCTGTAACTCAAGCCCCACATTTGGTTACTTTAAAACTGATCTTCAAAGCCAAGAGGTGTTTGGAAATTGAAAGACAAAATGATTCTTGAAGATGAGGGGGGTTTGGGGGAGGGGCTGTGTGAGGGGGGACTGGGAGGAGGGGGGCTACGATTGAGATGCAAAATGAACAAATAAATAATGGGGAAAACCTCAAAATGATGCTTTCAAATGGTTTAGTTTATATCCATTATTAAACGTCTTTTGTATCAATTCTGAAATAGAGTTACAAATGCCTCAGTGGTAAACTTTCCCTCAGGAGAGAACTGCTTAGGTGACACTTTAAAGGCTTAGAAACAGTAAATGACATCTATGCAAATGTGGCTCTGTTTTCAAATTTAGGTTCTGGATGATTCCCTGTGGTTAGGATACAGAGGTTTTGTCTTTTAAAGCTTTTGCTGGTCATTACTTTCTACAAATAAAGATCCACTCCAATGTTACAAGTAAAACTAAATGCTGTGCACAACTTCCGTTTTCATTTCTGGAGAAACATTTGAGAGTGAGAGAGGGTTAAGCTGTATGGTAACTATGTTGCAGGTAGCAGAATGCCCAACCTCAAATAAGACCGACAAAAAACCCAGAAATGCAGCATTGGTTGGGACCCAGGCAAGCTGCTTGTGTGCTCCTTCTCCTCCCCATCCTTGTCTTTTCTGAGCAGTTAAGTCTGATGCTGCCCTGCCCCCTAGTCCCTCCTCCCAGCTCTCTGTCATCCTCTTCAGCTGCCATGCTTGCCCAGAGCCAGGGACTCCTAGCTCTGCTCCACTATCTATCATGGAGCAGAGCCCAGATTGTCCTTAGGACAACTATCCACTTCCTTCTTCCACCTGCTAGCCACCTGCCCAACCCACTGCACCCATCTGGGATTGCTTGGTGCTGAACCCAGGGCTCCAAACAGAGCTCCAGGTCTGGGACTTGTGACAGTTTGAAGCCTAAAATCCAGAGTGGCCTGAGAGTGAAAACCAAGCATCGTCCTGGTCCACAACCTGTCAGTTTGGGGCATGAGCAACTGAAGAACTGCCCACCCAACAAAAGTGAGGCCAGATATTGACACTAAGAAATACCGTAAATGTTGTAATTCCAGATGCTCATTTAACAGAGTAAAATAAAACAAAACAAAACAAAAAACAACAACAACAACAACAACAAAAAAAACCCCAAAACAATCAAGACATCATGTTTCCTCCAGAGGCCAGCAGCTCTACTGTGATAAACCCCAAGAAACCAATTTAGCTAAGGCACCAGACAATGGCTTTAAAATAGCAATTATGAGTATGTTCAGGGACTTTAAAAGGATATCAATAAACCCCTGAATATAGACCATGAATGCACAAACATTGAGTGAAATGAGAAAATAATTCAAAACAGGAAAGTAGAATTTAACAGAAATGGTATTACTAAAGAAAAATCACACTGAAATAAAACTCAAAATGAAAAAATTAGAGATAAGCTTCACTAGCAGGTTAAAAGACATGGAAGAGAGAATATCAAGTTTTAGAGATAAAGTAGGAGAAATAGATCAGTCAGAGAAAATGTTAAATCTAAAACCACCACCACCACCACCACCACCACCACCACCATCATCATCATCATCGTTGTTGTCCAGGCACAAAACACCCAGGAAATCTGGGATACTATGAAAATTAAAACACAACATATATATAAAACTATGGGATATAATGAAGGTAGCTCTAAGAGGCAAGTTTATAGCAGTGTCTACATAAAAAAAATGGAGACAATCATATTAGTAACTTAATGACACACCTGAGAGCTCTAGAAAAACAGGAAGAAATAATACCTCAAAAAGAGTAGACAGGAAGAAATGAACCCAGGGCTGAAATCAATGAAATACAAGCAAGCAAAAACTATAAAGAACCAAGGAAGAGGGTTGCTTTGTTTTTGTTTTTTTGTTTTTTTGTTTGTTTGTTTGTTTTAGGAAAGCGGCAAGATTGGCAAACTTTTAGTCGAACTAAAAAAAGAAAGAAAGAAAAAAAAGAAATAGAGAAGATCCAAACTGGCCAGATGAAAAGGGAGACATTACAACAGATCCCACAAATGGTCATAGACTCACGAATTCTACCAGACCTTTAAAGAACTAATACCAATACTAAAATTATTCCACAAAATATAAACGGAAGAAACAGCTCTAAATTCTTTTGATGAAGCTATTACCACGTTACCAAAAAAGCACAAAGACTTGACAAGATGAACAGATGTAAAAATTCTCAATAAGATATTTGCAAACTGAATTATAGAACACATAAAAAAAATCAACCATGATAAACTGGCCTCATGCCAGAGATGCAGGGATGGTTCAACATATGTAAATAAATAAATACAATCCACTACAAAAACAGACTGAAAGAGAAAAATCCCCATGATCGTCTCATCAGATGGGAGAAAGAAAGAAAAATCTTTGACAAAAATCTAATACCTCTTCATGTTAAAAATCTTAGAAAGACTATGCATATAAGGGCAAAGCTCGAGATAAAGACATTTTACAGCATGCCCACAGCCAATATCCTCCTAAATGGAGAGAAACTTGAAGCATTTTGGGCAGGTGGTCCTGACTTGTGTAAGAAAGCAGACTGAGAAAAACAACACGGGATGTAGGCCATGATCTCTGCTTCGGTTCCTGCCCAGACTGCCCTCCCTAGCGACTGTGATCAAGACATGTGAGCTGAAATAAACCCTTTCCTCCTCTACTTGCTTTTGGTCGTGGTCTTTATAACAGCAACAAGAAACCATACAAACCCCTCTGTCCCTCCTTCCCTCCGTCCTTCCATCCCCGCGTCTCTCTGTCCTTCCTCTCTCTCCTGAATATTGGGACGATTGATTTCTCAGGTGCATTAAATGATGTTTTTTTTTTCTTCTTTTTTTCTTTTTTCTTTTGGTGTTTTGAGACAGGGTTTCTCTGGGCAGTCTTGGCTGTCCTGGAACTCACTCTGTAGACCAGGCTGGCCTCGAACTCAGAAATCCATCTGCCTCTGCCTCCCGAGTGCTGGGGTTAAAGGCATGTGCCACTACTGCCCGGCTGATGTTTTGTTTCTTTAGAGGGTGGTCTCCTTGTGTTACCCAGGTGGACCTCCATCTGCCATGGTCTCTGCCTAGGCCTTCTGCTACTGGGTGGCTTGGGATTTTGTGTTGGAACCAGCACATTTGGGTATTACTCTGGGTACTCTTAAAATCCTCAAGTAAATGTGCACGTTTGTGTGAGCAGAGTTAACTGGCTTAGCTCAGATTACACACAGAGTCTCATTCTCTGTGGGTGTGATTCCTTGGTGAATTCCTGCTTTGAGACCCGGCAATTGCTACCTTCCTTGTTCTGTATGTCCTGTGTGGCATTTACTCTGGAACTTGGTAGCTCAGTCTGCGACCTTGGGTTTATCTGCATTTGTGCAGCCTGGAACTGAATGTGGGAATTATGTAGGGAACTCTACAGAGTGAAAAGGACCCGTTTCCAGCAAGCTTCCTGGTCACTTCCTGGCATTCTCCAGCTCCCAGAACCCTCCCTTTCCTGATTCTTCTTAACTCTGGTGCAGTTTTGTGTAACTAGGGTTGGTTTGGAGTAAGGCACTTAGAGAAGAAAAAGAAGCCTTAGGTTGTCTTGAACGGTTTGAAAGGCACCACCCTCTCTCTTATCTCTCTGGCCCCAGGGCAAGTTTTCTTTGGCAGCTGTGTAAGGGTACCTGTCTATGCTGCTGCAGAGGCACAGGAGCCCTGCAGCATCGGGACCTTGCAGGTAGGAAAGAGCTGCAAGAAAGTCAGCCGTATCTATTGGCATTCCTGGTGCAGAGGCTACTTTTCAGGTGGTTTGCAAAGATAAATTCTGGAGCTTTCCTGATAGTCTCGAATACACAGTTCCAGAGCCTGACCTGCCTTTGACTTCAGTTGAGATGCTGAAGAAGACAAACACACCCAGGACGCTCAGCTGGGCTATTTCTGTTCTCTTCAGCGTCTGGCTTCAGTCCTGTCTGCCTACCTGTTCACTTTTCAGATACCTTCGATGTTTGCCGTTTTGCACTTTGTTCAGAGCGTTATTTGAAATCAGTGGGAAAGGCAGACCGCAGCTGGCTTGCTTTGGCTTGCATGTCATAGGACATTCCATATGTGCTAACACTCTGGGCAAAATGGAAGGGATTTGGGGACGTTGGGTGGCCCAGGAGGCATGTGATTTCCTTGAACTTGATAAAAGTCAAAGAAAGTAAATATGATTTTGAAATAGTCTATGCTTGAGCAGAGCATGTGGAAATGATTCCAAGATGGAGGGAGGCCGAAGCAGAGTCGGGTGTTGACTGTAACATAGTGCCCTGCTGCTTGCTGAGACAGGAGAGGCTGAGAAGAATGCAGACATGGGTCGAAACCCTGACAGGTCACCCAGCCTGCAGAGACCAAAGTGGAAGTATTCTAAGCTCAAATCATATTCACAAAGTGCTTTCCTAAGGAATATTTTGACATATCTAGGTTTAAGAATGTTTACTGTTTTTGTTTGTTTGTTTGTTTACAAGTTTCAGGGTTTTTAAGTCCCCCTTTGAAGATTTTTCCGTAACTAAACATGTTTTTGAACAAAATTTACTATATAAAAACATTTTGTTGTGGTTGTTGTTGTTGTTGTTGTTGTTATTTTGTTCTATTTTGTTTCTCTGAGACAGCGATTCTCTGTGTAGCCCTGGCTGTCCTGGAACTTATTCTGTAGACCAGGCTGGCCTCAAACTGAGAAATCTGCCTGCCTCTGCCTCCCGAGTGCTGGAACTAAAGATGTGCGCCACCATGCCTGGCCCTCTTCACTTTATTAACTATGTATTCTTCACAAAGAATTACTCGATGGAATGAAAGGTTTATTTCTCTGCAGTGGGTGGACATAGACGCATGAAATTCCACCCTTAGCCGAGACACTGTTGGCAATGGATAGCTGATGGGCCATTGGATCAGTTTTCTTCAAAGGTGTGACCCCTGAGAGACTACCCAGCAAACGAGCCAACACTCATACACACGTAGGACGCACTAAGATGTTTTAGCACAGCATAGGAAGTTGGGGAACAAAAATGATGGCGGGATAGGGGAGGAGTTAGGATGGGCTAGGGGGTAGATTTGATTGAAACAAAGCATATGCACTTATGAAATTCTAAAACGAAAACTTTAAACAGATGACTGTGGTTCAGTTCATGGTTAGGGTCAGGGCTGTGATGCACGGGCGCCTGCTGGAACTGCTAGATGCTGTCATACCGCCCTCAGCCTCCTGGGGGCAGCCTCCTGGCACCGCTATTCCGATACCGTGGAGAGGCATTTCCTTCTTAAAGCCTTTGACCGGCCTCAAGTGGGAACGTGAAGTAGGCCTGGCGCTGGTTTCAGTGTGCTGTCCAAGCTCCTGTTGAGATTTAGTGGCCATTGTTAAAAATAGTAAGAGGCAAAGTTCACAAGGGCCGCGTTCTTAGGGAAGGATGAACACGTCCACCCTGGAGGCCATTCTGCTTTTCCTCTTTTGCCTTGCTACCACGTGACGACTTCTGCTATGGGGTATTGGTTAGCAAGAAGGACTTGGCCACACACTCTGTCTTAATCTTAGATTTCCCACTCTCCAGAAATTTGAGCTAATAAATGCTTTCAAACAGATTGCTTATTGGCCTCTACCTTGACATCTTCCTGTCTTAAGTCTCCCAAGTATGAAAATTACAGTTGTGTGCCATTATGAATTACTATTTTCTATGCCTTTAAAATTTCCCAGTGTAGAATTCTGCTATAGCCTCTCGGGACAGACTGGGCCAGCCAGATTCTTCCATGAGTGTGGATCGGAACACACTATGCAAACTTTAAACTCATGGGAAGCTATCTTCTACTATGCAGTATAGAAAAGAGAAGCTTAGCTACAGAGAAATAAAGGAGGAGAGCAGGGTGGGGGAAGGGAAGGGAAGGGAAAGGAGCTAGGGAAGGGGAAAGGAGGATAAGGGAGTTCTTCTTAATTTCTGAAGGCTTCCCATGTTTCTCAAGATTACTTTGAAACACAGTTCCTAGATTTTTACGAAATTTCTCTTTTGAGCTTGGGCTGAGTTTCTTATTTGCAGCCAAAGACATAGGGCCAGGAATTGTTCTGTGCCTGTGCCCAGGGACCAGACTGAGGTCTACTGAGGTCTAGTTATGCAAAACTATTTGCTAATGGAGTAACAAAGGTACTATTATTAGACTGTCATAGGATAAAATAAAAAACCATCATTTCCCATTTATTTATTAGCGTTAAATTACCCAGCTTAGAAGTCCCTGTGAAACTTTTCATTTCACCACTGGTTTTACAGAAACCATTTATTCATTCAGCAAATATTTATTTAGCATCTAATATATACCAGACATATGACAATGAAAAATCAATAATATTATTGAAGTACCTAAAAGGTATTATTTTATTTAATCCTCACGGCACTTTATAAAATATCACTGACCAAGTTGATCCGTATGAAAGCTGGGTGTAAGAGAAGCTAACATGTTCAAAGCCACAGCTCTTAGTCTAACAAGGATTCAGACCCAGAGCCCATGTTGTAGAGAGGAAGAATCCAAATGACCATTTCCCCTGCTGGCTCTGAGACATTTGGGGCACAGGTTGTTCACAGGACCTTTTGCTTGAATGTTCACAGTCTTATGGAAAATGTTTTGCTTTGGAAAATGAGTCACCGAGTTTGTCCTATGACAGGGAGTCTGGCTGTTAACAGGAAATATGAGGAAACGTCTTAGCCATCGTTCAACTGGACAAGTTCTGAGGTCCTGGTTTCCTTGTAGTATGGTACAAGGAAAACACAGGGAGTGTCTTGCAGGAGGAGCTTGTTTATACCAGCCGAACAAGCCTGAGTCAATGTTAAGGATTATTTTTTAAAAGTCAACAAAACATTTTAAATTAAACATTGCATGAAATGTAAAAATAATTAAAAATAAAATATAGCTTTCTTACCACAGAGAAAACAAATTTGAAATGGAGTGGAGGCAGTATAAATGTGTCCCCATTAAAGCTGGTGCATGGGGAAGGTACTGCTGATTTATATTGGAGTTCCAGGTTAGCCAGGGCTACAGAGCAAGAGATTTTCTAAAAAAAAAAAAAAAAAAAAAAGGAAAAGTACCTCATGGGTGAGATAGTGGAATAAGCAGCTGGCCTTACTTGGGTAAAGAACCACAGCTGACGAGGGGCTCACTCCAGGTCGAAGATCAAGCAGCCAAGTTGTAATAGATTGCTCTGAATTAGACTCTACAATATGGACGCGTATGAATTCCATTTGTTACAGTCTTTTCATTAGAAGTGCCCGAACAAATGTGCAAACAGTTCAGACAAGTAATTTGCAGTAGGGCTGAGGGTGTGGCTCAGTTAGCAAAGTGCTTGCCTCACACACAGGAAGTGCTGGGTTCAAGTCCTAGCACTCATAAAATAAATGCCTGTGAGCTCGGCACTTGGGAAATGGAGACAGGAGAGATGGAAGTTAAAGGTCCCCAAACACAAAAAATCCAAAATCTGAGCCAACCTGGGCTACATGAGATTCTGTCTCCAAAAATAAAGTTTGCCAGGTATGGTGGTCCACACCTTTACTCCCAGCATTCAGGAGGCAGAGGATCTCTGTGAGTTCTAGACCAGCCTGGTCTACATAGGGAGTGCCAGTCCAGCCAAGGGACAAATCGAGACAGACTGATCAGAGAAGAAAGTGTGTAAAAGACTGTAGACCAGTGGTTCTTGACCTTCCTATCCTTAATGCATTTCCTCATGTTGTGGTGACCCCTAAGCACTGTATTGTCTTTGTTGCTACTTCATAACTGTAATTTTGCTAAGGTTATGGCTCATACTGTAAATATCTTACGTACAGGATATCTGATTAGTGACTCCCAAAGGGGTTGTGACCCACAGGTTGAGAACCACTCCAGTATAGGAAAAGATAGATATGACTACAAAATAAAAAAATACAGCTTTATTGCCTTTAAAAACTGGCCAAACAAGACCTGCATAATGATGACACCAACTGACATACCACAAGGATAAGAGAATGTCTCAGGGCCCCACCCCTAGGTGAAGAGCTCCTGGCAATCAGTGACCGAGAGAAGGCAAACAAGTCTTCTCCAGGGGCAAGCTTCTTCATAGGCTATCCCGTCCTGGCGGTCAGCCCTAAACATGAGTGCATAAGCACAACTCTGTAAAGTGTTTTTTCCCCAGTTCTGCTCCCGGAATGACGACTCTGAGACTAATTATTTATTATTAAATGCTGAGGCCATAAACTTTGGCTCATTCCCTGGCTAACTCGTAACTTATTTACCCCATTCGGACTATTCTGTGTCTTCCATTTGGTTAATTACCTCTCCTTCAGTCCCTGACCACTTCTTTCTTTGAGTCTCTACAGTGTCTCACTCAGCATATCCCTTGGAGTCTCTTTATTCTATCCTGAGTTCAGATACCCGCTAGTTTATGTCTTTTCATGGTGCTCCTGAATCTCTTTCTTATATACTCACTATTTTCCAGAATCCTCTGTCTTCCTGCCAGTGTCCCACCTCCTGCCTCAGCTCATTGGTCCTAGGCTTTTTTATTGACAGGTGATGCCTATAAGAGATTCTCTTACATAATACTAAATGGCTCAGAGGATCATCTCTGTCTGTCTGTCTGTGCATCTCTTCCTATGCCTGTGTGTGTGTGTGTGTGTGTGTGTGTGTGTGTGTGAGAGAGAGAGAGAGAGAGAGAGAGAGAGAGAGAGAGAGAGAGAGAAAGAGATTAATTATAGAAGACAAGGTTTTGAACTTGAGAGGGGAGGACACCTGAGCAGTTGGAGGTGGGATAGAGGGAGTACAGAGAATGTAAATATCCCAGGCATGAATGAAACTGTCAAAAATAAAAATTAATTAAAACTTGTCTGGAATTATAAGACATCCAGTAAACTTGAAGTTATTTGCAATAAGTATGACAAGTTCATGTCCCTGACATATGAAGAGGCCAAACCCATGATTATAAACCCAAACCCATGATAATAAGCCCAAACACACGATAATAAGCCAAACCCATGATAATAAACCCCCTCATGGGCAAGGGTATCAGGAGGCAAGTCACACAGAGGAGAGAGACACTGAATTGTGCACTGAAGAAATACATTTCTTAGTAAGTAAAGATTGAAGCAACAAAGACACATAGTTTACCTTTACCATTTTCCACTACGTAATTAATTAAAGAGTCTAAAGTAGCAATATTTAATGCAGGCATGGAGCACGAATTTGGATTCTTAGTAAGGCTATTTTTATTAGTTTACAACTCTTGGAAAATAAATCAGTCAATGTTTTATCAAAGACATGAAAAATGGTCATACATTTTGTCTAATAATTAAATTCTTGAGACTGCACAGAAAGAGGATAATCCTAACTGTAAGGACATTATCATGGTATTTAGTAGTATAATTTGGGAGGCAGAAGCTGGAAATGAGCTATTTCATAACAGAAGATTAGAATTATAACATCATTATATGACAGCACCAGACACTGCATATTCATGAACAGTGATATCCACAAGGAACTTTTAATCACCTGTGAAATGCTTAAATAATTATGTTAAGTAAAGTACAGAGTTGTGGTCTATGATTATAAGTACGCATAAAATATGCCATAGCAAAAGGTTAATGAATCCGGTAATCCTAGCGTTCAGGAATTAGAGGAAATTACTGTGCTGACTTTCTGTTACCATAACAAACAATGGGGATTACCAGAGTAAAGAGTAGATAAAGCTTTGACAGTTTTGGAAGCCAGTTGCTTTGGTTGGCTCATGACAAGGTAGCAAACCGTGGTGGCAGTGCATGGGAAAAGCTACTCCATCGTATCAGGGATGCAAGACAGCATAGGCTAAGTCCTAGCACCCCTTAGAGTACATCCCATGATGCTCTTCTCTATCTTCCACTTCCTAAGGATTTCAAGACTACCAATAGTGCCATGGGCAGGGCACCAAGTCTTGTGCACTTGGCCTTGGAGGGACATTCAAGAGCTAAACTGAGAGCTGGGCATGGTGGTGTATACTTATAATCCCAGCACTTGGAAGGCAGAGGCAGGCAGAGTTCTGTGAGTTTGAGACCAGCCTGGCCTACTACATAGTGAATTCCAGAACAGCTAAAACTACATAGTGAGACCCATTGGATTGGATTTTTCTAAACCTACTTTAGGGTTCTAGAGTGCTTCAGCCTTTCTTCTAGCCCCTGACCAGAGGTAGGGGAAGAGGTACTTTGGAGAGTGATTCTGCTCTTTGTCGTCAGGACACCAGCAGTCCAGTCCAAGAGCAAACACCAAACACGAATTATCTAGCCGCAGCTCAACCCAGCAGAAATGCAGGTTCTGGCTGAATTGTCATGAGTCAGCGGAAGTGGTAAGAATCAGCCAGACTACCATGAGAAGTTTTTGGCAAGTTTCTCTCTATGAAGAGAAGACCAGTGAAGACCAGCAAATGTTGCAGGCTGTAGCAATGCAAGAACGTTCTTTCGCTGTCTGTGGGGTCCTATTTATACTCTTTCCAAACATTGTACACCCTCTCAAGTGTCTGCTCCAGCAAAACATCACTTGCCCTCTCCTGTGCCTGTTTCAGCAAAATGCCCTCTCACAGACAGCTTCTAGAAAATATCACGTGACCTCTCACAAGACAGCTTCCCCCAAAATATCACATGACACAACTGAGTTATTAAAGAAACCAGAAAGTTCCACTTCAGAGACCCTGTCTCAAAGAATAAACAAACAAAAAACATCTAAACTTAGTATCAAATACTAGAAGAACATAGTTGTCTTTTGATGGGAAACTTATTTTGGGTTGTGTTAGCATTCTGTCGAAACTCCACCCCACAGTTACCTGGCAACAGCCAGGTAAGCCTGACCCACTATAAAAGGGGCTGCTTGTTCCTTCCTCCCTCTCTTGCCTCTCTCTCTTTCTCCCCATTCCCTTCTCCCCTCTCTCCATGTGGTCATGGCTGGCCTCTACTTCTCTACTCTCTCCCTCGCTCTGCCTTTCTCTGCCTCTACTATCCTCTTAACTCCCCTCCCCATGCCCTGAATAAACTATAGATTTATAGGCTGGTCCCTCAGGGGGAAGGGATGCCTTGGCATGGACCCTCTGAGGCACCCCCTTCTCCCATAGCTCACCACACCTCTCACAGGACATAACTCCTATCTCTTTATCTTTTTATAAACACAACATTGGTGCTGAGACTCGGATTTAGAAACTCTGCAGGTTTGCATCCCACCCCAACTACCACAAGAGATCCACACTTGATAGCACAGAACTGGTAAGCCCCCATCCTCTACTGGTCAGAGTGACTGTCCACCTGGTCCCAGGGGAGAGTTTTTAAGCTCAGAGCTATCCTTGTGTTGTCCTTGAGGATGGGAGACATTCAGTTTTTCACTGACTCTCGTTTTAGGACTTTTTCCTTTGGGTGAGATTTCCCTCTCCTTGGAGATAGTTTCTTTCTAGCCTGAGAAATTCCGGGGCCGGGTAACTGGTGCTCTGGTCAGGAGCACTGGCTCCGAGTGTTAGCCCTCAGACTATCACGTGATGACCTGATGGTCTGACCTGTGCTAGAAGCTCTCTTAGGTTGCTAATCAATCCTATTCTTTAACCCAGGGGTCAGTCTTTCGATGCCTGGTCCCTACTTAATGGGATGTCTTGGCCTAACCCAATATGGCCCGTAGCATAGAATTTCCCCTCCCCCTTCCTCATTTGTGGCCTGCGAATAGCTACATCACTATCCAAATAAAAGGAAGACCTCTCTGACCCCTCGCTCTCCCCCCCCCCTTCTTGGCCACCACCTGTGCCCTTCTCTCCTACAATAAACCTCACATGGAACTGTTTGGCTTGGTGTGGTCTGTCGTGAGCCACACATTGAACACAACAGGTTGTATTATTCATTTACTTAGTTTTTGGTTTTTGAGGCAGGATTTTTCTATTTTGCCAGGTTGGCCTCAGACTCTCTCTGTAGTCTGGCTGTACTTGAACTCCGGATTCTCCTGTTTCAGCTTCCTGAGGGATTTTCCTGTTTCAGCTTCCTGAGGGCTGGGATTACAGATGTTTGTGGAAAAACGAACTCTTCATTTTTTACTTTTTATGTTTTTGATTATTAATATTCTGTTGCAAATAACGCAAACTTAAATCTAATTATCTTGCACAGAAATAGGAATTTATTGTTCAATAAATAAATTACAGGACTAGATCGTAGTGCAGGTGAGGGCTGTTGAATAGTATGATCACTGGTCTGTTGTCCCAGATCACCTATCTCTGCTTCTTTATTGTCTATCTAACTGTCTATCCATCTGTCTGTCTATTTATCTACCTACTTATCAAATCTAATCTATCTATCTATCAATTAATCATCTATCATTTATCTACACATCTATCAAATCCAATCATCTATCTAATATATCATATATCTATCATCTATCTACCTATCTATCAAATCCAATTATCTATCTATCTATCCATCTATTTATCCATCTATTGCAGCAGGTGACTTCATTTTTAACTTCTTTTTAAAATTTATTTATTTTATGTGGATATTCCTGAGCCTGCTGCCTGTGGAGGTCAGACAAGGGTGTTGGATCCCCCGGAACTGGAGTTGCGTATGGTTATGAGACATGATGTAGGCCCTCTGCAAGAATAATAAGTGCCCTTAATCGCTGAGCTATCTCTCTAGTCCCTGAAGGTGACATCTTTTGTAAGACCAGAGAAAAAGGTCATGGAAATATTTCAGTTTCTGTGTATCATTCTTTTTTTCAAAATATAATTTATAATTTCAAACATGTGTAGAATGAAATGTGTTATATCTACCAATCATTTCCCCCCTCAACTGCCCTGTGCCCTCCGACAGCAAGTCCTTCCAAGTATATAGGATTTGTTTTTTGATAAGTCCAGTTAGTACTACCCATATGTGTGTGGTATGGAGCCTTTCACTGGAGTGGAAATCCTGTCAGTGGCCACACCTCCAGAAAGGAGTGATCCTCCCCCCTCCAGCCCATGCTGCCTACTCAAGGGGGGGGGACTGAAGATCCCTTACCCAATCTACGCTGGAATTCTGAATAGCTTGATCCTGGATAGGCTTTATGCAGATAACCACAACTGCTGTGAGCTCCTGTTCAGAAGACAGCATCTCTCAGCACTCCTCCCTATTCTCCAACTCCTATGCTTTTCCTGCTTCCTTTTCTGCTATGTCCCCTAAGCCTTGTGGTGGCGGGTGGATACAGATGTCCACTTAGAGCTGTGCACCCAGTCCCGCATTCTCCCATCTCTCCATTGATGCCAACCCTGCAGGAAGAAGACCAACACTGAGAAACAGCCCAGATCCATGGGTATAAATGCAAATATTTAGAAGACAATTTGACAGCAAGATCACTTAGCAAAATATCAATAGCAGGTTCTGCTCTAGTGTCTATGAATCCCCTGGCCATGGGCTTTTGACCAGCATTTCAGTACCAGACATGAAATTCCCTCCTGTGAAGCAAGTTCCAAGTCCAATTAGAAACATGTCAGTGATCCCTATAACAGCTGTGCCATTATTGCACTGGTGGGCACAGCTTGCCTGGTAGGTTGGTTATCGCAGCATGCAGGTTCCAGCGAAGGGTAAGCTGCTCTTTCCTAGCAGCTTATTTAGCATCTTCCAGCACTGTGAAAGCTAGCCAGCAGGGAGGAAGTGGTCTAGTTGGTTTGAGATTGATTTCCCCATATCCTACAGTCAAATTGTGTGGTATTTTCAGCAATAGGGTTGTACCATGCAGTTATGGTGTGAAACCAAGGGCAAGGGCAATGACAATAGAGAGCATTGTTTTGCAGACCTCTGGGGCCTCCCTGACCAATAACACATGGGAATATATCCCAGGCCTTATACAGTGATTTTCATTTAATAACCTATGCTAGTTAGATTTTGTCAATGACAAAGCTGGGGGATTATCTGGGAAGACAAAACCTCACATGAGAAAAATCCCTCCATTAGGTTGGCCTGTAGGCAAGTCTGTGGAAGCCTTTTCTTGATTAGTCATTAATGTGGGAGGGGCCCAGCCTACTGTGGGTGGTGCCACTCTTGGACAGGTGGTTCCGGATGGTATGAGAAAGGTAGCTGAGCCAGCCAGTAGGCAGTGCTCCTCCATAGTCTCTGATTCAGTCCCGCCCTTTAGGTTCGTTCCTGCCCTGGCTGCCCTTCATGAGGGACTATAAGATGTAAGATGAAACAGAGTCTTTCCTCACCAAGTTGTTTTCCACCATGGTACTGATCATAGCAATAGAGAGGAATCCAACGTCTTTTGTGACCTTTAGGTAGATTCTTCGGAATGAACCAGCAGACCCCTAATTTCCACCAACCAAAGGGCTAAGAGTGCTTTCAACCTTGAAGGTCTATAGCAGTTTCCTCTGCTCTGCTATAATGTGTCTACTGAATGTATCCATTGGTATATTTTAAAAGTCTGTTATTTTTCTACAACTTTCTTTGTTCTGTTACTATCAAAGGATCATGAAAATGCTACATCACTGGAACATGCTATTTGCGGAACTAACTGGACCACCCTCGCCTGGACCACAGTCACTAGTACTTGGCTCCCACATAAACCATCTCTTTTGCTCCTTAATGGTAAGAGCCGCTTCTTTCATTAGCAGCTCGTAGCTTTTTATGTTCTTAAAGTTTGGGTAATCCTTCATCAGATGAACAGTGGACAGGATGGCTCCTATTCCACAGGCTGCCTTTAGACTCTGTTGCTTGTTTCCTTTGCTGTACAGAAGCTTTATAATTTATCAACGTTTGTGTTTACGTCTAGAGCTACTGCACTACCCTTCAGTACGGTGTTCAGCTCTTGATGAGTTGCCCCGTGTTTTCCTATGGTTGTTTCAGAGTTTCAGGTCTTACGTGAAGGTCGCTCATCACCTTTGAGCCCAGTTTTGCATATTCTGAGAGATTGGCATATGGTTCTATTCTTCAGTGTCTGAGTCTCCAGAGTTCCCAGTGCCGATTGCTGAAGACTTTGTATTCTTTTCAAGTTTACATTTGGCACCTTTAGCAAGAACCACATTGCTGTAGCCAGAACATCCTTGCGTTCCCTTGGTGTGGTTTTGTGTCTGTACCATGCCATTTTGTCACTGAAGTTCTATAATTAGAAGTCAGGTGTTATCATACCTTCAATGTGGCTTTTGTTCAGTATTTCTTTGGCTATTTGGGGTCTTTTTTTTCCATATGAACCTCAGGATAAATACTTTCTATTTTTATGAAGAATGTCATTTGGATTTTGATGGGGATGGCATTAAGTTTGTAGATTGCTTTGAATAATATGACCATTTTAACAGTATCACTTCTGTTTATTACAGAACATGAAAGAACTTTCCATCTTCCAGTGTTTTCATTATTATTATTATTATTATTATTATTACTACTACTATTATTTGTGTATGTGTGGTGCATCATGTGTATGGATGCATTCATGTGTATGTGTGCCATTTTGGTTTTTTTAAATTTAATTAATTTATTTTTTGATACTTTATTTACATTTCCAATGTTTCCCCCTTTCCGGTTCTCCTCGTTGGAAACCCTCCACCCCCTCCCCCTCCCCCGCCTCTATGAGAGTATTTCTCCTCCCACCCACCCGCCCACCCACTCCCTTATTCCTACCTTGACATTCCCCTTTACTGGGGCCTCTAACACCTCAGGCCCAAGGGCCTCTACTCCCCCTGATGGTCAACAAGGCCCTCCTCTGCCACATATGTGGTCATGAGGCATGGGTCCCTCCATGTGTATTCTTTGGTTGGTGGTCCAGCCTCCAGGAGGATGGGGAGGGGGGCATCGGGCCAGTTGACACTGTTGCTCCCTCCATGGGACTGCAAACTACCTCAGCTCCTTCAGTCCTTTCTCCAACTCCTCTATCTGGGACCTCACTCTCAGTCCAGCGGTTACTGTAAAGTGAAACATGGGTATTCCAAACTTTTGGGCTAATATCCACTTATCAGTGAGTACATACC
>CM052713.1:15567480-15588658 GCA_028551405.1 Uromys caudimaculatus
TTGCATTTTGTATGTTCTTTTAGTGTTGTGTCAATGTTGTCTATGGTATCTTCTGCTCCTGAGGTTCTCTCTTCTATCTCTTGTATTCTGTTGGTTATGCTTGCATCTATGACTCCTGATCTCTTTCCTAGGTTTTCTAACTCCAGGGTTGTCTCCCTTTGTGATTTCTTTATTTTTTCTATTTCTATTTTTAGTTCCTGGATGGTTTTGTTCATTTCCTTTGTGTGTTTGATTGTGTTTTCCTGTAATTCTTTAATGGATTTTTGTGTTTCCTCTTTTAGGGCTTCTAGCTGTTTACCTGTGTTCTCTTGTATTTCTTTAAGGGAGTTATTAATGTCCTTATTAAAGTCTTCTATCATCATCATAAGAACTGATTTTAAATCTGAATCTTGCTTTTCTGGTGTGTTGGGACATCCAGGGCTTGCTGTGGTGGGAGAGCTGTGTTCTGATGATGCCAAGTAGCCTTGATTTCTGTTCCTTATGTTCTTACCCTTGCCTTTTGCCATCTTCTTAACTCTGATGTTAGCTGATCTTACTCTGTCTGTCTGTGGCTTGTCCCTCCTGCAGGCCTCTGTATCAATACTCCTTGAAGACCAGCTCTCTCTGAGAGGTGTTTGGGTTAGGAGTGCTGTGGCACAGAGTCAACTCTGGGGTGCAGAGAGAAACCAGAAGGATCTTGTCCCCAGTGATCCCTTGGTTCCTGTGTCCTGATAGCTCTTCAAGGGTCCCTCTTGATCCAGTGAGTTTGAACAGAAGTGGTAGTTTTGCCTATGCTCGAAGGTGTGTCAGCACTCCTGGGATACCAGCTCTCTCCTGCAGCCCTGTGCCCCAGGCTAAGGTCCTGGTTAACAGTGGTGCTTGTCTTATCCCCACTCATGGCTTTTCCATGCTCCTGGGAGGGTGACTTTCTCCCGGCGCTGCTTGGCTATGGAACCCTGGTGGCCCAGGCAGAGGCCTCCTGCCACAAATGGAAACCAGAAGATTCCTATGCCCGACTTTATGTCAGTCCCTGTGTCCCGCGGGTTCCGGGCAGGTCACTGTGAGCAGTGGTGCTCGTTTTATCCCCACTCATGGCTTTTCCACACTCCTGGGAGGGTAGCTTTCTCCTGGCACTACTTGGCTATGGAACCTGCCATTTTGGTTTTTGAGACAGTGTCTGTCATTGACCTTGGAGTTCAGACATCTGCCTAAGCTGGCTAGCCAGCCTTAGTGAATAACATAAGAGAACAGTTCCTTCCTGCAGAAAGGCCATGTTCCTACTGTTTCCATAAAATGAATAAGATATGATTTCCATTTACGAGGAGAGGATGCTCTAGGCCCCCACTCCAAGTCAGTCAGGAAGTCTTTGCATCAGAGATAGGGCTTGAAGGAAGAGGCACTTACTAAACTGAGATGAGCAAGAGAGAAAGCACCCACTCACAGAAGACAGTGGAGGAGAAGTTCAGAGCAGAGATGGGCTGATAAGGCAAAATGAGAAGGTCAGGGCAACCCGTGGAAAAAGTGGCACAGAAAAAGCTGAACAGAAAGGCAATTGAATTGGCAAGGTTCAACGCATCACATGTCAGTTCATATCTGGATACCAGAGATGGAAAGCTAATAAACACTTTCCAAGCAGGAGCATAATAGGAACACATTGGCACTGAGCTAAGGACACCTGCTGGCACAACTGATGCTCAGAGGTCAGAGTTGCGGCTGTTTGTCATTGGACTGGCAATGAGGACAGAAGCAGAGGTGAGTGAGTTCAAGAGAAAAGGCTCTATCTACATTAGAATGATAACACTGGCATGTGAGGTTATAGGCTCCATTTTCCTGTCTCATCAGTTAAACTGCTGTTATTGTCAAGAGAAAGGAGGGGGGATCATTGCGGGCTAGGTGGTGTGAGTGACCCAGCCTACACTCCAGAGAAAAGCATGAGTTTGGCCTCTTCGCTAGCCCCTCAAGTGAGTCTTGAGAAACTGGCATGTCTATCAGTACAGGCAGGAAAACTCTGTGCTGTCCTTGCCACTTGGACATTGGAGATAGAGGAAGATCACTTCCTCCTCCTAGGTAGTCCATGGAAGTTCTTTGCATGTTGCCTCTGCATTGAGGGGCACTGCCTTCAATGCACTCATTGCATTGGTGCCTTTGATTTTCATGCTGTGTTTTGAGGTATCTTAATCTAGGGTTGTCTATATGTTGAAGGATAATATTATGGATAATAGAGAGTGAGGTATTCAGCATTTATGTAACTTTGAGTCTTAAGAAAATATCTTCTAAAGATGTCTGTTGGTGAAGAACTTTTGGGACTTGATCACAACCAATAAGCCCCTTTTCCACAATTATGGTATTTCTTAATCACATTTCATGTTTGAGTCAATTGCTGGTTCCAAGAAAGAGACAGGAAGTGTGCACGGCAGCGTCGGCTGGCCAGATAAACCAGAGGCACCATTCCCCTTGTGCTCTGGTCACAGACTCTGTTTCCTCCTTGATTGGGTAAACATCCTTTCCTTATTCCTGTTTCCCTGAAGTCAGCACTTCCCTAATGATTTCCTGTTCTGGAGAAAAGTCTTCCAGCAATCAAATCAAACCAAACCAGAGAGGTTAGTAAGGATGGCCGTGGTGAGGAAATTTGAATCAGAAAATTTTCTGAGTGCTTCTGGTCCTCAGTCTACTATCTTTCCCTGCCCATAGGGCTGTCTGTAGAGACAGGACACCAATGAACAAGACTCTTCATGAAAGTCGCCACCTATAACCACATGGAAAGGGCAGCATTCTCCTCAAAGGGGGGGAAAAAACAACTTAAGACTAGAAATGTATGTTTCTTATCCAAGAATGCTTCTAATTAGTTTACTGCTTCTCCCCAAATTAAAGGCTAAAACTGCCCCAAAGCAAGTGCCTGTTTGTTGCCTTCTTACCCTTGGTTGCTTTCCTCTTAAGGAATTGACATCCTTCTGAAGTGAAGAGCAGTCCTAAATTTGAT
Organism: Uromys caudimaculatus; assembly: GCA_028551405.1. Lineage (NCBI taxonomy): Eukaryota > Metazoa > Chordata > Mammalia > Rodentia > Muridae > Uromys > Uromys caudimaculatus. The sequence goes on from CM052713.1 coordinate 15,570,440, forward strand.
ATCTGTTCTTATTTATTTTGTTCTGCTATCATAGAATTCCCGAGATTGGTTAATTCGCAGAAACACAAATTTATTTTTAACAGTTCTGGTATCCGGGGAATCCAAGACCAATGTGTCAGGGTTTCGTCAGGGTTTGGCCTCTGACTGTGGCGTGGTCCTCTGAATATTACATTCTCTAGATGGGAGGGCTGTTGCGGATCAGGAGGTCAGACAGCTGAAGAGCAACTCCCCTGCACCCCCTCCCCCACAACTTCTTTCTGCAGTGTCATGACTCAGCTCATGGGTATGGAACACACAAGATCCAAGAACCTCCCATTAGGCCCCACCTCCAGACACTGCTGCAGTAGGGAGCAAATTCTCAGCTCCCTATTTTGGGGAACCACGTGGATTGTAGCATTAGCTTATTTTCAGAGATGTGTGGGATTTTTTTTTTTTTTTATGTTTTATTCTGAATGTTTCTGTTAAATTGTTCATATTGTTATTTGCTATAAATTGGCATTTAGCATGAAAATTGATGAGAGACTCAATCTGTACTAATTGATTAAAATGTTAGTAGTTTCAGTAATCTCCCCTCTTTTTTTCTTTACTTCATTCTTTTTCCGTTTCTTGCTTCTGGCTGGGTGTGTATAACTACATATGTAACCCTGGCTGGCCTCATTCTGAGTGCTAGGATTACAAGTGTGGCCCAAGTGTGACCCACCATGCCTGCTCCTTCATTCCTTCCCTTTTCTCCTTCACCTTCCTTTTTTTATTTTATTTTATTTTTTAAAAATTCTTGCTATAGAGCCCAGGCTTGCCTCAAACTCATAATCTTTTTTTACCTCAGCCTCTTGAGGGCTAGGATTATAGGAGGGGGCCACCATGCCTAGCTAACTAATCCATTCCTTAAATTTATATTGTATTAAGACCTACAAAGTCTTATTTATCAGAGGATTTAGATGGACATCTCTTTGGATATCTCATTCTAGTGCAAATAAAAGTGATTCTGCCAGTTAAAGCCTTGGTTTTGTTGAGTGAGTTTTGAGACCTCCCAAATCATTCATTCCTGTTTGTACTAAATGCACTGTGATCAAAGTGGTTACACGTGCTGACATAGACCATGCTACACACATAATGCACAAAGCCTGGCTGGATATAGGCAACATAAGTGCTGTCTTGCAAGAAACTTCTAGAACATCAGGAATCTCTATGCTTGCCTTCCTCATGCCTTCTGCTTGTCCTCCAAGCTTCCCAGTTAGGAAATTCTGGACACTTCACTTCAAGCAGAGTGAAGGAAAGGCTAGCATAAATGCAGTGTTGAAGAACTTGTAGAGATTTTAGGGGGGTTACCCTCGACTCAGTAATGAATGAATTCACTGAAAGAGTATTTTCTCCTTGGGGTCAAATCTTGGTTCTCCCAATGATCCAATGATGAGATGTATTGGTAAAAACCTGGTGGTAAAGACTGATAGATAGGATTAAAAGGGCTTGGGCTAATGCTTAGCTAGCGTGAAAGGGTTCCCAGGTTCAAGCCCCAGCACTGAGGAGAAACACACAAAAAATTCCTACCTCTCAAACGCTTTCAGGATTGGAAGCAAGATGGTGATGGCTGATGGCCCCCATGGAGTAGCTCCAAGGAGCCTGAGAAACCTATGGAGTCTTGGAGGGGAGACGTGGCAGTGGAGGAGTCCACAGAGATGAAGTATCTCCAGAACAACTTTTTTTTTTTTTTTTTTTTTTTTTTAAAAAGGTCAGGTCTTATGGGAAGATGCATTTTAAAAGTGGACTCAAGAAATTGGAAGGAAAGATAGTGGAACAGAGCCACGGGTGGTCAAGAATGGCAAAACTGGAGATCCTGTGAAGGGTTTGGGAGCTGAGGTGGGGCTTGCCCTGCTGGGAGGAGGAGAGGCACTGCCCACAGGCTGTAAGCATAAATGTCTGACAGGGTGACCCAGGGCAGGCTGCATGATCGTCCTGACTCTGGGCAACATGCTACAGAAACCAGAAACCTGGAACCAGATCAATGACTCATTGTGATAAGTATCTGCACGTAAAGCTGTTTTGGCAAAAAATACATTGTGGGGCACACTGCAGTTTGCAAGGGGCACTGGAGCAGTGCATGCATGGGGGGGGAGAGGTGGAACTAAAAATGGGCCGGCTGTGACAGGTTTCCAAGAAGGCTTTGGTGGATGGGGAGAGCATAGTCATTGCCCAGTGGGGCCAGCAAGGTGATGTGCAGCAGCCTGGAGCTCACTCAGACTCTGACCCTGAACATGAGGCCCGGCTGCATGATCGCCCTGGCTCTGAGCAATGGCAGTTATGTTCAAGGTGGATAACAGTTCATTTTCTGGACTGGGACTCCTCAAAAGACCGCCATGGCCCATGATGCTGCTGGAGGTCATATTGGTGTTCATAGTCTGTGCTACAGCCAGGGGATTTGTTGATGTCTGTGGTCGATGTGGAGGTCTGTGATCTGTGTTGCGCCCAAAGGTTATGTTCATGTCCGTGATCCATGCTGCCAAGGGAGGCCATGTTGATGCCTGTGGTCTGTGCTCTGTCAGGAGGCCCCATTGATATTTGTGGTCAGTGCTGCCACCGTGGGTCATGTTAGTGTCCATGGTCTATGCTCCTGTGGGAGGCCATGCTTATGTCTGTGGTCTGCGTTCCCACCAAAGGCCATGATGGTGCCTGTGGTCTGTGCTGCTGCCTGAAGCCATGTTGATGTTCATGGTCTGTATTGCTGCCAACAGCCATAATGATGTCTGTGGTCCGTGCTGTGGTCTGTACTGTGGCTGAAGGTCATGTTGATGTCAGTGGTCTATACTGCCAATGGATGCCATGCTGAGATTGATGTTCATGCTGCCACTGGAGACCTTGTGAATGGCCGTCATCCGAGCTGTCGTCAGAAACTATGTGGAAGTCTATGATCCGTGCTACTGCTGACTATAACAGGCAACGGAGCTTCTTCTGTAGAACTATTGATGACTGCAGTCTCACAGTTGGGAATGAGAAGCTTCTGTGACAACCTTTGCCCCCACCCCCAAAAGAAAGCCTACACAGGAAGTCGTTGAAGAGAACTCTTAAAAATTGTGATAGCAATGCTTAAGTGTAGCTCTTTACAGTTGATGGCTTCTTCCTCGAGTTTCAAGTCAGCCTGGGTTGCAGAGCAAAATCCTGTTGAAAAACAAAACAAAAATAAAAAAATAACCAAAAAGGCTGAAAAGTTAATCTTAAACTGGTAGGGCGAATGCAAATAACACGTTTTCTAAAACATTCAAAGAGTTGGGGAAATGACGATCCTAAGATCCTTTGAAATAGGATTAAATATAGGCTTAAACAAAGTTGCCAGGGGGTGGTGGCATTTGCCTTTAATTCCAGAACTTAGGAGACAGAGGCAGGCAGTTTAAGGCCAGCCTGGTCTACAGAGAGAGTTTGAGGACAGTCAGGGCCACACAGAGAAATTCTTTCTCAAACACACACACACAAACACACAGACACACAGACACCCACAGACACACAGACACACACAAGCACACACATACAGACACACACACACAGACACACACACACATACACAGACAGACAGACACACAGACACATACACATACATAGACAGACACACACGTTAGCTTTACTTCTACTCTAAATCTCAAAGCAGGGTGACAGCCTCCCAGTCCTGGTGGAAGACTAAGAGACTGAAACCAAAGCCGGCAGGTGTAGGAGTAGAAACACTCACTTAGGAAAGAGTAAGGATCCTGAGAAGGTCATTCAGAGGTTAGCAATAAGCACAGCCCTGTATGGAGCCTTCTGTGTGGAGGACAGAAAGGAACCGTTCAACGAACTAGAAATCTGGAGAGAAAAAAACTGGTCTAGCAGGTAGGTGGGGGTGCGCGCCCGCCGGCGGAGGGCATACCGCTGAGTTGCAGGCATGAAACGAGATTTCTTTCTGAGTTGAAGTTGTAGGGAAAAACCATGCTCTTTTCTCTTTGAGGATGCCCTGCTGAGAATCATGCTCCAAGAAGCAGGCTCTAGGTCTGTGGTTCTCAACCCTCTTGATGCTGCGACCTTTTAAAAACAGTTCCTCATGTTGTAGTGATCCCCCAACCATAATGCTATTTCATTGTAAATTCGTAACTATAATATTGCTACTGTTAGGAGTTGTAATATAAATGTCTGAGATGCAGGATATCTGATACGAGACCCCTGTGAAAGAGTTGTGGGACCCACAGGTTGAAAAACAATGCTCCAAAGCCTTGTGGTTGGGAGTAAATCCATTCGCTATTTTCCCCTACTCTCAAGGAGTTGCCATAGAGACAAATACGTAAAGACAGAATGTTTCTGGATACAAAAAAAGGCAAGTCAAGCCAAACCGCAAGGCCATCGTTGCTGTAAGAAGCAACAAACCCAACTGATCCTTATAAAGCAGGAGAGGGGCTGGAGAGATGGCTTGGCTGTTAGGAGCACTGGCTGCTCTTCCAGAGGAGCCAGGTTCAATTCCCAGCATTCACATTGCAGCTCACAACTGTCTGTAACAAGAGGATCTGCAGTTCAAAGCCCTTCTGGATTAAGGGAGAAATTATCTTAAAAGATTGATAAAACCGAAACACTAGCATGCAGAAAAGGCCTTGCTCTACCTGGCTAGCTCTCTGTGAGGGCTGTTCTTGTGGTTTCTTCCGCTAGTAAGCCTGCCTTGCAAGGCCTCAACTTTACCAAAATCTAGAGGACTTCTCCAACCCTCTCTTCTCCTCTTCCTCCCCCTCTCGTCTCTTCCTCTTTTTCTCCTCAGCTCCCTTCCCCCCTTCTCTCCCTTCCTTTCCCAGCTCCTTCTCCTCCCGCTCTCTTCCTCTCTTTAGAGGGTTAAAAGAAATTCTGGGTTATTATAATATAAATAAATCACATCTCCTTTTCATTTCCTCCCTCCAAGCCTTTACACAGACCTTTCCTTGTTCTCCCTCAAATTCGCGGCCTCTTTTATCCCCCCAATTCTTGTTAACATGCATACATGGATATAGATACATAGTCCTTAATACAGCCCGCTCAGGATGTAGCGTGTTACTTGCGTTGTATTTTCCAGGCTGGCTATTCGGTATTGAGTAACCAGTTGGTGTGCTCTTCCCTGGAGCATTCTTCAGTTGTCTACAGTTCTTTGAGTAGGACTGAGGTCTCGTGGGCTTTCCCCATCCAAGTCGGCATGTCAGTTGCTGTTGTCCTTGTTCAGTTCATGTCTAGACAGTCATGTTGGTGAGACTTTATGGGTGTAGCTTCTGACATTACTAGAAGATACAATCTCACAGAACACTTCCTGATCCTCTGACTCTTAGAATCTTTCCGCTCTCTTTTCTGCAATGTTCCCTGAACATGAGGTGTAGAAATTATTTTTAGAAAAGTATTCATTGGGGCTAGACTCCATAACTCTACATTTGGTTGGGTTGAGGTTTCCTGCAATGGTCTCCATTTGTTGCAAAGAGAAGTTTCCTGGATGAGGGGTGAGGACTACACTTGTCTGTGGGTATGCTTTGTTTGGGTTTCACTGCTGTGAAGAGACACCACGACAAAGGCAATTTTTATAAAGGGAATCATTTGATGGAGCTGGCTTACAGTTTCAGTGGTTTAATCCATTATCATCATGGTGGGCAATATGGCAGCCTCTAGGCCGGCTGGAGAAAGAACTGGGAGTTCTGCATCTGATCCACAGGCAGCAGAAAAGACTGTGAGCCACACTGGGCATAGCTTGAGTATAGGGGACCTCAGAGCCCACCCTGGACAGTCACACTCTTCCTCCAACAAGGCCACACCTAATCCAACAAGTAGTACCACTCGGTGTGACCAAGCATTCAAACAGATGAGTCTATGGGGCCATACCTTTTCAAACCACCACAGGGTATAAGGACAAACACTTAGAATGGAGATAAAGATTACACTGGTGGAGTGAAATGAGAGTTAGAGATTTTCCTCCAAGATCCATGACTTCACTCGCCTTAGGTTTCCAGTTTCAGGCATGATTTTCCTCTTGCCGCGCGGGTCTCGAGTCCAGTTAGAGAACCGTTGGTTTCACCAAGGCCTGTGTGCCACCACTGTACCTGTAGGGTTATTATGCCCGGTTGGTCACTGATGTGGCTTACAGGCATCAAAGCTGGGTACAGCTGTTGCTTCCCTCCTCTGGGAGCTTGTATGACAGCTTCTGGTGCCATGAAAGGAAGTCCTCAGGAAGGTAGATTTTAAATCAGTTCCAGGGCAGGGCTCTTCGTGGCCTCTGTCTGAAGTATATGCTGACTTCAGCAATAGGAACTTATCTTCCACCTCTCTGGGGAAGTAAGGGTAACTGCAATGGCCTGTAATGTGTTGGGAGTCTTTGGTCAACCCTGACCCACAACTTAAAAGTTGCTTGGGGTTGGGTTTTTGTTAGATGGTCTTTGGCTCTTGTCAGCCCAGGTGGGAAATTTTATCTAAACTGTATATGTATATTTATACAAAGACTTATGGTTTTTAAATTAATTTACTTGTTTTATGTGTATGAGTGCACTGTCACTGTCTTCAGACACACTAGAAGAGGGCATCAGATCCCATTACAGATGATTGTGAGCCTCCATGTGGTTGCTGGGAATTGAACTCAGAACCTCTGGCAGAGCAGTCAGTGCTCTTAACCACTGAGCCACCTCTTCAGTCCCATGTTTTTGTTTGTTTTTTTCTTTTCCTAAGGTAGATTGTTAGTAGTTGATTCTTTATGATATCCTTACTGTTAATTTACCCCCTCTCTCCTTTTGTATCTCCTGTCTCCCTACTTAGTGCCTCCCCTTTCCCCCATTTCCCCGATCACATGACTTGCCCCCCCCACTCCTCTTTCTACTGCATCCTCATCCCCCACCTCCCACTGCAGCAATGCTCCCTTTTTCCTTTCTGGTTTCTGCAGTTATTCCAAGATATGTACTCACATCGGAAGACTTGGAGCTGGGAGCCTCAGGTGAGAGAGAATATATATATATATATATATATATATATACACATACACACACACACACACATGCTGCTTTCAACATTTATGGGACATTTGTTTTTTTTTTTTAAAGATTTATTTATTTTATTTATATGAGTACATCGTAGTTGTCTTCAGACACACCAGTAGAGGGCATCGGATCCCATTACAGATGGTTGTGAGCCACCATGTAGTTGCTGGGAATTGAACTCAGGACCTTTTGGAAGAGCAGCCAGTGCTCTTAACCGCTGAGCCATCTCTCCAGCCTGGGATATTTGTTTTCTTTAAGGTTGCTTTTAGCCTGTTGGCTGCTTTTAGCAAATGATTATCGCAATATACACGCACATTATTCTGGGTCAGGGGTGTGGATGATAGCAGATTGAATCCATTGTCTTAAATGATCTCAAGGCACAGTATTAACTTGGCTACCAGGGGTTGTCTTAGTTTGGATTTCTATTGTTACAATAAAACACCAGACTGGCCAAAAGCAGTCTGGGGAGGAAAGGGTTTATTTCAGCTTACAGTTCTGGAAGGCAGTGCAGGACACTAAGGCAGGAACCTGAAGGCAGGAACTGAATTGTAAGCCTTGGAGGGGTGCTACTTACTGACTTGTTCCTGATACCTTGCTCAGCCTGCCTCCTTACACACTCCAGGGCCACTTACCCAGGAGTGGCACTGTCCCCAGTGAACTGGGCTCTCCCACAGCAATTATTTTAAATATATATTCATTTTTAAAATATGATATTGTTTTTTTTAAAGCTCTACAGACAGATCTTAGGGAAGCATTTTTCTCAACGGAGATTCTCTTTTCCCAAATGACTGTAGCCTGTGTAAAGTTGACATAGAACTAACCAGGACAATCGATTCCTTGCCAAATAGATACACAAAACCATTATTGTTAAAGTCATAACTTTTCCTTTCTTGTTCATCCCAAAGATCTCATATTAATATTATCACAATATAAAACATAAATAATCTTAAAAAGTCCCACAGTCTTTAAAAATTCAAACATTTAAAATTTCAGCCCTTTTAAAACATTTGCCTTTCTAAACTGCTGAAGTTTCTCTAGAACAATCAAAGTCTCTATAAAATACCAAAGTCTCTTTATAATTCTAAAGTCTTTTGACCATAAGCTCCTGAAAAATTAAAAATAAATTCGGCACTTTCTTACTCCAAGAAAGTTATAATAAAATCAAAGTTCAAAGGTACAAAAATTTGAGTGCTTGATGTCTGGAATCCACTCATGATCCCCCATTTCTCCAGCTCTGCCATTCGTAGACTTAAGCTCCGGTCAGGTCAACTCCACAGCTATTGCTGTCCTTGCTGCTCAGCCATCCAATGGTCTGACATCCCAAAATTCTGTGATCTCTACTGTATCTGTGCTATACCCTAACCAATAGCCTGTCCTGGGCTCTTCTCAGGGACTATGATCCTGATACCTGGTGCCGGAGCCTCAATATTTCTCCATGGCTTCTCAAATACTAGGGCTTGTACTTCAACCAAGGCTGTATATTCACTAATGGCCTCTCCTGTTCATTCACAGCTTTAAGTCTCAGTTGCTCTCTATGACCCTTTCATGCCTGGGGAAACTCTTACAGATTACCAGATTGTCAATTCCACAAAAGCAAGTCTCATCATTAGCCTTTGAAGGTCAGATCAAGTCAAATTAAACCTTCAAGATGATACCACTTCATACCCACAGTGGTGATTATCTCTTAAAACCTAGGTATTAGTAAATTTTGGTGGAGGTATCACAAAATTCATAGTGACACCAGGATAATACTGATGCAGTCAGTTTGGAAAATGATGTATTTATTTGAAAGAGTAAACATAGTTACCATTCCTGGATATATACTCCTAGATATAAAATCCAAAGAAAGGAAAATATGGGTAAACACCAAACTTGTATACAACTGTTCATGGTAGCATTGTTTACATGCCACCGTGTTTACAGTGAAAAAAAAAATCCAGTGTCCTTCAATTAATGGATGGTAAAGAAAATGTATTATGTGCACATAATACAATATTAAATAATCAAAAGGAATGTGGTGGCTGTCTATACTGTAGCATGCATGAAAGTAGGACGACACAAAGTAAAAGAAGCCAGTCACAAAACATCTCAGTGTGACTTCACATGAGCTGTGCGGTCCAGTGTGATCCACAGCAACAGAACACAGCAGCTGAGGAGGGAGAGAACAAGTAGTGGCCACTCGTGGTACCCAGTTCCCTGCAGAGGTGATAAAAAAGGCTTTGAAATGTACTGTAGTGGAGGGCCAGGTTACATGGATGGATTGCATGGTGCTACACTTAGAAAACTGTGGTGAGAGAGAAAACCATGATAACACTACGGTCTGTGCTTCAGCAGACAGCAATCCTAATATTTTAATCTTCCATTACTATTAAAAACTTCAGACTCATTTTAATTTCCATGCAAAAAGGTTGGGGAGACTGCAGAGGATGCAGAAGATCAGTAAATGAGAACACGTGAGGAAAACAGGAAGACTGCAAAACAAGAGTATCACAGTGCTGTGCTGAGAGAGTCTGGGGTCAGCACCATCTCAGTGACTCGTCACACATGACTGCACATGGTTATACAGGCTTGAACTGACAGCCTTAGAAACTCAACCCGGGTTAGGGATTCTCAAACTAAGGCTGCGTTTCCTTTGAGGCCTCCTTACTGTATATTACTGCTTTCTCTCTAACAGGTTCTGGATTAACAGGTTTGGGGTGGTACTCAAGTTTTCCGTATTTCTACAATGTCTGTGCTAATGCTGTGGTTTTGAGAACTGCTTTGCAAACCACCATCTAGGTCTTTGAAGACACAGCTTCCTCTTGTTGGGTTAAAATAAAATCTTCTAAAGAAGAGGAAAAGGGAGGGTGGGGTGGGAGGAGAGATGGCCCAGCAACTAAAAGCACTGACTGCTCTTCCAGAGAACTAGGGTTCAATTCCTGGTACCCACATGACAGCTCACAACTGTCTGTAACTCCAGTTCCAGGGGACCCAACACCTTCATACAGACAGACATGCGGGCAAAACACCAATGCCCACAAAATAAAAAGCAATAAATTATTTTTAAAAATGAAAAGAGGAGAGGTAAGATGGGAGTGGGGGAAGGGAAAGAGAAAAAGAAGGGGGGAAGAAGGGGGGAGAGGGAAGAGGTGTCAGAAAGTAGAGGGAGGAGAGTTGAGGTTAGTACTTCTCTTTAAAATTCTGTTAAAGATTTCTGTAAAAAAATTTTTTTTTAGTCTTTTCCCATATTGTGTTTTTTGTCCTGTTAAATAAATGCAGAGCAAAGCCCTTTGTTAGGGACAGGCACAGTCACAGACAGACACACAACCACATACCCAGGCACAGATAGATGTGGCACAGATAGAGGCACACACACAGGCAACAGGAACGGACAGATCAGACACAAACACCGGGCAGGCAAGTTACAGACCAGTGTCTGCAAACTACAGACAGATGAGAAGCCTAGGAAGAGAAGTGAGAACTGAAGTGTGGACTCAGCTCTTGGTCACACTGCTCCAAGGGGAAGCTGCTTTATTTTCATTCCTGAATGTGTTTACTGATGCAAGTATGTATATGGTTTTAGGAATGACCACTTGGTATTAGATAACCAGTCAGGACACTCATCCCTGGAGAGCGCTGATGTCCCTTTTCTCTGCAGTCATTAATTTCCTGTGGCCGTGAAATCTCCCCTAGCAGGTTGGTATGTCAGCTGATGTCACTGTTTAGGTATGGTTTAGGTGGTCTTATTGTTGAGATTTTATGAGGGCAGGTTCCCTGTAATATATAGAAGACACAATCTTGCAGCAGATATCCCTGAGCCTTAGGTGTGGAGTTTTGTTGTTGATATATCAACTGGGGCTAGACTCCCCACAGCCAACTGTTCTCTGCACTTTGACCAGTTGTGGCTGAATGTAATGTACACTGTAAAAGGAAGCTTTGCTGATGAGGACTGGGAACACTTATCTGTGGGTGTAGGATTAAGTATGAATGTAACTCAGTTACAGGTGGTAAGTTCCCCTCTAGGTCCCATTGTTGTGATTTGTAGGTGTCACAGTTGGTGAGCACTATTGAATGTGTTTCTCTCTTGGCAGCTTTTACAGCACCCCCTGATAGCCCGAGAAGGACTCTCTGGAGGAAGATTCCAGGTTAAACACAGCTCTATTCCTCCATCTCTGTGTCTGGCATGTATTGTTGTCTTCAGTAATAGAGACTTCATTTAAACTCTGGGAGCCACCTAAGGGCAACGTAATATCCACATTGTTTTGGAAGTTTCTTGGACCCTTAATGGTATTCTATTTTCCTCTTCTGGAGTCTTCAAGACTTTGACTCAGGACTGGCTTGTTTTCCTGAAGCTCTGGACACTGTAAGTTTGACACCAAGCTTTTGATAGGACGGATGGATTTTTCCGAGGGCCACTAGAGAATCTATTCCGTATCTCCCTCCTTATCGTATGGACATCTGATTTCTTCCTGTGTTCATATTGTATTCCTTCTGTACGTATCTGCATCCAAATTTTCTTCTCTTATACAGAGTTTTTCTGGATTGAGGCCCACTCCAGTGGTTTTAACTTTCTGAAGTAGTATGGGGTTGGGACTTCCACAAATAAACTTTGAGGTGAGGTTGGGGGGGGGCAGCAAATAATTGGATATATAACATGCCCTCTGAAGAGAAGCTTTTAATTTTGACGAAATCCAATTTTGCTGTTGTTAAGACATCACTCTTGACTTGATGATCATGAGATTTATTCCTATGGATTCTTTTCATTGTTTCCTGTGGAGCTTTTAATTATTTATGCTGTACTGTTTAGACTTTGTTCTATTTTCATTTGTGTGTGTTATAAGATATCTCTGAATGAAAATTTCTGAAAAGAAGCTATGTCTTACTGTTAACAAAAAAAGCTACTGGGAGGAGTTTCTGGGTCTGCAGAAACTGATGGGCTGGTGGAAATTTCAGTACAGTGCAGAGATTGGAATTTTGAAGGTTTAGAAGCTAGTTATTTTATCTTGGGTTAGTTTTAGTCTTCTGGAACAACCATTCCTGGCCCTACTCTGTGTCTGAACTAACATAGTAAATATAAACCTTTTAGAAGTTAGTAAAGTAGCAGGACACTAGCTTACACCAATCTAAAGCTAAAAGTCATCAGAGAGCATCTTAGGACTATAGAGTAGGTCCTCATCTCATTGTACCTGTCTCTCTTGTGTACCCACCAATGTGTTTTAAACTTGGCCTGCTGTATAACTTTCTTTGTTCTGTAGAACTATTAAAACCTCTGTGAAACTGCTTCTGTGTTGGAAGGAGGGATTTTGAGTAAGCTGAATCTTTGTTCCTAGGCTGTTGCCACTCAAAGGATTCCAGAATAAACTATTTCTTGTTCCCTTTAAGATGAGAGCTGTGGTTTTTGTCTCAACTGTTACAGTACCCAACATAAAGCCTGAGAAGATCTTTCCATTAGAGGAATCGCTTGAATGGAAGCCAGGAAGGACTATGGACCAAGCAAAATTTGGTGTTTTTTCCTCAGGCTGACTGTTGATAAGTTCTGTCTGGGGCTCTGGACCTTCCTTGGTTTGGTCTTTGGTCCATTTTATTTATACTGATCTGGTAAGAAGGATTCTTCTTTGATAACCTTTTTGGTTTGCTTTTCAAAGTATTTGGTTTAAGTCATCTAATTTATTTGTTTGCTTTGAAAAAATTTTGGTTTAAACATTTGTTTTGTTTGCTTGTTTTCAGATCTCTAAAGGCATTCTGGATTCTGGATGTTTAACTTACTTTCAATATTTTGTTTACCTTTGGAACTTTGAAGGTGTTTTGGCTTTTGTTTGGTTTGTCCTGTTTTTGAAGTGTTTTGATTTCTTATCAGTTGACATTTTTCTCCTGAGTACACTAAAGTGCATGATTCTGTGTTTTCCTACTGCGTTTCCTGTGACCTTGTCAAGCCTTCGTTTAGACCCAGTGATAAAGACACTGAAGATAAGAGGCACTTAGCTGTTAATCCCAGCAGCTGAGAATATGAGCAGCATCACAATTTTTAACCAAATTTGGAGCAAGCTTTAATCAAATACTGACCCAGATGATGGTCTCTGGCCAGGTCCGTCCCAAAATTTCCAGAAAACGGCCACGAGCTACATTAGCCAGGTGCTTATAAAGGCAAACCCACAAGGCTACATACTTCCCACCTTTGTCCAATCATGACAAGCATACATTCTGATGTACTTCCTGCCTGTGTACCACCCACCTCTGTGGGTCCACCAAACTTGTTTAGGAAAGTGAAATATGTAGCTTGTTATCTTACATGAACAACAGTCCCCAGCATCTCAGGAAGTCTCTGTTCTTGGGCACAGGGCTAAAGGCACTTTTGTTTTATGAATTTCTTAGGCACAAGAATTAAAACTTAAAACTTATCTTTGGCTCTCACAGTTCCCTCCCATGCATAAGTATAGAGATCTCAGGGGAACACTCCTGTGATATGCACTGGCCACATAGGGAAACCCAACAAACACACCCCATGTGGATCAGAGGATCTTTACTGGCTTGCTTGTGGAGGCACACATAAGGCCACCCAATGTCTTGAGTCCTCTCATGTTTTCATAAACATACAGAGACTCAGAAGGATCAGACGGTCTGAGGGTAAAAGTAGAGAAAGTTGGGATCCAAAAAGTAGCTGGTTCAAAACTGACCCAAACACCACACATTCCCAAGCTAGCAGAGACAGGCAACTTTTCAGGAGAAAAGAAATATACACGCTGTGCTGGGCATTCTGAGATTTCCTTTGGCAATGCAGTTGTTCTGAGTCTATTCACCTTAGCCTCAGGCACACTCTTAAGACAAGGGCAAAAAGCAACAACATTCTTCACCAAAATATCATAAGAATGATCTCCAGAGTTCAAATTACCCTCAGCTCCAATGTCTTCTATATTCCTACTGAGAGACCTAAGTGGAGGCCCAGAAACAAGCTTAAACAGACTCAGAGGTCCCAGGGTGAAACACATCCAGCCAGCTGCAGCTGCTCAGAGTCATGGGTCCCATTGCATCCCTTTCTACACTCAGGAGATAACATTTAGATAACACAGCTTTAAAGCCCATCTCCACAGTGATATACTTCCTCCAACAAGGTCACACCTCCTAACAGTGCCACTTCCTATGGGCCAAGCATATTCAAACCACCACAGTCCCCATAGACTCATGTGTTTGAACAAACCTATGGGGGCCAGAGAGTGGAATGTGGTGGTTTGAATATGCTTGGCCCAGAGAGTGGCACTCTTAGAAGGTATGGCCTTGGTGGAATAGGTGTGGCCTTGTTTGAGGAAGTGTGTCATTGTTGAGGTGGGCTTTGAGACCCTCCTCCTAGCTGCCTGGAAGACAGTCTTTTCCTGACTGCCTTTGGATCAAGGTGTAGAATTCTCAGCTCCTCCAGCCTCACATCTGCCTGAACACTGCCATGCTTCCCACTATGATGATACTGGACTGAACCTCTGAACCTGTAAGCCAATTAAGCATTGTCTTTATAAGAATTGCCTTGCTCATGGTGTCTGAATAAAACCCAATTAAGACATTTACTAAAGATTTCTATGCTATTTTCTTTTCATAATGAGGAATGAATACATAAACACACACATACATAATATAATTCCAACAATGATATTCAAGATCTTAGTTTATTGAAATATATATATTTAAATATATATGAATATACATATAGTTTGTGTATATAAATTACCTATGTACATGTGATTACATTTTATTTGTATATCATGTACTTATTGCTAAATTGGCTTATACATAAGTGCTTATGTAAACTAAAGTTAACTTGGCTCAGTTTTAATTTGGTTCATAATAACACTAAGATTTTAAGGATCAAAATAATGATAAAAACAAAAGAATATTTAATCAATATGACTTAAGCAATAGGATGACATGAATTAAATAAAAATGAATCATGATCCCTAATATTTCTTTTGGACAAATTTGAGGTTTTATATCTGAAAAATTTTAATTAATTAATTTATTTTATGTATGTGAGTACACTGTTGCTTTCTTCAGACACACCAGAAGAGGGCATGAGATCCAATTACAGATGGTTGTGAGCCACCATGTGGTTGCTGGGAATTGAACTCAGGACCTTTGGAAGAGCAGTCAGTGCTCTTAGTCACTGAACCATCTCTCCAACCCACATCTGAAAATTTTTAAGTCTTCTTTTAAGGACAAGTTTTACATAGTCATACAATTCTGGTCAAAATATTATCCCTTTGATCCTTATCCCAATTCTGGTTCTATAACATGCTCCTTATTACTTGAGGGTATAAACTATTAGATAATTACTTCTACTTTTGCCTAATAGACAATAGCACTTGTTTCAGTTAGGGTTACTATTGCTATGATGAAACACCATGACCAAAAGCAACTTGGGGAGGGAAGGATTTGTTTCACTCACAGTTCTATGTAACATTTTACCATCAAAAGCAGCGAGGACAGGAACTCAAACAGGGCAGAAATCTGGAGGTAGGAGCTGATGCAGGCGTCATGGAGGGGTGCTACTTACTGGCTTGCTCCCAATGGCTTGCTCAGCCTGCTTTCTTATAGAACCCAAGACCACCAGCCCAGGGATATCATCACCGACAATGAGCTGGATCATCCCATGTCAATCACTAATTAAGAAAATGCCCTACTGCCTGATCTTATGGAGGCATTTTCTTAGTTGAGGTTCTCTCCTTTCAGATAACTCTAGCCTGTATTAAGTTGTCCCAAAACTATCCAGCACAGCCTCACCTTGAGATAAAGAGGATAGCTTATGTCTGTGGTTTTTTTTCTTTTCTTTTTTTTCTTTTTTTTTTTTTTTTCTGCAATCACATGAGGTTTATTCGGGGGACCAGTGCACTGGGGTTGAGCTCATAACCCATGCAGGGGCAGAGGAGTTTGACCCCGAGCAGCTGAAGTCAGGGTATTTAAAGGAAAAAAAACACAAAGCAAGGGGTGGGGAACGGAAAGAATTTGCGTTATGGGAAAGTACACAATGTTCTAAGTTAGTCACAAGGCAGTTGCACAAACATTTTTGTGGTTAGCTAGTTCCTGAAACATTATGCCTCTGGCCCTGGGGCCAGGCCAAGGTCACCCGTTTCTTAGGGGAAAGAATGCAGCCAGGTAGGGATTGGTAAAGGATTCAATTTCAGTCCTATTTCTGTTTCTGGCTCCAAGTGTGCTAGGGGTCTAATTTTTCTCATAAGGGGGTCAGGTTTTTCATTCCACACTTCTTCTAGTGCCTAGTTCTAATCTTAGGACTATATTTCTGTATCGTCATAGCCTGTTTGTCGTGTTACCCCAAAGCCTGGTATTGCTGTCTTAACATTAGAATCTGTACAGCACTTACTCATTCCCTAACAAAAGCTATTAATCCATTAACTAAACAGGGTCCAATAGTGAGCAAAAGGAACAAAATCAGCAGGGGTCCTGCTAAGGCAGAAAATGGAGTCGTCATCCAAGGCGACTTGCTGAACCATTCTTCGAACCACCCCTGTCCAGTCTCCCGTTCTCTCTTGTGTCTTTCTAGCCTTTCTCTAAGCTTGCTCATGGAGTCCCTAATGGCCCCTGAGTGATCAACATAAAAGCAACATTCTTCTTTTAAGGCTGCATATAATCCTCCTTCTTTTAGGAATAGCAAATCTAACCCTCTCTTGTTTTGTAGAGCTACTTCTGATAGGGAGGTTAAGGATTCTTCCAGGCTACTGACAGACTTTTCTAAAGCTTGAAGGTCCTCGTTCATGGCTTCGTGAAGCTCGCTCAATCCTCTCTCTAACTGCAGTGGTCCATTAACCATGGCTGCGGTCTCTGTTCCTATTCTGGCCTTTACCCCCAGCCCCAGCATGACTGCTAGGGTTAGAGATATGGGTTCCCTTTTAAACCGAGTGGGTCGAGAGTCATATTCATCAACGACCTCTTCTTCAGGATGGTAATAGACTCAGGGAACAAGTTGAACCATAATACAGAAATCTTTAGACTGGTTGAAAACTGAAGTAGTGACACAAGGGGTTAATTCAATACTGCATATCCACCATTTGTTATATCCTGGCAAGTGGTTCAAAATATAGGGGCCAAAAGTCAACAATAGGAGAACAATTAAGGTCTTAACAAGGTAAATATGAGAGCTGTTAACTAAGATGTTAAACCAAGACTTGAACCAGCCCTGACTCTGTTTCCTCTCTCTCTCTTCCATTTGGCTAACCCTACTTACTCTCACCTTGGCAACTGAATCTTTAACAACCCCAGAATTGTCTATACAAAAGCAACACTCTTCAGCTAAGGTAGCACATAGGCCTCCTTGCTGGAGGGAAAGTCTAATCTCCTCCAATTCTATAGTATTACTTCTGATAACGAAGTCAGTGATTCCTTAAGATGACTGATGGTTTTTTCTTTGTAAGACCAAAACTGAGGTCTGGTGATTGCCCTAGCCACCCCAATCACAACAGAAGGGAGACAGTGAGTGCTGTCTAAAGGTACTACAAACAGTCATGATAAAGGTCAAGAGATCCTGAGCATGAGCAGATTGTCCATCTTCTGTACCATCTAGCGGGGGTCTGTGGGGAGCAGGGCATCTGCAGACTTCACACAAGAAGCGTACACCCAGGTCTCAATACTGTCTACCTTGAGGACTGTGGGAGTAACTAGCAGTGCCAGGAAGGGTCTCTTTTATCTGGGTTCCAGTGACTGTGTCCGATGTCTCTTTACATAGATCCTGTCACCAGTCTGGAAGCAGTGAGGGGTCTCTGGCACCCCTGGAGCACTTAAGGCAGACAGTTTGGGTCAAATCTCATGCTGTGGGATGCCTCTTGGGAGAGCTCAGTGTACACCAAGGGAGTTGGGGTACCACACAGGATCTCAAAAGGGGTCAGGTTAAAATGGTAGGGGGTGTTCTGAACTCTGAACAGGGCCAAGGGGAGGGGCACCACCCAATCCGAGCCAGCCTCCAAGGTCAATTTAGTTAAGGTTTCTCTACCTGCCCTGAGCTTTGGGGATGGTACTCACAATGAAGTTTCCAATCTGTCCCCAATACTTTTGCCAGCCCATGGCTTATCTGACAAAAGCAGAACCATTATCTTATCCACTTGCCTTGGGCACTCTAAACCTCAGGGAAATTTCTTCTTGGAAACCATGGCAACTGCTTCCTGCTTGGTGGGGAATGTTTCAGCCCATCTAGAGAAAGTAGCTATGAACACCTGAAGGGATTTGTAACCTCATTTTCCTGCCTTAGCTTCTGTAAAATCGACCT